>OX402572.1:2447500-3647500 GCA_948098915.1 Lampropteryx suffumata | reverse complement strand
CAATAACCCAATAACCCTAGTACCCATCTAAAAAATGTCTAACGCGCCAAAATAAGTTTTCACTTCTGTCGGCACTCTCGAAGTGCAACCCGTAATTTTTTTTTAGATATCCGGCATCAAATAGCAATATGGCGTCGCGCGGCCGAATCTCTCCCCCACATGAGCCGCGATCAGAACGTAGTCAGAGAGAGATTGGAGAGAAAGGTGAAGAAGCTGTCGGCACAACTCGATGTGTTGGTCCACGAGAGCACCAAACGTGCCTGTCCCAAAGACACATTTAAGAGCACGCTTCAGGAGATGAAGGAAAAGGTATTATATTTTTTTCAACTGTTTATCTCATGTTTCATTTAACCCTAAAATTTCAAAGATATGTGCCAAGGGCACGAAATGAGACTCTGATGCGCACTTTAATCCTTTCACCACACTGGTTAGAAATAACTAGTGACATGATAAGAAGAAGGAAAAGTTTTGTTACCAAAGTCAAAGTCAAAAGATATTTTATTCAATACAATCACAAGGATCACTTTGAAACGTCTTACATACTAGATGAATTTAAGTGCCAATTCCTCCTAACCCTAGAAGAACTGGCAAGAAACTCGTCCTGGTTTTTTACATGATCCATCTTATATCTACTTTAACTACGAAAAACGAATACAAGAGAGTAGGTACCTATTACAAATGTAGATACATTTAAAATGTGTCGTTTAACTGTCTGAAGGCAGAGTGATATGAGGCCATGCATGAGGCCGTGCATCTACCCCCGAAGCAAAAAGGTGTGTTATTCTTTGTTTATGAATGTTTAAAAAATATATATCTTAACAGCTTACAGTACTTAATGCGTTATATCTATGACGGATACTTAATCTAAACTGTACTATTATAAACGTGAAAGTTTGTATGTATGTTTGTTACTCTTTCACGCAAAAACCACTGAATGGATTTTAATGAAACTTAGAATAATATAGCTAATACATCAGAATAACACATAGGCTATAATTTATAAAGATATTGTGTGAATTGTCCAAAATATAACGATGTGTCAAGTAAGTAGGACAATATTCTGCCAACTGCGAGCTATTCTGGTGTGCGCTGCAAAAACCGTTAGAATTACACGAAATACTAATCTTGCGCAGACGAAGTCGCGGGCACCAGCTAGTATAAAATAAAAAAATAAAAAACTTGTGTTTTGGCTGCTATATCGAGTCCAAGGCCACGACTGCTGCCATGAAGCTTGGCATCCTCAACAAGGTGAGGCGATACTTCACACCTGGACAGCCTTCCACAGATGGGTTGTGACTGTCATTAGGGGTCTGATGATGACGAAGGACAGTCAAGGGAAGTCCTCAACGTTTTACAGTAGCTACCTTGTTTATATACATGAAGTCGGTTGTCTTTTTAGTTTTTAAAACGTAATTATTCAATACAATCACAAGGATCATTTTTAAACGTCTTTCATACTAGGTCTTCATTTAGGTGCCAATTCTTCCTAATCCACGTCCGAGAACTGGCAAGAAACTCGTCATGGTCCTAGCGCTTTTTCACATGATCCATCTTACAACTACCTTAACTACGAAAATCCAACATAAATAATGTTTCTTTCTCTTTGCAGTACAAGATCCGTGATAAGGGTCTCCTTATCAAGTCCAGCATCGCTATCGGTTTCGTGGTCACGGTCTTCTTCCTGCATTCCATTCCAGAACTAAGTAAGTTAATTATTTATAGTCTAGCTTTTGCCTGCGGTTTCGCACGTGTACCTACTAAAAAGAAATGTTTATTGAATCAAATTTGAGCCTTTTATATACGCCGTGCTGAAGAATCTTGATCTGTTCAGGGTGCTAGCAAAGTAGGTAGGATGCGATAATAACCGATCACTTGAATTACCTACTTGTATTGATACTTATAAAAAGTCCATAGATACAAATTACAACATAGTTTCGGTGGATAGCGGTGGATGTACCTTTCGCGTATGCCTTTTAGGCATCTGTTTCAGGGGACGGGTCTGGAGATGACTGAATTTTATATATTAATAATTACGTTTTAAAAACTAAAAAGAAACCGACTTCATTGAATGAAATTTGAGCCTATAATACATTTTTAATGGAAAGTAGATGTATTTTGTACATATATAATATGGGTAGGCCAAATTTACGCACCGCTCCAATGAGACAGCCAGGTATGAAAACACATGAAAACATCATCGATGTATACAATTTTTAGATTTGCGTTGATTTTACAGCACGACCAATTTTGATAAAATTTATATGGGACCACCTGTGAAGTATACCCTGTCAAACAAAAAAATAATTTTTCAAATCGGTTCAGCCGTTTTCGATTAATCGGATTGAGAACCTTCTCCTTTTTGATAAAGTCGGTTAAAAATGATGAATTGCCAAACGCGATTTACTTGCGTACGCTTACATAAACCCAAGCCCGTATAAAAAATATGTTTCTCTAGGGGAGGAAATCGAACCCTCAACCTAGAGCGCAGTAGGCAGAGCAGTAAGTAAATATTTTATAGGGCAAAGCGTACATTTCTATAATAAGGTCCCAAGCGACGTGCTATTTGTCGATTGGCAAATATAAAAACGTGATAAAACAGACACTGTCTCATAAAGCATATTATTAAAATAACATTAAATAATAAGCACAAAAGCTTGGGATGAATGATCCGAATGAATGAATGAATGAATGAAAATGATTGATTGTAACTAAAAACTAAATATATACCCATTTGATAACTAAATTAATCTACGAAAAATTATGTACAATGGGCGGCAAAACAAAAATAAGGAAATTTTACACAATTTTTTTTAAATTTACCGACAAAATTAGCAAGGATCATAGCGTTAACCATAGACGATTTTCTTGCCGGATTCTTCTTGAACTAGGGTTAGGAGGAACCGGCACCTAGATTCACTAGCTATTCAAAGCTGTCTTTGTTTTATTAATAAATAATATTTAATAGATTTGATAGATATTTGATAGATAATAGATTTGATCATCAAAGCCCGTTTTCCACCTTCAGATAGAGTATCACTCGGCTGGACAGCGTTACTTGGAGCTATCCTGCTGCTAACCCTGGCGGATAGAGAGGATCTGGAGCCGATCCTGCACAGAGTGGAATGGTCTACGCTGCTGTTCTTTGCCGCACTCTTTGTGCTTATGGAGGTAGGCTGTTATAAATACATGAGTGTAGTATAATGTCTTAATACATGGTACTCGCTGCTATTGTAGCTACCTATAGGTGAAATCATTTTAAAAATTGGATAAGTACTAACTTTCTGAGTTTATCCACTAGAATCCAACATACTGTTTCGAGACGGCTACTGATAAATCAATGAAACCGCTCAATTTTACCAAATTATAACTTTAATTTTAATGTTACCGCACACAGAACTTAATCCACTGATTCTACTAATATACTTCCAAAAAAAAAAACACGATAATAGTCACAACTCGAAACTATAGCACTTGTATCACTTGTTAAGCCGAGAATAGACTAACTGCACTCACAAATTACTTACCGCTACTTTTATATGAGCGGCAAGAGCATCGCGTAGAACCTTACGCGTTACTCGAACATTCGAGAACGAACCGGAACGCGCTAATACATTAGATACTTTTTACTGTTTCATCATTAATAGCATGTGTCATAAGATGTCAATTTTGCCAATATCAAGCGTTTAGATTATTTATAGTAAGACGTCGCATAGTCGTATGTTGTCGTTTGTTATTTTATAAAAATATCATCATCATCATCATCATAACAGCCTTATGAAGTCCACTGCTGAACATAGGCCTCCCCAATAGATTTCCAGGAAGAATGATTTTGTTTTGAGCCCTCTCCATCCACCGACTTCCTGCGATCTTCACAATGTCGTCAGTCCATCGGGTGGGGGGTCGTCCTACGCTTCGTTATCATGTCCTTGGTCGCCATTTGAGAACTTTTATTCCCCAACGGTTATTAGTTCTGTGAGCTATATGGCCTGCCCATATAGTTCGAGCTTTTGAGTGGTATGTCGGTGACTTTGGTTCTTCTACGGATTTCCTCGTTGCGGATTTCATAACGTAGTGAAACACCCAAGATAGCTCTCTCCATAGCACGCTGCGCGACTCTGAGCTTGTGTATGAGGCCAAAAGTTAGCGACCAAGTCTCAGTTCCATATGTCATCACTGGCAACACGCACTGATTATAGACTTTCGTCTTGAGGCTCTGCGGTATCTGTGACGAGAAGATGTGCCGTAATTTCCCGAACGCTGTCCATCCGAGTTGGATAAATATGCGCTCTTATATTTAATTTTCTCGGTTTTATTAGTAATTTTGGTGATGTTATTCAAAAAAAGCTAAAGTTATTGACTCTGTAGTGAATAATTGGAATGAAAGTTTTGTGTTTGTTTGTGATTCGAGCAAAAATAATTCGTATAATCACTACTACATAGTATAAAACAAAGTCGATTCCAGCTGTCTGTCTGTCCCTATGTATGCTTAGATCTTTAAAACTACGCAACGGATTTTGATGCTGTGTTTTATAGATTGAGTGATTCAAGAGGAAGGTTTATATGTATGAAACATGCATAATATAGTTGAGAAACACTGATAATATTAGAGGTTTCTAATGTGATGTCTTAAATAAACATTTTTTTGCGCTTACATTGCAAACGCTGGCTGAACCCTACGAGATAGATCAAAATAATGTAATACAGTATTGTACACCTTAAAAAGGTCTACAAAAAAGTCTGCGATGGTATTTTTCTATCTCTAAGGTTATGTTATTCTCTTAGATAACGTTGTATTAAAGACATTCTGTAGTATAAGTATTTACTATCAGCTTTGCACCCGTGCGAAGCCGAGGCGGGCCGCTAGTTACCTATTATGTATACACTTGACAAAATTGTTATCATTATGACACATGCCATTGGCGAAGAAAAACATATATAAATAAATAAATAATGTCGGACATTTCACATAGCATCGTCTAGCCACTAAGAGCTTGTGTTATTGGTACCACATGGCACATCATGTGATATACCTACTAAAGCAGATGTAACAGTTATGTATTACAACGTTAGACCTACAATTCAAGATCTTCAATTCAACAACACACTTGTTCTTTCTCAGGCACTATCCAAGCTGGGTCTGATAGAGTTCATCGGAGGTTTGACAGAGGCCGTTATCTTTCAAGTCGATGAGAGCGCGCGATTGGCGGTCGCTATCCTGCTAATGCTATGGGTAAATAATAATGTATCAAATTATTTAATTATAATATAAGATGATCAGTCTCTCCCTGAAAATCTTTTCTTCATCCACCCACTGATTACTCTATGAAAAGAAACCGCTATGGTCAGAACGATTCTTATCTCATTAAAAAAAATACTGATGCAAACCTTGGAACCGGGTAAGTGTTTATTTATTATTTTAGTTCCTACTAGATGGAGCTGTTATAAATTTATTATTTTAGACGCTACTAGATAGAGCTGTTTTAAATTTATCATTCTAATCGCTCCTAGATGGCGCTGTTATAAATAAGCTTCATTAAATAATTTTTCAATTACATTTATTTTATATACTCGTTGTTTCACTCTCGACTAGATACTAGACTTATTTATTAGATAGTGCTGGTTTGAATCGCCAAATCAAAGCTTTAAGTTATTAGTTTAAGGTATCTGTGAGCATGTCTGTGTCATCGCAGTTCCTAAACGGTTGACCCGTTTTTAAGTGATAACTTCTTACGGGAGGGTAAACCACTTCGTTACGTAACGCGTTACGGCGCCAGTCTGTCTGGCTTCCCTTTCTCTCACGCATACTGCGGTAGGCAGGCTCCTCCTCTCGCACTCTAACCCACAGCGCTAGTTAGATTAGTTATCACTTGTGTCGGGCGTCCTTAGACGCACACGTTTTTTTATATATAAATGAATTGCTGACTTGATCGAGAGTAAATTCAGCTATATGAAGATCGTCAGCTCTTTTCTAATTGATGAAAGAATCTGAGCAACTTCCACTAGTTTGATCGATTCGAAATTTGGTATCCTGTTACTCTTATGATATTGCAAAAACATAGTAAACTTGAGCTGATGCAGCAACACCTGGAATCTGCAGGATACCCCTTCCTCAGCAGAACTTGCAGCAGAGGTATCGTGTGCTCGTTAAAATGGTCTCAATATTAATGTCGGAGGTTTTTTAGTTATGCTCGGTGTTTATGATATTTCACTCGCTACTAGATGGCGCTGTTATAAATAACCTTTCTCTCCAGATAGTTATGCTCGTGTTTAAATTATTTCACTAGCTACTAGATGGCGCTGTTATACATAATCTTCCGTTCCAGGTATCAGGAATAACGTCAGCGTTCGTAGACAACATACCGTTGACCACCATGATGGTTCGTGTGGTGACGTCATTAGGGTCCAACCCCAATTTGAACCTCCCCATGACCCCATTGATCTGGGCGCTGTCTTTTGGAGCATGTTTAGGGGGTAAGTTTATTAAATAAAATAAATAAATAATATTGGTGGACAATGCACACAACACCATCTAACACCCAGACTCCCACCCAGACAGAATATTAGTAGATATTACTTATTTCAATTCATATTTTAGGCTAAGTACCTAACCTAAAATAATCTCATTCCAGGTAATGGAACATTGATCGGCGCAAGTGCAAACGTGGTATGCGCAGGAGTTGCAGAACAACACGGCTACAAGTTCTCATTCATGAGGTTCTTTAAAGTAGGCTTCCCTATCATGATAGGACATCTTATAGTAGCAACGGGCTACCTTATGTTCTGCCACGTACTGTTCGCTTGGCACTAGATGATAAGAGGGAAACGTGAGTCACTTTCTCAAAATATCGCGATATCAAAGGTACTTTTTTTAACATGTCCTGCTATCAGAAGATATCAGAAAGAGAAGCAAAACGTATTTTTATCAATATAACTAATTTTAGGACGTTCCTCAAGCAGACAAAGTTGTTATATAGTTTGTTCTCAAATAGTCTAGGTATATGTCGAAACGTTCTATTATCAGAAAGTCTATCTCAAAATGTATTGTTATCAGAACACCTATGTTCAAAATATCATGTCATAATCATATATCATGTTCAAATGTCCTTTCTTAAAAAGTACCCTTTCAAACGTCCCATTCTCAAAACGTCCCGTTCTCGTGAAGTGTATACTATTACAGTATTATAGTTTATTGAACAAAATTATATACCTAGTAGTTAATTATTATTTATTTCTCAATCCGTCTATTTTATAATTACATCATTAGCTAAAATGGAGTTAAAGTATGTTATCTGCTTGTCATTATAACATCAATAAAGGTTGCGACAGATTTGATTACAATATTAGTTAATGTGTTAATGATAAGTGTGTTAACTAGTATAAGAAACATCTTTCTCTTATGACAAATTTATCTAGTTCCAACATGTTAGTTATGTGATAAGTTTGATAATTTATATTTTTTTAACATAATGTCTTGCATTATTATTATTATTAACTCTCAATCAGAATTCATATCATTGTAAAAGTTAATGGATATCTATCGCGCGATTTATAACTAACGCCTATTTTTTTTAATGCAAACATCTATATGATGTAACATCTTTCGGTTTTTCATATAGAGTATTCAATGAGGATCAGTACAGTTATAGCAAATTCAATAGAACTATCAACGTTATTCTTTATGACGTAAGAATGATATATCTTTTTGAATTATGCACAATCGGACCATTACTTACGAAGATATAAGTAATAAACATTATGCGGTTTCTGTCGGTAAAATCAATGTACGCGAGTGCGTGTGACGTCAGTGGTCTGAGCGCAATCGATCCTCTTATTTCAAGATTCGATAACTGGCGGCGACCGTCCCTGTGACGTCACAGCTACCGCAGCAAACACTCACTGAATTTCGCTAGTAATTTCGTCATAACTTCATAAATTTTTGTCGTAGAACAAACATTTTTGCACTGTATGTTAAGGATTTCTTAGCTCTATAAATCTGCATTCTCAACTAAAAACGTTACATATCGTCATTGACGGATGGTAATACCGAATTTCTTTGATAAGAACTGGGTAGAATTCAACTCTGATCTGCTCTGCTCATGCAACTTATATTATAAACTCTTTCATTCACATTACTCCTACATAAAAAGTAGGCTATATGCTATTCACGGTCACAGAGATTAATATACAAAGATTAATTCAATTTTTTTTGTGGCTCATTCACGAATGAGGATAAAACATTGTACAAATTATATTAAATATAAACTGGTTGTTATCTAGAATAGCATATAGCATACTTTATACCTTGGTAACACGCGTGCGAAGCCGCAGTCTAGCGTTGCATAATATTGAACGGTTATCAAATTCTGTCACATTGTTTTACTAGTTGTTGTCCGCGGCTTTGCGCGATGTACCTATTTAAAAAGTAGCTTATGTTTTTCCCGAAGATATAATCTCCTTTAGATTCCGATTTCAAGCCGTGAAAAACACACTTTGATATATAATATTAGTATGGAATTTGGTATGGTTGTCTGTATATTATGTAACGAGGTTTAATATAAACTAGTTTTAGTCTTAATAATATTCTTGTCACAAAATACTGTTATTTATAAATGTGTTACAGTCAAAACTTGTTTTGACTGAGAAAATGTATGTGCAGTTAGTACCCTCAATCTGTTAGTTAATTAGTAAAAGTCATTTGTCATTTTGGCGGCCGCTGCCCCGACACGTCTACTCACTACTCAAACTTAACTTAATAAACTGATTTCGTTCTAGGTGAATAAATAACCAAACACATTTTGTGACACCTATTTAAATGATTTTAACCGTTCAAAATTAGTTTTGACTAAAGTTAGAATTTTGACAGTGAAAACTGGTTTTGGTTGAGTTTTGCATGTGACAGATTTAGTGTTTGTGACATTTTAAGTACCTACCTACAAATTATAAACTTTTAAAATTCCTTCCAAAGAAATATCGCCAATCGTTTTTTAATATTATTTAAATAAATACCAAATTTGATGTGTTTATTTAAATTTGTTATTTGTGATGTTAAGATTGGCTATTATAAATTCGTCCACTTTATTTTATTTGGTACCCATGAAAGGTACATTAATCAGTAGGTAGGTACACAACCAACTATAATTATAAAAATAAATTAAGAAATATATGTTTAGATGCAATGTAGCTACATACATACACATACAGTGCACATCATCAAATAAGTTAAACAGCATTCTCAAACGGATTTCGAGTTTTTAAACAGTTATCGAGATAAAAATCGAATAACACTTCGATCGATCGACAACATAAAATTTAAGTTTACGAGACGAATCGCTAGGGGCGCTTATCGTGGGCGTCTACTCGGCGAATCGATGTCAATTTATTGTAACGGTAACGTTGTTGAAATGTTCGTCTAATTCAGTCGATTTGTCAGTTATTTCGTTGTCATAATGTGTGTCAATACTCTAAAGTAATGTCGGTTGTTCCATCGTCCGAAACGACTCAAGGTTATGTAACTAAGAGTAGGTTTTGTACGATTATTTTCCCGATATATCGGTAAACGCTTTATCTAGTATAGACCCTCTGTTATTCAGACCCGAATCGATAAGCGCCCTTGCAATTAATTGAGTAGTTAAACTATTACATGTTTAAATCGGCTGTTTTTGAGCGAGTTTTTGCCCCGATTGATGCACAAAACTCTGAGCCCTCAAGGCTGTAGTGTAACCAATTGAAGACGTGCACTGTACCTATACTTTCATATTTTTTTTTCTATAGACAAACTTGTGTTAATAAAATAAACATACGTAGGTAATTTTATAGAACATGTAGGTTATACATTTTGATAAACACGAGCTTTACTCACGTATTATTTTGTCGATGGAGGCACAGACACTGTTTCGATTCATGTGCGAACCGTGGCATCCAGCGGACTGCGGATCAAACTCACCCTGATGAAGATTCTCTAGATGAATCGAAACAGTGTCGATGTCTCCATCGAATAAATAATACGTGAGTGAAGCCCGTGTTTATCATAATGTATAGTACCTACAACTCACGAAAGTTTTAAAAGTGAAACATGTAGGTTAGGTTAAAAATAAAAAAATATGTACTTAGGATTTAGACATTTAATAATGGACCAGTTCTTTTTTAGAATTAGGTTTTTAATAATGTTATTTTTTATACTGCTAATAGTTACTAAATTACAATAATATATCATTAAAAAATATTATTTGTCTGTAGGTACATACCATCGATGTAATTATAATATTAGTTAGTAAGTGTAATTAATAAAGATTTATATTAAACAATACAAGCACAATACAATACGAGTGTTATACACAGTGGTGTTACGCCTGCCTTCCAACCCAATGGTAACAGGTTCGCACCCGGTTGTGCATCGATAGGTTTTCCTTTCTACAAATATATATACTCTTATATACTCTTAAATGGTAATGGAGAAATATTTTTGATAAAATCCGCGGTTCAATAAGCACATATTCAGTCTTTCCTGTAAATCATTGAGGACCTCTGTGACGCAGTGGGCCAAAGTCCGGCTGAGACGCAAAAGGTTGCGGGTTCGATTCCCGCCGCAGGACAAATGTTAGTATGATCTGCAAGTATTTGTTTCGGGTCTGGGTGTTTATATTTATAATATGTATGTAAATACAAAAAAAAAACATTGCTTACTTTGGGGCCAGATGATGTTGCGTGAAATGTCCGGCATTATTATTATTATTTACAGGAAAGACATGGCTGATATATTATTACTTTTTGCTTTTTTGAAGTGAAAACTTCTTTAGCTTCGTTGTGATTTGAAAGTCGATGAAACGAAAAAGCGACAGAAAAAAGAGACAGAAACATCAATTCATAAGATTTAACATGGGACAAAATGAGATAGGAAGCATTATACGTGTTTATTATTACGTGTTTGTACGTACAAAGCTTGAGAAAAGGCATCACAACAACCGTGGTGTTTTGTATACGTGTACGTATATACGTTTGTTTTTTGATGGTTTCACTTTAACCACGTGTGAATTGCACACATGTTTTTTTTTATGTACTTACACCGATTACTCAGACGCCTGAAACGATTTTAAAAATTCTTTTTTGTTTCAAAGTTAGTTCAAATACTTCCCAGGTGGTCTGATTTAAATTTTATCGAAATCGGTCAAGCTGTTTTAAAAAAAAAACAAAAATCTAAATATTGTATATATATCAATGACATTTTTTATATACCTACATGAAGTCGGTTGTCTTTTTAGTTTTTAAAACGTAATTATTTGAAAATACATTAATATTATATAATAATAATAATAATAACCGGACATTTTACACAGCATCATCTGGCCCCAAAGTAAGCAGAGCTTGTGTTATGGGTACCACATGACTGATATACTTATATACTTTTTTTTTGCATTTTAAATGCACTTTAAATGCATACATATTATACATAGAAACACCTAGACCCGAGACAAATACTTGCAGATCATACAAGCATTTGTCCCGCGACGGGAATCGAACCCGCAACCTTTTGCGTCTCAGCCGGACCTAAGCCCACTGCGCCACAGAGGTCGTCAAATATAACTGGGGTATATAACTCGGGTGGGGAAACCACCTTGACCCGAGACAAATACTTGCAGATCATGCAAACATTTGTCCTGAGGTGGGAGTCGAACCCGCAACTTTCTGCATTTCAACCGCGCTTTCGCTCATTGCGCGACAGAGGTGGTCAAATATTCGTAACTCTTATGTAAACTGCACAGAACATAGGCACATTTTTATTAACTTAGATCTATAGCTCTAGCAAGAGCAAACTATTTACTAATCTTGAAAATGACCAGTATTCTCGCTTTCCAGACTCGAACTGACTGCTCCTTTATTTTTTGAAGTGAACCAAAATCTCATTGGCTATTCACTATCGCTCGGGATTGGCTTAACGCTTTCCGCCAATCACCAGCTATTAGTGTTGCCAGTAAAATAATATAGCAAGGTTATGAAGCTGTGTTGCTATTTTATCAAGAGTAATTACTTAATTAAATTCATCATGCCCTAACTTTTGAAAAGTCCTCACTGTTCCTAAGTTCCTAACTGGAACCGACGATTGACGTGCGTAGCATTCCCATCCAGGTACTAACCACGCATAGGAACAACATAGATTTTAAGCATTTTTTTTAATTTCTTTAAGTTTTTACAACATTAGTCTTTTCAACAATTTTTCAAAGTCATTCCACAAGCATAGCCCATTGTCATGAACTTGACATCCTTTAAGTTCCAACTTTACAAACAATGGAGGATTTTCTAAAGTCAGTTTCTTCCCGTCCCTCATCTGTTGTGATGGTTGGTACACATAATCAACTTTCAAGAAATCATTAGTATTATTATCAGACCATTTTTGAAAAACTATTTTCCCTCCGATCGGGGTAATCTCATGTTGCTCCTTAAGATTGTAAGGTTTAAATCCCATAGCATTAAGAATAGTGTATAAATTGGCATCATGGCCCATAAGTAAAGCAACTTTAGGTTCATTTTTGTTTAATAACATGTCCGCCATAAACTCAAGTAGTGGCTTTGATATGTCTTTGGCTAAGAGAGTGGTATTAAAAATGATATTATGGTAGGTATGAGAAATAGCTAAGATTGACTGCCATTTCTCTTCAGAATTTAATAAACCCCAAGCCACATCACTCATATTAAGAGCTTCATAATACTCCATTATAAAAGAGTCAATGGCAGATTTACTTATCTTTAACGGACCTTTTATATTAGGTTTGGAGCCGGTCATCAAGCTAGCTGTATTTTCATCCTTAATTAAATTACATTTGTTGACAACCATCAATAAACATCCGGACACCGCTACCTAGATTTCATAAGTATAATAAATAGCGTACACTTCAATAGGCATCTATACCATACTTAAAAGTAATATTTAAACTTAGAAACCACCTACTTAAATAAATGTACAACCTACATAGAAATACCTAGCATACCATACACCTATTTACCTAGAAATAACAATTGTATATAGGAATTATCTAGTACTTACTTAGTTTATCATAAGAACTTGTCTATGTACCTACCTTTATTGAATGTCGTACCTAATTATACTAATAAAACGCTTTTCGCGCCACCACTTCGTTGCACTATGCGATCGTTCTATAAATATTCGCGCATTTCCACGCAACCGTCACTCACCGAAGCGACGTCGCACAGTGCACACGAATCTGGACATCTGAAGAAAGAAGTAGTGTTTTACTGAAACCTCCTTGAAGACCACCCTGAGTAGGCTGGGCGAAGTAGGAACAAAGAAGACCCGGAACAGGCAGGCTAGAAGGATTCCTATCTACCTAGGTAGGCTAGGTAGGAGGCATCGGATCATCGAGGAAGAATTCTACGCAGCTTGTGGCGGTCTCAACCTAATCCGCCACAGTAAATGGTCCATTCGAGCCGGATTTTCAAGAAGGATATCACCGGAACCAGTACTTCGTGTGCCCCACCAGCCAATGCACTTTTGTTGGCACACCCCCAGTGAACGCATCTTGGTTCGAGTAGTACGGAGACTACTGGAACACCGCTGCTGGAGGAGCCGGGTGTTGTTGGACGTGGAGACGCGCATCAACGTCGCACAGGTCGTGCCAGGCCGTCACCGTGAAGTGCAACCGTCTACTGGCAGGGGCCAGCAGACACTGCTGCGGGGAAGGAGCTCGGCCGATTTGAGGGAGTCGGGTGGCGCTGTCGTGCAGGAAGCCGTCCCTGTGAAGTGCAACCATCCACTGACGTGGGTCAGTGGGTACCTGCTGCGGGGAAGGAGCTCGGCCGACAGAATCACACAGAAGAGGAGCAGCCATAGACGTCGTGCAGGAAGCCGTCCCTGTGAAGTGCAACCATCTACTGACGTGGGTCAGTGGGTACCTGCTGCGGGGAAGGAGCTCGGCCGACAGAACATCCCAGAAGAGGAGCAGCCCCAGAAGAGGAGCAGCCCCAGAAGAAGAACATCCCAGAAGAGGAGCAGCCACAGAACATCACAGAAGAGGCGGAGCTCCCTGAAGAGAAATACGACAAACGGTCTTGTTTCTTACACGATTATATCGTGGCCACACTACCGCCCCCTAACGGTGTCAACACGGGGTAGTGCTTGGTTTAACGCCGTAAAGGCGGAGTAGCGAAACGGACAACGCTACCGGTAATTTGCCTTTTTCAAGGCTCTGCATTACCGAACAGTCCGACCGGCGTCGATACGGTGCGTGCGGACTAACTGACCTCCTGGAAGGCACGTCGGACGGTGCGGACTTTCCCCCCGCACCCGAGCACTTTAGTCGCGCATAACACCCTCTGTCGGGCGGTTCCCACCTTTCCTATCCTGCACGATCCATCGCTGCTAGTTGTGCCTTTCGAGGCCCTCAAGTGGTACTGTTAGGGTAGTAGGGACCGTAGGGCCTGCAATCAAGTCCCCACTCAGAAGAGGATGAGTCAACGCAAGACAAGAAGCCAGACCAAGACGCAAGCGGAATCTGAAGAATCTGAAAGGACGACATCTTCAAATACATCGGAATATACCACAAGTACAGAAACTAGTACAATGAGCACAGAGACAAGAAGGAGCAGACACCCCAAGGATAAGCCGGAGGGTACGTTGGTAAATCGTAGTACGGATGGATCACGACACTCTATGAGTTCAAGCAAGAAGAGAGCGGAACTTCAAGCAAAACTAGAATTTCAACAAAAGGAGAAGGAACGGTTAGAAGTCGAAGCCGCCCTAGCAAAAACGAAGCTGGAACTAGTACAGCTAGATGATCAAGACAATGACACTTCAGATTTAAGCGAAATCGACAACGAAGATGTAGTCACCGACTGGGTAGACGAATCCGTCAAGCAAACCAACAACAAACAAAGAAAAAACAAGAAAAACGGCATCAACGATCTCGCCTCCGCAATCATGGAAGCGATCAAAAGCACAAAACCACCAAAATACATCAACGAACTTCACTTCTTCGACGGAAATCCCCGAGAATGGATTTCTTTCCGCGCTACTTACATGGATACCGCAACATACTTTTCCGATATAGAGAACGTAGCTAGGCTAAGAAGAGCCATAAAAGGACAAGCTAGAGACTCTGTGAAATCACTTATGTACACAAGCCAAAATCCTGAGGAAATTTTACAAGCTTTAGAACGACGTTTTGGAAGACCAACGTTCCTGATAAAAAGCGAAATCGCCACCTTAGAGAAATTACCATCTATGGGCAATGATATCAAAGGAATCGGACCATTCGCGAGCGCCGTGGCGAACAGCGTAAACACGATCAAACAAATGAACAAAATTGAATATTTATATTCCCACGACATATCTGAGAAAATAATAGACAAAATGAACATGATAATTAGATTCAGATGGCACGAATATAGATCATCGCACGAAAGTGATCCGATATTGCTATCCCTCTCCAGATTCCTTAACACCATCGCGGATCAATTTGAAATATTCGAAGACGACAGTAAACCTCGCATCAAAAAAGAACCTTTTAAAACCAGACCGCCACCTCGCAAAGTCAACACAACACGTTACGATTCAGATACGGAAGATGAAGAAAGCGACTTCCAATCGGATTCAGAGTACGAAGAGGAAAGAAAGATAGTCTTCGCAGCCATGAACTTGCGATGTCCTCTATGTAAAAAAGAACATGAACTCCAGAAATGCAACCAATTTGAGGCACAATCTGTTAAAGAACGCTGGGAAACCGTTAAAACAACCAAAGCCTGCTTCAAGTGTCTTAAGACCAGTCATCGTAGCATCAACTGCAAAGCGAAACCTTGCAACAAAGAAGGATGTATGAGACGCCATCATACACTACTACACAGTGACCCGGTTCCGCAGACAGAACAACCTGAAACTAAAAGCGGCAATCAAATAGTATCAGTCAATCACATTGGCACAACACGAGCCTACCTAAAGATATTACCAGTGGAACTATCAGGTCCAAATGGAACCATAACAGTCGGAGCGTTACTCGACGAGGGATCCACAGTAACATTATTACTAGACGAAACTGCGGAAAAAATTGGTGCAAACGGACCAACGAAAGAAATCACGATAGAGGGCGTCACCGGCCACCTAATGAAAGCCGAGAAATCTAAGAAAGTTAACTTACGCATTAAAGGATTACTAGAAAGAGGTTATGAAAACATAACCGCACACACGATCCAAGAACTGAACCTCTCTTCTCAACAAGTAAAAAGCGAAGACATAGAAGATTGTCGTCACCTGACCGAAGTCAGTGACCAACTAACATACAAACGAATTCAACCTTCGTTACTTATCGGACAAGATAACTGGCATTTAATCGTAACACGAGAGCTAAAGACTGGCAGCGCAAACCAACCAGTAGCATCGCTTACGAAGCTCGGATGGATACTTCACGGATTTAAAACGGACGCCGTGAAACCAGTTATGTTTTCCAACCACATCACCTGCAAGCCACAAGATAGCATCGAAGCCTTAATAAAGAGCCACTTCGACTTAGACTCGATCGGCATATCCCGAAGAAAACCTGCCAACGATCCCGAGGAAAGAGCCCTAGCTATTTTAAAAAACACTACGAAGCGCCTACCGGAGGGCCGATTCGAATGCGGGTTACTATGGAAAACCGATAACGATACAATGCCGCCAAACCGAGATAGTGCTATAAAACGACTGTCGAGTATAGAAAAAAGAATGAAAAAAGACGAGACATTCAAAATAAAATATACGGAACAAATACAAAACTTGTTACGAAACGGCTACGCAGAGAAAGCATTAGCCGAACCAACTTCTTTGCGAACATGGTACTTACCCCACTTCGCCGTCGTACACCCACAAAAAGGGAAAATGAGATTAGTCTTCGATGCTGCTGAACGAACCGAAGGAAAAAGTTTAAATGACGCGCTACTTACTGGACCCGACTTACTACAATCGCTATTCGGCGTCCTCATAAGATTCCGACAAGGCCCAATCGCTGTAGCCGCCGATATAAAAGAAATGTTCCTTAGGATTCAAATAACAGAAGAAGACAGAGACAGCCTACGATTTCTATGGAGAGAGAAAGACGGCGAACAACCGCAAGAATATCGCATGACGTCACTAATATTTGGTGCAGCTTCTTCACCATGTTCAGCTATCTACGCAAAGAACGCAAACGCAAACGATTTCATCGAAAAATACCCTGAGGCAGTATTTGCAATAGAAAAGTGCCATTACATGGATGACTATTTACAGAGCTTCGCAACAAAAGAGCAAGCCAGAACAACAGCACAACAAGTAGACATAATTCACAAAACCGGAGGTTTTGAACTAAGAGGTTGGGCTAGCAACGACTCGTATGTAACCGAAAGCTTTCGAGACAAACAGCAAGAACACGTCAACCTAAATAGCACCGAACAAATCGAGAAAACCCTAGGTATGCTGTGGAACGTAAAAAACGACTCACTCAATTATACATTGAACTTGAGAAATACTCCCGAGGATGTAATAAAAGGGATACGCCCACCAACGAAACGCGAAGTCACTAGCGCCGTAATGTCAGTTTTTGACCCACTAGGATTGGCCACGCCCGTCTTAATACAGGGAAAGAAACTCATACAAATGATATGGAAAACCGGTATAGAATGGGATCAAACTATACCCACAGAACTTCACGAAAATTGGATCAAATGGATTGACAGCTTAAATTCATTACAAGCTCTAAATATACCGCGATGTACCGACTCGCACACGGATGGCGAACTGCACACATTCGTAGACGCAAGCGAAAGTGCCTATGCAGCGGCCGTGTACTGGAAAACTTGCGAGAACAGCCAACCAAGTGTTAAGCTTCTAGCGGCGAAAGCTAGGGTAACACCCTTGAAGCCTACTTCAATACCCAGACTAGAGCTTCAGGCAGCACTGTTGGGTTCTAGACTAGCATCCACCATAACAGAGGAAATACAATCGAACATTACAAAAAGGGTTTATTGGTCCGACTCAAGAACGACATTAGCCTGGATAAAATCGGACCCGAGAACTTTCAAAACTTTCGTAGCTCACAGACTGGCCGAAATCGAGGACCTCACAAAAACCACCGAGTGGAGATGGGTTCCCAGCGCCTTAAACGTAGCAGACGACGCTACGAAGTCTATACCGAAAGAATTCAACACAACACATCGTTGGTTTACTGGCCCAGAATTCCTATTGCAAGACGAAGAAAAATGGCCTATTGACACAAGCGATCGCAAGACACCAACCGAGAACACAGAAGAACGAAAATCTGTAACAACCGCTACGACATCGCTTCATCGCGTAGCACCGCCCATTCCAAACCCGCTACGATTCTCGTCTTGGACACGTTTGCTTCGAGCGACGGCACGCTTTCTACAAAGCATCGAAGTCTTCAAAAGTAAATTAAAAAAGGTAAATAGAGTCACTGCAATAAAAAGAACAATAAAAGACTCTACGTGGCGCAAGTACCATAAGAAAAGACACAAAACCAGCAAAGAAGATCTTCCGGCTACGATAACCCCACCAAACCGTACCCTACCACCCTTATCCAATCAAGATCTATCAGATGCTGAATACCTCCTCATAAAACACATTCAAACAGATTGTTTTAAGGACGAGATAAAATGCCTACGTGAAAGTAAACGTATATCAAAAACCTCACGCTTAGGAAAGCTCAATATCGTACTTACCAACGAGGTCATTCACCTGGACACGCGAGTATCATCTGCTACTTACCTTTCCGATACCTACAAAAGTCCAATCGTGCTCGACGGAAAACACTACATTACTAAGTTGCTTATCAGTAAATATCACACGAACTGCAACCATGGCAACCACTACACCGTGATGAACGAACTCCGTCAACGCTACTACATTTTGTCCCTGCGAAACATCGTCAAAATGATATCGAGAAGTTGTCAATGGTGCCGCGTACGCAAAGCCACGCCCCTTTCTCCACCTACGGGAGATTTACCTACGGAAAGGCTACAATACAAACGATACCCATTTACAGGTACAGGAGTGGATTATTTTGGACCTGTTAATATAACCGTTGGTAGAAGACAAGAGAAGCGTTGGATAGCACTTTATACATGTCTCACTACTCGCGCCATCCACTTAGAAATAGCCACGACGTTAAGCGCTGACAGCATGATACTGACGCTACGACGCTTTATAGCGCGCAGAGGAATGCCAAAAATCATTTACAGCGACAATGGAACTAACTTCATCGGAGCGGACAAAGAATTACAAAAGGCAGCCGAAGAAAGAGCAATAGTGTGGAAACGTATACCCGCTGGAGCCCCACACATGGGAGGCGCATGGGAAAGACTCGTGCGCACCGTAAAAACCGCCCTGACGGCTACACTCACATCTCGTCAACCTCGCGAAGAAATTCTACATACCTTATTGTTAGAAGCGGAACATTTGATAAACTCACGCCCACTTACTGATGTTAATCTTGATCCAGATGAACCCGAAAGTTTAACTCCAAATCACTTCTTAATCGGCAGGTCAAACGGTACAACAACCCTTGGAGAGTTCGACGACCGCGACCTTATCGGACCCGCCACTTGGAGAACCGCTCAACGACTGACCGACATGTTTTGGAAACGCTGGCTAACAGAATATTTACCCACCATTGCTCCAAGACCGCTCCATGGGACCAAAGAGTTCACTGACCCAGTTCCAGGTGATATAGTCATCATAGCCGACGCATCACTACCACGAGGAGTATGGCCAAGAGGCGAGGTAATACGTACCTATCCCGGTCCCGATCATAGAATACGTACCGTGGATGTCAGAACTACAGCCGGTGTCCTAAGACGCCCAACGTCAAGACTCGTCCATATAAGTCAACGACCAACAACAGCTGACGTGCTCAGCCCACATCCTCGCACCGGGGGGAGAACTGTTGACAACCATCAATAAACATCCGGACACCGCTACCTAGATTTCATAAGTATAATAAATAGCGTACACTTCAATAGGCATCTATACCATACTTAAAAGTAATATTTAAACTTAGAAACCACCTACTTAAATAAATGTACAACCTACATAGAAATACCTAGCATACCATACACCTATTTACCTAGAAATAACAATTGTATATAGGAATTATCTAGTACTTACTTAGTTTATCATAAGAACTTGTCTATGTACCTACCTTTATTGAATGTCGTACCTAATTATACTAATAAAACGCTTTTCGCGCCACCACTTCGTTGCACTATGCGATCGTTCTATAAATATTCGCGCATTTCCACGCAACCGTCACTCACCGAAGCGACGTCGCACAGTGCACACGAATCTGGACATCTGAAGAAAGAAGTAGTGTTTTACTGAAACCTCCTTGAAGACCACCCTGAGTAGGCTGGGCGAAGTAGGAACAAAGAAGACCCGGAACAGGCAGGCTAGAAGGATTCCTATCTACCTAGGTAGGCTAGGTAGGAGGCATCGGATCATCGAGGAAGAATTCTACGCAGCTTGTGGCGGTCTCAACCTAATCCGCCACAACATTTATGGTTTTTTTTACAATTCTCGGAATCTACATAATCTAAAATCTGTTCTAAGGCTTCAAACGATTGATTTAAATTAATATTTTTCAGCTTATTCTGCATTATTTTTAGAGCTTCTTGCATAAAAACAGCCGACTCATTATGTATCACTGGGTTAAATATAGGATCAATTTTATTTGCATGATGCACAGTAACTTCACACAATGGAAATGCTTTAGCAACAAATGATTTTGCTGAGGTCAAAGTTCTTTGAGCAGTATTTGCATAAACATAGAACTCTTTTTCACTCGGACATCCTTGAGAGAGCAAGTTTTCTTCCCTCAGCCAGGAGTAGAAATACTCGCCCATGTAACCTTCCAGTAATGCACCTTTTGGAGTCAGATATCCTGGTTTTTCGCTCCATACTGGCCAAGGTCTTGGACTTGATTGTGAAAGAGTTACAGACAAAGGAGACCGCACGTTATGTCGGCTGAGTATAACCACTTGCTTCAGATAGAGTTGTTCTGAATTTAAAATTAGCCCACTGAGAATTAAAAGAGTTTTTATAATTAAGTTCATTTTATGTTTTTGCACTGGTAACGGTAGGGACATTTACACTGTTGTCAGCGTTAGTGTGTACATAAGATTGTGGGGCAAAGTGAAAGACATTAGGTAATCGTTGTTTGTATGTAAGATACCTACCAACCTACTTATTAGATAATTTTTGGCAATTATAGTACCTACCCAACCTACGTAAACATAACCTTATTATAAGTAATTTACCTTTGGTATTGAGTAAATCGTAGCATGCGTGCGTGGCTGGAAAAGTCGAAAGTACACCTTACCTAAATATCGACCCTTAATTAAACAAAAATAATGCAATCAAAATGAATAAGCTGAGCTATGCTTTACGACCCAAATTCCACACGGAATCACATTTCACAAATAAAACAAAACACCAACACACACACACACACATCACAATGAACACCAATAAGGAAGCAAACAAACAAACGCAACAAACAACCAGCCAAGCCCGTCAGTCATGAGTCAATCAATCAAGCCAACTTAACTCGATTAAATAACTCGACTGGCCTCTCACAGTTCGTTTGGCTCTGCCTTCTGCACTGTATGTTGAGGGTTTGATTCCCTCCCAAACAAACATTTGTGAGATGAACATACATTTTTGTTCTGTGTCAGGTGTTATAAAATATTATAGGTATGTAGGTATTTAAAATAATATAAGTATTATATCAGTCATCTGGTCACCATCATACAAGCTATCCTTAGTTTGGGGCTATGGAATTGAGTAGGAGCCCAGGACGGCCAGACTTACGTTATTTTAAAAAAGCTGAAAGTTTTTCTGTGCATGTCCCCTTTACAGGTAAGAACGACGAGCGACTATAGAGTTTGGGTTGTAGTTACTTGGGCAAGTAACAGTTAGTAAAGGTGTATAAAGTACCTTAAATTCGTTAAAGTATAAAGCTGCATTTTTTTATATTTTCATCGGGATAACTTTAGAAATCTAGTCATCCATTGCCAGACACTTATGACAGTTGCTACCCCCTGCCAGACTCATCTAAACATTAATAAATTATAATTAATACTTTCGTTACATATAGTATAAAAGCTAAATTTGATATTATGTTACTTGGGGACCTGTAAAAAAAGGTAACCTCAAAAGCCGGACGGTTTTAATTTACGGTTTTTACATCTTGCCAGCCAGACACATTGAAAGTCCGCTGTAGGTGCGATCGCAAGTGCTTAGTCGATTGCGTTCTTAAGATTTCTAATTATTATTAAAAAATAATTTTATTACGTTCATAGCCATATTACTTATATCAAATAAAACATGTTATTTTAATATTATAAATTACAAAAAAAGTATTATTATATTTAAAAACATATTTAAACGTTGTTATAAAATTTCATCATTGTCGTCGATATTTTCATTTTCTTCGTCACTGCTCCTCTAGTCGATGGCATGATCGTCGTCAATAACGCCTTTTTCGTCAGTTTCTGAAAAAAAAGCATGTTTATACAATTTTGAATAACTTAAAAATTATGTAGGTACAATAATTTGTCATAATAATCACATACCTAATTGAGTTTTGAGGGAATCACTAACATAACTTGGTACCTAGTTGATCCCTTTCAAACCATTTGGATGGTATTTGCCATCTTTAAATAACCAATCATTATTGTCTGGTTGTTATGTGGTTGGATTTTTCTTAAATGATTTATAGCTCCATTTTTTATATTTTCTTTGGGATAATCAAGGAAAAACTTTTAGCTTTCATAAAATAACGAAGGTCTTGCCGTCCTGGGCTCGTGAGCTAATAGATGGTGCTGTGTGAACTGTCCACAAATATTTATTTATTTATTTATTGATAAAAGTTATCAATCAAACTTTAAACTTGTCTGTGGATTGTTTGACATTGACACATAAAATACAGGCTATATTATCCATCGATGATATTCCTATCCTAGTAATAAACTCACTCACTCACTCACTAGCAAAAGCCATTACCCGAGAATTGAATTGAATTGAATTGAATAAAGTCACTCCGCATTTTTGAACAATAGCTTTGACGTGGCCAATTGAACATGGTATCAAGTATTGTATTCTTTTTGATATGTTTCTTGTGTATCTAGATATACACAAATTCTAAATTAATAAATTCTAATTCTAATTGAGTGTGTGTCCGCAGTGTGTCAGTCAGTTTCGGAAAAGAAACGCGCTACGCACCGGCATTTACACGAACCATTTCGAGCTGCTTTTGACACCATTTAACATAAAAACTAGGAAGCTTATCTACATAGGTAGGTACTTGTAATTTTGCTTGTTTAATATGATAAGACACTCTTGGCCACCTAGAATTCTAAATTTCATGAAGGTAGCTTTATATAATGTAGGTCTTATGTTTTTATGGTCTGGAAAGGGTCATTTTTAACACTCACTGATTGACAGACTCATCAATATTCTAAACCACTTATAGATGACTTAGACACTTAAAATTTTGCATAAAGCAAAGTACAAATTTAAACTTATAGGTAGGTACGTCACGTTACGTTATACGTAATTATTGACGTAAGTATTAAACCTTGCCAAGTTATAAATTTCAATATCACTAAACGTTACAAATTTTATTTCGTTTTCTTTTCAATAAATTGAACAACGTTGTAGGTTACAACATTACCTACATTACTATAGTAATTATGATGATGAGCTGCTATGGAACTTGACACCCGTTCAGATCTCAATCTCAACTCTTCTAACAGCGTCACCTTTCACAGTTCGAATTTCAAATTTTTGCGGCGGGCTGGTTTGAAATTTTTTCCTTTGAATAATTAAATTTTTGCTTGTTAAAGTAATATTTTGGACCTAGTTTTGGGATAAACAACTGTAATTAATTACGGACTATACAGTATATAATAATTTGGTGTAGTTGCGCGCGGTCTAAAAAATGGACGCGACCGAGGTCGACCCTAGGCCTCGGTCCGGAAGAAACAGTTCTATGAGTGAAGCAGAAATAATAGTGCAGGCAATTTTTGATGAAAACCAACAATGTGAGAAATCATTTGTGGAGGAGTCACGGCGGCCGGTCAAACGAGCGAGGAGCAACAATAGAAGTGATGGGTTGGAATGTGATGATAATGAAGTATTTATTCGCGTAGAAAAAAAGTCGATTCGTCGTGCGGCTAGAAAATCTCAAGCGTCTGTTGTGAAGGGTACCAATGAATTGAATATTAACTGCTTTGAAGTATGCATCTCGTCATACAATATGCTGCCAAAACAAATTGGGCTTGCTATGTTACTGAAAGCTAAAGGAATAACTAATGCAACGAAAATAAAATACAAGAGTCCGTACAGAGTTAATTTTGAAAATAAAGATGACGCAAATAAATTAGTCTCATGTAAAACATTTATGGAGTCAGGATACAGATGCTACTTGACCAGCGAGGATAGCATTACTTATGGTGTCGTGGAATATCTGGAACTTAACGTAAAAGATGAAGATTTGATGGAGTCATTACAATGCGAATACAAGATCGTGTCGGTGAAAAGACTAAAGAGAATGTCGGAGGACGGTGAATGGGTCAGTAGCGAAACCGTGCGTTTTGGTTTCGAGGGCTCTACTTTGCCTTCCTATGTACTTGGATATGGTTGCAGATTCAAGTTAGATCCTTACACATTCCCGGTGACGCAGAGAGCCTCATGCTGGAAGTACGGCCATTTAACGAAACAGTGTCCTACCAAAGAGAGTATTTGTCCAAAATGCGGTGCATGGCATGCGAACTGTGAAACGACGTAGTATCGATGCGTCAACTGCAAAGGCGAGCACATGTCACTTAGTAAGTCATGTCCTGTTTATTTGAAAGAGAGAGAAGTCAGGTCTATTATGTGTCAAGAAAACTGCACTTATAAAGTAAGTTGCGTTATCGAGCTACAAAGAGAATAAAACACACAATTTTGATCAGTGTTTTAACAGTCCTCCTGTATTTGGGTTTGGTAATGAATCAAATGCCCGAACGAGTTATGAACCCGTTAGATCAACTATGTCATACAGTCAAAGTGTTGATGCGAAAGTGACGCAAAGAGATGCTACAATTCACCTGGACAAGTCGGACTTTTTACGAAGTAATGTTCGAGGACAGTTGAGTGATGAAGAATCAAAAGATAGCAGCGAGGAAATTTGGGTAAGCAACAACAGCAAGAGACCTAAGAACGGAAGAAAAAATAAAAACAGGAAGGAAAAGAAACATGAAAAAGTATCATCGGAAAGCCTTCAGCGGGGCTGAAGGCCCATCGACAGCTGCGCCGTCAGGTGAGAAGTCACACTTAGGTAGCGATAAAAAGAAAAAGATTCTGTAAATACGAATTTGTTGACTCTTGTTAATTTTATATCTCTGCACTTGGACAAGAGTAAGCAGGTCGATGTTATATACTTCGATTTTAAAAAGGCTTTCGACAGAGTTGATAATGATGTTCTGCTGAAAAAACTTTGTAATATTGGTTTTTCAACAAAATTACTTAAGTTATTTGCAAGTTATATGCGTGACAGGCAGCAATTTGTGCAACATGGATGCTTTGTTTCAGCTCCCTATCATACACGGTCTGGAGTCAGTCAGGGCTCAATATTGGGCCCGCTCTTGTTTGGTATTATAATAAATGACCTTGATGCTGTTCTTAAACATACGAAATGTCTGTTGTACGCTGACGACTTGAAGTTGGTCCATAAAATTGAACTGATGTAATTGAAATGATGTATGGAATTTAATGATTCCATACATCTGCAGGAAGACATTAATGCCGTTTTTGATTGGAGTCTTACAAACAAGCTTTTCTTCAACATGGCCAAGTGTTGTGCTATGACTTTCAGTCGCGCGCGTGTACCATTCCAAGCACAATATTTGCTAGGTATTGAACCCATAGTTAGGGTCAACTCTGTGAGAGACCTGGGCGTTAATTTTGATATACGTCTGTATTTTCATGAGCATATGAACGTACTCGCTGCCGATTGTTATCGTAGGTTAGGTTTTGTTCTGCGGAATGCCCGTGAATTTCACGATGCCGGTGCTATAAAACTGGTCTACTCGGCTCTTGTAAGGAGTAAGATTGAGGCGGCGTATATCGTATGGCATCCACATGAGAGTACTTACGCCTTGCGATTGAAGAAGATCCAAAAGGCTTTTTTAAGATTCTTGTACAAAAAGATCTATAGATATTATCCTTTCCTTTTCCCCACAATATTTTTACTTGGTGCGCTAGGCTTCAACTCTCTGGAAGCTAGGCGTCACTACAATCTTCTGGTCACTGCTTGTCAGATACTGCGCGGTAATTCAGACTGCCCTGAATTAGTGGCTAGAAATGTAAATCTGTCTGTTCCCGAAGTGCCTAAATACTCGCTGAGGCCCCGTAGTCACGACTTACTGGCTGCACCGTGGGCGCGGTCAGTCGCGCACGATAACTCGCCTCTTGTTCGGGCTCTAAAATTATTAAATGCGCTTCTGGCATCAACACCTTCTTGTGATCTGTTTGCTGACCGATGGACGAATGTGTGCAGAGAATGTCTGAGGTATTTTGAGACGATTGATAGTAGTATAATTAGTTCAATCTGTTAATACTTTTTTTTTTTTTCTTTTTGAGAAATTTTATTTATAAATATTTTTATTATTAATTATTTGGTAAAAATATTTTATTGTGTTAAATTTTTCTGTTAAACTGTTATTTCATAGCGCCTTGGTGTACCTACTGTAATGCTATGATCTTATTGTGTAAATAAATAAATAAATAAATAAATGATCCCAGTCGCAATGTGAAGGAAAAGTACAAGGTTACATCGGAGAATAACACTATTATGTCGGTGGAGCTTTTTGCAATTTCAGAAGCGTTATCATATGCGTTGACTCTAGATTCTAATAAAGTAGTTATTTTAACAGACAGTCGAAGTGCTTTACAACACATTGCAAGGTGCACGAGGGGCGTCTGTAGCGTATAGTAGGTATACTAAAGAAGGTGATGTTCTTGCGAAGTAATGATATGGATTTGAGGTTGCAATGGGTTCCATCACACATTGGTGTTCAGGACAACGAAGAGGTAGATAAGTTGGCTAAGGAAGCAATATCAGTAGGAGCAGAAACGTACATTGTATCTGAATATACAGAAGTGTTCTGAATCTGAATCTGAATCTGAATCTGAATCTGAATATACAGATGGAAAATGCATTATTTGACAATAAAGGAATTTGGTATGGAATTATACAATGTGAACCTTTTCGTGTGCCCTGGTTTGCGAACAGTAAACTTAAGCGATGTCTGATTGTAACAGCTCACAGGCTGCGCTCAGAGCATATTCCACTGGCAAAGTTCAATCATCTTATGAAAATTTCTGACTCTCCCAACTATTCTACTTGTGGAGTGATAGAAGATGTTCATCATCTGCTAGTGGAATGTGGCCGGAGCCAGTCTCTAAGATCGCTGATGAGTAGTCAGTATGATCTGAATTTGTTAGATGTAGGCGCATTTCAAAGTGTTTTATCTGCCCCGTTATCCGAGGCGGCTAAGACACTTTTTACAATGGTGTTTAAGTTAATTAAGTCGTAGTTAGTAAAATTCAATCTGTAACAGGGCTGACATAGTCGCTAAGCGACTCCCAGTCCTATAAAAAATAAAAGATATTAAAAAAAAAAGCGTCACCTTTGACGACGCGACGTCAGTGGTGGCAACCCCGAACGCAGTTTGTTTGTACCGAACTTGGCCCCTATTTCACATTTATGTTTTTGTTGAGATAACTACCTAGAAATGTAGGTAATCTACATACAGCATCACACCTGCTGTTAGCAATAAAATAGCCAACCAGCCAAACGTCGTACAGATCTAGGTATCTACCTACATGAGTAGGTGAAATAATAAAATAAATGGACGAAGCAGTCGAATCGAACAAAAACTGGTTAGGTAGGTACAATTAGAATCATGATTGTCTAAAACGTATCAAGTATCTTAGGTAGGAGTAGGTAGGCTACCTTTTTTTAATACCTACCTAGGATTTGTTTTACACAAAGTAATTTGTGTAGGTACTTAGGTAATACATCTTTAAATCCCACAGCCTAGGAATATTGAGATGCAACCAAATGAGTGCATCGCTTAGCGAGATCAATGGCATGGGTGACCGTTCGAGAGGCTTGCTGACATTTCGGACACTTGGTCCGAAAGACACTTTCAATTTTAATTTAGTTTTTAGCGACATTTCGGACACCATCAAAATATTGAAACTGTTTTGTACAGTCAGTTAGAAAAGTTTTGACTTATATTAGATTAGATAGGTACTATGAAAAAGAGCGTTACCAAAGCTGAATATTTTAGAGTTAGTCATATCGCCATTTTTCGTAATCATAACAGTGTATGTAGGGTACATGTTGAAAAAAAAACAGGAATAATTCAAAACGTGTACCTAATGTAGTATAAAAATCAACATCTTATAAATATTGCTTTTAAATCTACTACAGGTTATCATATATTATACTATAGTAAACAGATAACTTGACAACCATTATTTTGATGTTATAACAATATCGATTTAAAAAAATATAACATTTTCGTTTTCTCTCTTAAAATACAGATTAAAAGGTATATAATATAATAGGTACAATAAAAATCACAGATAATAATCAGTTCTTACACAGACCAAATACTAGGTATGTAACTACTACATACCTATTTATAAAATTTACTAAACAATCAACACAATCTTTTAGAAAACTCGACAACAATCATTTTGATGATTTACCATTACTTATCGATTTCATAAAATCGTTATATCTCTTAGAATGTAAGTAGGTACAATAAAAATCACAGATAATAATCAGTTTTTACACAACCCAATGGCTTTGGTCAACCTAGGTCAAACGCCGCAACAATATAAAGGTACTTTTTGGTGGTCACTTCGTGGCGTCATACACTACAGATTCCTCAGATAACAATAAACAATAACGGCAGACATCTAATGTGCAGAACTGCGAACAATGACCGCGAAGTTTGCAGTGAAACAATCCCGACTTTTCAACCGATCTTCACCATTATTCTCTACGATAGGTACCTACTTGAGAAACCGTCCACAGGATCTGCAGTTAGAAACTATCTGTCATTCTCAGTACATCAGTCATTGTCATTCTCATTCCCACTCGCCTGAATTGGCCCAAACAGACTACTTACTATTTTTTTTGCATGGTAAAACACTTTTTTCCATGAATCCAGTACAGAATGCTTTCACACAGTTTGTTTAGGTTGTTCAGGTCCAGGAGTAATATCCCAAAAGTTAAATGATCATCCAATGAAATTACATAAATGTAAGATAATGAGGGTCAATGCTTGATTTCGTTTAGGGCATTGCATAAGTACTGAATTATGGTCCAGCCAACAAAAATTGAAAATCATGCAATCAAATTTAATGTCATTTGGGGTAGCGCCGCCAAAACATTTATTATTCAAGCTGAAAGAGCGCAGAGGTCAGTCCTGAAGATATTGCTCCGTACACCCTTCGCCCATTAACCAACTGAGAACCGCTACAACGAGAACCACTCACTAGCACACACTCACAAACTAGCACTACAAAAGTTAAGCCACGCCTCCACAGTCGACACTAGCGCCAACTAGAAGTCCTGTGAAGTGCGAACCTCCCGCGCAGTGCCCCTCGTACCTCTCGACCCCCGGTGGTCTGCGCGTGATCCCTGCTATGTGCCCCCACGGCACGGTAGCGGGTGAATCCCTTCACCGGCTAGTCGCGAGCACCCGGGTGCGCTTTCACGAGCTGCCTACCATCTTCGGTCTCCCTACCGTGCTCCAGCCACTACCCGGTGTTTTATGAGAAAATATCCCGTGTAGTGGCACTCAGCATCACCGCCCGCAACCCATTTGACTCCGATCTTCGCCCTACTGAATTACCTACGCCATCCAAGATGCCAAGATATCCAGCGAAACGAATGGACCGCCGCCACGTGCCGCTCCTGGACCGGGCCATCACTGCGCGAGACATGCTCAACCCTGAGCGGTCCGTAGTGCTGCCGAAGGAGCGTTGCGGCTCTGGTCACCAACGCCGCCAGCAGCAGAAGCTTCACCTCAGCTTCAGCTCAGCTTCAGCTCAACCCCCAACGAGCCTGGGACTCGCCGGTAGCGGAACTGAGATTCCGCCCCGGGCCGAAACCGGTCACTCGACGGGGGAAAGGGCAGTAATGCCCCGTCGCGTCGCCGGGACTCCTCAGGCGAGGAGATCCAGGGCGATGAAAAGAGGCAGAGGCTCAAGAACTCGCCTCCAGAGACTACCTCCGTGGTGAAGCACTCGCGGATCCCGTTCCGCCGAGTGACCACAATCCGCGGTCATCCGGCTGCCGCAACCCCTTCACCGCCCCGCGACACAATGCACGCTGCGCTCGCCGGCCCTTCCGGTTGCCGGGCGATACGCACCGACAGTGCCGCAAGCCACAGTGGTGGAGTGCCTGCCGAACTGGACGGCGCACTTCGCCACGATCCGCGCCTAGCTAGGATACTCCGCGAATGCTCGCCCCCTAGGCAAGGGGTTTCGCTTCACCCCGCAATCACAATAGAATACAGGGTGATCCAGAGACACCTCGTGGACGCTATGAAGGAGGACCCAGCAATCAGCTGGTACTCCTATAGCGTCCCAACGGAGCTACCTACGAAATTTGCCAGTCGCGGCCTCCCAGCCGACACAGCACCCGAGGACATCATGGCGGCCCTCTCGGCTTTGAACTTTTCAGTAAAGCTCGTCCGTCAAATCCGAGCACAAAAGGGCCGCGCTGGGTGCCTATTCCACTCACAACTGGAACACCTTACGTTGGACTAGCTGGCGCGGCTGTATCGCGTTATGTTATGTTCATTCCGGGGGTTCGCATCGAGCACTGGCGCGGCGCGGTCAACCGCGTAGCGCAGTGCCACCGATGCCAAGCCTTAGGCCACGCCTCTGCGAACTGCCACCGCCAACAGCGCTGCGTCCGCTGCGGATGGCGGCATTTCGCGGCGGACTGCGCGCGGCCCGTCACTGACAAACCCAAATGTGCGAACTGTGACAGTGCACACACCGCCAACGACCGCCGCTGCCCAGTCTACCGACGCGAGGCACGCAAGCGAGGGGTGCGGGTTCCACCCCCCAACCAACATTGACTACCGCCAGAGGCCGCGAGACCTCGCCAGCCACCCGCCCAGGAGGGCGGGACCCAGCATCCGGCCGCCCAGCTGCTGCCCGAGCGTCCGAGGACCCAGCCAATACCCCAGCACCTAGCCGCCAAGTACCCGCATCAAGCGGGACCTCAACCCACACAGCGGCCAACGGACCCACCGAACGGGGAGCCCAACTCCCTACCCGGAAGAGGAAAGATAGGGCTAAGAAAAGGAACAGGAGACCAGTGACCTCTTCCACTCCGAAGCCGGTCCAGTAAGGATCTACTAAGAAGCCAGTACCTGAGAAAGCCGGTACAATCGAGACAGCCCAAGAAATCCCGCGACCACCACACTCTGGAGCAAGCGCAACAGCCACCACATTCAAGAAAAACATTTTCATACCGACCGTGCTTTTAGCACGCGCGGTTGAACAACCAACACAACCACTACCACAGCGGGGAACAAGCCGCAGGCCCAGCGCGCCCCCCCTGCCTCACCAGAATGCCACCCAGCCGCCAGCGCACCTACGGTACCTGCGGCCGGGCCAAACATGCCGGGTGACGCCGGGATCACGATAGTCATACTCGCGATCCAAACGGAACTCTTGGCCACCATCGCTGCTGGAGGGAACCCCCAGGAGGCAGCGGTGCGAGGACTGGGCGCCTTACAGAGGCTCCAATATGGATAGGAGCGCGCTGCGCGCCCCTCCTGCGCGCCGGTAACCGGAAGCGCTAAACCCCTATGAAGGCCACCGCCAACGCCAAGATGGCAGCGTACCGTTGCAGAACGCAACGAGACCCACTGACCCAGGGGCAGTCACCCTGCGAGTTGAAGCCAGGGTACCTAATGACAAAGATGTCGAGGCCCTTACCTAAACCCCAAGATGGGAAGGTTTAGACGACTAGAGTAGAACGAGAACCAAGCCACGCCTCCACAGTCGACACTAGCGCCACCTAGAAGTCCTGTGGAGTATGAAGTCCCCGCGAAGCGCCCCTCGTACTTGCCGCTACCGTGCCCCTCGGCATGGCCCCTCGGCCCCGCCGGCCAGTTGTGAGCACCCGGGTGCACTTTCACGAATCCGTTTTCAGTCCCCATACTGTGCTCCAGCCACTACCCGGTGTTTTATGGAAAACATCTCGGTAGTGGCGATCAGCATCACCGCCTGCAACCCCATCTGACTCCGATTCTCGCCCAACTGAGACCGACCAACTCAACTCTAGATGCCCAGACACCCGCCTGCAAACACCCGAGCGGTCCGTAGTGTACCCGAAGAAGCGCTGCGGCACCAGCTACCAATGCAGCCAGCAGCTGCTCCCCATCCCCCAGCGAGCGAGATTCCACCCCGGGCCGAAACCGGATGCTAGACGGGAGATAAGTCCATCGCCACTGACTCTTGATCACACAAGCGCTGTGTGTGCGTGTCGTGAGCTCCACGTGCTGCGTGCGCCTTGTGCCGCGCCATGTGCTGCGTGCTCCTTGTTCATCATCTGGCATCTGGCCACAGCATCATCTGGCCCCAAGGTAAGCAGTGCTCGTGTTATGGGTATCAACATGACTGATCCTACTTTTAGCCGTACTTTTAGCCATGACTGATCCTACTGCCGTGCCATGTGCTGCGTGCGCCTTGTGCTGCGCGCGCCATGTGCTGCGTGTGCCCCAGCACCCGCACCCATTGATTACCAGGACCAAAGTCCACCTGAGCGCACCTAACTCCGCAGACGCGGATCCAGGAAGCGCTTTACCCCCCTTGAAGGCCACCGCTAACGCCAAGATAGCAGCGTACAGTTGCAGAACGCAACAACACACTCGAGAAACATTGCAAAGGGGCAATACTATTAGAGATCTAGGAGCTCTACATGATCCAAAATTACTCTTTGGTAAACATGTCGACGCCATCGTCTCTAAGGCATCAAGATCATTAGGATTTGTGATGAGAAGTTCCGCTAGTTTCAGCCTTGCTAAAACCTTTAAAATTCTCTATTCTCGTTTGTACCAAGTATTCTTGAATATGCGACACAGGTTTGGAATCCGCGATATAGTATATATATTGATAGAATTGAAAGAATTCAAATTAAATTTATTAAATATAGATATATTTAATAAATGCCTGCTTTCGGTTAAAGAAGAAGTCGATTTGTCAGTTTAGAATACCTCGGTGGCAAAGCATAGAAGGTGACGTCATTGAACTACACGGATTCTGTGACGTATCAAGCAAAGCATACGCATGTATAGTATATGCGAGAATCGAAACGCATGAGTTGAAGTTCCCAGTAGGAAGAGTTGGAGATATTCATAAAGGAAAAGACGATCTTGTGAGAGTCGTCACCTTGAAAACCAAAAATGGGTACATAAAGCGCCCTAGAGTTAGTTTATCTGTTTTAGCAATAGAGCTAGAAAATAAAAATAATATCTCTGGTAAAGATGAAAATACAGAGCAGCAAAGCAAAAAAGCAAAAGCGGAAGCGGAGCAGAGTAAGAAAACTATATTAAGCAAGCAAGGGTGCCCGCGCATGTATTCAAAGTTAATCAATTTTGCATTATCTATAATATTTTTTATGAGCGTAATATCGTCTAGCGAAGCATCTTTCAATATATCGTCATTCGCTAATCAATCGTTGTACTTTGATCCTGTAGGAAAAATGCATTTAATTCGAGATCAATGGAAAATCGTTGCCTACTACAATATGGAGCCTTATTGGCAAGGAGATTGAGCCGTAAATGCATTCAAAAACTACCTAGAGCAAACCTGTACAAAGGTCAAAGAACCAAGTCATTGTCACATGATTATATTACAAATACATCATGATTATAGCGAGCTACAGTACTACAATCAGCTATTGCTAAATCAGCATTTCGGCGAGCGGTCAAGAACCCGACGTGGCCTTCCGGATCCGTGGCAAATACATTGTTCGGGGTACTCGATGAAAGTTTTGCAGAAAAATACAAACGTGACATTGAACTTGTGAATAGCAACCAGAAACATCTGACCCAGCTTTGGAGAAATCAGACGTCAGTTGTCGAGGCAGAGTACAACATATTAAAGCGGACAGAACAGACAATTGAAACCCAACATAAATTAATTAATAAGCATCTGAATTACCTAGAGCAAGCTACCAAACAAGTACAGAAACAGTGTGAAAGTGCATCAATTCTACAAGAATTTACATTAGCAGCAATGGCTACCAATACCAATATGGTACAAAATTTAAAGCGTATCCAAGATACATTGATTGACACCATGACAGATATTTATCATGGGAAGCTAAATTTGCATCTTTTAAGATTTAGCGTTAGAAGGTTATTATTTAACAATTTCAGAGAGTCCACTTTCTGCATATGATTGTGTTTCGACCCAAGTCTTGCCACTGAAAAGTATGACGGTGTCATCTGCGAAAGTTATAATCTCAGCGTTTTTTAGGATTTTGCTGCATAATCCATCGATATTAATTAGAAACAGTGTCGGACCAAGCACGCTACCTTGCGGAACTCCGTACGACCCCGGTTCAGAGGTACTAATCAGCGAGTCTATTCTGACTGACTAATGCCTATTTTCCAAATAGCTTTTGAAGAGTTCCAGTGGCAAACCTCTTATCCCCGAGCACTTCATTTTTTTGAGTAGAAGAGGAATTGAAACCGTATCAAATGCCTTAGCTAAGTCAAGAAATATACCTAAGCATTTATCTTTACGGTCCAAGGCTTTAACAACGTGTGAAACCAATTTGTCAATGGCACTAGAAGTCGACTTTTTCCATCTAAAGCCGTATTGGTTATTAGAAAGTAAATAGGGTTTTTCTAGAAAATTTAATAGTCTCACGTTTATAACCTTTTCAAGAACTTTCGAAAGCGTGGGTAGTAGAGATATCGGCCTATAGTTATTAATACTGACTCTATTCCGCTTTATGTATTGGAATTAGAATTATTGTATTGGAATTAATTAATTAATTAAAAATATGTGCAATGGCGCACAAAAGTGTGATCAACAGTGTTGCTTACCAGGACATGCTAACCCGCCGAGTTTTTGAAATTCAGTTTTATTCAGTAAACACTTCTTTTGCCCAGCGGTTCAATCCCTACGTTTCGGGGTTTCTTTACAATAAAATTGTTAAGATCTGCGATATAAAGCACTCTGCTGCCTCGAAGGCTTATTGTATTGTATTGAACTGGCTAAAAACTTTTAATTATAACTGCACAAAACTTTTACTTGAACAGCTGTCTTAATCATAATTATGTATGTCTTTATAATGTAAATCCTGCAGCAATATTAAGCTCAATTTTATTTATAGTATTTACGTACGTTATATTTCTATTATTTATTTATTATCTTTTATATATGTATATAAAAATATAAAAAAAGGACGTCAATAAAAAAATAAATAAATTTAATATAAAATAAGTACTTAAAGGATTATAATATATATAAAAAGTTGTCTCCCATACTCACTAGACTTTGTCGCCTATCTCTGAAAACTGGACTAAAGCTTAAATCCTAGAACTTGCTTATGTGCAAACTGTGCCCAAGAAAAGCAGTCGCGCTGACCCATCAATTTCTAAATCCTTACATACCTTGAAGACAACGACCTCCTCAGTGATTGACAATATTTCGTCGTCAGGTTTTCGTCGAAAGCAATCTACTGAGGATCTTCTTCCACATTTGGAGTGAGGCCTTAGATAAATAAGGTGAAGCATTAGCTGTTTCACTTGACATCTCAAAGGCCTTTGACAGGGTCTTGCACGCCAGCCTTATTGATAAACTTCCAGCTTACAGATTGCCAGTACAGATCTGCTCATAGCTTTGTAGGGAGATCCAACTTTGATGACACTTTTTGTATAAAACGTATAGTCCGTATAGTCCCGCAATAGAAAGAATAGTGCAGATAATAAACATCACAATACTAATGTTCAACAGATGGTTTTCCGAAGCTGTGTTTGATCCGCCGGAGGCACTCTGATTTATAAACACTTCGTCTTTTTGTATATTAGACCGGAACTTTTTTATTTATTTTTGAATTGTCCAGTTTCACTATTAAATGTTTTATTTAATATTTAGACCGCGCCTGGCAGAGTCGCCATGTAGGGAGCTTATACCTACTCATGGGTTTCGAGGTTCTTCATATAATTCAAACGTCCTTTTGTCTTGAAGTGCATTTATTAACTGAATACATAGAGCGCTCTAACTATATATATCCTAATCTAGGGAACTTTCTTTGCTAAATGCTTACATATCATATTACACTACTCCACAGCTTGCCGACTTCTTGAGGGTCAGCAAGCCATGAGAGTCAGTGCTCTCACACACACGATCTGCTTATGCCTGGAATCATTGGGTATGCAGACGACAGTTCAGTTGTGGAGAGAAATTTTGCTAAACGCTAAGGCTAAGTTCCAGAGTCTCGAGCACCGCCGTAAATTTGCTTGCCTTTTGATCTTTTATAAAATAAATTTCGGAGAATGTGCCTAGAAATTGCATGATCTAATTCCACCATCTCTTTTTCACAAGAGAACAAGCAGACGTACCGCTTAGTACCATCCATACCTTGTCCGTCTACCATCCTTATGAACAAGCTTACAAGCGCGCTTCCACATTTATAATGCGTACAACCAAGGATTGGAATGTTTTGCCGTCGTCTATCTTTCATGAAAACTACAATCTCTGTCTCTTCAAGTCAACACACATCGGTCGGTCACATCGTCGCTTAACATCAGGCGAGATCGTGGTCAAACGTAGGTCTATGTAAGGTCTTATCTATTTATCTAATAACTCGTTCTTTATTTTACGAGAACAGGCACTATTATTAGAAAATAAAATGTACAATACTTATATCAATGGAATCGAAACTTCGAATACAATACAGAGTTTTAATAGAGTTTTAATGAATTATTTCCTAATTAACTACCTATTTCAGCTTAATTATTAAGCTTAATTATTCAGCGCGTTAATTTCGAGAAATATACAGAAAGGCTGTCCAAAATTTGTTGTCATATGGCTTACCATATACCTAATTCGTTTTTGTTTATTTGTGCCTCAGTTAACTTACGTCCGTTAAATGATTATAAAACAGATTTTGATATTGCATTCAAAATTGTAATAATCAAAACTTTCTAACTTTCACTAAATTCAGGCCTCTCTTACCTATACGTTTAGGAGGCTTAGGCATTAGTAACATTTCGAGTGTTTCTCTCCCAGCATGTTTATCTTAAGTCCATAGCACAACCACTCTGTTTTATAAAATTACACAATCATCTTTAGGTATTTATCTAAAGATGCCTCAGCACCTTCCACATAAATGAAAATAAAGATTCACAGCGCATGTTCCTGTAATGTTTCAAATCCATGTAATTGGGAGACTTTAACTAGAACAAGAGTCACAAGATATTTAGGTATTTCAATCGATGAAAATCTTTCGTTTAAACATCACCTGGAGGCCTTATCAGCAAGAACTCGGAAGATCGTTAATATAATGCGAAATTTAAGAGAGGTTGCCGATGTGGAGATTTTGAGATCAGTCTACTTTGCGCTGTGTCAGTCTCTTTTGCTGTACTGTGTCACCATTTGGGGCAGTGCTGCCAAATCACACCTTCTTCAAGTCGAGAGAGCACAGCGCTCAGTTCTCAAAGTCATGCTTTGGAAGCCATATATATTCCCAACTGTAGATCTTTACAGGGAGGCCAGCGTTCCATGTGTTCGGCAGCTGTTTATTTTGAGGACTTCAATCATGGCCCATAAAGAGATATTAAATACTGTAAACAATCAATTATTAATAAAAAGAAGAAATTATAGATTGCCAACTCTGCCATGTAAAACATCTTTTGTTCAACGTTTTGGTAAATTTATAAAATCGCATGTGTATAATAGTGTTGTTAAACACTGTGATATTAAAGATAAATCTGTTTTTGAGGGAATAATTAGTAAATGGCTTTTAATACTCTCTTACGACGCTACAGAACATCTGCTACGTATACTAAAATGATGCACTTTTATTATAATACCTACAATGTACCTATACCTATAACTAATCATGATCATTGTTTTTGTTACTGGACGACCTCTGTGGCGCAGTGGGCTTAGGTCCGGCTGAGACGCAAAAGGTTGCGGGTTCTGCAAATGTTTGTATGATCTGCAAGTATTTGCCTCGGGTCTGGGTGTTTCTATGTATAATATGTAAAAGTATATAAGTAGTATATCAGTCATTTGGTACCCATAACACAAGCTCTGCCTTACTTTGGGGCCAGAAGCTGTGTGAAATGTCTGAAAAAAAAAAAAAAGAATTAGGTATTGACAATGTATCATAAATATGTCACGATTTGTTATTTTGTTGTTATGTGTGTGAGTATGTGAATATATATGTGTATATTATGTCGTAGTTTGTGTGGTTTGCTAAAAAGTAACTTTACCGAATATGTAATTTGTCCATTATTGTCTTTTGCATTCATATTTATTTTGTCTATGATATTGTAATTGTATGATAGATAATTTGTGTAAATTGCTAGCTAACCGAGGTTACTGTCAATTTATTAAGTAAATCGTCTCTCTGGTCTTCACGATAAAGGCTTGCCTAGTGTGCAGACCGCTAAAAGGTCTACCTGTTTAAAATTCGAGCAGCACCAAAGTGCATTTAAACATTGTTTATGCTATCATATTTATGAATGCCGAAATAAATATTTTTTTCTGTTTTTTTTTTGTTCGTCTAATTGATTATAAGGATGAGGCAAAAAATACTTGGGCGATTGGAAACGATTCCTGAAAAACCTCATTTACAGAAACATTGGGACGAGCCTATTTGTAAAAAAATACAAGATCTTTGGATTCAGTTCCTTTACAAACGGAACGGGATTTTCAAAATAGCTGGAAAAAATATGTCATCCAAGTGAACGAAATTTCGATGTTTTACTTTCTTGTGCCTTTCCAGTGGTGTTAACCGACTTCAAAAGAAGGAGGAGTTTTCAATTCGGTTGTATTTCTATACAAACCTAGTTAATAATAATAATATAAAACTAAAGTTTTTTTATAGTTATTATAATTCGAATCACCATTTAAATATATTTATTAATTATACCATTTAAATATATTTATTACTACATCAAAGGATAATTTTCCTTTGATGTAGGTATTAAAGGCTTGATTACTTTTAACGTATTTAATGTACGTATTCTATTAATTAATTATATACTACCATTAGTATGGATGGTAGCTGCGCGTTAGTTGTAATTACAATTAATTTCACATTCAACTAGCGAAAGCGTTCGGTTAACTCGTAAAGGTTTAAGAAATATACCTAAGAGAAAACAAAATTGTGTTATCATTATCATGGAACCCTCTAAAATGTTGTTCGTTGTGCCCGCTTCCAAAATGTCGTATGAAACTCTACCCCCAGACTACAAGAAGACTTTTACCAGATTTATTGGCTTCTTGAAATTTATTGGAATTGATATTTTCGGGGCTAACTGGGGTCGTAGTAATGTGAACGCTACAGTAAGGCTGTTTATTTTCTGTATTGATTTAATTCCGTTTAGCCTTTTTTCATATGGCTTAGTTTTTCGTTTAAATCAGTTTGAGAACTTTTTGAAAGCTGCAGCCATATTTCCTTCCATCATAATAAGCTTATTGAGTAAGTAAATACAAACCTACCTACCTCCTTTTATTGGTGTATGTATCTGTGTTGTTTTTTCGTTCCAGTGTGGATAGAATCAATTATTCCTAAGGATGCCTCAGAATAATTGATTAATGTAATATATAATTGATACTCCTCCAGATGCCTCCTGAAGATTGTATATGAGAATGATGTGTGCTATCTTTGAAGTAACGCTTTACATGGCTTTCCAATTGCAGGCGATAGTGTCGTGCACATGTTTGCATGGTGTCTATCTCATTACTTAGTACGAGTATGTTTGTCATAATAGTAAATATGTGATAAATTATCTGATTCCAGATCAATCCAAATTAGTAGCCGTCATTCTGATGAAAAATGAAATCAAAGAGCTCATTTTAGCAATCGGTGAGCTGTGGCCGACGCGATTGGGTCATGGCGAAAAGTATAAAGTGATGACAAGCTGGCTGCGAAACATGAATTTAGTAGTTAAAAGTAAACTAATTTAGCTTATTTAACAAGTACTCGTTATCAACAGTAATCAGATGTTGCCTGGCCTGACATCTATTTATATTATTATGATGACATCCTATTGGGGTTCAGGAGTCAGGGCTTGAAAAGTCCTTCTATACTGACTATACTATAGGACTGAGCGACAGCTTTGAGTTGATTGGTATCTGAGGAGCGCAAGGATCGTGTGTTAGAGATTAGCCACATAATAGTTTTGTATCTGTCTGTATGAATCCGCCATAATGAATCCGCCATAATGAATCTGCTATTATGTACCTGCTGCAGCTGCGTGACCAGAGCACAGACAAATAAACGTTAATTGTTATATCTATGTTTCAGCATTTTTCATTTACACCATGATGGTTACGTCGAGTTTTTATTTGATACCGCTTTCGTTGAACATCTACAACCACTCTACTGGTGTCAATGAGTATTTGCTCCCGTTTGAGTCGATTTGTCCATGGCAGATCAACTCCACCTCGGTATATCTAGCGACATATGTGTGGCAAACCGCAAGTGAGTTTAGTTTAACGTGCCATGGGGTGTTAAATGTACCCAAGTTGCAGGGGCCATATTGGGAAACATGTGATAAATGTCACCGGGTGTGATCCCGGATCGACCCGCCCGAGAGTTGGCCCGTGCGTTTGACTGTGAATGAAAGCCAGTTTTAATGTTTTATATTCTGTAACTTTGTTGCAATTTGGATGAATAGCAGATTCAGATTAATTATCGAAAATAGCTATCCATTTAAATTGCACTTACAATAATTTGTTGCCTGAAAAATAAAATTAATCTTCCTTTCAAGAGATGATTTGCCATGTGTGTCTATATCATGCCTATGATATTCTAATCATTATAAACACATTCAACCTCTGCATCTTATTGCGTATACTGCAAATCGAATTGAAGGATGCCATACAGGCCTCATGCGCTACGCGGAAAAACATGAAGGTGTTAGATGAGGACTTTAACAAGATCAAGAAAGTTGTGATCACACATCAGAAGATATTAAGGTAAGTTTCTAAAGCATCACATATAAATGCATTATCTAGAGCGAGCAAAACGCTATCTCATATTGTCAGCTCAACTGACTCAACTCTGCATAGTAAAATAAAACGCTATCTCATATTGTCAGCTCAACTGACTCAACTCTGCATAATAAAATAAAACGCTATCTCATATTGTCAGCTCAACTGACTCAACTCTGCATAGTAAAATAAAACGCTATCTCATATTGTCAGCTCAACTGACTCAACTCTGCATAGTAAAATAAAACGCTATCTCATATTGTCAGCTCAACTGACTCAACTCTGCATAGTAAAATAAAACGCTATCTCATATTGTCAGCTCAACTGACTCAACTCTGCATAGTAAAATAAATCGAAACAGTGCTAAATCAATATAATCTTAGGTAAAATAACTAAGTAGCTAAATGTTTTATATTTCAGCATAGTTGATAAACTCAATGAATGCTTTAGATTTGTGTTGTTCATCCACACGGCACTGTCGTCGGTACTGATCTGTTTCTTCTTCTTCATGGCAGTGGTAAGTCTAATCACAAGTACATAGAATCAGTTTTTACAAAGATTTAATAATTAAGTTTTAAAAACTAAAAAGAAAATCAACTTCATTGAATGAAATTTGAGCCTATAATACATATTTTTTAGTGAGTAGTAGATTTATTTTGTCTGCATATAATATGGGTAGTCCAAATAAACGCACTGCTCCAATGAGACAGTGAGATATTGCTGTAAACGAAAAAATCGTCGATGTATACAATTTTTTGATTTTTGTTGATTTTATAGCTCGATCGATTTTGATAAAATTTAAATGGGACCACCTGGGAAGACCCTTTCAAACAAAAAACTTTTCAAATTTTTTTTTTTTTTTTAAGCGGTTCAGACGTTTTCGAGTAATCAGTAAAAATACATAAAAAAAAAGATTCCGACGAATTGAGAACCTCCTCTTTTTTGATGAAGTCGGTTAAAAAAAGAGTGCACTAAACACAAAAAAATAATTTTCCAAATCGGTTCAAGCGTTTTCGAGTAATCGGTGAACATAAATTAAAAAAAAAATGATTTCGACGAATTGAGAACCTCTTCCTTTTTGATAAAGTCAAAAATAAGTTCCACTTGAAGGTCCGGGTAACAAAATCAACCTAAAACTTTGTTACGTAGAACGTCCGGGTCACTTTTTTACCCATCGGACCTCCATGACTTTTGTGTGAAGTTCTATTGGCTGGCGTCTGAAAGTTGCTAGTATAACGTCACTAGATGACTCTTTAATAAAATTGGCGTATAGTAGAATCCAAGAAAATCGTACCTGGCAACAAAAATATTAAAAATAAAATTTAAAAAACAAAAAAAATTTGCGTGAATTTGCGTTTTGTGAAGTGACTGCGGGTGTCGTTTAGATCGTTTTATTCGTCCTATTTATATTAGTGTTATATATCAAAGTAATCCTCAAGATTATTGCTATTGAAATATTTACTTATAGAAACTAAAATGAACAATAAAGATGTAAAAAAAAAAAATACTTATATACCAGTTACCACTGATCGTTTAGAGAAAGTAAGATTGAACCTGGATACCAACTTGCCTTTTTTATTGTATAATGATGATAATCCAAATGATTTATACAATACATTTTTCACTGAATTTAATAAAGTATTCAGTTCCATTTTCACATCCAAAACTATTGTGGTCTCTGGCAGTTCAACATTTTGTGAGTGGGCAACAGCAGGTATTCATAAGAGTAGGCGTACCTTGTATGAATTGTACAGTGAAAAACGGTATAACTTTAGTGAAGAGTTTAAAGAAAAAGTAAAAAATTACTCAAGAATCTTTAAGAATGTTTGTCGCTTTGCTAAATCTCAGTATTTAAGCTCAAAAATTAGAAACAGTCAAGATAAAATAAAAGCAGCTTGGAAAATAATTAATAGTGAGACCGGAAAATCCAAAACTCATAATAGTGTAATAAATTTAAATATTAACAATAATATAATTAAGCTAGATATGTTGGAGCGCTAGTGTTCATACTAGAGCTATGATTAAAAGAGTATCTGTAAAATGCAACGTAATAACTTTTAACAAATTATAAAATAAACATTAATAATAAAATAAATTAAATGCAATCAAAAAAATAAATTATCAATAGTACAAATATGATCAAATTCAATTCCAAATAGAACTCAAAGCGTAATTTAATACGCAGGAGCGTTCCGTCCGCGTCGTACGGTGACTTGCTCGCCTCTGAGCTCTGGAGGGTCATACAGCCGGTTTTATACTAGCCGGCAGGTAGCAGTGGGAAGCATCGGGCGGCGTGCACCGGTTGGGTGACTCACTGTAGCTTGTTTTGGTCGGGACAGGTAGATGCCCGCACGTTGTTGATTATTGTCTGCGCCGACACGGCCATACTGCATCTGACGCGTCTCTGCGTCAATTATTCTGTAATAATACAAATGCAACATCCTACTCGAATCAATCAAATACAACAGAACACATAGTTCTCGACGACGGTGTCTATTAGCCTCGTTGCCAGACATTTTCTTAGGCTATAAGAAATTATAAGAACAACTAAGCCTCGACACTAGTGTTCTTAGCATGGCCTCGACACCTGCTATAACTTTTACATCAGAAACAACCAAGCCTCGACACTGGTGTTCTTAGCATAGCCTCGACGCCTGCTATAACTTTTACATCAGAAACAACCGAGCCTCGACACTGGTGTTCTTAGCATAGCCTCGACGCCTGCTATAACTTTTACATCAGAAACAACCAAGCCTCGACACTGGTGTTCTTAGCATGGCCTCGACACCTGCTACAACTTTTATAAAAAATATAATAATAAAATAAGGTTTGTTTTTAAGATATCGCTGATTCAGTGTCCTCTATTTCTGTTGCCGTTTCCCGTTCAGATTCTTCCGCCGACATGGCCGTTTCATTTTGTTTTCCAAAATCTGGAGCTGCTCGCAAATTTTCATGAGCAACTTTTCTTGGTCGTTCGCAGCCTGTAATGTTCTTAACCTGATATCGATCATTATGCAGTACTCTTTTTTTTTTACTTCATAAGGGCCTCCAAACTTTTGGCTAGGCTTAGTTCCAAGTCGAATAGATTCTTTTACCAAAACGTACTGTCCTTTCTTAAATCTCTTAACTTTTGTTTTAGTACTATCGAATCTTGCTTTAGATTTGTTCGATTGCTCGGTCATCCTTGCAAACACAACTTTCCTTAAAGATTCAGGCTCGATCCTTTCATTTTCCTCGTCGATTATCGAAATTAGTTCTGGGGGAACGCATCCATTCTTGCCTGTAAGCAGTTCTATTGGAGTTTTTCCAGTTGATTTTGATATTGTATAGTTGATAGTAAGTTGTAGGGCTCCATGAGCACACTCACACACTATTCTTATTTGAATTTTCATGGTGTTAGATGAATAGGTTTCATTGATCTGGCAAAGGTTGATTTAACTGCGCTGTTCATCAGCAATTCTTTTAAAGCACGTTTCGATACTGTGCCGTGTACCTTTACAGTAAGAACATTATTTAACGGTTGGTTTAGGTGTGTACTTTGCTGTAGAAGTAGCTGATGACGATGCTGTTGCCAAAGTATTTCCTCGTTGAAATGCGTTCTCTGAGCAATGTTTAGCAAAGTGTCCAGTTTTGCCGCAGACATAACATGTAAGACTGGGTCTGCTATGATTTAGTTCAAGACGTGATCGTTTAGGGTTTTCGATTTCTTTTGATTGTACGTTCTTTCGCTTACGCATAGTCTTTGCAATTGCAATTAACTCAGGTACAGAACTTGATTTGCTGTTCAAAAGTTCCGTGCGCATTCGTTCATCAGTAATACTTCCAATGACAAATTCCACAGCATCTTGCTCCGTTGGATTAGGCTTAACAATCCTCTTAAACATTCGCCAAACACTAGAAATGTAATCTTGAATATTATCTGCATCATCAAGAGTATAAGTCCTGAAGCGTAAGACGTCAGCAAAATACCTTGATTCTGGCTCGAACGTCAGTAGCATGTCGTCGCCCATCTCAGTCCAAGTGGTCGTTCTGAGAAGGCTACTGTCAGCCCATATTTTTGCGCGTCCGTTTAGTACGCTAGCGGTTTTGAGTCCTACTTCATGATCTTGAAGTCCATATTCAGCTTGAGTACGTGAAATGAGATCAACCCAGTCTCTGACATTAGAGTTCCAGAATCTGGATCGTAAGCTGGAAAGTAAACGTCTGAAATGCGTACACGCTTGCTGTTTTCAGATTTCATGATACTCATCATTTCTGTCATAGTAGTACGATGATCGTATGATAATTGAGCCATCATGTCGTTCATTGCAGCTTTAAATGTATTTGCCATAACCTGAATGACTTCATTCTAGCGGTTCTCGTCACGTGGTGTCCCATCTTCTGATGTTGGAGCGCTAGTGTTCATACTAGAGCTATGATTAAAAGAGTATCTGTAAAATGCAACGTAATAACTTTTAACAAATTATAAAATAAACATTAATAATAAAATCAATTAAATGCAATCAAAAAAATAAAATATCAATAGTACAAATATGATCAAATTCAATTCCAAATAGAACTCAAAGCGTAATTTAATACGCAGGAGCGTTCCGTCCGCGTCGTACGGTGACTTGCTCGCCTCTGAGCTCTGGAGGGTCATACAGCCGGTTTTATACTAGCCGGCAGGTAGCAGTGGGAAGCATCGGGCGGCGTGCACCGGTTGGGTGACTCACTGTAGCTTGTTTTGGTCGGGACAGGTAGATGCCCGCACGTTGTTGATTATTGTCTGCGCCGACAGATATAGATGTAGCAAAGGCATTTGAAACTTTTTTTACTGATATTCCAGTCTCCACTACAAAGTCTTTAAACTCTTCTCATGTAATAGCAGTATCATTGTTAAAAGATAGTTTACCTGAATGTGTCACACAATTTTACTTTGAACATGTTGACAAAAACGATATTATCAAGGCATTCAAAATGATTAATGTAAAAAAATTTGGGGCATTTCTGTCAGTGTTATAAAACCAATAATTGACATTATTGCACCAGATCTAGCTTTCATATTTAATCAATGTATTGACAGTGGAGTATTTCCTGATTTGATGAAACATAGCAAGATCATACCTCTATTCAAATCAGGTAGTCATTCCGATCCTAGTAACTTTAGGCCTATATCAGTACTTCCTACATTTAGTAAAATATTTGAAAAACTTATACTAAACCAATTACAACGGCATTTTAATACCAACAATTTACTGACAGTAAGCAATTCGGATTTACAAAGGGACGCTCAACGACTGATGCCGGTGTTGAGTTAATATCACATATTTTTGATATCTGGGAGCAATCACGCGATGCCTTAGGTATTTTTTGTGATCCGTCGAAAGCTTTTGATTGCGTTCACCATGAAACTCTAATCAGCAAACTACACCACTATGGTGTTAAGGGAGTTTCACTTAAGCTTCTCACATCCTACTTAAGTGACCGAACACAACGAGTAGATGTAAATGGAAAGCGTTCTCCGGGGTCAATGGTAAAAATGGGTGTACCACAAGGATCAATACTCGGGCCATTCTTGTTTTTAATTTATATAAATGATCTACCTAAACTTGTAAAGGATGATCACGAGATTGTACTGTTTGCTGATGACACGTCACTTTTATTTAAATTAAAGCGACGACTTACTAATCTTGACGATGTGAACAATGCAATCTCTAAAGTTGTAACATGGTTTAATGTAAACAACTTATTACTTAACGAGAAAAAAACGAAATGCATTCTTTTTATACTGCCCAACGTTAAACAGGTGAATGCTAATGTAAAAATTAAAAACTAAAAGATAGATCTCGTCGACACCACAGTGTTCTTAGGCATTACTTTAGATAATAAGCTGCAATAAGGCCCGCACATAGATAAATTGTCGAAGAGACTCAGCTCTGCGGCATACGCTGTTAAAAAGATCCGTCATTTTACCGACGTAGATACCGCCAGACTCGTTTACTTCAGCTACTTTCATAGCATTATGTCTTATGGCATTCTGTTGTGGGGGAGTGCTGCTGATATTAACACCATATTTGTGTTGCAGAAGAGGGCTGTTCGTGCAATTTATAACATGGGCCCCAGAGAATCACTTAAAAATAAGTTTAAAGAAATTAATATTATGACAGTGCCTTGTCAGTATATATACGAAAATTTAATGTATGTGCACAAAAATGTTCATTTATTCAAAAAAAATTGCGATAATCATAGTATTAACACTAGAAATAAAGATAAACTCGCTGTTCCCACTGTTAGGCTCGCTAAAGTTAATAAGTCTTTTATCGGGCAATGTGTACGCTTTTATAACAAGGTCCCAAGCGACGTGTTAAATTTGTCGATTGGCAAATTTAAAAACGTAATTAAACAGAAACTGTCTATTAAAGCATATTATAAAATATCTGATTATTTAGAAGACAAAAAAGCTTGGGATGAATCTGCTCCAACTCGACTCGGCATCCGTAACAAAATTGTCTAGGATCATACAAAAAAGTGTTAAGACCAGACAAGTTTCTTGCCGGATTCTTCTTGAACTGGGGTTAGGAGGAACCGGCACCTAGATTCACTAGCATGTAAGAAGACGATTCAAAGTGGTCCTTGTGATTGTAATGAATAAAGTTATTTTGAATTTTGAATTTTACAAAAATGTTTGGCCTATCGACTGATGGCAAAAAAAATCGACATTAAACAAAATGCCGTTGCACGGCGGGTTTCATGTTTATGGAGTGAAGTATTTGTAATGGAGAAATTATGTAAGTAATCATATTAAATATACTCCCACGATCTAAATACAATGAAATAACAGAGTATTTTACATTTGTTTGGGTTTACAGCCAAAATGTTCCGGATGAAAGTCACCCGGGACATGTACGTTTTTACGTATTCTAGAGGTGTTTTGAAAAGGTTTATTTTAATAAACACGGTATTCTTGTTATTGTGATATGCATGTCAAAAAACCCCTTAAATTCTAGTTTAATAATAAACAGGTTATATGCTACAATCTACGAGATTTTGTGTAAAAACTCTTTAGAATCAAAAGTTTATTGAAATTTAACCTACATTGTCAAGTTTAAATTTATATTTTCAGTATTTAGATTCATAGTTGAAATTATTTTTTCACGTGGTTTTAATCTGTATAGTTTTACCTATTCATAAGTTTTTTTTTTTTAATTCTATCTATAGTAGTTATTTAATTATCACGCTCGAAGTTGAAAATGAACCAAGCGCTCGGCGCCGCAGAATTCCGATCGCGCGGGTGTACGTTCTAGAGGGAGACAGCTGCCGCGCTCGGACGTTCTAGAGGGAGACAGCTGCCGCGCTCGGACGTTCAAGTGGATAAAGCATATTATACATTAAAGATTAGTTAGTAAGTAAAAATCGGTGACTTGTAGGCAACGTGACCGCCGATTGTTGGACACATTTTTAACCAAATTCATCAAAAAGGAGGAGGTTCTCAATTCGTCGGTATCTTTTTTTTGGATTACTCGAAAACGCCTGAACAGATTTGGAAAATTCTTTTTTTGTTTGAAAGGTAAGGCGGTCAGGTCCCATTTAAATTTTATCAAAATCGGTTGAGCTGAAAAATCAACCAAAATCTAAAAATTTTACATCGATGATGTTTTCGTGTACTTCGATACCTCGCTGTCTCATTGGAGCGGTGCTTTTATTTGGCCTAACCATATTATTATATATACAAAATACATCTACTTTCCACTAAAAATGTATTATAGGCTTAAATTTCATTCAATGAAGTCGGTTTTCTTTTTAGTTTTTAAAACGTAATTTTATGTAATCATGTTTATTTATTTTAGGCATACAGTGATTTGGTTAGAACAATAGGAAACATCGTTGCATCGGTCGACATGTCCATCACTGTATTCGTACTAGCAGTCGCTGGACAACTTTTATATGATACGGTAGGTAAATTTGAAATGTTTAAACATTAACAGTACCGACTTACGAGTACGTAGTACTCCAACGAGTAAATAAATCATGTCAGAACTCCATAGTAACCTGAAGGACTATATTTAGTGGCCATGGTAATGATTTTCAGCGTTATTGTAAGGGGTTCGAAGTCTACAAGGAACGTTTATGGTTTTGCGATGTACTTCTATCTGTGTGTCTGTCCGCCCCTAATGAGAGCTTTTGCTTGCAGGCTATTAGTCTTAAAGTATTAGTCATTTTGCACGTAATATGTAATTATGAGCTCTAAGATTTCGAATTTACTAACTCACAAGATACAAGGTTTACAATGAATGAATGAAAATGATGTTCAAAACCTTGAAGGTATTAGAGGTTTAAAAAACATATAATGTTAAATTGGTTTGGGACTTGACTACTAGTTTTCTCCTCCTTCGGACTTCAGAAGCCTTCACTGTTTGTAGACCGACACACTCTTGGCCAATTTATTCACTATACAAGCCAAAGATCTTGAAAAAGCAGTTTAAAGCCAATATAGCCAAAAGCGAATTTGCAAAAACTCTATTTAACCGTCAATAGGTTTTTTAAATTGTGAAAAAGGTTGTACTGAAACATCTGCTGATAAACTTGCGTATGTTATATGCACACCAAGAAAAAGTTTCTACAAAAAAATAAAGTAACCTTAACTACAATTTGACTTTAACTACCTCCTTATCCAACCTTATTTACCTATAACAAAACCTACAATAAGTGCCGAATACAAGCTTGAAGCACCGCTTGAAAGCTAACGAGTAAATGAACGTGGTGCGCACGCGCGCTTCTTTATATAACCCTCAGGTTGTTATTGAAGTGAATCTCTTGTGTATTTGTATATCTGTGTGTGTGTATGTCTTTGGCTGCGGCATCGAAGCTCCCAACCGAATTAAGCTATTTTGTTTTTTTTTGTTTGAAAGGTGTCTAGATCGAGAGTGTTCTTGGCTCTGATTCAAAAAAATATGATCAGCCACTGAGTTCATTAGCTCTATTGTAGTTGATAAAGGGATATGAGCTACTTCACCAAAGGTCATCCTTCAAAGGTTCGAATCTGGTCGTCGGGTTCGAACAATTTATGTGTACTAAACCAGCAATCTCAAACGGCGAAGGAGACATCGTGAGAAAGCCGGCATGCCTTAGAACTAGGGTTTGAAGACCATGTTCCAAGTGAAAATTATAGAATTTCTGCGTTTTGTTAACTCACATTGTCTTACGAAATTTTCGGTGTGAGTAGACAAACGATTTGTCGTCAGTATCGGTTGACTTAGCTGATGTACAGTGCGCACTTCTGTATCGCATTTGCACTGATGTTGCTTTAGAACCTATGGTTATAGCTCTGTTTATTCCAGAGTACAGGAGTAGCCGACGCCGCTTACGACAGCGTTTGGTATGAATGTGATTTGAAGGTGCAGAAACTTGTGCTCTTGGTCATTGCCAGGTAGGTACTCAGCTTAATTTAACCACTAAGTACTTGATAACAGTTAGAAAATCTACAAAGACCTCAGTCTGCGTAGCTTTAGCTCTGTAGAAAAGTATTTTTGTATAGAAATCCAATCATAGATAAGATAGATATGACGTTTGCGTAAATATAAGTATACAAGTACCTACAATACATTTTGTTTCCAATAAAAATTAAGAAAAGTACATAAAGTGTTGAGAAAAGTTTATTAAATAGTTTAAAGTGCTTGTTGCATGACCTGTCATGTCACGTGAGTGTAAGGGTGTTCATGACTATTATTTTGCTCAGCTGGTAGTAGTTTAGCCGGTGCATCGTAGGTTGTGGGTTGGATTCCCTCCCAGCCCCAGGATAGACATTAACTTTGTATAATGAACATAGATGTTTATTTGGAGTCTAGTCGAGGTGTTTTAAAGTATACTAGTGGTCGCCCACTAGTCGAAATTCGACCACAAATTAATAATTATTGTATATTTTATGCATAATTTGAAAAAAAATTAGCATTCTGCACTCCTTCTCTATATAAACTATAAATGTGCGAAATCTCATACTCCTCCGTCCGCGCAATTTTTGTAAAAAGGGGTTCAAAGTTTTTGCTTCACGTATTAATATATAGATAAGTATTTTTGCAGTCATCTGGTTCTCATCTGGTTCTCATCTGGTTCTCATCAGGTTCTCATCTGGTCGTGTGCTGTCCACTAATATTAATTATTTTCCAAAATTAAAACAAAACGTTCTTTGTTGTAAGTATAATTTTATGTGCGTTTCGTTTATTTTTCAGATCACAACAGCCCTGCTATTTAAATGCTTTAAACTTTTCGACAATCACACATTTGACTTTTTCAAAGGTAAATGCATACGATTAATTTTACGTACCTACCTTGAGCTCAACCTTGAGCTATATTACCTACTTGTAGCTAACCAACCTTCTTTTCCCACATAATTAGCTAGCGTGGCGCTAATTAAAGATCTGTTATCGTCCATCAAACATGTATTTATTAAAGTTGCAGTGGATCTAAACATAATCCACAGCCTGACTTTACCAGTTACTGGGTACCCTCGTAAATTTATACAATGTGCCGCCATCCATTGCTAGTCCTTATGCATCAACAATTAATGTAATACCTACCTACCTTACTTACCACTTAAATGCGGACATGTTTAATGTTTTTTTTTTATTTCACAGATAATAAGTTCAGCTTGGACATACCTTTCTATACTTATTCAAATGTATGAAAGAAAATAAAATTGGTATTTACCAATGATTTGTCTTAGTTATCAGACTAAGGTATTCTTCTTATCGTATAATAAGGCTTAAGTACCGAATTATTTCTGCATTCCTATGTTTTTTACAAAATTAACATTACTTTGTAATTAATATTGCTGTTGTCAACCCAAACGTTATGTTTTAACTTTTCAACTGTATTGAAATCGGTGATTACCTTAAATGAAATTAAAGATAGAGTGTGGTGTAATATGGTGTGCAAGCACTTAGCAAAGTACGGAAGTTCCCTAGATTAAGATATATTTAGTTAAAGCGTTCTCTGTAATTAGTGAATAAATGCACTTCACGACAATCGGACGTTTCAATTATGAAGAACCTCAAAACCCATATGTAGGAATAACCTCCTTACATGGCGACCTTGCCAGGCGCGGAACGCGGTCCTGGAAATCGAATATACAAAAAATAGATAAGATAATGTTTATTTACCAAATAAATTTCATATACATATTACAAGTTAGTGGTGATCCTCGCACTAGGCCAGGCCTGTATCGCGAGAGATCGGTCAAACAAAAATCAATTACCTATCACAAAAGTACACATTACAGGGCAGATAAACAAAACGATAACATTATATACAATCCAAATATGTGCGAATATGTGCAGAGTAAGGGGAAAGCAAACGAGGGACTTCAGAAAGGCATAAGTGAGTAAGTGAGTGTCAAAGTAAGTATATACTAAGAGGGACGTGGGAATGGGTTGATAGCAAGACACTATGAAAAAGTAATGTCAGGTTTGGATTTTCAGAAGGCTTTCTGTTCCGTTATAATCCAATGTCAGGAGCCACCTCCAACAGGGTAATTGTCAGTGTTTACTGGCACAACGATATAAAAATGGGAAGGAAAAATATCTAAAGCGTCTAGCAAATTCAGTTTTATCAGCTGGTACATTTATCCTAATCCGCCGATTTTCACTTCCAGAATGAAGTCTTCACTCAAAATTTGAGAAGGTCCTTCCGCCGCGTGGCCAGTCGGTCTATTGAAGAGCCTGCACGCGTTTTCCTGCACTTGCAGTCCACAAAACGAGAATTGAAGAATGAAGAAACAAAAACATACAGAAAAAAAAAATTAAGCATTGAAGAAATAATTATAGAAGATAAATAAAATATTACGTAGATCGAAAAAAAATATATTTTTATGGATCAGGCTTGCAAATAGTTTTTTAAAATGAAAAATTATAAACCTAAAGTAGGAACACAAAACTTTAACCAAAGCTATATTCGTTACAAATTAAATGAGAACAATGGAATAAAAATTGAGCATCTACACGTTCAAAAAGTCAAGCGAGAAGTGAAGAAAGGTGCGGCCGCCGCCCTGTCGCCTGTTTGCCAGCCGCGTGAAGTAATCAGATCACACCATGCTAGGCCCCGCCCCTTCCTCGTTGATTATTTCTAACGCGGCCTCTTCTGTCGAAATTACGGCGTGCTCGATCGCTTGACCAGCAAAAGATGCCCCCAGGCTATCTATAATGCCATAATGCCAACGTCAGACAGATCGTTATCTGAAATAGAACTTTACGTTAGCAAAGTCAAAGAGTGAGTTACGACAAATAGCATAACGATCGCAAGCGTGCACTCAAGCCATAGTCAGCAAACTGTTTTCAACCACATAGTAAATTCACTAATCTACACCCTAGCTCCTATTATTTTTCGACTAAGTACCTAACTATCTGATAGAAACTAGAAGTCTAACTTCAGAAGGTATCAATTCGAAACACGAACGACAAGCTCCGGATCCTTGTCGCTGTGTCGCATAACAAAAGCATTAGGTTTTTAAATGCAATTACTATGTCCCGTGACACGAAGCATCAAATTCGCTTGCCACGATTGCCTCGACCATAACATAGGCATCCCATTCGTGTAACATGGCTACTACTCGCATAATGAAAGCATTAGGTCTGTAAATGCAATCAATATGCCCCATGGCACGAAGCATCCCATTCGCTTGCCACGATAACATGTGATCATACGACCAAATCAGATAGATGTACCACATGACATGTAGTAGGTCTATGGGGACAACACCCCCCACAGCGACAAAAAAAACTCATGAGTTGACGTCAACATACCGCCACCTTCAAAGACAGGTGCACAGGCATCAGGCGTTCATTCGCCACGCCAGCGAACCATGTGCTCAGCGGCTGCCTGAGTTCGCTTGCCATAAGAGCCAGTCATAGGTTCTAACTCATAGCGATGGTGCGGGAGGTCTCGGAATATTTTGTATGAACCTCTCATGCCTGAGTCTAGCTTCCTTGTAGCCTGTGAGGGCTTGCCGACAAATACAAAATCGCCAACCGTGTAAGAATGGGGTTCCTTTCTATTTTCGTTCACACGCTGGCTCTGCCGTTGCTGGTTAGCTTCCAACAGTTCTGAAGCTCGCTGTCTGATTATTCTCCAGGGCCACGTCTCTAACAAGTGATCTCAGAACGGGGGTGGTACTTTCTATGCCGGTCAAAAGATGCAAAGGTGAAGTTTGAGTGGTAGACTAAGCATAGTAACGTTGAAAGTTAATTGAATTTTCCACAGACTGTCTGACCATATATTACCCTTAACATTAACATCAACTCTGAGCATATTCAGGAGGGTATGACAATATCGCTCCACTTGTCTATTTTCACAATGCATCCTCGGTGTGATGAGATGAGTGGCGCACCTCATGTCAATAACCCAACTTTGAAATCATGTGCCCTCAAACATTCTACTTAGTCGGATACAATCAAAGATAGTGTGCTAAAAAAAGATAAGGCGTTTGTAAATACACGCTTTAGTTCTTCAGTATCCTGCCTAGTAAGAGCGTACAAGAGATAAAATTTTCAAAAACCGTCAATAGGGATCAGGACATATTTAAAGCCGTTGGACTCGACCAGGGGATCAAGAACATCTAGGTGGACATTGGAACAAGGAACATCAGGCTTAGTCCATGACTGGATGGCCTGATGTGGTGCTCGGTGGACCTTTTTAAAGATAAGATAAAGATAAAGATCATTTATTTGCATAAACATGTGTAGATATAAGATTTTACAAACATGTGTGTATCAACATGTTTTACCGATTACGGTGTACAAATTGTGAGAGATGGTATGCAACAGTAACAAAATAATAATTGAGATATTCGAAGGAAGTAAGTGCGATAACTAATTCTATAATAACTACTCTATACATTTTCATTAGAAAATTAAATATTATCATTTAAAAAATCGTCAATCTTATAATAACATTTTCAATTAATAGTTTCTTCAATTTGTTTTTAAATTCACAATCATTAAGTTGCTCTTTGGTATTTTGTTGTAAATTTTCGGTGCCATTGATACTATGCTCTTATGTAGTAATGCAGTTTTGGATGGAAATAAACAAAGCCTCTCTTCACGTCTGTTTCTTGGCGCTTTGTCTGACATACGCGGAAACAGGTGCGAGTTAGAGCTACTTCGATAATATGTATATAGCAACGGAAGTGTTAATATTTTGTGCTTTGTGAATAGAGGTCTACCAGTCTGGTCTACCAGGTCTACCAGGTCTACCAGCTATCAGTCATATGTATTCTGAGCATGGCTCGCATACAACGTTTTTGCGCTTGATAGATAATCCGTAGAATTCCCCCAAAAAATTATTCCGTATCTCAGTATCGATTCAACCAAGCCGTAGTACGCTACAATTAGTGTGACAATATTAAGGGTTAGGGATAATCTGAACTACTGTTCGGCACTTTTGTGCTACTTTTGTGCGAGAGGCACACTACACAATAGGTTATGTACTTCGAGGCACACCGGTTGATGCATGTCCCGGTTTATTCAAATCAAACGCATTGGGGCGAGTATTTACAGAGTAGTAGTAAGGCAGACTGAGTGATTTTATCTTCGACTATTGTTGGTTAATGTCACCGACCCATTGTTTTTTCAAGATATACGTAGAGTCGATGAACATCAGCACCCAACGTATAATGATGTATCCCTTGCACTCGGCTTGCTGGAAGAAGACAACCAATGGGAATGTATGCTTGCTGAAGCAAAATTGAACTGCAGCAAAACAAATTCGTCTACTATTCGCTATAGTATTAACTACATGTTTCCCGGCCCGAATAGAAATATAATGGGACAATCACAAAGATTCGATGACTGATGATATACTGTATCAACATCGCACACGTTGCAACGAACTAACGATAGCATTCAGCGATGCTATTTACAATGAAGCATTGCTATTGATTGCTATTGAGGATCTTTGCATTATTATTACCGAAATGACTGAGTGGCCAACTTGCCACTCAGTCATTTCGGTATGTCTTCGCCAAATCAAAATGCATCAAACACTGACATGAATCGTGAACTTCAATACAATACGGTAGAAATGGAAGCCATTGTTAGTCGCAATGTTCCTTTAATGAATGAGGAACAAAGGAACATTTATGACTGCACTAGCTGGACCCGGCAGGCGTTGCAATGCCACAAAATTTCTCACCATTTAAACCTTCCCTAGACTACGACAAATATTTCAACACCAAAATCAGCTAAATCAGTCCAGCCGTTCTCGAGTTTTAGCGAGACTAACGAACAGCAATTGATTTTTATTATATAGATAAGGCTCGCAGTTTCGGCAGGACAAGGTGGATTCTTTTTTTTGATGCACCAGGTGGAACTGGCAAAACATTTCTTATATTGCAAATTCTCGCTGAAATACGATCAAGTAATGGCATCGCGTTGGCCGTTGGATCATCTGGCATTGCGGAAACTTTATTAGATGGAGGCAGAATAGCTCATTTAATATTTAAGCTGCCACAACAAAACAACCCAGACGCAGGGTGCAACAAAACAATCGTCTATGGCCACAGTGTTGAAACAGTATAAAAAAAATGACAAATTATTTGATGCCAGAGAGGGCAATTTTAGCAGCAAAAAATGTGGACTTCAACAAATTGAATCTCAAGATAAAACAGTTATTGCCAGGTAACTTGGTGACATAAAACCGTTGATGCAGTTTGCGATGACATTGAAGCTGTAAATTTTCCAACAGAGTTTTTAAACACATTGCACATACCACCGCATAACTTAGTACTCAAAGTTGGATCTCCGGTTATTTTGCTTCGTAATTTGAACCCACCACGGCTGTGTAACGGCATGCGATTAGTCGTTAAAAAATTTATGAACAACGTTATCGAAGCCATTATTTTATATGGCAAACTCCGGGGTGCAAGTATATTACTTCCACGAATCCCTATTATACCAACAGATGTGCCAATTCAATTTAAACGCTTTAGATTGGCGTTTGCAATGACTATTAATAAGTCTCAAGGCCAAACAATGTCTGTTTGTGGCTTAGATTTGAGCACACCATGATTTTCACACGGACAATTATACGTGGCATGCTCTCGAGTAGGCAAACCATCCAGTTTGTTTGTGTTAGCTAACACGTTGACTGTCCCGTCTATTTTGCGAAATAGACGGGACGGTACGTCCATATGGTTTTTTTTATAAACCTACATTATTTTATGATCAAAAGAAGGTCTGATATGTTGATCGCTGCATAATTATACAGCAGGCCTGAATTTCAGCGTGAACTACATGTAATACATGGACGTCTCAAGTATTTTTTTGTGAATTATATGTAATGCATGGGCAGCTGAACTAGATTTTTGAGAATTACCTAAAATGCATGGACATTTAAAATAAAATTTAAAAGATTGAATTGTTTTTTTTTTTGCTGTGTTACGGCAAAAAAAAAATATAAGTAGTGTAGGTACTGATAGTGGTTACACTTGGAGCTACCGCATTTATTCTGGCCAGGACCATCAAATACAGGGATTAGGTAAGCCTGGATCGGTTGTTATCACTTTAAGTGACGGATTGCTGAATGAGGGATGGCTTATGATCACTGAAAACTGGTACACGAGCATTCCTTTGGCAAAGAACCTCAAACAAAATAGAACTGATTTATGTGAAACACTTCGCAAAAACCGCAGAGAAGTGCCGCAACAAGTCATTCAGTAGCGGCTGTTAAGGGGCCAAATCGTTGTACAACAGAACGACTGTATAACAGTGCTGAAATGGGCCATTTCAGCACTGTTATACAGTCGTTCTGTTGTATAGCGATTTGACCCCTAATCAGCCGTTTATTAAGATAAACATGATGTCCATATGCTGTCTACTTGCTATAACAACGAGATGCGGATGTCAGGAGGATATCGTAGTGTTTTGAAGCCAAATATGGTTTTGACCTACAACGAAGGCAAAAAAAGGATAGATTTGGCAGACCAGCTAGCCAGTTACCTGGCCTGTGAGAATAACCTTAGTTTGGTGTAAAAAGATCGCCGCGGACTTGCTAGCCATATGTGTAGTCAATGCTATCTTGATATAATAATGAGCTACACCCAGAATCAAAAATGAAGATGATGGAGGGGAAACTAGTGAAAACATCTTGTTGTCAAACCCTAATAGTTCAACGAGTTCTCTGGGTCAAGTCTACCACAAAATGACGCGCATAGCCAGAAAACCCAATAGGAAGCCAGAAACCAGAAGCGGTGCGCAAGTTGTTTTAATAAATTAAAAGAAACTGGCTCCACAACTAGTGATGCAAGAAAAAAGGCCACAAAAGTAATTACAGAGTGTAAGTGTCCTTGCAAAAAGCATTTTTGCACTGTTATAATAAAGCTCATTAGACTTTTTTGTGATTTTAAAATAACAAAATAAAAATAAAATCGATGGGACATTTTAGTTTTATTTTCGCCAATTCATTGTTCATACGTCCCTAGAAAATCAAAGTTCTAACTTTCACGTCCAGCCTAGGAAACGCGATTCAGTTGTCTTTGGCAAATGAAATACATGTAATGCACGAACGTCACAGCCAGACCGAAAATGCATTACATGTAATGCACGGACAGTCAACATGTTAAAGATGGAATGACAAAAAATATTGTACAATCCATTGCACTAAAATATTGATATTGTAGACTTATATTTTTAGAATTCGTTGTATATATAATTTCAAAATAAACAGTTACAATCAATTTAAAAAAATAGTAGGTATTTGGTGTGTTGTTATTTTCACATTCCCATCATCGTTCACAGCGTTCTATGCCTCTTCCTATATACCATTCCTATATACCACGTACGCACACACAATAAAGAAGATATAATTTTATATCTAGAAATTATTCATATGGCAAAACAACGTTTGCCGGGTCAGCTAGTAATTATATAAAATACCAGTACAATCTTACTAGGCATGCAAATTTATTATATTTAGTTACTAGTAACTCAGGTCATCGTTCAAAAACTCGGTGATACTGTAGTAACACTTTTCTACAAGAAGTGCGTTAAGCTGATTTTTAAAACTCAACAATTGATTACCTTTTATGCTCTCTGGTATCTTGTCATAAATTTTAGGCATCATACAGAAAATACTATTTTACATTAGCGCTGTATTCAATTTTACAAGGCAAAATTTGTTTCTACTACGGGTATAAACAAGAAAGACTTCTCTTTCTTAAGAAAGACGAAAGAACTTCTTGAGGAAATTAAATCTAATAAACGGCCATGGTTTATATTTTTTTTTTTTGTATTGAAGCAAATTGCAGGAATTGAGACTGTCAAGTAGGTCAATTCGAAGATTACAGGTAGTGATGGAGATATCATCGTCACTTACGGACCATGAGACTTGAGGAATATTAAATTCACATTATGTAATTAATTTGTCAAGCGGAATATCTAAGACAACTCTAGTTAAATTTTCAGCAAAGTTAGATAGTTGTATACCCAATGAGTTAGCTAAGTTCTGAGTACATAATGTAGACGCACTCTAAAGATGGATCTTAGGTTTCTATAATTTTTTTCTATGTTACTATTCCGTATTGTTAGAGTGACACACAGGTCCTCGGCAGAGGATGTCCACCCCTTTCGATTTTCCCCTTTCGAGGGTAGCGATAAGCAAGCAATACTTAGGGCTTGGCCAGACTGCAAATGCGGGCGAGAGGCGGGCGCAGCACGGCAAACTCAATCATAAGAAACTTCATTTGAGTGTCCGTAGTGGACACCTTGGTGCGAGGCGGACGCGGGAAGCGCGCGGGCAACTCACGCCACAGCTCGTCCATACAAGTGGCCGCTGTGAAAGCGCGGGGCGTCAAGCGACAACCCACGCGGGAACGGGGATCTTAAACTGGTTCGAGCTAACCGCGCGCGCTTTTGTGATGGCGTCTTCACAATTTAATTCAACAACGTCAATACAAAAACATAGAAGTTAATTTAAGATTGAAAAATATAATAAATTAAAAGATTTTTGGAGGTTGTTCTCGCAATTTTTCATTTTATTTAAAAATTATTTATTGTAAGAATTTTCCAGTAAAAATAAGTCTTCTTCATCCAAATTATATTTTGACAAATACTGGACTCGACAACACGCGGAACGAAGCCGCGCTCCACTGCGGACAAACGCGCGCGTTGCCGCACCCGCGCCGCTGCCCGCCCCGCGCTGCCAGTCTGGCCAAGCACTTAGAGTGACTCATAGGTTTATTTAACCTAATAGGCATTGCTACTTGCCATAAGAGATGATGCGTACAAAATTGTAGTACCAATACCAAAAAATAAAACAAGGGACGTCTCGAGCATGGCCAACTATAGGCCTATATCGCTTGCTAAGATAATGGCCAAGATACTTGAAAGAGTTATCCAAAATAATATTAAACCTTCATTGTCCATCGATGACGGTCAATTTAAATTCGGACTGCATGTGTCTACAGACATGGCATATTTCTCCTTGAAGCAAGTGGTTGATTACTATAAGGAGGGTAAGACGAGCGTATACGCGTGTGTCAGATATGGATAGGTACCTGCTCTATTACAAATATGTATTACACCCAATATCAAGATTAGATAGAACTCTGGGATTGTCTCAAAGAAATCTTGGAAGTTTATAATGAAAGTTAGTAAAATTACTGAAGTTAAATACCAACTATTCACATGAGGAATTGAAGCTAAATGTAAGCAAGGATAATTTTAATAGGAAGACAGAATAACAATTTTACCATAGTATATTCAGTTTTCTTTATTCAATAAAATTACAAGGACCACTTTGAATCGTCTTTTTACATGCTAGTGAATCTAGGTGCTGGTTCCTCCTAACCCCAGTTCAAGAAGAATCCGACAAGAAACTTGTCTGGTCTTAACACTTTTTTGTATGGTCCTTTACAATTTTACACAACACAAGTACTCTCTTACAGTATGTAGTTCACAAAGATAAAATAGTTTTATAGCCTGGAACCAAACAGAGAACAACACAGAAAGTTAACGGTACACATATTAAATACACACAAATATATTTTAGTACAATATTATTACAAGGTACTTTCTAGTCTTTCTAATCTTTCTAGTTCGGTGGTCACTCCCAATCTCGAGGTCTTAGGCTTTAACGTTGCCTTTTATACGAAATATCACACCATATTCATTATTCAACCAATCACAGAAGCCTATTAAGAATCTAAGTATAATATTGAAAGTTATTTACTTAATCATTACTCTCCCTCTGAGACACGCGTTCGGTCCCGTACATTGACACGCGTACGGTCCCGTACCTACAAGTTCCCTATAACTATAAGTCCTTCGGTTATGATGAACTCTGCAAAAAGTTTCATTTTCTTCCTCTCTCTAAAAGGCGTGAACTTTCCTTTTAAAAATAACTTCAAATTTAATAGATTGTCCTAAAATTTCCATTCATGCTCCGTCCAAAATCACCCGACTTAGCCCCACATTTCTATACCTATTGTTGGCACAAATTACAGACAGAATGTATTTTTATGGCGAACAAGTGATCTATTCAATAAGTTTTGCAGGCATCTTGAATTATATCTAGATCTATTCTCAGTCAGACAGCGACTGACCAGAGGTTACTTTAATGGTCACGTAGGTACTTAGGTTTACCTAGGTACTTAGGTTAGGTTAGGTTAGGTTTACTTACCTACATAAATTTTAAGTTCATAGTGTATCTCTATTATTCTACGTCATTGTCTTGAGCTTTTGTCATGTTTACTTATGTTCACATTGTTGTTAGTTATATTGTGAAAATCTGTTATTAGCTTTCTGTTATTATTACTTCAATCTATTTAAGATATGATAGCTGTTGATTTTCCAATAAAATAAATAAATAAATTACTATGAATAACATATTTTTAAAACTTTGTTATTTTGTTATGTCATACGAAAAAGATTTCAATGAGATGAAAACAAAATTAAAACAAAAGAAGACGAAAACAAAAGAATTTGGAAGGAGCCTTCCCATTTTATAAATTAAAAATTATTATTCATAAACAACCAAAGAAAATTTGCATTTGAAATGGCCAGTACCATACTTATGTAAATATCTATTATTATGTTATGTTCTTGCGGCTGCCGTTTATTACTGTGTAGGTAATTACCTACTTCGAGTGTAGTACCTACTCGTATGCCTAGTCACGATTAATAATACTTTTACTGAGATTTACGACGAATGCGAGTGCCTAGAAAAGCTTCTTCAGGTTTTAAGGTACGATACATTCCCTACCGATAGTGTATAAAACCATTTTCTGATGTCTTGCAGTAAAACGTCTAGGGGTGCAGCGAACTGTGAACGCAAAGTGGTCAGACCTCGCTCTATAATAGTCCACTGAATTCACCAACACTTCGAGACACTTCGGTAATATTTTTACTGAGATTTACGACGAATGTAAATGCCTAGACAAGCCTTCTCAGGTTATAAGTCCCGATACTTATCTACCGATAGTGTATAAAACAGTGTTCTGATGTCCTGCAGTAAAACGTCTAGGGGTGAAGCGAACTGTTAACACAAAAGGGTCAAAAGGTACCTCTCTAATAGACCACCTAAATTCACCAACACTTCGGGATAAATTTTTGGTGTGCATCAAATTTAATAAGTCCACTGTTGAACAGCTCACATACTGGAATGGCTGGGGTAAAGACATCTGTTTTCGGTAGAGCACTTATCCCCTATCAACAAGGCTTTTCATGCTGAGACCGGGTTGGCAGCCAAAGATAAAGGATATAAATACATTTGGGTGCGCAATGCATGCATATACTTACTGACACGTCTGATCATAAGCTGATTAAAAGCCAAAAAGATAATAATTCCTATTATTATTAATATAAGTCACGCAAGTTCCCATCTATCTCTATACCAAAATTCATCAAAATCGGTTCAGCGGTTTAGACGTGAAAACGTAGCAGACAGACAGAGTTACTTTCACATTTATAATATTAGTAGGTATCAACAGCCTAAAATTTAATGCTTCTAGTTCTGAAAACGACAATACTTTCATACAATCTTTCATCCCCCTTTTCAACCCTTTACAACACTTTTTTCCAATTAAAAAGTAGACCATGCCCTTTCTCAGGTTTTAGACTATCTGTGTGCCAAATTTCATTTAAATCGGTTCAGTAGATTTGGCGTGAAAGCGAGACAGACAGCCAGACAGAGTTACTTTCGCATTTATAATATTAGTAAGGACGTAAGGACTATTCATTATTATTAATTCCTATTACAGTTACCATTTATCAATATATTATGACTAATGGTGTAAAAGCTAGTATACATGTGTACGAGCTAACGCACTTAATATATATGTATGTAGGTACATTGAACTCTTACTAGTATATATTACACTAGCAGTTGCCCGCGGCTTCGCACGCGTGGTACCTACATAAAAAGATGTCCGTTTCCAAGGTCCTATATTATGTCTATACCAAAATTCATCAAAATCGGTTCAGCGGTTTAGGCGTGAAAACGTAACAAACAGACAGACAGACAGGCTTACATTCGCATTTATAATATTATATAGATAGGACTAGCGACCCGCCCCGGCTTCGCACGGGTTCAATGCTAATACTAATTATACTACAGAATGGTTATCCCTAAGCCATATAGGTACCATCGCGGACTTTTTCGTAAACCTTTTGTTCTACAATACTGTAGAACATTATTTTGATCGTAGGGTTAGATTCGTAGGGTTCAGACAGCGTTTGCAATGTAAGTGCAAAATATGAGTTTATTTACGACACCACATTGGAAACCTCTAAAATGATCAGTGTTTATCTACTATATTATACATATAAACCTTCCTCTTGAATCACTTTATCTATTAAAAAAACCGCATTAAAATCAGTTGCGTAGTTTTAAAGATCTAAGCATACATAGGGACAGACAGAGAGCGGAAAGCGACTTTGTTTTATACTATGTAATCATAACATAACTAGCATAACTTGCATTGCCTTACGCTGCAATTATTATCGATCATTGGTGGAAACATAAAAGCAGTAGGTACAAATACAAATACAAAACTTTCTTTATTCAATAAAATCACAAGGACCACTTTGCATCGTCTTCTTACATGCTAGTGAATCTAGATGCCGGTTCCTCCTAACCCCAGTTCAAGAAGAATCCGGCAACAAACTCGTCTAGTCTTAACACTTTTTTGTATGATCCTTGACAATTTTGTTACGGACCGAGTCGAGTTAGAGCAGATTCATCCCAAGCTTTTTTGTCATCTAAATAATCAGATATTTTATAATATGCTTTAATAGAGAGTTTCTGTTTAATTACGTTTTTAATTTGCCAATCTACAAATCTGACACGTCGCTTGCGACCTTGTTATAGAAGCGTACACATTGCCCTATAAAAAACATTAACTTTAGCCTTATTATATTTATTTTTAAAATTGCGATAATCATCAAAAGCGTATTATAATATAAATGACGATATTATTGATAAGAGTGCATGGCCTCATGTTGCTCAGCCCTTAGACAGTTAACTGACACATTTGAAATGTATAAACTCTCTTGTATTCGTTTTTCGTGGGATGGATCATGCAAAAAAGCGCTAGGACCAGGACGAGTTTCTTGCCAGTTCTCTTCGGACTTGGGTTAGGAGGAATTGGCACCTAAATTCACCTAGTATGTAAGACGTTTCAAAATGTGATTGTATTAAATAAAGTATCTTTTGACTTTGACTTGACTTTGATAGCCCTACAAGTATATATAAATCTTTTTAATAACCCGAATCCCGAACGTTATATATGTTTACATACAGATTTTTTTCTTGATTCTCTCCGTTGAGTCGGGGTCTATTGCCTTATATAACCTACCTGTCTACCTACTTAGGTTCTACTACTACTATGTTTTAACATTTTTTCGGTTTAGTGCAGGATTACATTTGATATTTTAGTGGGTAAGGAAGGTACAAAATCCTGTTTGCAAGTGGTGTTTACCTGTAAAAGGTTAATACACATTATATATAGATTAGGACTCTCATTTAGTATTATTTAATTAAATTATATTGGACATTGTATATTTTCTATCAATGGAAGCAGGTATCTGTTGGCTTTATTTTATTTATACCTACCATAATGTCACGCGTTAATCCGTCAGTTTGACATTGACATGGATCGGTGTGTGCACTTATTTGAGGGTAAGCGCTGTGCGTTTGCTGTTGGTATATCTTTTCATACATCTCGATTCCGCGATACAAAAATTTGTATAATCTGCAAGTATTTGACTCAGGTCTAGGTATTTTTAAATTATAATAGGTATTTATCAGTCATGTGGTACTAATAACACAAGCTCTGCTTGCTTTGGGGCTAGATGACGCTGTGTTAAAGGCCAGGCCAGGCATATTTATTATTATAATATATCTTCTGACGATTTGTTGATTACTAAATTCTTTAATTACCCTAGTGTATTTAATGATGGTGATCACCTTGGACAGGTTAGGTATTTTTTAATATGCATATTGGTAAAAACTAAAACTAAACAAAGTGTGTTTTATGAAATACGTTCTTCGTAATTTGGTTAGCTAAATTGAATTGTAACTCCGATATAGTGTTAAAATGTCATATATAGGTACACAATTAAATAAATAATGCCTGACATTTCGCACAGCGTCATCTGGCTCCTAAGTAAGCAGAGCTTGTATTATGTGTACCGCGTGCCTGATAATACTATATGATATATATATATATATATTTAAATATGTACCTATATGATAATATAATTATAATTATGGTGATGATTTCTAATCATAATCAGATGAGATTAGACTATGATTTTACATAAAACGACCGCGTAAAAATCATGAACTTTTTGCTCTCGTATTGTATCTATTCGAAATAATTCGAGTTATATGAGTTCTTGAATAACTTGTATAATACTTGTATCGGAATCATTTTGGAGTTTGCGTGCTTCGTATGTTATTTATTTACCTCCTAAAGTTGTGCTAAAATCAGTGTTGAAATGCGATTTTCATGTATCTGTTTATTTTGAGGTTTGTATCTTTCAAACCCATGTTTGATTACGATTCTGTTGCGATACAAGCATAGATTATGACGAGACATATCATTTTTAGTTTTGGTTGTCCAACATCAGACGGTAGAGTTATCATTCAAAAGATAATCGAGTAGTTCTCTCTAAGTTTACTCAGCTTGCTAATAAATCCGACACTGGCCTCAATTCTGTTGGCACCAACCTAACTAATTTTAGCTAAAATTAGGTTTTGAACTGTCAAATTAACCTTTGGTATTCTGCTGCTACCAACTTGTCCTAATTTAATTTGATCTAACTTAATTAAGCGTTCCTAATTTAGTTAGATGGTACCAACCGAATAGGTTTTACAAATGCTATGACTAACTAAATATATTTCAGACAATTCCTAATTTTAGAAATGAACCAACCGAATTGCCTCCAATGTCTGCTTCGCAAAACTTGCAAAGATAGTGAAATCACTTTATCCAATGAGTGATACTTTCTTCTTTCCCTATTGACATCTGTCGTGTTGACAGTCAATGTCAATTGGGTTTGTTTTTTTTGATTGTCACGAAGTTAGTAAAGTCATTTTATGATGTAACATAGCTCTGCTAATTTTTAAAAATTAGCTATGTTACATGCTATTTTTTTAAAATTAGGAATTGTCTAAAATATATTTAGTTAAAATATATTTTAGAAAATTCCTAATTTTAGAAATAAACCAACCGAATTGCCACCACTGGTCAAAATTGTTCTTGTTCTTTAGCTATTGTTCAGCTGCGATCCAAATCCAATCGAAAAGAATTGCCGTTGGTGCTTCTTAGTATTAAGTACGTGCATTGTTTATCAGTCCATTGTAAGCGATGCAAACAGTAATACTAGGTATTATGGGAGTCAAATGAAAGTGATACAACTCAGATGCGTCGTTAGAATAAGTAGATTACGCAATCGTTAGGTAGGTAGATAACCTACGTATCATTGAACGTGATTTGACGATCTCTGTGGCTCTGTGGGCTATGGCCCGGCTGAGACCCAGAAGGTTGCAGGTTCGATCCCCGCCGCGGGACAACTGTTTGTATGATCTGCAAGTATTTGTCTCAGGGCTGGGTGTTTCATGTATAATATGTATGTATATAAAAAAAAATATACTTATATACTTACTTACTTTTTTTTTGTAAATACATACATATTATACATAGAGACACCCAGACCCGAGACAAATACTTGCAGATCATACAAACATTTGTCCCGCGGCGGGAATCAAACCCGCAACCGTTTGCGTCTCAGCTGGACTTAAGCCCACTGCGCCACAGAGATCGTCTTATGTTATATTATGGTGACCAGATGCCTGATAAAACACTTAGATATTTTTAAATAAATACATAGACACAGAACAAACACCTAAGTTCATCACACAAATGTTCATGAGGGAATCGAACCCTCAACCTACAGCGTAGAAGGCAGAGCTACTACCAACTGAGCGAACAGAATTAATCTATACTTACCCGTTTTCACAAACTCTAGAGAAGACACCTAAATTGGATACCCAAATAATAAGGAAACATTTCTGTTATTGGTCATTACATTCTATAATTATTAATACAGTTTTGTTACACCGATTAGGTACGCACTGGTGCTTAATTCTAGCAACTCATAAACTTATGTAAGAAGTAACAGATTGCAAATAAGAATTACCCAATAAAAACGGGTTTAAGGGCGCCGTAACTACCGACTGCGTTATAAAAGACGAGGTGTCGTGGGACCCGGTAGGAACAAAGTAGAAAATCATAGAAATTGTTGAAATCAAATTTAGTTATTTAGCACAAAAATAGGGTTTTACTCGGGGTTTAGTATTCACATTCGGTGTTGTCAACCGCTCATCTACCGCGAAATTATTCAACAGTATAGTTAGGTTTTTAAATTTGCTCTAAATCATAGAATTTTTAGCCTAGTTCTCATTTCCCAAGTGTCTGTAAAGAGCGATAAAAATCTTGTGGGTTCGATTCCCACCTAGGACTAACATTTGTGTGTTTAACATACGTACCTACGTAAAAAATATATCAATGATCTGTACAAGTTTAATTGCTTAGTTTGGGAATAGATGGTGTTATACAAATAGTCCAACAATATTAATTTATCTATTCGCAAGGGGTTAGAGAAAAACAAATAATGAACTTATTATTTTATTCTGTAAAATTTTGCAATATATTTTCAAAATCGCTCCATAAATAAAAGCCATTTTCGTCTGATAAATTTTTAAAAAACATTGTTATATTTTTGGGAGGATTCAATAGTGACAGTTTTTCCGTGTTCCTAATCTGAGGCCATGACCCGTACACGTATTCTACTCTAAGAAGATCATTATCTCCATCTGACCATCTTTGGAAGACCAATTTGGAGCCAATCGGCGAGATTTCCTGCTGTTCCGGCAACGTATACAATTTAAACCCTAAAGCTGTTATCACAGAGTTTAAATTAGAATCATGACCTACAAGCAAAGTAAACGTTTTGTTACTGTTAAGCATTTCATTAATGTATTTTATAAGTGGCTTTGCGAAGTCTTTTGTAGACTCTGGCAGATAAAATCTCACCTTTTGATGATCTCTAGAAACTTGAGTCAACGATTTTAAATGATCTTCGGTTTTAATTTCACCCCACGCTAAGTCTTTTATAGGAAGTCCTTCGTAGTAGCTCATAAGAAAAGCATCTACCAATGAATTACCGATAGCAAGTGGCCCCGCTACGTCTAGTTCCTGTCCAACTTCATATAAAATGTCGGTTTTGTCGTTCACAAGATCACAGTAAGATTTCTCTTTACATATTTGCGAATTTTTTAAATCTGAGATGCGATTTAACTCAGCATAAATATCTCTCAGATCAATTTCATTAAACTTCTCATTAATTTCTGTAAAAACTTGTTTTTTAAAAACCTCTGTAGAGTTATGTATAATTGGGTTGAAAATAGGGTCCATTTCTGTTGTATTTTTTGATATAACGGGAATATTGCAATCACGAAATGCAGCGCCGACAAACGCCTCAGCTGTATCTTTAGTCCTTTGTCTGGTATTCGCGTAGACATGAATAGAACCTGCATCAGGACATCCTTGGGGCAACAAACCATAATGTGTCAACCATTCCGAGAAGTATTCGCCCAGATAACTTTCTAACAATGCACCTTTTTCGGTGAGCTGCGCCTGTGGTTGGGTGCCTTGTAACCAGATCTTCGGTGACATACTCTGCAATCTTTCAGCAATAGGCGTTCGCAAATTATGTCGACTCAATATCAGCACTTGTTTTAACTCCAGGCTGTACGCGAAACTGCAGATGCCGAGTAGAAATAACAAATAAAAAAGTTTTCCCGCCATTACTTCGTTTTCCAGCGCGTATTTGCCGATTCTTGCTTTGAAAAGATGACTGTTCGCATCTGAGGCTGTAGTGACACTGATTCATAGCGTTTAATACCCGTGAAGCAAGTAAATTAAATTATCGGTTAATGACGACGTCTCGTGGTGCGATACGCGATAAGTAGATACCCGTTCCTCCTAAACATGTTTTTAGAGTTCTTCCATTTTTTTGCGATAAACTTTTGCAATAACAAAACGATTACATTGCGCGTAAGTATGCGTAAGCGTAATTAAGGTTGGTGGATATATAACTTGATAAGTAGAAACACGATAGGCACCTACGTTTCAGAATAAATTCGTTAGTTAGTAAGTTGACGTTTACACACTTTTTTGTGGTTTCGGTAGATGACTTCTAAATTATTGAGGCCCAAAAGGCCTCAAATGATTTATAGACTACCAAATCATTTTTTAAGCTAAGAAGGCGTGCAGATCTTTTTAATAAAAGGGTTGTGGGAGCACTCAATGAATTTAGGCTCTAGGTTCGCCATGGAGACCCAAAAATAATATTTTCTCTGAAATGTCAAAAACAAGATTACCTATTTTTGTTAGGTTTGCCCACAGACTATTAACTTAGATACCATATACCATGGAGTAAGACTACATGTATGTAGATACCTGAGTAAAAAAAGTATTTATAAAACCCACAGAACATGAAAATATTATTCCTGTGCCCTGGGAATCATGCAAACCACTCATTTAAAAACAATTAAATGTACAATGTATGTACATCATACAAGTGTGAGAATATTTAATTGTTAATTAATATTAACGAATTAACGAACTCAAGTCCTGGTGACGAGCTAAATGTTTTTAAAACATATCTGAATTAATAAAATGACACAAATTTAATTAGTTAATATGCCTAAGTGTCGTTTATATTGAATGATTATTGTGTTACCTTGCTTTTTGATTTTTAATAACACTAAAATTTACTACTCATTAAACCGAAAATAAATGGAGAAAAATAAATAATATAAGAGCGCTGTTTGCTTTACAAGACGGCCAAATATAATCCTGACGTCCTAATAATAAACAATCTAAGTAAGCACTTGACAAGTACTTGACATTGGCAAAATTGTCATCCTTATGACACATGCCATTAAGAGTGAACTAGTCGATTATCTTTCCATACAAACGTCGAAGGGTGATCCGTCTGTCACCGTCAAGTGATATAAATTTGTCTTGTCATAATGTATGCTTGTCATAATACAGAATTGTGAAAATAATACGGGTTTGATATATACAAGGCTCAAAAAAATCGTTTTTCATCACTGATTTTAGCGCAACTTTAGGTGTGAATAAATAACAAACGGAGTACGCAAACTAAAAAAAGCATAGATTATCTATTCAAGAGCTCAAATAACTTTTTGAAGTGAAAACTTCTTTTAGCGCGGTACGCATATTTTTAGATGAGGTAAAACCTCTGGATTCGCGACACCGTTACCGTCTGGTGCGAGACGCAGCCGGCTGCCGCGCTCGCCCCATTTGATTATAAACCTTAATTCACATGTTTACAGTCCACTTTTGTATGGAGAAGTTTACCGAGTTAGGTTCTTTGATATATTAGGTATCTACAAAAACAAACTGGACAAAAAATATTGCATCATCTGTGTTCGTTCAGTATTTGATTGGCAGCCGCCATAATTACTGATTTTGAAGTGATTAATTACTAAATTCTAATGCGCCAAAATAAGTTTTCACTTCTGTCGGCGCTCCCGGAGTGCAACCCGATTTTTTTTATTTTAATAAATTCATTCAGTAGTTTTTTCAATAGAACCCTTTAGCCAAAGGTCTATTCATTACTTTTACATATTTTTATCGTTTTATTTAGAAATCATATTCTAATCTGATCATATGACTCGAAATTATAATCACGCTATCTCCTTACTGCTCATCTCCATCCTTTTCTCACACTAAACTAGATGAGCGTGCATTTTAGCTGCGCCCTCTAACGCCCACTTTGTGCCGCTGACTCGTGTATCCCTAGAGAAGAAGTATGACTTAGCATAATTGCAGATATTTGAAATAAAAGTTTACTTACCTACCCACTCCTTATATGTATGTACTTAATGTTATTTTTTGATTTATTGTACGAAATTAATCACGTTTTACAAACTAAAAAGAAAACCCATTTCATTTATTACTTAAATACGAAAACTCGTTTACTTGGTTGACATATTTCACTTTCAAAACTTTCGTGAGTTGTACTATACAGTTTGATTCACGAGTTCAAGAACTCTAGCGCCAGCGAGCGGACCGCGGGTCAAACTCACCCTGATTAAGATTCTCTAGATGAATCGAAACAGTGTCGGTGTCTCCGTCGACTAAATAATACGTAAAACCCGCGTTATCAAAATGTATGGATGACATATTTTGATTTAAAAACCTGAACTAAACCGATTTTGATGAAATTTCTACGTGATCAATCGGAAAGTATATCCTTACACATCAAAAGAAGATGATTTCAAATCGGTTCATAAATAAAAAAAATAATACACCGAATTGAGAAACTCTATTTTCAACCGACTTCAACTTTTTTTGAAGTCGGTTTAAAATAGAGGCTCCGCTATGTTGCTCCGCATGTCAAAACATTGTGTTTACCACAGATATTAAATACATCGATGGTTGTGACCACAGAGCACTAAATGATAATGGTAGGTCCATTATCATTACCTATCATTAATAAATTTTTATTTTTGTGGTTGTGGCTTATCAGCTCACAATCTAGGATGCTATTGCACTAGATCGATAGATGTGACATTAAAAACCACGAAAGACAAAATGTCTATCTTAAATTAGACAATAGTTAATGTTTTTGAAGTTGTTACTATCTTTATTAGATTAGAACGACAAGATCAGAGGTTACTTAAACGCTACACTATGTAATTATGTGTTGATAAAATAAAATGATAATATTTACTCCAATAGAGCGAATAATCTATCATATTACTGAAACAATGCATGGCATCATGTCGCTCTGCCCTCAGACAGTAAACCGAAACATTTGAAATGTATGAACTCTTTTGTATTAGTTTTTCGTAGTTAAGATAGTTATAAGATGGATCATGCAAAGTGCTAGGACCAGGACGAGTTTCTTACCAGTTTTTCTCAGGCTTGGGTTAGGATAGGATGAATTGGCCACCTAAACTCACCTAGTATGTAAGTAAGACGTTTCAAAGTGATCCTTCTTTTTCTTCTTTATTGTTAATGGCCTTTGACATACTAATGTCAATTATGCCAATGTCAAGTGTTTATAGTCAGTTTGTTTGTTATTAGTCTTAGTCGATGGTCAATTGTCACTTCTAGACGTCACGCGGAATGGCGTTTAGAATTTTCTTGGGATTCCTCGTCGTTCAAATCACATTGCACCACAATACACATTATAATTCAATTATCCATACCCGTCATGTAGTCACAATTTAATTTTCATTAAAATTCCGTTAAGATTAGGTACTGAATAAAACATGCAGTAAAACGGGTAAAAAATATAAATATAAAAATCATGTTACTTCATGAAATGACAGACGAAGAATCTCTTTAAAGTGATCCTTGTGATTGTATTGAATAATTTGACTTTGACATCAAAGCATCCATCTAGCACCATCACCATTATCAACTTAGCATAGCATACTATGGTGACTAAATGGCTGATAGAATACTTATATTTTCAAATACTAGGTATCTACATACTTATGATACTGTATAACACCCAGACGAACAAACATCTTTGTTCATCGTGTGTCCTGGGAGGGAATTGAAACCTCAACCAACAGCGCGAAAGGCAGAGCAACTACCATTGTTATTCCTGAAAACGGTGATGGGCTGGCAACCTGTGACGTACGGAACGCTTAACCTACAGTGCAAAGCGTAGAACTTTGCCAAGTGTAACGTTTAGTCGAACCTCTTACTTGAAACTTAAAACTACCCTAAAGAAAGGGTCGCCCACCAGGATCCCGTAACCCAATCCCCCAGGGGATCCCAGTGAACTCATCGGTTCACCAGAATCCCCTTGAAAAAAAAGTATGTTTAAAAATGTTATGTTTTAAAAAAATATTTTAATTAACAATTTCTAAGAAATTACCTACGCTTATGTCATTGTTTAATAATTCCAATTGCGTTTTTGCATAATGAAATTAATAAGTAACAAACATTTAAAAAAAAACCCCGAATTGAAAACTTCCTCCTTTTTTTGAAATCTGTTAAAAATAGGGTAACTTAAGTAAACAGTTAGGCTCAGGGTCAAGCAGTACTTTAATCCGTGCTTAACGAATACTCATTGACCGAGCGAGCGCGAAGCGCGAGCGAGTTTCTCCGTTTCAGCTTAGGTGAAAATGCTATCGTATAGTGTCCGGTCGGCGTCTTTACGGATGTTCTCCTCTACAGTCGCATTTCTCAACCGATTCTCGTGAAATTTTGTGAGCAGGTTCTATAACTATATAAATTTTTTTGTTGATTCAGTCATTTCGAAAAATGTTCGCGAGGTCTACAGCTCACTGTACCACTAGTTTATTAAGGTACTGGTGGTGAGTCTCTTGCCTTACCTGGTTTTTTTGTCTATCCTATCCATCCAAAGGTTGCCTGGAAGAGATCGCTTTTAGCGATAGGCCGCCCATTGTACAACTGTACTGGTTATCATTTTTTTTTTTTTTGTATGTTCTCTTGTGTACAATAATGTGTTTATCTTTCTATCTATCTATCTATCAAAGTTCAAATTATAGTATCACATTTAAAATACAGTTCTAAAATATGTCAAAATTTACATTTTCTTCTTTTATTGAATTGATGTTTCTAGGATTTTCAGCAGTTTCATCCAACACCTTTTTAAATGGACATGCAAATGCGCAAAATCACGTAAATTTAGTAAAGTTAGTAAGAGTTTTTAAAATGATACTATAATTATTATTTTATCTATATATTGTTGCGCCCGATACATAGCTCCATCTGTTGGCAGGCAGACACATTAAATATTCACCTACGCCATCTGGTATCGAGTAGATGCAAACTACAAAGTACACGTATCGAATGCATAGGAGCGAACGAGATAGCAATATCTCTCTATTGCAATCGAACGTTTGAGCGCGTTCCGGTTCGTTCTCGAACGTTCCAGTAGCATCGCGGTTTTACGCGACTTATTCGACGCTCGTATAAAAACAGCGGTGATTTGTAGATGTAGTCAGTCTATTCTCGGCTAAGAAAGTGATACAAGTGCGATAGTTTCGAAGTGTTATCGGTTGTGTTATAGTGTTGTGACTCTTATGGTGTTCTATTGGAAAGTTCAATAGTAGAATCAGTGGATTAAGTTCTGTGTGTAGTAACTTTGAAATTAAAGTTATTATTTGGTAAAATCAAGCGGTTTCACAATTTATCAGTACCCGGCTCGTAACAAATTGGTGTCAGAAGCGGAGATAAAGAAATGCCGGTTTTACCAAAGGAAGACACGGACGGTATCCGGACAAGGAGTCAGCGGCAACAGGAAATGGATGAGAGGCGGTTTGGAGGTTCTCCATCACAAGAATCTCGACAGGTTCTTCAGCCAACGATGGAGTCATCTGGTGATTTATCGGGAGTCCCATCATCAGCTGTGGCTCAGGCTCCTGCTGCAGGAGACCTTGCTGCCTTAATAGCGATGCTTCAGGAACAGGCTCGCCAGCAACAGGAACAGGCTCGCTAGCAACGGGAAGAAGATGCTCGTCGGCAGGAGGAACTGGTTCACCGGCAGGAAGAACAAGCTCGCCAGCAACGGGAAGAAGAGGCTCGCTGGCAGGAGGAACAGGCTCGCCAGCAACGGGAAGAACAGAAATGCTGGCAAGAGGAACAGGCTCGTCGGCAAGAAGAACAGACTCGCCTTATAAAGGACCTGCATGGAGCCTTTGGCGAGGAGCTTCAGGATGTTAAGGAGCAAATCCAGCACCATGATAGCCGAATTTCTGAAGCAGAAACCCAGATTGCAAGTGTAAAAAAAGCTGTGGATCTGCTGAAATCTGAAGATAGAGATATTGCTCCTGTGGTCTCTTCATCGTCAGCGCGAGGATTTAAGGTGCCACCATTTGATGGAGGTTCTTCGTGGTCCGCCTATAAAATTCAGTTCGAAGCTGTCCTAAACGCAAATGGATGGACGAAGTCGCAGGCTATGACTGCATTAACATTAGCCTTGCGTGACCAAGCACTCACTGTTTTGGAGGCCCTGGGAAGTAACGTCAGTTATGAGCAGCTGCTGGAGGCACTAGAATCTCGATATGGTGACGCACATCTAGAACATGTTTTCCGCGCCCAATTAAAGGACAGGACTCAGCGCAATTCGGAGAACCTGCAGCAGTGGGCCCTGGAAATAGAAAAGCTGGTTCGGAAGGCTTTCCAATCTTCACCTGCCCTTATCGATGGGAACTTGGTTCAAGCATTCGTCGATGGGATACGTGACTTGGAAGTCAGAGCTACGGTGAGATTTGGCCATCACGAGTCTTTAAAGAACGCCTTGGCCCATGCTTTGGAGGTGGAAGCTGTACGGATGGACACTCGAGCACATCGCATCAGAGAAGTAGTGGAGTCCAGCCGCGACGGTCGTCCAAAGTTTAGTCCGAAATGTTATGGGTGTGGAGAAAAGGGTCATCTGAGGTCCAGTTGCCTGAAACGAAACAAAGAGAGTAACGCCAGATCTCAAGAAGGACAGGTGGTGAGCACCTCCGCTCCCCAGCAGCAGGGAAACGAGTAAATGCCAGGACCGCGGGGCGGGTGCTGGCTGGTATTGAAAAAGCCCTAAGAGTTTCGATTTCACAAGCCCACGATGGGAACAGCCTGATCATCAAAGGCCAAATAAATGGAACGACCTGTAAAATGACTTTGGATACTGGTGCTTCTCGTACAGTAGTGAGTTCCCAACTTGCAAATCGCTTTCTTGGGGACTTTTCCCGCAAATGTAACAGAGTTCAGCTCGTGACAGCAACCGGCCAGCACATATCCGTTCAAGGCGAGATGCAGGTGGAGATGAAATTAGGGGAGACCACTTACCATCATAACGTCATCATTGCCAACATAGTTGATGAGTGCATTCTAGGTCTGGATTTCTTGCGAGAACACCACGCGGAGATCGACGTAAAGCAAGGGATTTTAAAATGCGGTACAGAAGAAGTCTTTATGGAAGGAGGATCCTCGGGAAAGTCTACTGCCTGAAGGAAATTGTGCTTCCTCCAAGGTCAGAAACCATGGTACAAGTACGCCTGTTGCAAACATCAGAGAGAAATCGATGTGTATTGATAGAAAGGTTAGACAGTGACCTACCGTGGATTATGGCACGAACTCTAGTAAAGGCAACCACCATCTCAGCAGTGCGAATACTGAACCGCAGCAGAGGTGCATTAAAGATTTATAACGTGGGAGCGGATAGCTTTAGACATTGCGGGACCATTCCCTGCTACATAAAATGGAAACAAGTATTTCATGGTTGTTATGGATTATTTCACAAAGTGGCCGGAGGTCTTTGCCATCCCAAACCAAGAAGCGTCAACAGTAGCCGATAAATTAGTCCATGAGGTCTTTTGTCGTTTTGGAGTACCCTTGGAAATTCACAGTGATCAAGGGAGGAATTTCGAGTCCCAAATATTTCAGGAAACATGTCGAGTGATGGGCACTTATAAGACAAGAACCACCTCTTATCGGCCACAATCCGATGGAATGGTTGAAAGGTTCAATCAAACGTTGGAACGATATCTAGCAAAAGTAGTGCGAAACCAGCAGACCGATTGGGACAAGCACATTCAACCGTTTTTACTGTCATATCGAAGTGCAGTTCACGAAAGTACAAGTGTCACTCCAGCTTCGGCGAACTTTGGACGAGAACGACGGTTGCCAGCAGACCTTATAACAGGTATTCCTCCCCAGTCTCCGCGCAATATAACAGAGTACGCGAGTGACCTTCGCAACAAATTGAACGATGTACACGAACACGTTCGCCAATCCAGCCAACAAATGTCTGAAAAGATGAAGAATCGATATGACCGAAAATTAAACCACTTGGGCTTTAGTGAAGGATCACTGGTGTGGTTACATAACCCTGTACGCAGTAAAGGAAAGTGTCCTAAGCTGCAGGCGAAATGGGACGGACCATATCGAATTGTGAACAGGATCAACGATGTCACGTACCGGATTAAAAAGGGTTTACGAGGCAAGCCTAAGATTGTCCATGTGGATCGACTAGCGCAATATTACGGGTCTAACGATGCTCGGGACGAGCATGTCTTAGGAGGGGATAGTGTTGCGCCCGATACATAGCTCCATCTGTTGGCAGGCAGACACATTAAATATTCACCTACGCCATCTGGTATCGAGTAGATGCAAACTACAAAGTACACGTATCGAATGCATAGGAGCGAACGAGATAGCAATATCTCTCTATTGCAATCGAACGTTTGAGCGCGTTCCGGTTCGTTCTCGAACGTTCCAGTAGCATCGCGGTTTTACGCGACTTATTCGACGCTCGTATAAAAACAGCGGTGATTTGTAGATGTAGTCAGTCTATTCTCGGCTAAGAAAGTGATACAAGTGCGATAGTTTCGAAGTGTTATCGGTTGTGTTATAGTGTTGTGACTCTTATGGTGTTCTATTGGAAAGTTCAATAGTAGAATCAGTGGATTAAGTTCTGTGTGTAGTAACTTTGAAATTAAAGTTATTATTTGGTAAAATCAAGCGGTTTCACAATTTATCAGTACCCGGCTCGTCAATACTAATACGTGAAGCAAAACTTTGTACTCCTTTTTACGAAAATTGCGCGGACGGAGAAGTATGAAATTTCGCACACTTATAGTTTATATAAAGAAGGAGTGCAGAATGCTAATAATAGCCCTAAACTAAGCATAGCTTGTATTATGTTGACCTGATGACTGATAGAATACTTATAAAGCGTAAGAACTTTGGCATCACCCCGAAACCATTTTGTTATACAAAAAATACTGGAACAATATCAATATTGCAACTTTTATCTTAAACAAGTCCAAATAAATAATGATAAATACTTATTAATAGGTACACTAAACAATTTGCCGATAAAACACGTTAAATGGCGATTATAGTAATGTCTTTTCATTTGCACTACCTATATCGCTATTAGTATTGTGCGAGTGAGAAAACATTTATTAATTTATTTATTGAAATACCAGCTTGTTTTAACATAATATAACAGTATCGTATAATAAGAAAGCCAATTACAGGTTGTGACGTAAAAAACAATGACAGACAGACGGATATGAATACTATTTATATTAAATTATATTATCAGCAGTATTGGTTTCAAAGAAAAACGAATATTAAATGGTGTTATTAATATAATGTAATTTCATGGTATTTATACGTTAGTTTTAATTACTTGATCTCGCCTTTACGTCATAACTGGCGAATTGCTTAAGATTTGGTAAGTAATTTCAATTGCTCTATTAAGCCTACCATATATATATATGCCTTGCGTTGTCATTAAAAACGTCCTTAAGTTATGGTAACAATTTATCAACAGATGGGCCGTATGTTGGCAGCTAACGGCCCATCTGTTGGTAAGTATAAAATAAAAAAAATAATAATATATTGGTGGACAATGCACACAACACCATCTAGCGCCAAATTAGGCATATCTTGTATTATGGTGACCAGGTGACTGATAGAAAACATATTCTTTTAAATACAGGCTTATGACGCAGAGTGTTGCGGGTTCGATTCCCGCCACGGTACAAATCTTTGATCTGCAAATATTAGTCTATGGTCTGGTTTTTCTATGTATCTACAAAAACAATATGTAAGTAGTATATCAGTCATGTGGTACCCATAACACAAGCTCTGCTTACTTTGAGGCTTGAGATGCTCTGTGAAATGACCAGCATTATTTATATATGATACATTATCATAACACACAACAAACACATATGTTTATCACACAAATGGGTAGATTGGTATGTTAGTCAACGGCCCATCTGTTAGTGAATATAGTATAAATGATAAATGTAAATTAAAATCACATGCTCGTAGCTAAGTGTTACTAACAGGTAAGCGAAGTTAAGCCACCTTCTGCGAGGTTAGTTCTTGGATGGGTGACAGTGCATCTGTGCTTCGGAGGGCACGTGGTCTCGGCTTTTTCAAAGTTGACAATACCAAGACGGAGGCCTATTGGCGGCCTACTTTTTCCGAATTGGCCGCTGAATTATACAAAGTTTTCATATAAAAATATCTCGCGTCAAGGGGTAAGGGGGCATCCATTAATTACGTGCGGCAGTTTTGGTGATTTTCGACCCCCCAAAAACAATAAAATGTAAAAAAAAAACGTCAAACCTAGACGTTTTTTTAGTCTAAGTAAATAATTTATTATTTAGTCAATTCGGCCAGTAATTTAATTTACATCAGTGTCTAAAAACTTAAGAATATCCGGCAATGTGGTGGCATCAAGATGGTCTCTTGTTGAAGAGTTCTACCACCCGGTGGTTATTACATGAATTTTTATAAATTTAAATTAAATTCGATTACCTATTAAATAATTATTTATTAGGAGTTATTAATATTTAATAAATAAATGAATTTATAAATTCTTCTATCAGTGCATAATTCAACCGCGTTATATATTATTATCTATGATAGAGTTAAATTTTAGTGGAGACATTTTTTTTACTTATTTTATCGCAGTTTTCTCTTAATTTCACAAAGTTTCTTCCGGAAAAAAGTGATATTTGCCGAGAGCACCCTCTCCCCCACGTGAGATTAGATGAGGTTTGGCTCGACCCCCCTCCCCCCCACTAAACGACTCACGTCATTAATGGATGCCCCCTAAACTCCGTAACTACTAAATTTTTTATGAAATCGCCTTACTAAGTATAATTTGGTAAAACTTCAAATATATAGTTTTAATCTCGAAATATTGAGATCAATTTTTTTTTTGTAAATTAAATAAATAAATAAAAAATAAATATTGCTGGACAATGCACACAACACCATCTAGCCCCAAACTAAGCATAGCTTGTATTATGGTGACCAGATGACTGATAGAATACTTATATATTTTTAAATACATACTTAAGATCCTTAATAACACCCAGACACAGAACAAACACCTATGTTCATCACACAAATGTTTATCCTGGTAGGCAATCGAACCCTCAGCCGACAGCGCAGAAGCCAGAGCTACCAACTCAGCTGACAGGCCAATCAAATATTTTCCTACAATAAGTTACATAAGTTTCTAACAGATGGCAGTGTATGTTAACTTCAACATCTTTTGCTATAGACTGCTGAACCACAGCACCTCGTGGCCAGCTAGTAGTATATAAATCAAGTGAGTTCTCAAATAGTGTTTAAGTAGTAGCCTTGTCTAACTGAGCTAACTGGTGAGCTAATCTCTCTTCTCTAGCTCGTCTCGCCTGTCCAAGAGCTCGTTTCTCCGCAAACTGAGCTACAAACTCGTCCACTGTCATTTTACCTGGAATATAAAAAAACAGGTCATTATTACATCTTTGTTTGATTCGACAGTGAGACTGGTCCTTTTTGGCATACCACACAGACCTCCTTGCACCTACCTTGTTTTTTAGCTACATTGTGTGTTAGTTGTAACTCGTTATCTTTTTATTTTTCTTTTAGTGTTAGTAGTTAAGTTTAGTATATTATTCTTGTACCTTATTGTGTGTCTGTGTAATGTTATGTCAAATAAATCTTTTACAAATCTTATCTATCTATTTGTACATATTTTTAACCGACTTCTTCAAAAAGGAGGAGGTTCTCAATTCATCGGAATCTTTTTTTTAATGTATTTTCACCGATTACTCGAAAACGCCTGAACCGATTTGAAAAATTATTTTTGTTTTTGAAAGGGTATACTTCCCAGATGGTCCCATTTAAATTTTATCGAAATCGGTCGAGCTGAAAAATCAACAAAAATCTAAAAATTGCATCGATGACATTTTCGTTTATCTCGCTCTCTCGCCTCATACCTCCCTGTCTCTATTATATATATACAAAATACATCTACTTTCCACTAAATATGTATTATAAGCTTAAATTTCATTCAATGAAGTCGGTTTTCTTTTTAGTTTTTAAAACGTAATTATTATCTAAGTAAAATTGATTTCATAGTTCAACTTCGGAGAACCTACTACAATCGGCAGGCCTAGCACGGGCAGAAGACTATTTTTCCCCAGGGAGAGGATATAAATCCTTTCCCCTGTAATTTTTTACATTTATTAGTTATACTTTAACACGGGATTCTTCGTCTGTCATTTCATGGAGTAACATAGCTCTGCTAATTTAATATTTTTTTACTCGTTTTATTGCATGTTTTATTCAGTAATCTTAAAATTTAAAGAGCCTACGCAACGCCAGCTCGAATCCAAATTTCACGGCCTGGACGTGTAGCCGCCCGCACCGCGCAGTCGCAACTATCTCACTCGCACGAGTCGCACGAGTTCATCACGCGTGACGTCAGAGGTCACGCGCTGACCGTAGGGTAGAGTGGGAGCATTCGTACACTTTTTATTATTAGCATTTATTATTTTTATTCTTGTATAGAAAAAACTAACAGCAGTTTTAAAATAAAATCAATCAATCTAGGTTCTTTAGCTCATTTTAAAAGCCATGAGAATTGATGCTTATATTACGGAAAACGATGGAAAATCAGTTTTTAGAGTAAGGGCTTAATTAATTAATTGTGACTACATAGGATAAGTATGGACAATTAAATTATATGTGTATTAGTATAGATTATGGTGCAATGTGAATTGAACGACGAGGAATCCGTTAAAAATTCTAGACGGCCATTCCGCGATGACGTTTAGAATTGGCAATTGACCATCGACTTTACAAACTAGCAAAATTGACATTATGTCACATGCCATAAACAAAGAAGAAAAATACTTTAACATCCATCTTCAAAGGACAGCGATAGATATTCCCTGTCTTATGTCAAATAGAGATAAATTTCTCCACGTTATTTATAGGATGTGCTCTGGGGCGGGGAGCAATGGGACATAAAGTCTACGATAAACGTCAAAAGGGAAACAGTATACCCCTTTTCGCCAAGCTGTGCTATGTAAGGTAGATAATTACGTTTAAAAACTAAAAAGACAACCGACTTTATGTATATAAAAGTTTCATCGATGTATACAATATTTCGATTTTTGTAATTTTTTTAAAAACCGCTTAATTGCGATAAAATTTAAATGAAAAACAAAAAAAAATTAAATCGGTTCAGGCGCCTTTGGAGTAATCATTGAACATACATAAAAAAAAAGATTCTGACGAATTGAGAACCTCCTCCTTTTTTAAAGTCGGTTAAAAAAACATTCTTTAACGACCTAGTAAAGTACCTACCAAGTAGGAACTGGTCAGCGATGAGCTCAGAGTCCTCATCAGCTTTCCCAGCTGCTTCACGAAGACAGTCTCTGATACGTCGGGGCTCGCAGCGTGCTGCCAGTTGCTGATGCTTCCGATTCAACTCCTCATAGTTCATCTTCAGTTGAACTATGGCTGAGATGCGGTCGATCACTTCGGACTTCATGTTGTCTAGACTCTGAAATTAAAGCATGTGCTACATGGTACACGGTTTGATACGATGGTTTAAAACAGATGTTTTAAACCGTGTAGATACGAGTAGTGGTATCATAACAAATTTCGCATGACCTTTAAACGCCCTTGGTAGACAAGCGTGCCCAGCAAACCACTGGCAGAAGCGGTGGTTTAAAACTTATTTCAAACCGACTAACCGCTTGTTTAAAACCACGCGTACCACAATCGCGCCGCTGCACGCATAGAGAGCGGACGTATTGCGCGCACGCACCGAGTTATGGAGAAAGAACGTGAGGTTATCACTGAATTCATCGAGTTATTTAGAGACCTACCCTTTCTCTGGGTTTGTTTTAAATCGTGTGTGTATACACGTATACATGCGTTCTACCAAGATCACCTTGGTAGAAACTGTGGTTTCAAACCGTGTGGCGCATGCTTAAGGAGTCTCCCTGATCAAATGATCTTGACGCGTATTCAAGGCGCTCGTCATAAATCGACTGGCCTTTCACCTCAGATTGTAGTAGCTCTGCCTTTTGCACTGTAGGTTGAGGGTTCGATTCCCTCCCAGGATAAACATTTGTGTGAAGAACATAGGTATTTGTTATGTGTCTGTGTGTTATAAAGTTTAAAAAGTATGTATTTAAAATATATTAAGTATTCTATCAGTCATCTGTAGGGCGATTATGGAACTCTTGATACAATCAATGTCTATCAGTTTCGATTAGCAATAGGCATCAATGTCAGGCATTAGGCATTATTTCAATCAATCATATACGATGTATTTAAATGCTTAGTACGCTAACCACGGTTCCTACCACAATCGTACTTTGTAAATTGGTCGAGTTATAGTTTGACACCAACTTCACATTGTAACTAGCGCTAGAAGCCGATAGACCCGCAGGAAAGACGCAGGAAAGACCCGCAGGAAAGACGAATCAGTACATGCGGTGTCGGTTTGGTTGCACCTGCGTGCATAACGGCTGGCACCGGGTTTGTTTCATGTTTTCTTTCTCTATTGCTAGCTCGTCTGTTAGTCAGCAGGGAGACTATTTCCCAATAATTTGAAAACTATCGTAGTCGTCTCCATCATCAGTTTCAAGCAGCACTCATCTGGGATCACTAACCCTACTAATATAACATCACACTAATATTGTCCTCTGTGGGTTGCGGGTTCACACAAATCCAAATTTATGTACTTACTAGCTGTTTCTCGCAACTTCATCCGCATTTTTTTTGAAAGGACTTGTAGCTTAAATTCTTTCCTAGGATGCTTTTTATTTCCTTGCCAAATTTTATTGATAGGTTTCAAACCATTCACACCCACCACCCATTAATAAGTTTCCATACAAACTTTGACACCCCATTTTACCCCTTTTTTAGAGTTATTTTGAAAAATCCTGAAACGCGTGTCATTTACACACATTTATTTGGCATTTTATTTATTCATGTCAAGTTTCAAGCAAATCGCACCACGCTTTAAAAAGTTTCATACATTCGTTTTTACCCTTTTTCACACTCTTAGGGGTTGAATTTCAAAAAGGGTGGTTTTGCTTTAAAAGGAAGCTACCTTCCAAATTTCAGCTTTCTAGCTTCAGCGGTTTAGGCTCGGCGATGATGAATTAGTCAGTCAGTCAGTCAGGTTAAGCTCTTTTATAGGTATAGATTATAATATTAGAAGTATAGGATTCAAAATATACCTGTTGTTTGGCAAGATTGTCTTGTGCTATCTTCTCTATGCTGCTCATCAGTTCTTCAGTCTCCAGATCCAGTTCCAAGAGCTGGGTGTTGCTTTCTAAAAGCTTATCCTGGAATTATAATGAAGCTTTTTTGAATGAGTTGACCATGCTGTCGACTAAGCTGGCATTATGCACAGCTTAAGCAAGCTGATTGTTTTTCAATGTAAAAAAAAAAAGCCAGACATTTCACACAGCATCATCTAACCCCAAAGTAAGCAGAGCTTGTGTTATGGGTACCACATGACTGATATACTACTTATGTATTTTTTTTTATATACATACATATAATACATAGAAACACCCAGAACCCGAGACAAATACTTGCAGATCATACAAACATTTGTCCCGCAGCGGGAATCAAACCCGCTACCTTCTGCGTCTTAGCCGGACCTTGGCCCACTGCGCCACAGAGGTTGTCAGTAATATGTATTTAAAAAAAAAATGTAAATGTAGTATATCATTCATTTGGTATCCATCACACGCAGGCTCTGCTTACTGTGGGGCTAGATGCTGTGTGAAAATTTTTGGCATTATATATTTACTTATAGTAAATAAATAAAAACTAAACATAAATTTATCTTTTTTCCAGGGTTTAAAGGTATTATAAGCAGCATTTAAGATTGTGGCCAACTCTGGTAGATAGATAGTCAAAGTCAAAGGATATTTATGGGAGAATGTGGGAGAAAATGAGGTAGGAAGCATTATACAGTGTTCCTTATATTTTTAAAGGTTTCACTTCTACTATGTGTGAATTGCACACATGTTTTTTTTTAAATAGGATTTTATTAATTATAGAGACTTTCTTGTAATGCCATAGTTTTCAAGTTTCAAGATAGCATAAAACTAAATGTGTGTACACACACACATTTAGTTTTATGCAATTTTAAGAGTCATTGCTCAGCAATAATATTGGTAGCAGTATTACTAGACCTAGACCCCCAAAAGCCATTATATTTTTGCTTTTAAATAATAAGTACTATGTTGGATATTTAACACAGCAACATCCGGCCCCAAAGTAAGCAGAGCTTGTGTTATGGGTACCACATGACTGATATACTACTTAAATATTTTTTTTGTTAATATTATACTAGCCCATAGCAGATAAAAATAAGGAAAATTATAAAACAAAGTCGCTTCCCGCTTTCTGTCTGTCCCTATGTATGCTTAGATCTTTAAAAGTATGCATCGGATTTTGATGCGCTTTTTTTTTATAGATAGTGATTGAAGAGGAAGGTTTATATGTATAATACATGTATAATATAGTAGAGAAACAATGATATTTTAGAGTTTTCTAATCACATAAGACATTCTGTAGTATATTTAGTACCAGCATTGCACCCGCGTGAAGCCAGAGCAGGTCGCTAGTAATATTATATGTAGATACACCCAGACCCGAAACAAAAACTTGCAGTTCATACAAGCATTTGTCATTTCAATGTCTATCTAAACATACCTGTAGGTCAGGATTCTCCAAAATCTCCTGCAGTTCCTCAACAGTCAGCTCACTAAGCTCAGGAAACATGAATGAGTTAGCACTATAGTGACTATTCATCTGAGGACTTGCGTCATTGGATGTACCCTCATCCGAGTTAGCTGGGTGGTATCTCTGAAACTCTCTTATGATAGCTTGGACCAGTCGACCTAAATCTGAGTGCACAGTGAAGTTTACTAACCCTGGTGCACCTGTAACTTGGTTGGAATTATCAGCCACCCATGGATGGAGCATCGGAGGGTTTATGTAGATATTCGGCTGTTCGTTAGGAAATTCCGGGGTTAAGACTACGTTTAGGGACATTTTCTTGCCGTTAGAGACAAATTCCACGCTGTATTCTGAGTTTTCCTGTATTTCCATGACATGGTCGTTGAATACTTTTAGGGTATCGATCTGCCGTTTTCTGATGTCTTGCTCCGCGTGGTATGGGCGCGGGATCATTGCTAAAGTTTTCACGAACTATTAGAGTAGATATTAAAGGCTTGCAGTATTAAAGGCCTCTTAAAAAGTAGACATGTAGAGCTTAGGGATGAAAAACATACGCAGCTAATGCGTACTTGTGTATAGAAGAAATAAATTGTTTTGGGAAGACAACAACAAATAGAACAATTTGAAAAATTATTGAAAAAGAAGAAAGACGACAAATCTAAAAATCTAATCAATAATGTAAATAATGGAGTAAAGTTTATTCTTGTAAACATTTTATTCTGTTTGGATTTTATATAGATAGTAATATTGGTTGGATGTAATTATCAGTATAAATAATGCCATTTGATTGGGCTGGTTTAAAATGAATGAAATGGTTGGTAGCCCACCAATTAAATTGTAGTAAAGATTTGGCGTTATTGGTGTCGAAAACAAACCAACTAAATGTGCGTGCAATGTCAAGTCAATCAATTCTGCATACCATGCATGTCAGTGTCAAAATAAAATAAATAGAAAAAACAGATGCGTTTCGTTAGTTCTGTTCATGATTAATAATTACGACTTTAAGATAAATTTAGAATCCTACGGTGTTGACCCAGTCACTAGGTTCTCGAAATAAGTACTGGCTATTAGTATTAAATTTGCAATACAGTAAAAACAAACACATGAATCATCAATCGGTTTACAGTGCGAAAGAAGTTGCAACTGCAAACCGCTGGTAGATGGCGTTAAATTAAAACAGTTCTTATAGGAAGGTGGTTGGTGAGTGGTGTGGTGATAAAAGACTAGACGCGAGTTCGATTTTGTTTAAGAACAAAATAAATATTTTGTTCAAGGTTTGGGGCTTGGTGTTGGTACCATGGAATGGACTACGACGCCATACAGGTAACCATATAAAATAATCATAAAAATTACTAAGCTCCTTAACAGTTTACATTATACTAGCTGTTGCTCGCGACTTCGTCCGCATTTTTTTTAAAAGGAATTGTAGCTTAAATCCTTCCCCAGCAATTTATCTCCTTAACAAAATTTATTGTTAAGTTTCAAACCAATCACACCCACCAACCATCAAAAAGTTTCCATACAAACATTTACGACCCATTTTACTCCTTTGTTAGGGTTATTTTGAAAAGTCCTAAAACACGTGTCTATTTATTTTGCATTTTATTTATTCTTATCAAGTTTCAAGCAAATCGCACCTCGCGTTAAAAAGTTTCATACTTCGTTTTCACCCCTTTGCACTCTCATTGAAACCGACTCATTGAATGAAATTTGAGCCCATAAAAAATACAACCGAATTGAGAACAACCTACTTTTTTTGAAGCCAGTTAAAAAAGTTTTTATTTTACTCTTTTTAGTACTTTATCATTTTTCACCCGAACGAACCCGGGGCGACTTGCTTATTAAATATATTTACAAAATCGCGTTGTCTTCAGCATTAGGTACTTAATTATAGAATTTCATACAAAACACGCTTATATTAAAGAGTAGGTACATTGCATAGTAAATAGGTACCTATCAATATCTACACTCAGTTGATTTGTACCTACTTACACGGTGCTTATGTGCAGGTACATAGTCACCCCACTCTTTAATAGGGGGGGGAGAGATGAAGATGGCCAGCAGTTGTGATCGAAATCCGTAAGTATACCATTCCAACGCCGGACGCACAACCATCGGATAACCCAAAGAAAGTTGCATAATAATTCTGCAGAGCCAGCGGCTATTTTATGTAATACACTGTAATAAAATTACATAATATTTGGCCTCATAATTTTTGACTGTTGCGCTAGTCCACTCCGAGCCTTAGGACCAAGTTCGCGCACCTTTTTACTCTATGGTTTTTCTATGTGGCCAGTGTTCTATTTTTTGAATTTATAAAGTGAGTGTCAAAATTAAGGTGTTGTTTTTGGGTTCATCGCCGTGGAATTAAGGTGAGGTTTCGCAATATTTAATTAACGTTATATCATACGATTGCTCCGCATAATTTATGCTATATTTCAAAACATTTTCGGGGTCTTATTTATACTTACTTGCGAAAGCTTGTAGATTAGCAGTTGTTTGTCAGGTCAAGCTTTGTAGATAGTAAGTAGGTACTTCCTTACGAATATAAACATACTAACTTAGTTCAATATAAATTTATCATACTTTGCAAAATATGTTGGTACCTCTGTTTTTGAATTTGACCTACTTTATCCAATCTAGAGTAGGTACCTAGGTAGATATTTACTAACGTTTAGAGTAGATAGGTAGGCTAACTACATGCTTATATAAAGTAGATATATAGTAAGTACGCAACGTTCATACGTTTACATAGGTAATGTTATTTTATTAGTTCCAACTAATTTCTGTTTTGGAAGAGTTTCACTTAGACTAGCTGTATCCCCCGCTAAATGTCCAAAGAATTTGCAAATAACCTACCTACCTACTTAAACATAATAAGTAAGGAAAATTTTGATTAGGTACCTACTTAGTATTTACATCGGTGTTTCGTTTAGTATTTTAACTACTGTAAATATTTTAAAGTGATTCTGAAGTGTTAAAGCTTGTTTTGCTTTTACTTTTCGAAGCTTGCGAAATTATTTTTTGCGTCCACAAAAACTCTAGCTTAAAAACGTGGTTTCGATTAATTAGATCATTGTTTTATACCTACCTAATATTATTATTACTTACAGTAATAACTCGTCAGCGTATTATCACTGCAATACAAGCACGTATGAATTATAAATTCACACACCATCCCAAAGTTACTGCACTCATCATAATTTGGAGCAAGTGAACGTTTAGCCCATTTCGCTAACCTTGTAAGGAGGTGTGACCCGCATACGTAGCGTTGCGCGGTATAGCTAAAGCAATAACTTTGCAATGAGGTGTTTAGATAGATTTGAATCGTATCACTCACTATAAACTGTCGATGAGGCAAGCAAACAGCACCAGGTCAGTTGAAGCGGAATGATTCCCGCTGCGGGCAGAACAAAATGCTTATTCTAGGCACCTTTACAATGGCGATGATAATGAACATGAAAATAAAATATAGTTTAAAAAAACTAAAAAACACGCTTTATATAAACTATCATTTCGATAATATCTTAAAAAGCACCCCACGCTTTTTTTTAAATAAAACATTTTTCTCTTACCTACATTTATTTAAATTATTTTCTATTTTTTTAGTTTGGTTTTCTATATAAAGCGTGTTTTTTAGTTTTTTAAACTATTATTTATTTTCTACTTTTTAGTTTTAGGATAATCGGTTTTTTTTTTTTCGAATTCGCATTGTCATTAGTCTTTGACAGGTGTGCAAAATTTGAATGAAATCTGGCCGTTTAAAGTGGGTCAAAATCGCGTCCTAAGGAGTCGGTTACATACAAACATACAAACATACAAACATACAAACATACTAACATACATACAAGTGAAGCTAATATAAAGCGTATAAAAATGGTAGTCTGTGAAGTCGGTTTACGGACGATAATTTCACGTGATAACGTCATAAGAAAACATTGATGAAATTGCATACTTTTAACCTATTAAGATGCGTCACAAGCCGAACGCTTGGGCCGATCTTGCCTCTCTATCGCTTGTTCCGCGCTCTCTCTTGCACGTTATCACGTCAAAAAACTGTCGATTAACAATGCATCGGGACAATAATCTTACAAATCCTACTTTTAATGACATCGTTTCGACTCGTTCTGAACGATGGAACGACTAAAATGATTTTTGAAAATCGAGGTCGTAATCCTCTACAACAGACGATATTAGAATTTGACAACCAAACAAGTTTCAATTCGAATGAATTCAACGACGTTACCGTTTCGATGTATCGAATTCGGCTTGCAGTAGACGCCCTGTTCCGAATTTTCTAGTCTACATTACTTTAATTCTTTGGACTATTTATCAATCGATTTTAAATACAGGTATAGTGATAAATTAAGGACTTGCTTATAGGGTATTCCAAGGCGCATTTGAGTGATAGGTAGGTATGCATTCGTTAATTCAAAAAATGTGAAATATAACACTGGCGTCGGTTTCGCTAACCAATCGCTATAAAACACCGACAATCAATTTTAATCAATATCTAATAATAATAATAATTTTGGACATTTCACACAACATCATCTGGCCCCAAAGTAAGCAGAGCTTGTGTTATGGGTGCCACATGACTGATATACTACTTACATTCATTTTTTTTGTAAATACATACATATTATACATAGAAATACCTGGACCAGAGACAAATACTTGCAGAACATTTAAACATTTGTCCCACGGCGGGAATCGAAACCGCAAACTTCTCTCAGCCGGGCCTAGGCCCACTGCGTCACAGAGGTCGTCAATCATCAATCATCTTTAATTTTAGATCGGTACCTACTTCAAAATGACATTGGATTATAAATGGCGCCGTCAAATATATAAAAATTGAATGAGTAATGTACTTGTAACAGAACATAAAGCCGCTTTAATGTATCACTCTCTCGCGAACCGAAAATTGAGTACAACGCTCGAGTTTGTAAAATCAGTTGTAACAATGCGTCGAGCGGCTCGAGGCATTGTTACAACTGATTTTACAAACCAACGTGCTAATTTGTGTAACATTTTATCGAGCACAGGCGAGAGCATTTTTATAATTCTAACTCATCAAGATAAATTCTACACGCGCGACTTGCAAATCAGACATTTCAATGAAGAGTAATCGTAAGAGTAAATATATTGCAATGTTACAGGTAAATGCTCTCTCGTCTTGAGCATTACAGGAAAGTTACATTACATGGAAATGCTCGCGAAAATGCTCTAGTTTAATACTCACTCTAATAGTCGAAAAAACATGGCCACAGTGATTGAAAAGCAATTTGTTATTTCAATATAAATTTTCAAATTGACGATTTCATTTGAATTGATTGAAATTTTAAAGATAATTCTAATTGATGCTATTGTTTGTAGGTATATCTGTTGTTTTTAAATTACAGATTTTAAATTTACTAAAGTGACGTGTGAGTCATGTAAATTGATGCTAAGCAAAACTGCGGAAAATCAATGCAATAAAACAATATAAAAATGACAATGATTACTTATTTTAAGCTGCAATTTAAAAGTTCGCTAATTTAGAATCTGGTATAAACAAAATAAGATCGAAATTCGTAATTTACCAAATCTTAGTTTGACAAAACAACCGGATCAACACTATGACATTTTGATACAGCATGGTGTCGTCAAGAGGACCAACACATTCATTTCATTTATTTGCCAATGTACCATTCAGCTTATGTGAAAAAACAATGCTGTGAGTAGGTATAGTAACATTGTACCCTGTGAGGGCGTTGCAAAATAAGTATAATTAATATAGATATAATAGATTCCTAATTAGATAAGTTACGAAATACGTCAAAACTCAATAATTTACATAAAAGCGAATAATAGTTAAAATAAGTGGAGGTATTCATACACATATACTCTAAAACTCACACATAAACACATACATACATACATACATACACACACACACACACACACACACACTCACACACTCACACACTCACACAGTCTCGACTCTAATACACACAAGAGATTTTTAGGTATTAAAATGTATAGTTTGTTATTATTTAGTATTAGTGTCTGGTTTTTGTTTATTTAATTTAGAGTAATCTAAAGATATGTATATTTGGGTACAATAGTTTTTATTCTTCTTTTTAATATAGCCACTAATATGGATATGGAAGAGCGGAACCATCTGGCACAAGTACTTCGTACTTAAAAGAACGTTCCCACCATTGTTATAAATTGTAATGTTTGGCTACTAAAATAAAAAAAATTGAAAAAATTTGAAAAAAAAAAAAAAATTATAGCTATTTCGATTGAAGGGATTCATACATTTTTGCACGTATTGACCATGTTTTTCCCGGGATACAGCTGACTAAACAAAGAGGTTGGTATAGATGGGCAAGCTATCAAACAAAACAACTGCCCCAGATACCACAGCGTCCTGTGAGCCTGTGACTGAGCAAAAAGTTATATTTGACTCCACAGAGCAAACATTATTCTCTTTTCCGTGCTTGATTCTGTATTTCATAGTGTAATTATATGCAAAAGCCAGCATTATTCGCAATAAAGACTCATACAAGTTTTTGATTGTTTGTGGGCGTCTCAAAACCAATTTCGATGTATTGGAATGATAAGGATGCATTTAACTCCCTTTTTCACCGAATTCAGATGAATTGATAGTCGTTTCGACAATATCGATTATCAAGCTGTTTGTCTCACGTTCTGATGTTAAAAACGAGTCGCAACAGTTTAGGTAGGTCCTAAACTAAAAGTAGGGCTTTTCACGAATAATGTCGCGATATATCGTAACTTTTCTAAATTTTTTAACCTTTTTTTTTGGTGTTTCGATGTATAATATGTGTGTATATAAGTAGTATATCAGTCATGTGGTACCCATAACACAAGCTCTGCTTACTTTGGGGCCAGATGATGTTATGTGAAATGTCCAGCAAAAAAAAAAGTCTGTATAAAAAATCGATTATATACGATTACCTACCGTAACATTTTTGTCATTAAAGTATCTAACATTTGTGTTGGTGCTTTCATCGACGAAATAATACGTGAGAAAAAGCCCGTGCTTCTCTAAATATATTCTTACTAGCTGTAACCCGCGACTTCGTACGCGTATGCCTTGACCTTTTTTTACCATATTTAATCCCCTATTGTACCCCCTCGGGGATGATTTTGCAAACACGTTGACACACGTATTTCTTTATTTTTTTACCAAAAGCCTAAATATGATTTTCAGATCCCTAACTTAAGGAAATATGAGTTGTCCAAACAAACTTTCATCCCCTATTTTACCCCTTCAAGGTGGTTTTTTAGACAAAAAGTAGTCTATGTTATTCCCCTGAATGTATTTACATATTCTTACCAATTTTCATTAAGATCCGTTCAGCCGTTTAGCCGATAAAACGTTACAGACAGACAGAGACACTTTCGAATTTACCATATCAGTTCGGTTTGACAGCCGCTAGGGGCGCTTATTGATTGTTCATACAAAAAAACAGCTGGTTTTCTTTTCTTCATATTTTATGGCGCCTGCGACTTTATTTGACACAATTCTGTCACTGTCCTGTCATGCCATAAAAAGGATGGAGATGCATTATTTTTGGTCGTCTTGCGAAGCAAACATTGCGCTCTTATTTTATTTATATATAAATAAATAAATATAGGTGGACAAAGAACACAACACCTTTTAACCCCAAACAAAGCATAGATTGTATTATATTGACCAGATGACTGATAAAATAGGTACTTTTATATTTTTAAATACATAAGTATACTTTATACCAGACAGACACAGAACAAATACCTATGTTCATCATACAAATATTTATCCTGTGACCTGCGAGGTAATCGAACCCTCAATCTACAGCACAGATGGCAGTGCTACTACCAACTGTGCTGACAGGCCAGTTAATTTTATTTAATGTTGGTGTTTTTATTGAAATAGAGCTAGTTTTATTGACTCTGGTGTTGAACAATTGGATTATAAGCTTTGTGTTCTTTTGTGATTCGTAAAAGTATCTAATCCATAGTTATTTTATATGAAAGTCGCCTTTTATATCAAATAACAACTTTGTACGACTTTGTGACGTACTATTAACACTTGACACTGGCAAGTTTGTCATTAATATGACACATGCCACACGAAGAAGAAGAAGGAAGATGATGTTGATATTAGAGGATTCTTCGTCTGTAATTTCATGGAGTAACATTGGCTTTATAGGGAGTAACATTGTGGCTACATAGGACGGGTATGGACAATTGAATTATATGTGTATTATGGTGCAATGTGATTTGAACGACGAGAAATCCCAAGAAAATTCTAGACAGCGAGTCCGCAATGACGTCTATAATTGACAATTGACCATCGACTAAGACTTTATTAACAAACAAATTGACTATAAACAAATATAAACACTTGACACTGGCAAAATTGACATTATTATGTCACATGCCATAAACAAAGAAGAAGAAGAAGATATAAAAAAAAATGTGTTCGTTAATCTTCAGGGGAGAGTCAACCAAAACATTTTTAGTAATCAGCTCATTTGAGCGAGACATCTCGATTGGGAAACTGTCAAAACACATAATCAACGTCTGTTTATTATGTTTGCCAAAGTGACGTAGCCAAACTGTCCATGTATGACGTAAAAACAGCAGCGCAAAAACGGGGCCTCATGTTTATAATCTACATTTGGTTCAAGTTCATGTTGAGTAATCAGATTTCTCCGACAGTATGCTGACAGTATGCCGTAATGCTATACAAGTAAGATCGCTTCGTGGAGTGCCTTCTAACTAGCGATATTACCTATTGACTCTGAATGTGGGGACCATTTAATAAATAACGCCAACATTTCACACAGTATCATTTGGCCCCAAAGAAAGCATCTTGTGTTATAGGTATGACACGACATGACTAATGTAGGTACTACTTATAAGTATGTATTTTTTGTAAATGCATACATATTATTATTATATTAATACGTGAAGCAAAAACTTTGTACCCCTTTTTACGAAAATGGCGGGAAAACGGAGGAGCATGCAATTTCGAACACATAAAGTTTATATAGAGGAGTGCAGAATGCTAATATTTTTTTTTAATTATGCATAAAAAATACATTAATTATTAATATCCGGTTTAATTATTAATACATTAAACCGGATTTGAACCCACAGCCTTTGGATCGGAAGGCGAGAGCTACTTTTGATAGCCAGGGCTAAGACCTTGCTGAGACGCAGAAGGTTGCAGGTTCGATTCCCGCCGCGAGACAAATGTTTGTACAATCTGCAAGTATTTGTCTTGGGTCTGGGTGTTTCTATGTATAATTATGTATGTATTTACAAAAAATAAAAAATATACGAGTAGTATATCAGTCACCCATAACACAAGCTCTGCTTACTTTGGGGACAGATGATGCTGTGTGAAATGTCCGGGATTATTATTTTTTTAAATCAGAGAAATTTGCAAAAACTCTTAATCAGCTTACTTACAATAACATACATTTAAGGTGGCTTTACATGAGCAATTTAAATTGTTCAAGCTTAGGCAATACTTGTCAATTATGACGCCATAAAATCAACCAAATTACAGCGATAGCAATAAGTAGCATTATAAAGATACCGTCACATCACTACATAGTATAAAACAAAGTCGCTTCCCGCTGTCTGTCTGTCCCTATGTATGCTTAGATCTTTAAAACTACGCAACGGATTTTGATGCGGTTCTTTAAGAGATAGAGTGATTCAAGAGGAAGGTTTGTATGTATAATATAGTAAGAAACACTGATAATTTTAGAGATTTCTAATCACATTAGACATTGGTGGCAATTCGGTTGGTTCATTTCTAAAATTAGGAATTGTCTAAAAATTATTTAGTTAGTCATAGCATTTGTAAAACCTATTCGGATGGTACCATCTAACTAAATTAGGAACGTTTAATTAAGTTAGATAAAATTAAATTAGGATAAGTTGGTAGCAGCAGAATACCAAAGGTTAATTTGACAGTTCAAAACCTAATTTTAGCTAAAATTAGTTAGGTTGGTGCCAACAGAATTGAGGCCAGCCTGTAGTATATTTAGTATCAGCATTGCACCCGTGCGAAGCCGGGGCGGGTCGCTAGTCATATATAAAGCAATTTAGAAGTAGTACCTAGAAGTAGTATATCTACTTAAATAGATAGGTTTTTATTCAGAACCTAAATAAGTAGTACCTACAGATTAAAATAGAACGATTAGTCTGCAAGGTACTAAGACATTGTAGCTGCATCATTTCACGACCTCATTGACGTCGTGGGACAAGACCCGACTGAGACGCAATAGGCTCGGCAGACTCGGGACAAATGTTTGTACAATCTGCAAATATTTGTCTCGGGTTTTGGATGTGTCTATGTACCTATAATAATGTACGTGATTACAAAAAAATAAGTGTGCAAGTAGTAATATCAGTCATGTGGTACCATTAACACAAGCTCTGCCTACTTTAGGGCCAGATGATGCTGTGTCAAATGTCCGGCATTATTGACCGAGGGATGCGAGTGTGAACCGTTTCAGCTTAGGCGAAAATGCTTTCCTATGTCTGTCTGTCCTGATGGGCTCCTCTACATGTCGCATTTCTCAAGCGATTCTCGTAAAATTTTGTCAGCAGGTTCTATATAACTACTAATATAACTTCGAATCAGTTTATGAAAATTTTTCATTGAAAATGGTGGAGATATGGGGGTTGAAAACGTGAAAAAGTTATATTTCAGTCATTTCGAAAAATGTACGCGAGGTCTACAGCTCACAGAGCCGCAAGTGGTGTTAATGAATAACAACATTAATAATTATAAAACGCAAAGCAACACAAGCAACATACGATCAATACACTAACAATAAATTTGTCATAATACATGTTATGAAGCCACGATTTATTAATTAAATATCCAATAAGGTATCTAGTCTTAGTAGAATTTTAATAAAAAACCTAAAAAAGTAACAAGAGTAAAACAAATTAATTTAATTATTAATTGATTAAGGTATATTAAAAAATAATAAAAAATGTGTAAATTTAAACCTTTCTCGAATCAGCTTGAACACACAAAAAAAATCAAACTCAGTCCAGGAGGAGTTTAATTACAAACACACGCACAGAAGATTTATCTATACTTCTATACTAATATTATAAAGATGAATGATTTGATTGTGTGTTTGTTTGTATTGAATAGACTCCGAAACTACTGGACCGATTTGAAAAAATATTTTACCGTTGGTAAGCTACACTATCCCCGGGTGACAAAGGCTACTTTTTATCCCGGGAAAAATCTTCAAAGCAGGCGAAGCTGCGCGCGGACAGCTAGTATATATATAAAGAAGATAACAAACGACGAACGACAAGGTACGACTACGTGACATACTCTATACAATATTAACACTTGACACTGACAAAATTGACATTATTTTGACACATGACATAACGAAAAAGAAGAACATAAGACCTCTACATACATACTTACTTTCTTCATCTTACCTAACTCTGAAGCAATTTGAAGCAAACAAGGGAGCAATTTAATTGAAATGTTCCGCTCTAGTATGAGAAATGAGGGATGGTGAAACTTGATATACCTACCTATTATGTGGGTAACATAATTGTTACTGCGATTGTCTAACAGCACTTAGCACACTTTTCTAACTAACTCTGATTTATGTGTCACATACACATGTCATTTATTTTTAACCGACTTCATCAAAAAGGAGGAGGTTCTCAATTCGTCGGAATCTTTTTTTTAATGCATGTTCACCGATTACCTACTCAAAGACGCCTGAACCGATTCGGAAAAATATTTTTTTGTTTTAAAGGGTGTACTTCCCTATTGGTTTTTGAACTATCATCAAAAATCTAAAAATTGTATACATGGATGATATTTTCGTTGAGTGCAGTGCAGAACAGTGCGTTTAGTTGGTCTACCCATATTATATATAAAAAAATACATCTACTTTCCACTAAAAATTTCAAAATAAAATAATTTTATGGTCTCAAATTGTATCCAATGAAGTCGGTTATATTTTTTTTTTATGTATTTTCACCGTTCACTCAAAGACGCCTGAACCGATTTAAATTTTTTTTTGTTTCAAAGGGTATACTTCCCTTGTGGTCCCATTTAAATTTTATCTTAATCGGTCGAGCTGAAAAATCGACAAAAATCTAAAATCTGTATACATCGATGATATTTTCGTGATACCCGCCCTCTCAAAATACATCTACTTTCCACTAAAAATGTATTATAGGCTCAAATTTCATGCAATGAAGTCGGTTTTCTTTTTAGTTTTTAGAACGTAATTATGACCGCCAAGAGTATTTGCTTATATCCTAACAATCGGTGACAACAAACACCTCGTCTTCTTCTTGAATGGCATGTGTTATAATAATTTTGCTAATGTCAAGTGTTTATATTGTTAATAGTATGTCACAAAGTCGTATCTTGTCGCTCGTCATTTGTTATTTCATATAAAACTAGCTGACCCGTTCACGACTTCGTCGGCGCGTTTTAAAAAGAAAAATATATCTAATTGTACCGACTGCAGCGCCATCTGCCGGGCTGATTTGTGAATCTAACCCATCCAGGGCGCCACCCAAACGCATACAAAAAAAACATTCAAATCGGTCCAGCCGCTTAGGAGGAGTTCAGTGGCATAATAAAACAAAGTCGCTTCCCGCTGACTCTCTGTCCCTATGTATGCTCAGATCTTTAAAACTACGCAACTGAGAAACTCAAGAGGAAGGTATATACATAATACATGCATATATGTATAATACATGCTTAATATAGTAGAGAAACACTGATAACTTTAAAGGTTTCTAATGTGATGTCGTAAATTACATTACAACGCTTACATTGCAAACGCTGGCAGAACCCTACGAGATAGATCAAAATAATGTACTACAGTATTGTACACCTTATAATTACGTTTTAAAAACTAAAAAGAAATCGACTTCATTGAATGAAATTTGAGCCTATAAAACATTTTTAGTGGAAAGTAGATGTATTTTGTATATTATAATATGGGTAGGCCAAATAAACGCAACGCTCCAATGAGACAGCGAGGTATGAAAATACATAAAATCGAAGTATAAAAAAAAAGATTCCGACGAATTGCCATTGCCATTTTCAATTGTATGTCGCTCTTTCAAGAGTAAAGAAACCTCTATCAAAACATATTTGTATTGTCTAATGATAAAAAAGCTGTGAACGCAGTATATAAAGACATTCTGTAGTATATTTAGTATCAGCATTGCACCCGTGCGAAGCCGGGGCGGGTTGCTAGTTATATATATAAAGATGGCGCCTTTCATAAAAATAACTACGGATTATTTTTGCTTGAATCACAAAGAAACATAGAGATTTAAATTCAATTATTCACATCCAAGTCAATAACTCTAGCTCTATTTAAATAGAAACACCAATTTTATCAAAATCGGTCGAGCTGAAAAATCTACGAAAATCTAAAAATTGTACCTATACATCGATCATGTTTTCATGTACTTCGATACCTCGCTGTCTCATTGGAGCGGTGCGTTTATTTGGCCTACCCATATTATATATATATACAAAATACATCTACTTTCCACTAAAAATGTATTATAGGTTCAAATTTCATTCAATGAAGTCGGTTTCTTTTTAGTTTTTATATCGTAATTATTTGTAAATACATACTACATTATATTATACCTATATAGAAACGCCCAGACTCGAGTAAAATACTTGCAGATCATACAAGCATTTGTCCCGCAAGCATTGAATCCGCAACCTTCTACATCTCAGAGGTCGTCATAATATGTATGTATTTACAAAAAAAAAGTATATAAGTAGTATATCTGCCATGTGGTACCCATAACACAAGCTCTGCTTACTTTGGGGCCAGATAATGCTGTGTGAAATGTCCGACATTATTTATTTATTTATTTATAGTACAAGGTATGTACTATATAGTTTCTATGTAGTTTGTATGTTTCTATGACGACCTCTGTAGCACAGTGGGCTAAGGTCCAGCTGAACCGCAGAAGGTTGCGGGTTCGATTCCCGCCGCGCAACAAATGTTTGTATGATCTGCAAGTATTTGTCTCGGGTCTGGGTGTTTCTATGTATAATATGTATGTATTTACAAAAAAAGTATATAAGTAGTATATCAGTCATGTGGTACCCATAACACAAGCTCTGCTTTTTGGGCCCTGAGAAATGCTATGTGAAATGTCCGGCATTATTTATTTAAAACTGTCAACGTATAATATATTTAGTTTCATATACATAGTTGGAAATAACTCAGTGTAAAGATTGCCTTAAGCGAGTATTTACCTAAACCGCAATGTGCTATTTTGTCATAACAATTTAAAAGTAAATAATTTTGCAATCATGAATTCTCGCGGTAAGATGTGACCTAGAAAAGTCACTGAGTCACCGTTAGTCGTCACTACATAGTATAAAACAAAGTCGCTTCCCGCTGTCTGTCTGTCCCTATGTATGCTTAGATCTTTAAAACTAGGCAACGGATTTTGAAGCGGTTTTTTTAACAGATAGAGTGATTCAAGAGGAAGGTTTATTATGTTTAATACATGCATAATATAGTAGAGAAACACTGATAAATTTAGAGGTTTCTAATGTGATGTCGTAAATAAACAATTTTTTTGCGCTTACATTGCAAACGCTGGCTGAACCCTACGAGATAGATCAAAATAATGTACTACAGTATTGTACACCCTCAAAAGATCTACAAAAAAGTCCGCGATGGTATATGTCTATCTGTTAGGGATAACCATTCTGTAGTATAATTAGTATCAGCATTGCACCCGTGCGAAGCCGGGGCGGGTTGCTAGTTGTAATATAAAGACGAAACTATGCGAGGGACATAATAAAGAATTAGTGACTGGGGACTTAAGTTACTAAGTTGTTATACTCAGCTCTGCCGCATACGCTATTAAAAAGATCCGTCATTTTACGGACGTAGATACGGCTAGACTCGTTTACTTCAGCTACTTTCATAGCATTATGTCTTATGGCATTTTGTTGTGGGGGCGTGCTGCTGATATTAACACCATATTTGTGGTGCAGAAGAGGGCTGTTCGTGCAATTTATAACATGGGCCCCAGAGAATCACTTAGAGATAAGTTTAAAGAAATTAATATTATGACAGTGCCTTGTCAGTATATATACGAAAATTTAATGTATGTGCACAAAAATGTTCATTTATTCAAAAAAAATTGCGTTAATCATAGTATTAACACTAGAAATAAAGATAAACTCGCTGTTCCCACTGTTAGGCTCGCTAAAGTTAATAAGTCTTTTATAGGGCAATGTGTAATGTTTATAACATGGTCCCAAGCGACGTGTTAAATTTGTCGATTGGCAAATTTAAAAACGTAATTAAACAGAAACTGTCTATTAAAGCATATTATAAAATATCTGATTATTTAGATGACAAAAAAGCTTGGGATGAATCTGCTCCAACTCGACTCGGCATCCGTGACAAAATTGTCAAGGGCCATACAAAAAAGTGTTAAGACCAGACAAGTTTGTTGCCGGATTCTTCTTGAACTGGGGTTAGGAGGAACCGGCACCTAGATTCACTAGCATGTAAGAAGACGATTCAAAGTGGTCCTTGTGATTGTATTGAATAAAGTGATATTGAATTTTGAGTTTTGTTTTTTTTTTTAATTAACCCTACATCTTGTTTTATCACCAAATAATTATAAGTAGAAATCCAAAAGGCAAACTTCACGAAGATATCCTTATTAATATTACTATTGGCTCTATCTGCAGACCTAGCGAACATTTTTCAAAATGACTGAATTATAACTTTTTTAATTTTCAATCCCCATATAACAGACGGAGATAAGAGTAGACAAACATACAATTTGTTTCTAAAAAAATACAATCGAATTGAGAACCTCCTCTCTTTTTGAAGTCGGTTAAAAAATAGATAGGTAGGTACTTGCTACGACGCGACGTAACAAAGTGAGATTCAACTCGCAGAAGCGATCAGCACCTAAATTATATTTTGCCTTTCTTTCTATCCCATAACTCTATCTCTACCTGGCGCGGCACTTCTCTATGAATTTTCCCACCTAGGAGAGCTCACCGATGTTCTTGTAGCTTGGTACCTACAGTGCGCGTGGACTGATATTATATGACCCCATTACTACTCTATTGGGAAGAGAGCTGGTTAAGACACAGTTTTTTAATCGATATTAGTAGATACATTAATAGATTAAGGTGCTCGCTCAAAATAATCTGGTGATGACATTAAATTTTAGTTTACTCGAAGTCAAAGTCAAATCAAAAGTCAAAAAGATACTCTTCTTCTTCTTCTTCTTTGTTAATGGCACGTGACATACTAATGTTAATTCTGCCAATGTCAATATTTGTTTGTTTATAGTTTATAGTCAGTTTGTTTGTTTATTAGACTTAGTCGATGGTCAATTGTCAATTCTAGACGTCACGCGGAATGGCGTCTAGAATTTTCTTGGGATTCATCGTCGTTCAAATCAAATTGCACCATAATACACATAATTCAATTATCCATACCCGTCCCTAGTCACAATTTATTCATACAAATTCCGCCAAGATTACTGAATAAAACATACAATAAAACGCGTAAAAAAATATTAGATTAGCGAGCTATGTTACTCAGTGAAATGACAGGCGAAGAATCCTCAAAAGATATTCAATTCAATTCAATTCAATTCAATTCAATTCAATTCAGATTCAATACAATCACAAGAATCATGAAATGTCTTATCGTACTAGGTGAATTTGCCAATTCCTCCTATCCCAAGCTCGAGAAGATATGATAAGAAACTCGTCCTGGTCCAGTGCTTTTCTGCATGATCCATCTTATAACTAGCTTGACTACGAAAAACTAATACAAGAGAGTTTTTACATTTCAAATGTCGGTTAACTGTCTGAGGGCAGAGCGACATGAGGCCATGCATTCTTATCTTCAAAATAAAAATCAATTGCTGTTCGTTAGTCTCGCTAAAACTCGAGAACGGCTGGACTGATTTAGCTGATTTTGGTGTTGAAATGTTAGTCGTAGTCCAGGGAAGGTTTAAACGGTGAGAAAATTTGAGGCAATGCAACGCATGCCGAGTACAGCTAGTCAATAATATAGTCATTTATACATATAATAAGCTTTCTTTAAAAGACTACCCTTTATGTAGGTATGCTTTAAATTTCTTAATAGGTAGTTTAGTTGCGTTTTCAGAAAGCTTATTTATAGAAGCGCACCGTGTTCCCCATAATGCACTTATTTACTTTCTAGTCGAAAAATCACTAGAGGCACTTATCCCGAGCGTTTACTCGACAAACCGATCACGATAATATCAGAACTAGTGGTTGCCCATTGGTCGAAATTCGACCATAATCAATGATAATTTATGTATATTTTAAGCATTAAAAAAAATATTAGCATTTGCACTCCATCTCTATACAGGGTGTTCCGGAACTAGTATGTTATCCTGAGGGGGGACATTCCTCGACACTTGGGAGAACAACAAATGTTCTACGAATTTTATGAATTCATAAATTTTCATTGAAGAAATGTGCAGCAAAGTATGCTTTAAAATTAGTAGAAGTATGTATCCATGTCTACCTATCATAGTATACCAATAAATTTGTACTGCACAAACTTATTTAGGTAGGTAACGTGCTTGGAAACACTGTAAAATACTAGTTCCGGGACATCCTGTATAAACTGTATCCTGTATAAGTGTGCGAAATTTCCTATTCCTCCGTCCGCGCAACGTAAAAAGGGGTACAAAGTTTTTGCTTCACGTATTAATATATAGATAACTAGATACTGCCCGCGGCTTCGCTTGCATGGTATCTACATAAAAAAGTAGCTTATGTCCTTCTCCAAGGTTCTATCTATCTCTATACCAAAATTCATTTAAATTCATTTAAATCGGTTCAGCGGTTTAGGCGTGAAAACGTGACAAACAGCCAGACAGACAGACAGAGTTACTTTCACATTTATAATATTAGTATAGATGTCGTAGAAATGTTTGTCGAATTCAGTCGAGTTGACAGTTTCGTTATCAAAAAATTGTCGTTTCGTTGAGGAGGATTATGAGATCGGCTCTCAAGGATTCTTGGTCGTCTTGCGAAGCAAATATTGCCCTCATATATAATTTATTTTTCTCCAGTTATTTCCGGTTTTAGTAATTTTATTGTTTTATTTAAATATAACTAGAGTTATATTAACACCATTTTATATAAAACTAGCAAAACGCCCCGGCTTCGCACGGGTGCAATGCTGATACTAAATATACTACAGAATGTCTTTATATACAACGTTATCTAAGAGAAACATAACCTAAGAGATAGACATATACCATCGCGGACTTTTTTTACAATACTGTAGTACATTATTTTGATCTATCTTGTAGGGTTCAGCCAGTGTTTGCTATGTAAGCTCAAAAAATGTGCTTATTATACTATATACTATACTGTTTCTCTTCTATATTATGCATGAAATATTATGATGCAAAAAAAACCGCATCAAAATCCGTTGCGTAGTTTTAAGACCTAAGCATACATAGCGACAGACAGACAGCGGGAAGCGACTTTGTTTAATACTATGTAATGATAACAAATGACGAACGACATTATACGACTTTGTGTTATACTATAAACACTTGACATTGGCTAAATTGACGTTATTATGACACAAGACATTAATAAAGAAGAGATCGATTGTCAAACGGAATGTCGGTCGTTCCGTCGTTCAAAACGAGTCGAAACTGTGTAATTAAGAGTAAGGTTTTGCACGATTTTTGTACCGAGATATCTTTTTATAAATCTCCGGAACTACATAACCATTGTTTTATGTAATTTGGCTTTCTGTGTGTAATTTGGTCAAACTTAAAAGATTTATCTTGATTATGGACATCAGTATTTTTTTATTGCAAATCATAATGTTTTCAGTGTACCTTACCTACTTACTAGCTTTGTTTGGCCTCTCAGTGCATTTGATATTAGTAGCTTTGTCTTCTGAGCTTGAGGTTATTGGCTCGATTCCCAGGAAAAACTAATGAGTGATGAACGTAAATATGTATTCATTGTCTGGGTGTTGTATTATAAAGTTCTAGCTGCTGCCCGTGGCTTTGTACGCATGGTACATACATAAAAAGTAGCATATATGTCCTTATCCAAAGTCCCATCACTACATAGTATAAAACAAAGTCGCTTCCCGCTGTCTGTCGGTCCCTATGTATGCTTAGATCTTCAAAACTACGCAACGGATTTTGAGCGGTTTTTTTAATAGATAGAGTGATACACTAATAATTTTAGAGTTTTCTGATCACATTAGACATTCGTATTCAGTATCAGCATTGCACTCGTGCGAAGCCGGGGCGGGTCGCTAGACCAAAATTAATCAAAATCGGTTCAGCAGTTCAGGCGTGAAAACGTAACGAACAGACATACAGAGTTACTTTCACATTTATAATATTAGTTAGATCATCAGTACCTATGTATGTATTTAATAATATATAAGTATTATATCAGTCATCTGGATCCCTTAAGTTATGCTTAGTTTGGGGCTAGATGTTGTATATAAATTAATAATGCCGGACATTTCACACAGCATCATCTGGCCCCAAAGTAAGCAGATCTTGTGTTATGTTATGGGTACCACATGACTGATATACTACTTATATACTTTTTTTGTAATTAAATACACATACATAGAAACACCCAGACCAAAGACAAATACTTGCAGATCATACAAACATTTGTCCCGCGGCGGGAATTTCTGCGTCTCATGCGGACCTTAGCCCACTGCGCCACAGAGGTCGTCAGATTGTCTATCAATTTTGATTTATTTATTTGTTTTGACTAGATGGAAAACTTAATTATCTATTTTATTTATTTAGATTACCTACTTAAATAAATGTTTACGTATCGTCTACTCAAGTCATTTTAAATATCTACTTAACTACTCCTGTTCATAGTTCAGCTATGTATGGTGAATCCTTCACTGTTCAAGCTGTACACTTATGGAACTCCTTACCTTTATCTATTCGCTTATCTAAATCTATTCATATATTTAAAATCAAAGTCCATAACCTTTATCTGTCTTTATCTGGAAACTGCTAACTGGTTGTTAACTTCTATCACTATAGAAAGTTGTTTGATGGTGGGTATGTATGTCATCTTTCTTTGTGTAATTTTTGTCATTTTTATAGTTATGAATTATAGGCATTTTTATAGTTATTGTTATATTTTGTATTTTTATGTATTAGATTAAGTATAGGTAACTTTTTTTTGTACACCGCCGACTTTTTGGTATTTTGTCTATCCTGTCCATCCAAAGGTTGCCTGGAAGAGATCGCTTTTAGCGATAAAGCCGCCCATTGTACAACTGTACTGCTAATCATTATTTATTTTTTTGTATATTCTCTTGTGTACAATTAAGTGTTTATCTATCTATCTATCTATCTTAACTAAGTAGGTTAGGTAGATACCTCGAATGTATCTAGGTAACCTTAACAATAATTATCCAATTTCATTTGTCCACAGAAAAATGCAAAAGTAAATAAAAAAAAACAAAATGGCGCCGACGTCAACGAACGACCCATGCACCTACCCTGAAGCTCTGAAAACCAGCATGATCGAGCCCCCGGCTGAATATTGCACGGACTGCACCAGGGATCAGGATATTGTGGACGAGAATATGAACAAACCGAGTTTGTCGCCTATTCAGAAGTTTTATAGCAAGAAAAATGTGCTGATTACAGGAGCTACGGGTAAGATTTTTGTCTGTTTTCACTAACACAAGGAGACATCTCATCTGTCTCCCAAATAATAATATTAATTAACTTAATTAACTTACTATTATTTATTTAACTTATCTTTAATATTAAACCTAATCGTACCTTAGCATCTTTATATTAACCTTAATTTTATTGAGGAATGTTTTTCTTTATTGCATCTTTGTTAAACCTAACAAGGTTTTTAAGATGTTTACAATTAAATATGTATTAATTTAAAAAAAAAAAAAATATCATATTACAACGTTAATAATTACGTTTTAAAAGCTAAAAAAACAACCGACTTCATGTATAAAAAACAAAGTAACAAAATTTCGTTTCATCAAAGTAACGACATATTTTTTGATTTTTTATTAAAACCTAACTTCTGAACCGATTTTTATGAAATTTGTGTGGGACCAATCGGGAAGTATATCCTTTCACAGATTTTTTTAAATCGGTTCATAAATGACGGAGTTATGAGGTAACAAACATTTAAAAAAAAAACAGTCGTATTGAGAAACTCCTTCTTTTTCGAAGTCGGTTGAAAAGAAAAAAAGCCTTATAATTCAGAGGTAAAAAAATTTGCGTAAAAACCACAAAATTTGAGTATTTCAAATAATAAATACTAGACAAAAACGAATTAATAAGTACAGTAGGGCGATTATGGAACTCTAATTACAATCAATGTCTATCAGTTTTCAAACGAATTATTAAAATTACGATAGACATTGATTGTAATTAGAGTTCCATAATCGCCCTACAGATCATTACTGTACATACCTAATATTAATTACAATTTACCTAAACAAAATCTAAATGTCCAGAACGACTATGTGCAATGCTTTCTGGGAGTTCAATCGAAGTTTAATGAACTTTTAAAAGGCAAAATGGACTTTAAAATGGATTCCTCATCCATCGAGGTTATCCGATTATTCCATCATTTCGTAAAATAAGAAATAGCAAAGCAAAACCGTTTCAAATACCGTTAGTTCTTCTTCTTCTTCTTCGTTCTTCTTCTTCTTCTTATTTGTTTATGGCATGTGACATAATAATATAAACTTTGCCATTGTCAAGTGTTTATATTTGTTTATAGTCAATTTGTTTGATAAAGTCTTAGCCGATGGTCAATTGTCAATTCTAGACGTCACGCGGAATGGCCGTCTAAAATGTTCTTGGGATTCCTCGTCGTTCAAATCACATTGCACCACAATACACAGTTAATTCAATTGTTCATACTTGTCCCATGTAGTTACAACTTATTAACTTATTCCTAAGATTACTGAATAAAACATGCAATAAAACGTGTAAGAAATATTAAATTCGCAGAGCTATGTTACTCCATGAAATGACAAACGAAGAATCCTTCTTCTTCATTAATGGCATGTGTCATATGATGTCAACTTTGCCAATGTCAAGTGTTTATATTGTTTATAGTAAGACGCCACAAAGTCGTATTCATTCGTCGTTTGTTATTTATCAAGCTCTGCTTACTTTGGGCCAGATGCTGTGTGACATGTCCGGGATTATTTATTTATTATTTATTTTATAAATATTGGGGTCTCTTTATAAAATATTTATACGGATTATTTTTGCTCGAATCACAAAGAAACACAAAACTTTCATTACAATTATTCACACCCGAGTCAATAACTCTATTTATTAGCTTATAAGCTTTATTCGAATTATATCATAAATGATATAAAAGCACGATGTTTATTCCGCTAAATGGCCAAAAATAAGATTGGCCTGTGCGTAATGCTAGTCAACTCAGAAATTGACATAAGCCACAGATTGTAAATAAGCAATACGTAGCTTAGGCATCTGGATATAATGAAACACTTAGTTTCATATAGATACATAGCACTTCTAAATTAATTATTTATTCTTGTCTTATTGCATTTTTTAACCGACTTTATCAAAAAGGAAGAGGTTCTCAATTCGTCAGAATCTTTTTTTTCATTAATTTTTTTATTTATGTTCACCGATTACTCGAAAACGGCTAACCGATTTGGATAATTATTTTTTTGTTTGAAAGGGTATACTTCACAGGTGGTCTCATATAAATTTTATCAAAATTGGTCGAGCTGAAAAATCAACGAAAATCTAAAAATTGTATACATCGATGATGTTTTCATGTACTTCGATACCTCAGTCTCATTGGAGCGGTGCGTTTTTAGCCTACCCATATTATATATATACAAAATACATCTACTTTCCACTCAAAATGTATTATAGGCTCAAATTTCATTCAATGTAGTCTGTTTCTTTTTAGTTTTTAAAACGTAATTATTATTGAGTAATCTTAACGGAATTTTAATAAATGTAATAACACAATTTGTGTTATTACAAGTGTAGACAATCGAGTTATAAGTGCAATTTGATTTGAACGACGATTTATTCTGACAAAGTTGTAGACCGCGATGACGCGACGTTTAGATTTAGACAAATGACGATCGACTACTTTGTGACGCTAATAAAATAAATCACTAGTACTTTAACTAGTGGCCCTGAGAGCTGTTAACCTCGAAAACAATTTTCGAAATTACTGATATATAACTTTTGTTACGTTTCAACCCCCATATCTGCGCTATTCTTAAAAAAAACAAAAACTTAATCGACAAAAAAAATCTATATAGTTATAGAACCTACTCACAAAATTTCACCAGAATCGGTTGAGTAATGCGACTTGTAGAGGAGTCCGGACAGACACCGGCCAGACGCCCGCCGTTCGTACAGACATACGAAAGCATTTTTGCCTAAGCTGACGCAGAGACACTCGCTCGGTCAATTACTATTATATTATAGTAATAGTAATTGACTATTACAATTATTACGTTAGGGCTAGTACGGCGGCTGAATGTGCCGAGGACCCAAAAACCGCAAATATGCTGGTTTGGATAAGGCCTACATATTTGAGCTTATTGGAGTTGAGACCCTGGGCCCGTGGGGAACAGGAGCCCACCACGTTTTCAAAATTATTTCACGGCATCTGGTAGATACATTGCGTGACCCAAGAGCTGGCTCCTATCTGGTCAGCTCTCTCCTATCTGGTGGTAATGTTGCCAGTATCTTGGGAACGCTGCCCTCTGGCAGTGATCTGGATCAGTTGAGCTATCTATAGATCGTTTTAAACGGTCCTTAGATAGCTTTGATGTTTCACGTGTATTTTATATTATTGTATATTATTCTGTACATTTCTGTTATTTATTAATCACGGATTTGATGAATGTTTATACCTGTACATAAAACTAAATTGTAAAGTCGCTACTGTCATACCGTGGCTATCAAAATTTATAACAAATTGCCAAGTAATGTAAAAGGGCAGCAAGGTAGGTGAAGAGGGTTTTACAACAGAAAGCTATTTAATTTATTAATTAATCATTGTCTCTATTCAGTTAACCCTATACTTGGCAGAGAATTTAACACTAAAAAAAATATACTTTTGCTTCTTCCCTACTTTAATTGGGTTATAAGGATATCAGGAAAAGTAAAAAAAAAAATCTCCTAATTTCAGTTTTCAGGATTTATTATGTGTCTTCCAGTGCACACTGCCAAGCTCACAAGAAAAAAAAATCAAATTAAAATGTGTCTTTACATGCACACTGCCATGTAATCACTAAACTAAAAAAAGAAACAAAACATACAAAATATAAGAAAAATCTTGAAAATACTTACGTTAAAAGTCACTAAGTTATAACATATCAACAAGAGTTAAGTACTTTAAGGAACTAGGTCTATGAGGATAGTATATTACGACATTGTAATAAAATTAAAAAAAATAAGTCACACTTTATATTACTATCACATTTATACCTAATATTAATGTGATTTATCACAAAATTCAGTCGTAATCCTCTGAGATCAAAGTTTACTTAAATATCTATCTAACATGTAACAATATAAAAAACTTAAGAATTACTTAGTGTGAAAATCCATAAAGCAATTTCGCCCTTCAACTATACATAGCCGTGCATTACACTTTGGACAAAAAAGTTTGGTTTGGTGTTTGGTACAGTTTCTGCACCTGCCTTTTGTCGTAAAAGTAGGAAGATGTCCCGTCAGGTCGTAACGAGTAGCGTCATCAGGCCTCTCCGCCACTGGTTTCTTTACTTTTCTTACATATTTGGAAAGAGCATCAGGTTCTAAATTAGAAGAACTCCTCTCAAACAAACGCAGTTGCCTAAATAGCGCGACTCGAAACTTCTTAAGTGGCATTACTTTTGGTTTACTACTGTTCTCATAACGATACAGCAGCCAGGCATTATTGACGCAGATATCCAGAATCTGTGAAAACAATACTAGATACCATCGATGGCCTTTCAGATCTTTACGGTATAAAGCGACTAACATGTCGGCTAGATCAACTCCACCCATATTTCCGTTATAGTGCTTTATTAAATTTGGGCATGTGACTGGGCCTTTCTTCTTTCTTGTACCGCATTATATTCTGTACAGGGTGGGCGTCGACATAAGTACTAGCAGCCACGACAAATTTATTGTCAAACCACTTCACTACAGCGATATTGTGTTCGTTAGACACGACCTGTGCAAAAGCTCCTCTTCCCTTTTTCTTCCTATCAAATCCTTATCACTTGGTAATTTTTTCTCTGCCCCTCGAAGTCGATTTGCCCTGACGGTACCTAAGGAGAATATACCGTACTCATTCCTTAAATGATGCATAAATTCAATTGATGTAAAAAAGTTGTCAAAGTATAGTACTGAGCATGGTTTTTGCTTAATAGATTTGGCCAGAGCTATTACAACTTTGGCTCCAAGACCCATACTTTTTTCTTTTTCAGTAAAAGAATGGCGTCTAAAAGTATCGTTTCCTCCATAAATAATAAAATCATGTACGAAGCCAGATGGTGAAGCACGAACGAAAAACTTAAATCCCCATTTTTTGGGTTTATTCCGTACATATTGTTTGCGGCTGCCGGCTCTGGTACCCTTGTAGGGCACCATCATCTCATCGATGCTGAATCGTTTGCCTTCAATTATATTAGCTGCACAGTTCTGTCGAACTTTTTCTACCAGGGGTCTAATTTTATAATATCTGTCACCGTCATCTTGTAAATTATCATTGAAATGAATGTAACGTCGAATAGTTTGAAATTTTTTTAGTGTCATGGCGTCTGCAATTTTGCTGTATTTAAATTCATTTGACTAGTAATCGGTGTATGCCGGCATATCTACGACGCCCATTAAAATATTTATAGCTATAAAATCTTTGATATCGTCTTTGGTTATATTAATTGAAGTGCCTTTTTTCTGTACAGAATATAAATTGGAATGATATACTATTAGATCTTGTACATCGTCAGTAAAAAATAGCTTAAAGTAATCAAGGGGCGATTTCTCAATGTCAGTAGATTCGAAAAACATATTATCTTCTATGTCTACTGCTCCTTGAAATTTCATTCTTGTCCATTTAGGAAACATTTTGGTAGGTTTCAATACGGCTTTTTTAACAATCACCGGAGTTTTCTTATAACGCCGAAGACGTACAGTAGCTGCTGTAGGTGCAGGAAGTGCTAACGGTGTGGGACTGCAAATTGAGTCTATAGATGGTGACGGTGGAATATAAACTGATGGTGAAGGCGGTATAATGTCAGAATCATGTTGAAAAATAGACGGTGAGTTTGGAGTAGAATCAATAGTGTTGAGTGTGAATCTTGGGACATCATGGACAGAAGCAACGGCGAATATTTCTCGATACTCACAGTCATCACTGTCGGAGATATTTAAATTTTCGAGAGAAGATGCTATGGATCGGACAGGGGAGCTGTTTTCGGAGACATCTCGATGAGGTCTACACATCTGTAATTCATCTTCCGAAGCTTCACTGGATTCTGTATCTGACTTAGACTTCCACATTTAGGCACCAACGCAAGAATTTTTCGACTTCTAGTCATCTGGAAAAAAAGTACTGCAAGCTAAGAAATTGAAATTTGGTAGAAGGGGTAATATATGAATTGCTATAATGCATTATGAAAAAAAACTCTGTTTGAACAAAGGTACGAATATATAGTAGCACAGTAGGCAATGTGCATTTAAAGACACAACATTCATAAACAATAATAGTCTATGAAGTTGGCAGTGTGCATTTATATGCACACAACAAATATGGTGTAATTGACAGCAAAGCAGGCAGTGTGCATTTAAATATACACAACAAATATTGAGTCATTCACTCTGAACCAGGCAGTGTGCAATTTAATGCACACATAATAAATATCGTGAATAACTACATATTCAAAGCATACATCACAAAAATAATATTATCAAACAATTGGATAAAGCTTGCAGAAAGTAAAATTATAATAATTTCATACATATAACATAATTTAATTGAGATAAAATAGGACACTTACGGAGCGATCCGTGGGCGCTGACCGACGGCTCGCCATTTTGTTCACCACTGACAATATGTAAGCGAGACAGATATAGCTTTCTTTTTCGTACGTAAATAAATGTTTACGAAGTCAGTTTGAGTTATTATTAAAACGTTTCGATGTCTCTATTTTGCATAAAAAAAATCTGAATTGAATGTGCATTCAAGTTCACAGTGTCAAGTATAGGGTTAACAATCATAATTATTATGTTTTGACCTATTATTAATCGTGCATTTTATATCAGAATTATCTGAATCTATTAACAAGTTAATAGGTAGGTTCTTCTTTCCTGCGGGTCCTGTCGGCAAGGTCGAGAGTTTACATTAAGGCTTACCTAAGTGCACGAAAGGAGCCTCTGAGGCGCACTTTAATCCTTTCACCACACTGGTTAGAAATAACTAGTGACACGATAAGAAGAAGAAGAAGCATAGGTAGGTTTCAAACAGGTATTTGTAATTACATTGTATTTGGGTTTAATGACATTATTATGATGTCTGCAATAATTAGTATAAATTTAACATATTAATCATTCCACTTATTGTAATGTACCATGTCTTTTGTGAATAAATATACTGCATACTGAAAATGATTAGTGACAGGTATACATGAAAAAAATGCGTGTGTCGTGGAACACTGCGTGTGTGTCGTGGAACACTGCGTGTGTGTCGTGGAACACTCGGTTGGAACGAAGATCCTATCGTAGTATATTATTATTGATAAACGTACTATATTATTTGTTGACGACCTCTGTAGCGCAGTAGGCTTAGGTCCGACTGAGATGCAGAAGGTAGCGGGTTCGATTCCCGCCGCGGGACAAATGTTTGTATGATCTGCAAGTATTTGTCTCGGGGTCTGGGTGTTTCTATGTATAATATGTACGTATTTACAAAAAAAAAGTACTTATAAGTACTTTTTTTTTTAGTACATATAAGTAGTATATCAGTCATGTGGTACCCATAACACAAGCTCTGCTTACTTTGGGCCAGATGATGCTGTGTGAAATGTCCGGGATTATTTATTTTATTTATTATTGATTAACAAATACAAATTAATTAATTACTAGCGTCTGAGAGCAATTAAATAAAACGCAGAAATAACTAATAAATTTAATGAATGGTAGGAAATTTCGTAATTCATATATTTTTTTGAGTTGTGAAAAAAACATTTTATTGTACATCATTCGTTCATCTAATTCATTCGTTTATTCGTTCATTAGTTCATCTAATTAATTAATTCGTGGATAACAGTCTACAGCAATGAATGGGTCGTGACGGAAAAATATTTTTTCAAATCGGTTCAGGCGTCAGAGTAATCGGAAAACATACGAAAAAAAAAATCCGACGCATTGAGAACCTCCTCCTCTTGTGAAGTCGGCTAAAAATAGTATTTACTATAGCAAGTATTATAGTATAATATAATAAGAAATAATATTTTCCGTATTGTAATCTCTTTGCTCTACGATAATGAATATAGATTTATTATTATTATTAATGTTTTTGTGTACTTAATACTTTTCGTACCTACTCAGTTTTACGATTAAACCGTGGGTTAACCGAGATGCACGGGCCTAATCCAAGTGCACATCAGTGCCTATTAAGGTTGGGAGTTCCTTCATCCTGCAGGTCAGTCTGCAGGAATTTCCTAACTATTCTGCAGGTGTTTAATATAACAGCCTTCTGGAGAAGAGAGAGTTTTAAGAGATTGGGAAATTTATCCGGTCAAGGGATTGAAATAGTTGTTTTGGGACTACACTTGTAGAAGACAAGACTATCGGGACTATAGAGACATTCTGGAGACGACACTTGCGGGTGATTTCATTTTTTAAAATATTATTATTATTATTCAGCTCGCCACCACGTTGTTATCAACCTAACAAAAACGTCGGGATTAATTTAATTACGCGAAAAAACCGTTAATTACTAAAACAAAAAGATAGGTCACGACTTTGACTTTCACGGTTCGACTATAAGCATGTAGATTTCCTTCAAAAAGATTGCTGACCTGAAGCATGACCTCAAGTATCTTCTCATCCATTTATAGAAGTTCAACATGTCTACCTTGTAATAAAGTTTTTCCGGTGTATAAAGCATCCATTACTTTCATCATAGTCTGCTCGAACTCGACTCGGCGACCGTAACAAAATTTCCAAGGATCATACAAAAAAGTGTTAAGACCAGACGAGTTTCTTGCCGGATTCTTCTAGAACTGGGGTTAGGCGGAACCGGCAACCGGTAGTCGCATATAATGTGTAACATTGTTTGTTTAATTTGTGATAAAATGTGAAAAACAAACTTTACTCCGCACAAGAGTAACTTCTACAAGATTGCTAGATTTGACGCAAGAACAATATTACTTGCTGTCAAAAGACACATGGTATTTAAATTTTATCGAAATTGGTCAAGCGGTTTTTACAAAACCAACAAATATCTAAAAATTGATACATTATACATTGATGATATTTTTTATATGTACATAAGTCTATGGGTTTTTTCGTTTTTAGAACGTAATTATTTAACCAAATTACATTAGATTTTTATATACTGACAAGACACTGTGATAATATTTGTTTCCTCAAATTTATTTATAAGTGATTCTCTGGGGCCCATGTTATAAATTGCACGCACATACCTTTCTGTAACACAAATATGGTGTTAATATCTGCAGCACTCCAGTTTAGAAATTTGGGTGTTATATCGAATTTAGTTGACGCCAATAACGCTTGCACTACTGATTGCCTGCAAAATATCTGGCACATGAGTAGTAGGTTCGTACACGCAGACTATCGCAGAAATTCCCATAACCTCGGGACTATGTTTGCGTATAGCAACGCTGTTTGGCAAAGAGCGGCCTCGCCATTCGGCCTTTAAATTTAAAAATAAATTCTCACAACTCATCGCGATTGTCATGTCAACTCATCATAACTTTCTGACCACAGAGGTCATGGTCGCGGTCTTTCCTTAAACCTTGAGGGTTGTAGGTATATTTTGGAGATGGAATCACTATTTCAATACTTATACACTTAACTACACACATGCATGAGATTTTATCATCTGACATTTTTATGAAGTAAAATTAAGCTCTTGTAAATAAATTCGTTTTCTAGTGTTGTTTCGTATTTTTAACCGACCGATTAGAAGTATGAGTATAAGTAATATTTAGCAAACTTAGAGTTTAATAAAAAACTCCATTTCAGTTTACTATTCAGATTCTAGGACACCTTGTAGGTAGGTATGGCTTATTCCGTTTATCCACCCTAAGGTGGATACTCGGAAACGCGTGTCCATCTATCCACCCTGAACGGGGTGGATAACCGGAATTCACAATTGATTGTTCTCCCGACTTTTTACTCCAAGTACAGTTTGAATAAAATTATAATTATGAAATAAAAACTTGCAACCTGTATTTCTAAAAATAACTTTTTCAATCAACAAATTAATTATTACTTCACTACTAACAAAAATAAATGATAAGGAGTAAAAATAAATAATAAGGTACTGTGCATACTTTTGAGGAGTTAAGGCGGTACCTTAAGCAAATAACCTTGACGCGTTTTCACGACAGACGCTTAAATCGCGATTTTTTATCAAAAAAAATAGAACAAGAAATTCATTAATAAGTTTATTGGTTTAAACAAAGCTTAACAATGTTTTATGTAGTTTTATTCTTATTTTTCGTAAATTAAATTTTAACGACCTTCAACTTTTTAAGATAATGATCTATTGAATATTTTAATCCTTATTTCATAATTGTTATACAGAATTAATATAAACAATATTAAAATATAAAAACTATTTGAAAAGAGAAATTTGCAGCCAATATATTGAAAACATACCACAGTTAACTTATCTATATATTAAAACATAAAACTTTGTACCCTTTTACGAAAATTTCGCGGGCGGAGGAGTATAAAATTTTCTTTTTAATTCTAACGGTTTTTGCAGCGCACGCCAGACTAGCTCGCAGATGGCAGATTTTTTTTCCTACTTTCTTGACACTTATCGTTATATTTTGGACAATTCATACAATATCTTTATAAATTATAGCCTATGTGTTATTCTGGTGTATAAGCTATATTATTGTAAAGTTTCATTAAAATCCATTATGTAGTTTTTGCGTGAAAGAGTAACAAACATACATACAAACTTTCGCGTTTATATTATTATATAGTAAGATATAGAGAAGGAGTGCAGAATGCTATTTTTGTTTAAATTATGCATAAAAAAATACTTTAATTATTAATGAAGTATGGTCGAATATCGACCAGTGGGCAACCACTTGTAATAATTATTTCTTCAATTGATAGCCACTAAATAACAGTAAAATAAGACACATGTTACGATACAAAATGTCATTTGCTGAACGTACCGTCTTAATACGGCTCTTTAGTCAACTCAGGCCGCTCCAAAGTTATCCCGCGGGATAAGTTGACCATATTATAAATTTTATTATTAAATTTAAATTTTATTATTTTATTATTATTATTTTATTATTTTGCTTAGTCAACTCATCCCGCTGTAAAAAAAGATAAACTGTATTCAATTATTTGAAATATATGTACACTCGTGAACTCACGTATAAATTAAATAATCAATAATCAGTTGTATTGGTTGGGTTAATTCAAAATCAATAAATAAAACGAAAGAATCTAGAAATCAGTCTTTTGATTAATGTTACAGTCTGCCCTCAGACAGTTATCTGATAGATTTGTAATGTATAACCTACCTTGTAAAGTTTTTTGGTTAAAAAGGATCATACAAAAAGAACTAGGTTCAGAACGAGTTTCTTGTCAATTCTTCTTCGACTTGGATTAGAAGGAATTGGCACCTAAACCTATCCAAAAATCAAATCAAAATGTATTTATTTGGGAGCATAAACAAATATATATCAAAAACATGGGAAGAACGATAACATTACGCAGAAGTTAAATGTAACTGTGTCGCGAATGTTAACGCCCATCTCCGAAGATAATAAAACAGAACCCAAATTAGAATACTAAAGCATTCTATATACTATTGTAGGATTGTATTATGTAAGACGTTTTAAAGTCATCCTTGTGATAAAAATATGTTTAACTTGACTTTGACATGAATAAGTCGACATGGTGTACATCTTGTTTTTCAGGGTTTCTCGGCAAAATCCTGGTAGAGAAGCTACTCCGGTGCTGCGATGTGGAGAATCTGTACCTCCTGGTACGACCGAAGCGGGGCAAGGATATCTACACGAGGATCGAGGAGGTGTTCGAAGATCCTGTAAGTTTCTTTCTGCTTTCTCCACTTATTAGACACAAAAACGGAGGAAGTTTTCAAGTCAACCCTTTTTAACCGACTTCAAAAAAGGAGGAGGTTCTCAATTCGTCGGAATCTTTTTTTTTTTTCTTTTTCTTTTTTTTTCCGATTACTCAAAGACGCTTGAACCGATTTGGATTATCAAATCTGTCAAGCGGTTTTAAAAAAAATAACAAATATCTAAAAATTGTATACATCTATGATATTTTCGTTTACTCCTAAACCTCGCTGCCTCATTGGAGCAGTGCGTTTATTTGGCCTACCCATTTATATAAACATAATTACGTTTTAAAAACTAAAAAGAAAACCGACTTCATTGGATACAATTTGAGAGCATAAAATTATTTTACTTTGAAATTTTTAGTAGAAAGTAGATGTATTTTGTTTATATATATAACATGGGTAGACCAACTAAACACACTGCTCTGCACTGCACGTATCGAAAATACCATCGATGTATACTAATTTTAGATCTTTGTTGATTTTTTTAAAACCGCTCGTCCGATTTCGATAAAATTTAAATCGGGACTGGAAAGTATACACTTTAAAACAAAAAAACAAATTAAAATCGGTTCAGGCGTCTTTCAGTAATCGGTGAACATACATAAAAAAAAAAAAGATTCCGACTAATTGAGAACCTCCTACCTTTTGATGAAGTCGGTTAAAAATACATCTTTTTTCCACAAAAAAATAAAATAAATGAAGTCTGCTTTCTTTCTAGTTTTAAAAACGATTATTGAGGAATCCTTATTATACCTAGAACTAGGATGTATCCTGCTGCCCGCGGCTTCGCACGCGTGGTACCTACATAAAAAGTAGCATAAGTTCATCTCCAAGGTCCCATCCATCTCTATACCAAAATTCATCAAAATCGGTTTAGCGGTTTAGGCGTGAAAACGTATCAGACAGACAGACAGAGTTACTTTCACATTTATAATATTATTATAGAGTATAGATCAACAACCTAAAATGTTATGCTTCTAGTTCTGAAAATGACAATACCTTCATACAACCTTTCATCCCCCTTTTCAACCCTTTACAACACTTTTTTCAAATAAAAATGCCTATGCCCTTTCTCAGGCTTTAGACTATCTGTGTACCAAATTTCATTTAAATCGGTTCAGTAGTTTTGGCGTGAAAGCGTTACAGTGACAGACAGATAGAGTTACTTTCGCATATATAATATTGCTAGCTGACCCGTTCCCACTTCGTCGGGCGGTTACAACTTCACAAAAAATATTAAACTACTAATATCGCTATTTAAAACAAAGATAGCTATTCAAATTATTATAATAATTAAAGAGATTAACAAAGTTACGGATAAATATTGATAGATGGCGCTAGCGGCCACCCGCGGCTTCGCCCGCCTTGTTTCCGTTCCCGTTCCCCTTCTTTTTCTGGTATAAAAAATAGCTTATATCCTATTCCAAGTTACTAACTATATTCATTTTAAGTTTAATCTAAATCGATCCAGTAGTTAAAGTTATAAGTGGTGTAACTAACGCGACTTATTTTTATATAATTACTAGCTGACCCGTGCCCACTTGGTTGGGCGGTTACAACTTCACAAAAAATATTAAAGTACTAATATCGCTATTAAAAAAAAAGCTATTCAAATTATTGTAATAATTAGGTATAGATATTAATGAAGTTACGGATAAATATTGATAAATGGCTCTAGCGGCCACCCGCACCCCGTTCCCGTTTTTTTTTGGGGATAAAAAATAAACTATATCCTAATTTATCCTAATAAGTTACTAACTATATTCATTTCAAGTTTCCTCCAAATCGATCCAATATTTCTCGAGTTATTAGCGGTGTAACTAACACGATTTTCTTTTATATTAGATATAGTAAGGAAGTAAGGATTAGATGGATAATTTTAACGAATAGTTGGGCTTTGCTAGATTGTGTGTAACAGCCGTGCCTTACCCACTGCGCCACAGAGGTCGTCCCATAACACATAATGTGTCATTATTTCCAAGATTTGCAATATTTGCGACAAACGTTTATTTACGATCAAATAGAGTTGAACAAATAGTTTTGTCGTTTGCAGATAAGTAATGAAATCACCATAAAATAAATGCAAGGTCCGAGATAAATAAATATCTGCAAATACTTGCATGCTTGCAGTCTGTTAAGCTTGTCTATTTATCTCTTATTAAGTCTTATTTATCTATCGATCTATATATCGTTTTGAGCGATCTTTAGATAACTCAAGTATTTCACATGTACCTGTGTGTTATAGATAGATAAAAAAATTTGGTACTTACTACAGACACGCATACATACAATTTACATAGATATACAATTTTAAACAAAAGTAGGTAGGTAAGTACATATAGCCTTACTATCCTTACTCCTTACTAATATTATAAACGCGAAAGTTTGTTTGTATGTTTGTTACTCTTTTACGCAAAAACTACTGAATGGATTTTAAAGAAACTTTACAATAATATAGCTTACACATCAGAATAACACATAGGCTATAATTAATAAAGATATTGTGTGAAATGTCCAAAATATAACAATAAATATCAGGTAAGTGGAAAAAAGTCTGCCATCTGCAAGCTAATCTGGCGTGCGCTGCAAAAACCGTTGAAATTACACGAAGTACTAATCCTGCGCAGACAAAGTCGCGGGCACCAGCTAGTATAATATAATAGTACTCACTAGTTATAAAATATATATGTAAACGACATACCTAACCTGAAGTTACTAAACTACAATTCCTTATATATAAACACATAACTATTAATGAACATTAAACAAGTGTCACATAATAATAAACAGTAGGTATATAAATAGGAAACGAAAAATTATTGTGTAGTTAAGTTTCAACTATGCCAGCCAGGGTTGGTTAATTTGAATTAATTTGATAATGGTTTTCTAAATTCGCTGAAAACAGTACTAATTTTGATAAGATCCGTTGACCAAATGAATCATTATTGGAAAAGAGAAATAAGTCCTTACGCTGCAGCTTTAGTTTAGTCACATTGAGATAAATAAATTTATAATCCCGGACATTTACACAGCATCATCTGGCCCCAAAGTAAGCAGAGCTTGTGTTATGGGTACCACATGACTGATGTACTAACTTATTTAGTTTTTTTTGTAAATACATAGAAATACCTAGACCCGAGACAAATACTTGCAGATCATACAAACATCCTCCTCCTCCTTTTTTGAAGTCGGTTAAAAAAGTGTCAAAATGAACCAAATAACCGACGCCATCATCATCGTCATAATCATGTGCAGCCCGTATCATCCCACTGCTGGACATAGGTCTATCTTCGCTTGAGGCATCCTTAGTCTTGCACCAATCTAATCTCATGTACGACTTCCTTTTTTACCTATGTTTTAATCCACATAAAAAGAAGTCTTCTATGTGTTTCTAGGTGTTCAGCCGGCTTAAGGAGAAGTCTCCGAAGTTCCGGCACAAGATTGTGGTTGTACCAGCGGACTGTGAAGCAGCTGGACTGGGGCTTACTATCACTGACAGACAGATGCTCATTGAGAAGGTAACTAGCTTGTATATGGTATCTTTAGTATTTTTAACCAACTTAAAAAAAGATGGAGGTTCTCCATTCGGTTGTATTATTTTATAAGATATTTTTTTCTCTAAGAACAAGGTTCACTTTTAAAGAATATTTGATTACAATGTATGTACATTAAGTACTTGTTTGGGTTCAGTATTATAACAGTTTCATTACTACTTATATAAAAAAGATGTAAGATATTAGTCATGTTATAGAAGTAATACCGGACATTTGACACAGCATCATCTGGCCCCAAAGTAAGCTACTTATATACTTTTTTTTATTTGTGAATAACATACATATTATACATAGAAACACCCAGACCCGAGACAAATACTTTCAGATCATACAAACATTTGTCCCGCGGCGGGAATCGAACCCGAAATCTGCAAGTATCGTCGATACTTGCAGATTATACAAACATGTGTCCCTCATTACTACTTGACGTAATAATGAGGTGACAACCTCCGTAGCGCACTGGGCTTAGGTCCGGCTGAGACGCAAAAGGTTGCGGGTTTGATTCCCGCCGCGGGACAAATGTTTGTATGATCTGCAAGTATTTGTCTCGGGTCTGGGTGTTTCTATGTATAATATGTATTTATTCACAAACAAAAAAAAAGTACCTACATAAGTAGTTTATCAGTCACGTGTTACTCATAACACAAGCTCTGCTTACTTTGGGGCCAAATGATGTTGTGTGAAATGTCCGGGATTATTTATTTATTTTATTTATTTAGTGTTTTTCAGTAGGTATTTAATTTTTTAACTTTTTTTAAATTGAATATACACTTGTGGCTTTTTTAATACAGATAGGTAATTTATTGTATAAGTAGTCATGCTCCTTCATATGTTATGTTTCTTTTATTATAGTTGGTTCTGGGAGAATCAAATACTAAATTTTGGAGCTTCTTGTGTTATATTTGTGTATTTGATTTGTTCATTCGTTTGATTTTTATGTTTGATACCTCATAACTCCGTCATTTATGAACCGATTTAAAAAAATATAGTTTTACTAGCAGTCCCGTTCGCGCGTTTTAAAAAGAAACAATATATCTAATTGTACCGACTGCAGCGCCATCTACCGGGCTGATTTGTGAATCTAAACCATCCAGGGCGCCACACAAACGCATACAAAAAAACACTTTCAAATCAGTCTAGCCGTTTAGGAGGAGTTCAATGATATACACACGTACAGTAGAATTATATATATAAAGATGTTAAAGGATATACGTTCCGATTGGTCTCTTAGAAATTTCATCAAAATGATAAGGTATTAAAAAGCTTAAAATAAAAACTTACAATGGTAAAAAAATTGCGGTATCAAAACGACGGAGTGATGAGGTAACAAACATTAAAAAAAAACGAATTGCGTACCTCCTCTTTTTTAAATCGGTTAAAAAAGGTGGTTCTCAATTCGGTTTTAAAGCTTACTAATAGTCTCGTAAAGAAAACGTATTATAATAAAACAATTCTTATGCATGCATTCTTATAATAAAAATAATAAAATGCATGGCCTTATGCTGCTGTACTCTCAGATAGATTTGCAATGTAGGTATGGAATATTGTTACCTACTTTGTATTAGTTTTCCGTAGTTAAGTTAGTTATAAGAAGGATCATACAAAAAGCGCTAGGACCAGGATGAGTTTCCTGCCAATTCTCTGACTTGGTTTATGAGGATTTGGAAAAATTCACCTAAGTATGTAAGACATTTCAAAGTGATCCTTGTGATTGAATTTTATTGAATAAAAATATTTGAATTTGATAAATATTAAATTGCAAATTGTATTGAATAAAAATATTTGAATTTGATAAATATTAAATTGCAGGTCAACATAATCTTCCATTCGGCAGCGACTGTCAAATTCGACGAGCATTTACGAGCTGCGCTTGCGACTAATGTTCGCGCACCGCTGCAACTGCTAAAACTCGCTAGAGACCTCGCTAAATTGGATGTAAGTTCGATATTTTACGTGTGTATGGAACCATAGCCATGGGATTTTGTGACAACGCTTCTTTCTTTTCTTCGTTAATGGTCTGTGTGTGACATACTAATGTCAATTCTGCCAATGTCAAGTGTTTATAGTTTATAGTCAGTTTGTTTGTTATTAGTCTTAGTCGATGGTCAATTGTCAATTCTAGACGTCACGCGGAATGGCGTCTAGAATTTTCTTGGAATTCCTCGTCGTTCAAATCACATTGCACCACAATACACATATAATTCAATTTTCCATACCCGTCCTGTAGTCACAATTTATTAATTAAAATTCCGCCGAGATTACTAAATAAAACATGCAATAAAACGGGTAAACAATTTTAAATTAGCAGAGCTATGTTACTCCATGAAATGACAGACGAAGAATCGAGACAATGCTTCTTCTTCTTTTCTTCCTATAATAGCATCTGTCTTGTTGATAATTTTGCTAGTGTCAAGTGATTGCTTGGTTATAAAGTCTTAGTCGATCGTCACTTGTCTATTTTAAACGACATTGCGTAATAGCTGTCTAGATCTTTCTCGGGATTCCTCATCGTTCAAATCACATTGCAACATAATAGGTAGGTACACTTATGATTCAATTGTCCTTATTTGTGTAATAAAGTCTAATACGGGAAAAAAATATTAATTTAGAAGTGATAATGTTACTTCATGAAATGACAAACGAATCCCTTAGAGACAATGCTTTGACCAACATTATGATGTCAACATCAATGTCAGCTGTCATGTCTTTAGCTGTTAGCACATTCAGATGGATGCCATTTTTTATAAAGGGAGGAAGAAGGAGAAGGAGAAGAGAGAGTTGATGTGAGCTGTTGGATTATTTTCAATGGGCAAAGTTAAGTTTGAGTAGGTATGTATGTATTTACATATGAAAAAATCGTTTATAAGTTGTACCTACCTACACCAGTCATGTAGTACCTACTCATAACACAAGCTCTGCTTAGGTACTTTGGGGTCAGATGATGCTGTGTGAAAAGTCCACCAATATTTGACCGAGCGAGCGTGAAGCGCGAGCAAGTGTCTCCGTTTCAGCATGGGCAAAAATGTCTTGTCAAAAATGTGCTTTCGTTTGTCTGTCTGTCCGGATGTTCTCCTCTACAGGTCGCATTTCTCAACCGATTCTCGTGAAATTTTGTGAGCAGGTTCTATAACTATATAGATTTTTTTTTGGAGATATGGCGGTTGACAAAGTTGAAAAAGTTATATGTCAGTCATTTTGAAAAATGTTCGCGAGGACTACAGCTCACACAATCGCTAGATATTTATTTATAACATCTAAATTAAAGATATTATTTGCAGGTATTCATGCATATATCTACAGCCTACTCCAACTCTCACCTGGCAAGGATAGAAGAACGGTTCTACGAGTGTTCAGCTGATGCGGAGCAACTGCAACTGACGATTGACAAGCTTACAGACAGGGAAATTGACTCTTTGCTACCACAGTAAGTTGTAGACTTGTAGGTAGTGGCCCTGGGGTTCAATTCTGTTAATTATTACCGTATGCTCGATTGAAATCAAATCAAAGATTGAAATCAGCTCGATGACGTGTTTTCGTATTCTGCTAATGAACATACGCAACATTTAAAAAATCGCTAGCGATCCATCTAATGATCCATCAAAACAAAAGAATATATTCGATGGACCGCTAATTACCTATTCTGTTATATCTATAAGAGAATAGGTTTTTAGGTTATTATCTAAACGTAATTGGAGCCGGAATGTAGATGGATTGGAATAGAACAGTAACCGTTGTAAATAAACAGAATTGAGGCCCTAGAATAGTTTAAAGGCTACTTTATATGAACTACGAGACGAGCTACGAACTACGAGGCAAAGACGAGAGCTGTTTATCCTACTTATATAATAAATTGGATTAAAAAAATATTAACACATTGTTCTTCCAGGATTCTTGGACCATGGCCTAACACGTACACGTTCACAAAAGCCTTGGCTGAGAAGGAACTTCGGATGAGCGCTGAGGGTTTGCCCATCGGCATATTCCGGCCTGCTATAGGTAAGGAATAAGCAAGTTTCACTACAAACAACGCTTGAACAGTGCTAAATGGTAAATTCTTAGGGATCGAATCCATCATCATATCAGCCCCTAGAAATCCACTGCTGAACATAGGCCTCCCCAATAGATATCCAGGAAGAACGATTTTGAGCCCTCTCCATCCACCGATTTCCCGCGATCTTTACAATGTCATCAGTCCATCGGGTGTGGGTCGTCGTAGGGATCGAATTCGGAACGTAGTTATTCGTCGGAGAATCAAGGTCACCAACTTAGCTCAGCGAATTAGCAAACTAACGTGGCAGTGGGCAGGTCACATATGTCGCAGAACCGATGGCTGTTGAGGCAGACTTGTTCATGAGTGGAGACCGCAGACGTAGTGTAGAGCGTACAAACGTAGTGTAGAGCGTCCTGTAGCTAGGTGGGGCGATGATATCTGTTAACGTGCTGATATTTGAGGAGGAGAGCTGAAGATCAAGCTCAGTGACGTGCCATGAGAGATACCTATGTCCAACAGTGGACTGGCACAGGCTGTTCATGATGATGGACATTTCACACAATACTATATAGTCCTAAACTAAGCATAGCTTGTATTTTGGAAACCGCATGACAGATATTACTTGTACATATAATAATGATACATTATAACACCCAGAAATAGAACAAACACCTATGTTTATCACACAATATTTGTCCTGACGATTGAACTCAAAACTTACAGCGCAAAAGGCAGTGCTACCAAACGTTTGGGTTTCCAAACGTTCCTCTATAACGCCAAGTTTTTCTCATAGTCGTAATTTTTTATTTACAGTAACATCGACAGCCAAAGAGCCATTGAAGTGTTGGCTCGATAACATGTACGGTCCCACCGGCGTTGCAGTTGGCAGTGGTAAGTAGATTTCTGTCCACGAGAGGAAGGATTCTTCAAGGAAGTGTCTTGGTACCACGCAGCGCCAGTTATTGTCTCCAACGATCACGTTCAGGGGCTCTGTGTTTTGGTACAACAGTGCCACTACTCTGGTCAGCTAAACCTTCTTGGGTTTAGGTAAGGGTTTCGACATCTTTGCATTTACCCTGGTTTCAACTCGCAATGGATCTCGTTGCGTTCTGCAAAGGTACGCTGCCGTCTTGGTATTAGCATTGGCCTTCGTGGGGGTTATGCGCTTCCGGTTTCCGGCGCAAGCAGAAGGCGCAGTGTCCGGTCTTGGCCAGACTGGCAGCGCGGGGCGGGCAGCGGCGCGGGTGCGGCAACGCGCGCGTTTGTGCCTGTCCGCAGTGGAGCGCGGCTTCGTTCCGCGTGTTGTCGTGACCAGTGTTTGTCAAAATATAATATGGATGAAAAAGACTTATTTTTAAATATGGATGAAAAAGGCTTATTTTTAACCGTCTTCAAAAAGGGAGGAGGTTCTATATTCGACTGTATTTTTTTTACTAGAAAATTCTTACATTAAATGGCAATTTTTTAATTATATGAAAGATTGCGAGAGCAACCTCCAAAGTTTTTTGATTTTATTAGATTCCACTATCTTTATGCTTTTGTATTGACGTTGTTTCAATATGACGTGCTTGAATATGAATTCTTCTACATTGATTTTTGAAGACGCCATCACAAGAACGCGCGCGGTTAGCTCGAACCAGTTAGAGATCCTCGCCCCGCGCTCTCACTGCGGTCACTTGTATGGCGTGAGTTGCCCGCGCGCTTCCCGCGCCAAGTAGACCGCGCCGCTTCCCGCGTCCGCCCCGCACCCGCGTGTCCACTACGGACACTCAAATGAAGTTCATATGTTTGAGTTTGCCGCGCCGCGCCCGCCCCGTGCCCGCGTTTGCAGTCTGACCAAGCACTCCCTATCCATATTGGAGCTTATGTAGAGCGGCCAGTCCTCGCAATTGACATTACTAGATTTAATTGAAAGTACCTACATTATGTCTCCATGCAGCAGTGTAAGCATTTCTGTGTTTTCGTTTGAAGGACTGTAGTGGTTTTGGTACCACCGCAGGGCCAGATATTTATTTATTATTTACCTAATCACCACGGTTAATCACCAGTCACACTAATTAATTAATTAGATTTTCCAAAGAATCTACTACACTACACTCTCTACCAATTTTCATAAACGCCCACTTTTTTAAGAGAGGAGGTTCTCAATTCGTCGGAATCTTTTTTTTTTTCTTTAATGTTTGTTCACCGATTACTCGAAAACGGCTGAACCGATTTGGAAAATTCTTTTTTTGTTTGAAAGGGTATACTACCCAGGGGACTACCATTAAAAAATCTCGAAATCGAACAGCTGTTTTTATTAAATCAACATCAAATTGTATACATCGATGATATTTTTTATTTTCAATGAAGTCGGTTTGGTTTTTAGTTTTTAAAACGTAATTATACTTTTTACGTTCCATGATACGTACAAGGTGAATACTTAATGGTTATGATATCAAAAGAGTTTGATAGCTAACAAAATTACCTTTCAAATGATATACCACAATCCCTAGTTCATTGGACTCTGTTCTGTTCTCTGTTCTAGTTCTCGGTAAGATCGAGAGGTTACATTAAGGCTTACCTAAGTGCACGAAAGGAGCCTCTGAGGCGCACTTCAATCCTTTCACCACACTGTTTAGAAATAACTAGTGACATGATAAGATTAATTGGACAGAAATTGTAAACAACGTGTGCGTCTCGGGACGCCCGACAGAAGTGATAACTTAAACTAATCTAACTAGCGCTGTAGGTTAAAGTTACAGAGGAGGAGCCTGCCTACCGCTGCCGTATGCGTAAAAGAAAGTGAAGCCGGGCAGACAGGCACCGTAACGCGTTACGTAACAAAGCGGTTTACCCTCCCATAAGAAGTTATCACTTCAAAAATTGTCTTGATCAATTCGCGATAAAGCAATTCCAGTTTAAAGCTCGCGAGTGTAGATGGCGTACATTGTACGCCATTGTGGCGTACAATGTACGCCTTATCAGGCCTTCGATGTGCGTGGTCCGACACGCTTTTGGGCAATGTATTATTTTTTATTTTTATCATAATTTCAGTGACTGGTATCCTAAGGACGCTGCAGTGCGATAGACAGGTGACAGCGGACATTGTGCCAGTGGACTTTGTCGTCAATGGACTTATAGTAGCTGCCGCAAATGTCCACACGCAACGACAAAGGTAGCAAACATATATCACTGGTGGTTTAGCGTCGTGGGTTCGAATCCAGTCGTGCATGCATTTGTCTGTTAAAAAATGAATGTGCTTTAATCTAGTACTCACAAACGTATGAACCACCAATGTAGGTATAGCTTCTGCCTGTCTTCGCACACGTGGTACCTATATTAAAATTAGCCGAAGTCATTCAAGAAGAAGAAGAAGGAAATCACCGTGAGGAAACCGGCATGTTTTGAAACCTAAAAAGTTTGAAGACGTGTCGAAATCACAAAAGAACCCTCAGAGGCTCCTTAATGCATTTTAATCCTAAGAAGCAAATTAATGTCTGTCTAAATTACGACAGGTAATGATCTGAACGTTTTTTTGTAGTTCGGACCCTCCAATATTCAACTTCGTGAGTTCTGTTGAAAACCGCATCACATGGGGTGACTTCTTGGCGAAAAATTTGGCGCGTGTTGACAACCATCCCTTTTCTGATGCTGTGTGGTGAGCCCCATGCTTTGTGCTTAATTTAATATTATTCATGAAAAATAAAAAACTTGTGTGACTCTTTGGGATTTTTTCCATTATGCTTTTACGTTGGATTTTTTGGATTCATTCCCAACGAGTCACACAAAGTCCAATGAGTCAATGTAACACTTGGCATGGAATTTCCAAAAGAAGGTAGCAACGAATCACACTCAATATCGCTGTGGTGAACCCCATGTTTTGTACTGAACTACTTAATATCTATTATTTAAGAATAATAAAATACCAAAAAAAGGGTGTAACTTTTGGTATTTCTTTTTCATACAGTTACATTGCATTTTTTTTCTCTGGCTTCCTAATGTGTCGCACAAAACTCAACGAGTCAATGTTGCACTTTGCATGTTTTCATTAAGGAGTGTCTCAACGAATCACACCCAATGTCACTAAGTACGTTGGGGTTTTTTTTATTTATAACAGTAGACTATTACGTTGCTTTTTTTGAGCATTTTCAACGAATTCTGCAATACTTCATAGATAAACAAATACCAACGAGTCGTTGTTACCTACTCTTTGTCGGCCTTAGTTATTAACACTTCTCAACTAGAACACGGCTTAAACACTGCTTAACATTCGTCCTATCATTTATCATACTTATTTGTCAAATGATATTTGTCTATTTGTCATTATCTTAAATAAATGGTGTCACTATTTTAAACAGTGACTTTTGACAGAAGTTGAGAGACGTAAAGCCGGCTATCTTTATTCCAAAGTGTCTCAAATAATCACACCCAATGTCAAAGTGTGACACGTTGGGATACATGTTTTTTTCTGATTACCTTTGAATTAAAATACAAATACGTTACCAACGCGCTAATTTAATAATTCATATTTCTAGGTACTTTTCTCTGACGCTTACGAAGTCCGCCATTTTGAATCGGATCTACATTGTGATGCTGCATCTGATTCCTGCTGCTTTCGTAGACGGACTAGCTGTCTGCTTCGGGCGGAAACCAAAGTAAGTTAATTTTAAACCCCGAGGAAAGCAAAACTTACACCTCGTAAGTTATAAGTGTGTCTGTCTGTGCCACTGTGGCTCCCAAAGGGATGCACCGATGACGTTTGAAAGGTGACTTGATCGAGCTATAATTTAAGAACGCACAGCCGGCTCAGCCGGAACGTGACACTTTTTCACGTTCCGGCTGAGCCGGCTGTGCGAAAGAGCGGAGAGCGCGGAACAAATGATGGAGAGGCACGATCATTCGTTCATCAATGTTTTCTTATGACGTTATCACGTAAAATTATCGTCCGTAAATCGACTTTACAGACAGACCATTTTTTTTATAGCCATTTCACACAGCATCTGGCCCTAATGTAAGCAGAGGTTGTGTTGTGTATCTTTTTATAAATACATACATACATACATAGAATCACCCGGACTCGAGACAAGTGCAAACATTTGTCCGCGGCGGGAATCGGACCCGCATCCTTTTGCGTATTAACCGAGCCTTAACCCACAGATGTAAAAAATGCGCTGTAAAAATGATGATGTAGGTAAACAAAAAATATTGCAAAAAAACATGATCGAGACTGTCACCTGTCACCCTCAGGCTCAGCAGACAGACAGCTCTTCAGATGAAACGCCTCTTCATAGATTTCTTTTGATTTTTGAGTAAAACTTATAACAGTATATCTGTTATCTTACTGTAGTAATATTCGATAAAAGTAGCTTAAAACTTTTCCAGGATGCTAAAGGTGTATAAGAAAATCCACAAATTCTCTTCAGTCCTCTCGTATTTCTGTACGACAGAGATTGAGTTCTGCAACAGGAGAGTCCGAGAGCTTTGGGACGGCACCACAGAAGCAGATCAGAAGGTAAGACTCACCAAAATGTCTCCCCTCGTAAGACGATTCAAAGTGATCCTTGTGATTGTATTGACTTATATTCTGATACCATCAGCTTGGACCAAGCATGGGAAGGCTTGGATGTGAATGAATGACCGAATTAAACGTTGTCTAAATTAAATTGTTAAGTCTGTAATTTTTTTTTCTTTTTCTTTTAATTCGCTAACTCTAGTAGACCGCTCAAATACATGTCATCTGTATCCCTAATAATATTATTAATTCGAAATTGTCTCGTCAGTTTGTTAGTCACGTTTTCACGACTGAACTGTTGACAGGATTTTGATAAAGGGTAGGTAAAGAGATAAATTGTATCTTGTGGAAGGATATTGGATATTACCTTTTCAGCCACACTTAAATGTTGTTTGGTTCGCGGGAAGGGCTATTTTTTATTATTATTATTATTATTATTTTTTATTCATAACTTTAATAGTTTGTTTTAATGTGTTTGTATCAATTTTCTCTTGTAGCTTAGTTTTAGTCTGTTTTCCGCTCTTGTGTTCTTGTATGTTTTTCGTGTGTGCTGAATAAATGTTTTTCTTTCTTTCTTTCTATTTGCTACTTTTTATGCAGGTAACAAGCGTTCGAAACCGCTGGCAGCTAGTAAACTTGTACAATTTGTTTCCAGCTGTTTCCCTTCAGTATGGGCTCAATAGATTGGGATGAGTACTTCGATGCATATCTCTTCGGCATCCGACGGTATCTCTTCAAGGAGAGTGATGACACACTTCCCGCAGCCAGGATCAAGTGGAAAAGGTATCGTACAGACACTCCATTTATAGGGAATATTGATGTTTGTTCTGTGTCTGTGTCTAGTTATGACTTTAATGATTTGGTTTCTTTGTGAATTAATAATCATTTATTTATTTTCAGACTTTACTATCTGCACCAGATAACGAGAGTGCTTTTCTACGTAATGATTCTGTATATAATGTGGACAATTTTTAAGTTATTCTGGTGATTATACAGGGTGGAGGCTAAAGTTTCGTGGTCAGAATTTAGTAATATTTTGTTTTATTTAAACGTACAACTTTAACCTACAAACTTAAGAGATATAGGGTTCCTAACGGATCACATCCAGAGATATAGTGTGATTGGATGCGAAATTAAGAAAACTATGTTTATGATTCGTTGGGAATTCCTAAAAATAAACGATGTCGATAATTATAATCATGTGCATATTGTATTTTTGTATAAATAGTTGTATGGTTAGTTTTAAGTTTGTTAGTAAAACTAAATAAAAACAAAGTATATCTCACAAAATAATTTATTTTAAAAAACCCGCTACATCTACTAACACGACACAATATTACATAAAATTGAAATTGTCAAGATATTAGAGAATAGAGTATTTTTACAAGCAGTCAAAAAATCAGTACATTGTATACTTACATTCATTTATAAATGCTAATACATTGATTAACTGGAATGTTTTTTTTTTTTTTTTAATTATATGTATACTTAGGTATAAAACAACCAATAATTTCATTTTCAAGGTTCACAGTTGTTATGGAATGGCGTATATTTGACAGTTTTTATAGATTATGCTCTATCATATAAACGCCGTGGCATAAATAATGCAATGTATAATATATTGCGACAATGTAAGTACAATGTATTGCAACATAAAATATTTGGCATAAATATTGCAATATATAATGTACTATGTATTAATTAATGTCAATGAACAATTGCGACAAATATACATATATTAATTGGCACAAATATTGCAATGTTGTAACATGCAATGTATAATGTATCAATCAATATTAATGTACATTATACATACTATGTATAATGTACAATGTATATCAATGTGAATCTCATTGTACATTATATTGCAACATAATGTTGGTCTTAAATATTGAAATGTTGCAACATATAATAATAATATTGAGATTCTAAGCATTATTCCACTAGGAACAAAAGTGCAGTTCTCCCTCGATTGAAATCTTACTGCTTATGATTGAACGGCTCAGCTTACGCTACATTTACGAATTCGCCAACGATCGATCGTTTTCTTTTGTTTGTCTCAGACATAATAGAATAGGTTTTTGGGTAATTATCGAAACGCACGAGTCGAAACTTAGGATTGGGATAGAACAATAACCGTTGTAAGAGATAGATTTCTCGGATTCAACGTAGTGTATATAACATTATCTCCTTGTTTTTTGATATTTCTTTTCTTTCACTCTCCTTTGTCAGCTGTCAATTAGCTTCCTTACCAAGTTTAAACTTAAATTATGGTATCTATAAAAAATCAGTGCAGTAAAATACTTATAAAACAATTATAACCTAAATACATTGTAGGTGTCACAAAATTAAACATTTTTATGCTCAGCTGCTATTGTCGTGTGAGATAGAGTCAATAGAAGACCCATGGGCCATGGTTTTAAAAATGGAAATTTACACTATTACAAACACATAATTAGTTACCGTTCAAGTATGTCAATCAATCGCAGTAGATCCATTGTCCAGATACATAATGGATCTAGTGAGATATTATTTTCTCTGTAGATCGGTTTCCTAATAATTTGGATCTGATGATATTTTTAATTGCTAATAGATCTATTTTTAAAATAACAGTAAATTTTATTGGATCTAATGATTATAATGATAAATCTGGACACTTTAGCCACTGAACAGAGTTATGACAGACGTTAACTGAGCATATTCTTCTGGCGCTTCGGCGGCCGCTGCCGCGGCACGCTCGCTTTACTCGCTCGCCTTGCGCGTTGATTTATATACTAACCTAGTGGGTTTGCAATAAAAATTATCATCAGTATGGCGATTATGGAACTCTTGATACAATCAATGTCTATCAGTTTCGATTAGCAATCGGCTTCAATTTCTATCAATTTCGATTAGCCATAGGCATTATTTCAATCAATCATATACGATGTATTTAAATGCTTAGTACGCGAAACACGGTTCCCACAATCATACTTTGTAAATTGGTCGAGTTATAGTTTGACACCAACATCACATTGTAACTAGCGATAGAAGCCGATAGAAATCGCAGCGATCCGTAATACCAATTCATCAATAGTAACTGAAAGCTATTAGTATCAATTTTGATAGTATCAAAGTTCCATAATCGCCCCACAGATCCAAACCGATCTACGGAGAAAAAAATATCTCACTAGATCCATTATGAATCAGGACAATGGATCTACTGAGATTGAACTAAGTATGTTATGTATGTTATGTTATGTTCTTATAATTCAAATATCATAAGAATGGCAATAAACATCATCACCTACTGTGTGTTTATAAGATAAACCTTGAACTTATAATCTAAATAACTACAAATATAGTATACCTTTTGATAAATACGGGCTTTACTCACGCATTAATTTGTCGATAGAGCCACCGACACCAACGAGTTCACGGTTCGCACTCATTAATTATAATAATAATGCCGGACTTTTCACACAGCATCATCTAGCCCCAAAGTAAGCAGAGCTTTATAGTTTTTTTTTGTAAATACATACATGTTATACATAGAAACATCCAGACCCGAGACAAATACTTGCAGATCATACAAACATTTGTCCCGCGGCGGGAATCCCGCATCTGCGTCTCAGCCAGGTCCTGGCCCACTGCGACACAGAGGTCGTCACATTATTAAGTGCGAAGCGAGAACGTTCGCGGCAACTCACAGACTGCGGATCAAACTCACCCTGTTGATGATTCTCTAGATGAACCGAAACATTAACATTATCGGTGTCTGCATCGACTAAATAATACGTGAGTAAATCCCGGGTTTATCAAATTGTACAGCTCACGAAAGTTTTGGAAGTGAAATACAAATATCGTAGGTTATTAAATTATCGACAAAAAATGATAATAAAAGCTTAACAGATTTTTTTTTACAAAACAGGACTGACTCGACCAAGACGTTCGAGGGTACGAACTCGGGTATTGACAGTAGGCGTTGTCAACCGCTCAGCTAACGTGATCATTAACAAAATTACTGAAAAGGTCTTAATAGTTTAGTTTTTACAATTTGGAATGTTGTGTCGGTTGAAATCCAACATTTTATTTCGGCCTACATTCATTTCTGAAAGTGTCTGAACCTGATACGACACAAAAACTACCGAACGGATTTTTATACGGTTTTCACCAATGGATGGAGTTTGAGGAAGGTCTGGTATAATTCATAAAGGATTTCTGAAAATTCGCTGAAATATGACGATGTTTGTTGAATATGTCGGAAAAAAGTGATATAAATATCTTATTAAGTGATTTAAAAACTATTAAACTCGTGTCTTCAAATTAACACACTGTAAGAAAAATATGTAGGCATATAGTTTGCTCTACTACCCGTGCGAAGTCGGGACTGGTTCCTAGTTCTAAAGATCTAGTTTAAGAAGTTCATGTACATTGTTTTGTGATAATATATTAAGGGCTTGTGTTATGGTGATACTAAAAAGTTTCGTTCGTTCTTAAACGTTCTTATGTTGTTAAGTCTAAATTAGCATAACATTTTTAAATTACAGTATTTGTTGGTTGAAATTTTACACAACTTTAGGTAGTCTGGCAACAATAGAATAGGTACCTATACTTTAGAACCGACACCGCATGTACTGAATGCATCCACGTTTATATTTACGACTAACATGATACGTGTGCATGTGCTAAATATGTCCCTATTTAATCTGTTTTTCCTGCGGGTGTTGTTGGCAAGGTCGAGAGGTTAGTGTTGGTACATGGGAAGGCCTGCGCTATCAAACAGAATCCCAGGCAGAGTGGCGTCAGTGGAGAGGAAACTTCACCCACCTCAGCTTGCTGGAGTGGAACCACGAAACTTTTTAGTTACAAATAACTGCTCCGTAACTTGACTGACGCCACCTAAATTATCTTCAACAGATGAACTAAGGCCAATGAAGATATTTTAGAAGAAACATCAAAATTGGCACATTTTTTTAAGATCTGCTCTATAATTCTATATTAGCTGTTACTGAACTAAGAGGCCAGTTACTGAACTGCGCGGTCACTTAACTGAGGCCAGTTACCGAACTAAAAGGTCAGTTAATGAACTGAGAAGCCAGTTACTGAACTAAGAGGCCAGTTACTGAATAAAACGGCCAGTTATTGAAATAAGAGGCTAGTTACTGAACTACAAGGTCACTTAACTGAGGCAAGTTACTGAACTAAGAGGGAGTTACTGAACTGAGGCCAGTTACTGAACTGTGAGGCCAGTTACTGAACTGCGAGATCACTGAACTGAGTGTTTTGGTATATACGTAGTTTATTAGTATAAATGTTGAAAATCAACGGGCTTGGGATCGAATAATGATACTGGGTCAATCCAGAATATTAAAGCTATGCCCAATTGTCGACTATGCCGTTCTGCCATGTCTAAAATTGGCGTTATTGTTTGTGGTTTTATAAATTCCATCAAAACTGTAATAAAAACACATAGTAATCTCATAATAGAAATTTCCATGAGGACTAATGCAAACAATTGAATTAATATCGAATATAAATTGTAGGTTATAGATGCTGAACTGGTACTGTACTGGAAATCAGGCTGAAGTCCTGGATAATTAATGTCTGGTAGGGGCGACTCTGAAATAATATATATAAATAAATATTGGTGGACAATGCACACAACACAATCTATCCCCCAAACAAAGCATAGCTTGTATTATGGTGACCAAATGACTGCTAGAATACATATATTTTTAACCGACATTATCAAAAAGGTTTTTCTCAATTCGTCGGAACCTTTTTTTTTTATGTATGTTCACCGATTACTCGAAAATGGCTGAACCAATTTGGAAAATTCTTTTTTTGTTTGAAACTTCACATAAATTTTATCAAAATCGGTCAAGCCGAAAAATCAACGAAAATCTAAAAATTGTATACATCGATGATGTTTCATGTACTTGGATACCTCGCTGTCTCATTGGAACGGTGCGTTTATTTGGCCTACCCATATTCAATAAAGTCGGTTTCTTTTTAGTTTTTAAAACGTAATTATTAAATACATACTTATGATTTCAACACCCAGACACAGAACAAACACAAATGTTTGTCTTGGGAAGGAATCGAACCCTCAACCTACAGCGCAGAAGACAGAGCTACTACCAACTGAACTGACAGGCCAGATAGGCATTGCACACAGCATCATCTAGCCTAAAGAAAGCTTGTGTTATGGGAAACACATGACTAATATACTACTTATATATTTTTGTAAATATATACATAACATAATACATAACATAACACACAGACAAACACCCAGACCTGAGATAAATAATAGCAGATCATATAAACATTTGTTGCGCGGCGGGAATCGAGTCCGCAACCTTCTGCGTATCAGCCGGACCTAAGTCCACTGCGCCACAGAGTTTGTCAGATACAGATAGCAACAGATTTAAAACAACACACTAAAGTAAATTCACATGCAATTTACACAAAACAAACAATTACAAAAATGTTTAAAAAAAAAATGGGCGGAAAAAAGTTTAGCTGTATTTAATACTTAAAAAACAAATATATATCAATATATTGCAATAACGAAAGCTTTCGTGCAACATAGAACAAATACGAGAAATGAAAAATGTTCTTTGTTTATGGCATGTGACATAATGTCAATTTTGGCAGGTTCAAGTGTTTATATTTGTATAGAGTCAATTTGTTTGTAAAGTGATTCTTCGTCTGTCATTTCATGGAGTAACATAGCTCTGCTAATTTATTTATTTTAACCCGTTTTGTTGCATGTTTTATTCAGTAATCTTGGTGGAATTTTAATGAATAAATTGTGACTACAGGACGGGTATGGACAATTGAATTATATGTGTATTGTGGTGCAATGTGATTTGAACGACGAGGAATCCCTAGAAAATTCTAGACGCCATTCCGCGTGACGTCTAGAATTGACAATTGACCATCGACTAAGACTCAACTGACTATAAACTATAAACACTTGACACTGGCAAAATTGACATTAGTATGTCACAGGCCATTAACAAAGAAGAAGAAGTTTGTAAAATCTTAGTCGATGGTCAATTGTCAACTCTAGATGTCATCGCGGAAAGGCCTTCTAAAATGTTCTCGGGATTCCTCGTCGTTCTAATCACATTACACCATAATACACATATAATTCAATTGTCCATACTTGTCCTATGTGGTCACACTTTATTAATTAAAATTCCGCTAAGATAACTGAATAAAACATGCAATAAAACGGGTGAAAAATATTAAATTAGCAGAGCTATGTCAATAACAATAATTCTTCTGAAGTTGTTTTTACATGAAATGACAAACGAAGAATCTTGTTCTTCTTTGTTAATGGCATGTGACATAATAATGACAATTTTGCCAATGTCAAGTGTTTAAATTGTTTATAGTCACCAAGTCGTATCTTGTTCGTCATTTGTTATTTTATATAAAACTAGCGGTTGCCCGCAGCTTTGCACGCGTGAACCTACATAAAAGTAGCCTATGTCCTTCTCCAAGGTCCCATCTCTATTCCAAAATTCATCAAAATTGGTTCAGCGGTTTAGACGTAAAAAAGTAACAAACAGACAGACAGAGTAACTTTCGCATTTATAATATTAGTTAGAAGTTAGATGGTGCCTTTCATATAAAATAACTACGGATTATTTTTGCTCGAATCACAAAAAAACACAAGAGTGTGCCGACAGAAGTGAAAACTTATTTTGGCGCGTTAGAGTTTAGTAATAAATCTCTTCAAATTATGGCGACTGCCAATTATATACTGAACGAAACAGATGATGCAATATTTTTTGATCAGAATGTAGATAATATATTAAAGAACCTAACTCAGTAAACTTCTTCATACAAAAGTAGACTGTAAACATGTGAATTAAGGTTTATAATCAAATGGGGCGAGCGCGGCAGCCGGCTGCGTCTCGCCCCAGACGGTAACGGTGTCGCGAATCCAGAGGTTTTACCTCATCTTAAAATATGCGTACCGCGCTAAAAGAAGTATTCACTTCAAAAATATTTTTAACGAAAGATATTTATATGGCAAAACAACGTTTGCCGGGTCAGCTAGTAATCTGTAATATCGTCACTAAGTAGCAAAAGTCATGTGTCAGTTCTAAACGTCATCGCGGAATGACGATGACGCATAGATAAATAATGATCGACTGCGGATTTTATTTTTATTTATTAATTGATTATTTTCGGTCGTCTTGCGAAGCATACATTGCGCTCCTATATTATATATTTATCTCGAGTTATTTCCAGTTTTATTAGTAAATTTGGTGTTTTTATTTAAATAGAGCTAGAGTTATTGATTCGGGTGTGAATCATTGGAATAATAAAAGTTTTGTGTTTCTTGTGTTTCGAGCAAAAATAATCCGTAGCTATTTAATATGAAAGGCACCATTTCATATAAAATAACAAATGACGAACGACAAGATACGAATTTGTGACATACTATAAACAAAATAAACACTTGACACTGACAAAATTGACATAATTATGACACATGCCGTTAACTAAGAAGAAGTATAATAAAACAAAACACTAGACACAGATGCCATTACAAAAGAAGATTTAAACTCCACTTTAGCTATATGAGACTTGCAGTATCATTATAAATATGTGAATAAACAAAGCATAATGTAACTAGTATTAGGTACAAGCAATGACTTTCTATACACAAGAACGTTCTGTAAACGGAACGTTAAAATTGTGACTAAACGCGCATTTTGAATTTTATAAATACTTTGATTTTTAACCATTTTTTTAACTATTTTACATCCCTGCACGACTATACTGTAACGTTCCAAAAGAAAAGAGCCAAATAGTTCAATGGGTCCTATTTGAAGGTCCAGTGGGTACCATGTTTTTGATAGGTCGAATAGGTCCTATCGTGTAGGTACGTTCCTATTTTGAAGGTCCAGTGGGTACCATGTTTTTGATAGGTCGAATAGGTCCTATAGTGTAGGTAAGGTCCAATTATGAAGGTCCAGTGGGTACTAGATCAGCACAGTTCCATCTAGCGATGCTCGATTGTTAATTGATTACCCATTCGAATAAACTGACATTCGTGGTAGCATTCATTCGAATGTCGATTCATTCGTTGTTTCAAAATAACAATCGAATAAAAAATCTTTATTCGAATAAATTTGCGTGCTTTTATAACTAACAGCTTTAATAGGTACCTAAACTTAAGTAGATTTAAAACCTACTTACCTGAAAGTACAAGTAGGTGTGTAGGTATATTATTGTTTTATTTATCACATAACATTTAGTCTACGTACCTACCTACCTACATAAATTTTATCAAGTTACTTTCTTAGCACCTACCTCAATAGATACACTACCTACATACTACCTACCTACTAGGTAGGTACTTAACTACGTAGGTACCAAGTCACACTTCTCATCGCACCTACTGCCTAACCTACAGCGGCTATTGTATTGTAAGTACTTATCTACCTATTGGTAACTTACCAAATTAACTAACCTACAATTTATGGATGAGGAGCAGTACCTACCTAGGTTGTTTATCATCATCAGACCCCCAAACTCTATTAAAACTCTATTATGTATCTATTTGCGAGTAGGTAGGTAGACATACCTACATACTTAGCTCCATTAGGTGTAACATTAGATACCTACTTATATAGTTTAGTTTAACAAGAAGGTCACGATAGAAGATGTCCTGAAAACTACTGAGCGCAAGTCTATGAGTTTTCATACCTTTATGATTAATAGTAGAGACGATTCGTATAACACTTCGCGCTCTGCATCAATTTAGTAGGTTGGTAGTTACCACAAAATAGCAAATAACCATTCAGGTAAGCTTTATGTAACACTAGCTACCACCCGCGGCTTCACTCGCGTGGTATCCGGGTAAAAATTGGCATATTGCTATTCCATATCATGAACTATGTTTATTCATCCAAATCGGTCTAGCCGTTACGGCGTGATTGAACCACAAACATACAAACATCTAAACATTCAAACTCACAAACTGTCGCATTTATAATACATTATAAGTAGAAATAAAATCGAAGCAACTGTTAAGCCGTTACCGTTAATATTGTTTTGTAGCGAATGAATGAGGTGCGAATAAATACAATTTTGAGTCTATTGCACGCAATGTACAACTCTAGATTGCTTGTTTTATGATTTTAATTGCACTAACACGGCGGCAAGCCGTACTAGCTTTAGTAATTGATCTACTGACGTAAAATAATAACAACTCTTACATGCTTGATATAAGGTTTGAATTGGCATGATATAGTGTAACGGTATGAATGAATTGGTGGCCACACGGCAGGGTTATGGGAACGAATAACGAATTACTGATTTTTCGATTTCATTCGAATGGAACGAATAACTGAAACAATCGAACTATTCGATTGTTTTCATTCGTAATCGCGCATCGCTAGTTCCATCAGTCGCGTTTTGTACGCCAAGTCGGAAGGACGTCAAGTCTCGTTAAAAGTTATACAATAGTGTATTTCTATAGTTTAGCTCAATTTGCTAAAATTTCCTAAAATACAAACGACCGTAATTCACTTACACCAAAGTCCAAATTAGTGTACGGTCTAACTATTTTAAATTACACTTCATAAATTTATTAAAATGACGTTTTTCAGCGCATTTTAGTAATCATGTAAAGAGGTGGTTGGTTCTGCGGAAAATTCTAGGAAAATAAATTCAATACAGGAATCAGATGGCTATTTTATCTTATATAAGAAATAACATTTAAAAGTGTAACATTTAAAAACTCTAATTTGAACTTTGGTGCAAAAATAATAAGATCGTTTGTATTTTAAGAAATGAATAAATTAAAAATGCTAGACATTTCACACAGTATCATTTAGCCCCAAAGCAAAGCTTGTGTGCATGAAATACTAATTATAAACGTTTTTTTTTTATTTTGATATTATACATAAAAGTTATTCTGATCTGAACTCAGACGACCTCTGTAGCGTAGTGGGCTAAGATCCGGCTGAGACGCAGAAGGTTGCGGGTTCGATTCCCGCCGCGGGACAAATGTTTGTATGATCTGCAAGTATGTCTCAGGTCTGGGCGTTTCTATGTATAATATGTATGTATTTACTAAAAAAAAAATATAAGTAGTATATCAGTCATGGGGGGTACCTATAACACAAGCTCTGCTTACTTTGGGGCTAGATGATGCTGTGTGAAATGTCCGGGATTATTTATTTATTTACCAAGGACTAATATTCGCAGATCAAACAAACATTTATCTCACGGGAATCGAGCCCGCAACCTTTTACGTCTCAGACGGGCCTTCGCCTATTGCGCCACAGAGGTCGCGTCGAAATTTTTGTTAGTTAGATAATTCTAACTAACAAAAATTTCGACGCGACCTCTGTGCTATTTGCAGTGATACTTTGGTGTATTTTATTTATAAAATAATAGATCCTTGGTATTGAAAGTCATTGAGTACAAGATGATGTATCTAACTTACCATTCGTATGGTATGAGTCAATCCCTGTCTCTGATGAGAGAATAGTCCGGCCAAAGGCCTCCGTAATCGGCTTAAGTTAAGACGATACCCCGAGCAAATGACATTTTTGACGCTTAAGAATAAACTAGCCGATTATCTTTGCATAAAAACGTCGATGGATGATCACTACCTTCTGATGTTGAACAACCAAAACTAAGAGTGATATCAATTTGTCTTGTCATAATATATGTTTGTATTAAAAGATATTGGTTTGAACGATACAAGGTTTTACAACTAATTTTAGCGCAACTTTAAGCGTAAAAAAATAACATACGGAATACGCAAGCTTTAAAATGATTTTTATACAAGTATAGTTTATTTATTCACGAGCTCAAGTAACTTTATATTAGATAGATACATTCAGTAGTTTTTAAACGGCTTTATCAAAAAGGGGGATGTTCTCAATTCGATGTATGTTCACCGATTACTAGAACGCGGCTGAACCGATTTGAAAAATTTTTTTTTTGTTTAAAAGGGTATACTTCACAGGTCCCATATAAATTTTATCAAAATCGGCCGAGCTGAAAAATTAACGAAAATCTAAAAATGTTATACATCGATGATGTTTTCATGTGCTTCGATACCTCGCTGTCTCATTGGAGCGGTGCGTTTATTTGGCCTACCCATATTATATATACAAAATACATCTACTTTCCACTAAAAATGTATTATAGGCTCAAATTTGTTCAATGAAGTCGGTTTCTTTTTAGTTTTTAAAACGTAATTATTATAAGAACCCTTCAGCCACAAGGTTATGATTTTTACGCGGTCGTGTTATGCTATATCCTTGATGCTCATCACTAACCTTTGTGTACATCTATTCTTGTCTCACACTATGTTACGTGAAATAGCATGCATTTTCGCTGCACGCACTGACGAGTTTGTGCCGCTGACTAGTGTTCATAAGGTCATTTACTCGGGGTATCGCCTTAAGTTAGTTACACACTTACCTGGGTTTTGCCAGTAGCCAGTAGGCAGCTATCAGAGCTGCTAGAGTTAGAGGCGAAGGTTCCAGAGATCCTGCGCCACCATATCTCGCTTGTCCGCAAGCCGGCGGGCACACCGGGATTATAGACTCTATGTACAACAACACAAGAGTCATGCCGTGCACAATCATCTACTGAAGCCTTGTATAACCAGGGGATCAACTCGGCAAAACGATAGTGGATATTTCGGCAGGGAAATTGAACTCTATGTAGGTATAACAACACTAGAGTCATGCGATGCATAATCATCTACTGAAACCTAGTAAACAGGGGGATCAACTCGGCAAAGCCACTGAAAAATTAACGATGAAAGTAAAACTAGTCCAAAAAATTAATATTCTTACACACAAAATCTGAAATTACTCCACGAATGTTCCCTTATTTTATGTGGATTTTTTTTTGAGAATATTCGGCTGGAATTGTTAAGGCTTATTTAATATTTTTTGGTATATTTTTAATCACATGATTGTATATTTCATTAATAAAATGATTAGCTTCCTAACTTTAGTAAAAATATAAAAACATGATCGAGAGTGACGGACATTTGAGCGCGTCAAAGTTCTAAAAACAATATTCCGTGTTTTTGGGTGATTTAAAAAACTTTGCGAAACCCTAAACTTCATAATAACACTGAAACAATGCTACTTTCTGCTTTATAGGCTATTATTTGCTGAAATCGGTATTTATTAGTACAGAGATAAAATCATTACACAACAAAAGTATTTTTTTTATAAAAACATTTAAAAAAACGTCTCGTTACTTATTTTATTTCGCTTATCAAGCCCTTTTCATATCATAGGGTTTGCTGAGGAAATGATAAATCACCATTTTGTAAGATCTGCCATATTTGTTTAAAAATGTCGACATTGAAGTTGTCGGCACGAGAACCTAACGTGTGTGCCAAATTTCAGCTCGATAGCTGGAGGAAGAAATTTTGATTGTAAAATTCAATAAAATACCATAATTGATTTGATCCATGCAAATGATTTTTGTTAATTTTGTAATTCTTATGAAAAAATCTAAACTAGGTACTGTTTCAATGGTCAAAACATTTTGGAAGCAATATCTCTGCAAATATCTCCGCGCTGTCCATGCCTACTGTTTCTTGTCATGAGTTACATACCGTGAGGAAGGGACGATAGACTTAGAAACGTTATTGTTGGAAGATTTGAAAGCTGGAACGAACGACATTAATTTTGACAATCGAAGTCTTAACCCTATTCCAACACAGGCGCTATGATAATTTGAATTTAACAACGAAACTACTATAAATGGGACTAAAATAGACGAACATTTAAACTACATTACCGTTCCGTTACATAGAAAATGATTTGCCGAGAAGACCCCCCTGTTTCAATAAAGAAACGAATCTTTTTTAAAACCTATATCTCAGGCACCAGTTCTTCACAAAACAGGTTTACTTGGCTCATCTCACTACATTACATGTGTACTATTCGTAATTAGCCTATGTTAAGTGAAAGAACATGACTCAACCCGCTATTTAAAATTCGTTTATATAAATAGGCCTTTGTAACTAGATGAATATACAACGTCAAATAGAACAATTAATCGCAGGATGTTTGTAAAAGTAGACGGAATAGGCTTCTTCAGTATGGCGATTATAGAACTCTTAATACAATCAATGTCTATCAGTCTCGATTAGCAATATGCATTATTTTTCATTGATTGGTATTACGTAATGTTATACCCTGCTCCCCTATTGTTTTCTGCCGTCTATTCCTACTAGTTCAGTTGCCCAGTTCAGTTAACTGAACTAGTGAGATTTCTTTTCTCGTTTGTTCAGTCGACTGGATTAGTAAGATTTCTTTTCTCGTTTGTTCAGTTCAGAAATAAAATAATATTTTCTGGCGCTTCGGTGGCCGCTGCCGCGGCACGCTCGCTTCGCTCGCTCGCCTTGCGCGTTGTTTTCTATACTCTAACATAACCCAACCAACTGGTTTCGATTTCTTTTATTAATAATAATAAATGTAACAAGGTACAAAAGCTAGTCTTATTTTTAATTGAACAAACGAGAAAATAAATCTCACTAGTTCAGTCAACTGAACTGGACAACTGAACTAGTGGGAATAGACTCTTTCTGCTTACCTTAGCCCTAACTCCGCAATCCTTATCATTTTAGTCTCGCCTGGTACGTGTTCCTCATTCCGGTCCCAGCTCTCATCTCGAGAATTTCATATAAAATATGATTACTAATTCAATTACTATTTCAATTCTATTTCAAAATTAAATTAAAGTTCTTTATAGTTCTTTAAAATCTTTTTTTAAAAACCTACTCAGAGTTTGTGTGATAACAGTACGTTCAGTTTTTATCAAATTTTCTATACAAACAAAATCGAAATTCTGTAATAGCAATTCACGTATAGTTAATGCAAGCTGTTGGTATCAATGTTATTATAGTATCAGAGTTCCATAATCGCCCGGCTGGTATTTACTGTGGATAGTCGACTGCAAAGCCTACTGCATATAATAGTACTAAGTACATACATTCTATCTTATAATAACATAAATTATCTACCGTACTGTTAAGGTATAGTCTATTATTGTCATTCTTAAAACAATGAAAAAGATGGCAGCGGATTTAATATGTTATTACAAGATAGACTTGATTTTGACAATCTCAAATACCCAGGAAACACTGATAAAGTATTTTATAAATTATATTAGTCAAGAATATGCCTTTACTGATATTTTTGAAGTGATAACTTTTTATAGGTGAGTAAACCGCCTCGTTACGTAACGCGTTACGGCGCCAGTCTGTCTGGCTTCCCTTTCTCTCACGCATACGGCAGCGGTAGACAGGCTCCTCCTCTTTCACTCTAACCCACAGCGCTAGTTAGATTAGTTTAAGTTATCACTTCTGTCGGGCGTCCCGAGACGCACACGTTGTTTTTAATTACATTTGCTGAAAATTTGAAATATTAATTTTGTAGTCGATATAATATTTATTAGTGCTTCCAGAACATTCGGAAAATCTACATACAGACACTGCTAAGCATAACTTGCCAAGCTATATTTAAAACTTCTATATAATAATCACATTATTAACTAATGTGGCGTTAAAGTATGAACGATCCTTGTCACTCTAATGTCACTTTGTTAATGAATACAGGTTTTAACAACACATTTAGTTAATATGTGATTGAGAGACTCATATTTCTATGCAAAAAAAAAAAACAAAACACAAATAAAACGGTAAAAACGGGCATTTTGCAAGACTGGGCTCAACGGTGAAAAAAACATTGTTTGGAAACCGGCGTGTCCTATACCATATTTGAATTGAACATCCCGTTAGTTTCCCTAGTGGAAGGATCTCCCCAGGATCCTCATAAAGGAAGATACAAATCCTTTGAAAAGTATGTAAATAAGGGTCCACTAAGATGAAATGATCCCTTAAAAAGTAAACTAAAGATTTGATAACAAATAAGGATCATCAAAGTTCAGATTTTGACAGTAAGTATAGATCCTACGAAATAGAAACATTAGGGTTATTCTTAGAAGGACAATGTAGCGATCCTCTCAGAAGTATGTCAGAATGTTCCAATAACCGAGTAATCCTGTTTCAATGATTAAACAAATCTTAAATACTGGTTTTAGTTATGTAGTCTCACTCTCACAATATTGCAATCAGTATTGTGCGAATAAGGCATGACGATAACCGTCAATTAAACATTGTATTCAAATGTAAGGATCATTTCACCCACCAAATAATTCTCAAAGAAGTACCATAGGATCCTTAGGGATCATCTCAAACAAACCTGTCAGTTCCACCTTCCCCTCATCAGTTCCTAGTTTGTTCTGCGCCTTGCAAGTAAAGACTCCGTACTGACGCTTCTCGATAGTGATCACACGGATAGTGGTGTCAGTGAACTCATCAGCAGTTGCAAAGTGAGAGATCCTGCAATTATATAATTGGTTATAAACGGGGCAAGAGAGAGTCTGACACTAAGACTCGTGCTTTTTTGACTGGCAGTTCAGTTGGTACTTGCTCTGCCTTATGCGCTGTGGGTTGTGGGATGATTCGACATTCGAGTGATGATGATGAGATGTTTGTTCTATGTCTGGGTGGTAATATAATCATAAGTATGTATTTAATAATTATGTTTTAAAGACTAAAAATAAAACACGACTTCATTGAATATATAAAAAATATCTGTATACAGTTTTTTGATATTTGTTGATTTTTTTAAACAACCAATTAGCAACCGCTCGACCGATTTCTATAAAATTTTAATGGACGAATTGAGGTAATTTAGGTATTCTATCTAATTCCCATAGTACAAGCTATGCTTAGTTTAAAGCTGGATAGCGCTATATTAATTATTATTAATAAGTGCATTTGAGCCTTTTGGAGTCGAGACCCTGGGCCCGTGGGGAACAGGAGCCTAACGCGTTTTATAAGTAGTATATCAGTCATGTGGTACCCATAACACAAGCTCCGCTTACTTCGGGGCCAGATGATGCTGTGTGAAATGTTCGGTGTTATTATTAGTTTCAATTAGCAATAGCCATTATTTCAATCATTCGTTTTATTATAACTGGAACCAGTTAAGATTGGTTTTATGTATGTTCAGTTTCAATGCACATGACAGCATGTATACAATCAACATCAACCTTCTAAGAATTATCTATAGTAACTAAAAGCTATTAGTATCAATGTTTTGATAGTATGGGAATTCCATAATGACATTACAGATGACAAATACAAAACATACTTTAGTCAAATAAAATAAAATAAATAAAATCAAATGTTTTATTCAGTAATCTTGGCGGAATTTTAATGAATAAATTGTGACTACAGGACCGGTATGGATAATTTAAATATATATGTATTGTGGTGCAATGTGATTTGAACGACGAGGAATCCCAAGAAAATTCTAGACGCCATTCCGCGTGACGTCTAGAAGTGACAATTGACCATCGACTAAGACTCTAATAACAAACAAACTGACTATAAACTATAAACACTTGACATTGGCAGAATTGACATTAGTATGTCACAGGCCATTAACAAGGAAGAAGAATCTAGGTGCCGGTTCCTCTTAACCCCAGTTCAAGAAGAATCCGGCAACAAACTCGTCTGGTCTTAACACTATAATCCTTGCCAATTATTTTACTGATGCGGAGTCGAGTTGGAGCAGATTCTGATAGAATAGACTTATATACCTGTAATGCTGGTTGTTTGAAAGTTGTATCTCGTCCTTCAGCCAGGTGATAGCAGGTGGAGGGTAGGCTTCCACGTGGCATTCGAGATCCATATCGTATTGTAGCGCCTGAAATAAACCATATAAATAAATATTTTTGATTCCCGCCTCGCCTCGCCTGACAAAAACTTGCAGATCATACAACCTTCTGCGTCTCAGCTGGACCTTAGTCCACTGCACCACAGAGAATGAAACAGTTATGAATGTGAGCCAATGCTGGTGATTCTATTGTATCGCCAGACTAGCTAAAATTTGAATTACCATTACATTTGAATTTAACATTTGAATTACTATAACATTTTTGACAGAATGATCAACACAATTACTGCCAGTGTGACACTTGTGACTTTAAATAGTAGATTTGATATAAAACTCTTACCTGAGCTAATCTAGGCTTCGGTACTGTAATCACGGGAGCGAATTCCACCTCCAAATTGATATTCCTTCTAGCTCCTTTCCCCACCCCGTTCTCAGCAACGCAGTAGTACGTACCGCGGTCTTCTTTATGTACGGCTACGATTTTCAAGATATTGCCTCTGGAAATAAAACATTGCTACTTACAAACAGTGCTAAGTCAATTGGGAAATTTAAGAACGGATATAAATAAATAAATATTGCTGGACAATGCACATCTAGCCCCAAACTAAGCATAGCTTGTATTATGGGGACGAGATGACTGATAGAATACTTATATATTTTTAAATACATACTTATGATACTTTATAACACCCAGACACAGAACAAACACCTAAGTTCTTCACACAAATGTTTATCCTGGGAGGGAATCGAACCCTCCACCTATAGCGCAGAAGGCAGAGCTAATGCCAACTGAGCTGACATGCAAGTCAAATATGCAAACTCTCTTAAAGCATATTATAAAATATCAGATTATTTAGATGACACAAAAGCATGGAATGGATAAATACTCTGAAATACTCTGCATATGTAACAAAATTTGCAAGGATCATACAAGCATTCAGACCAGGCCAGTTTGTAAGTAAAGTTCCAGATTCTTCTTAAACTGGGGCTAGGAGGAACCGGCAACTAAATTTACCTAGTATACAGTCATGGTCAACTAATTAGGGACATTCTAGTTAAACCGAATTGTAAATTTAATTTTTCTTTGCCAGTTACTCTAAAAATAATTGCAGATTTGTTTCATGTTAATAATTCCATCAAAAATATAAATTGTAAAAAAATCAAATCTCGCAACTCAGTTCTTCTACCGTAAAAAGTTGTGAGATCCATGTAATACCAAGTCGGTTAATTTATACAGTCCCTACTTAAGGGACCTTCTGTCTTAAGTTATTAGGTAATTAGCTAACTTAACAACATCTTATAGTGACTATGGCCTCAATTCAGTTGTTTCGCTAGAGTAACTAAAATTTCATAAAACAAAAACGATCTTATTTTGTTTGCATTAAAGTCTGAATTAGAATAACATTTTTTAGTGCCACTTCCTAAATTAACGTATAACTGACGTGTTTTAGCTCAATTAAGTCATCATGTAAGGAGGTGTTGATTAAAACTGCGGTTATTTTCCGCAGTTTTTATCAACACCTCTATACATTATTTTCAATAAAGGAATTAATTGGAATAAAAATTATAGCAATGAAATAAAAAAATAATTTCAACTTATTTTAGAACTGTGATTTAAAATGGGTACTCTAATTTGAACTTTATTGGTCCCAAAATAAGGTCGTACGTTTTTTAGAAAATTTTAGCTAGTCCGACGAAACAACAGAATCAATATCAATATCAGTCATGTAAGGTAGTAATCGCAAAATTTAAGTGATCTAAGTAGAAAGTGGCCTCAATTCTGTTGGCACCATCCTAACTAATTTTAGCTAAAATTAGTAGTAGAACTGTCAAATGAAACTATGGTATTCTGCTACTACCAACTTATCCTAATTTAATCAGGCGTTCCTAATTTAGTTAGATGGTACCAACCAAATAGGTTTTACAAATTCTATGACTAACTAAATATATTATGGACAATTCCTAATTTTAGAAATGAACCAATCGAATTGCCACCATTATCGGTTTTTTCTTTTACTTCTGCTGCGAGACCTTGCTTCTGACCAAATTTCATGATTCTAGGTCAACGGGAAGTATCCCATAGTTTTTCATTGTTTCAAAATATACAATACTAGCTACTCGCGACTTCGCACGCGTAGTAACTACATAGAAAGTAGCCATGTCCGTAAGGTCCCATGTATCTCTATACCAATATTCACCAAAATCGGTTCAGCGGTTTAGGCGTCAAAACGTAACAAACAGACAGACAGACTTACTTTCACATTCATAATATTATACTAGCTCTTACCCGCGACTTCGTTCGCGTATTTATTATTTTTTTGTTTTTGTAAAACATTTTGTAAGACATTTTTTTTTGTAAAACAATTATTTTCGATTTATTTTTTCGAGACAAAACGTAGCAATGTTCTTCCCCCGAATGCAATACATCTTCTTACCAAATTTCATCAAGATCCGTTTAGCCGTGAAAACGTAACAAACAAGTTTCAAGCAAATCTCACCACGCGTTAAAAATTTTCATACATTCGTTTTCACCCCTTTTCACCCGCTTAGGGGTTGAATTTCAAAAAATCCCGCCTTAGTGGATGCCTTTGCTGTAAAAGGAAGCTACCTTCCGCTTTCATAATTTCAGCTTTCTAGCTTCAGCGGTTTCGGCTCGGCGATGATGAATCAGTCATTCAGTCAGTCAGGTTAAGCTCTTTTATAGGTATAGATAGTAGGAATGGTCAAAGATGGCTCTGAAGTGATGAGATTTAACTACAGATATCCATAGGGTTAGGAAGTTAGACTTAGGTTAGGAGGAATTGGCACCTAAATTCAGCTATTATTGTGGTAGTATAGACCTTTAATGTGATCCTTGTGATTTTAATTAAATAAATAAAATGTAAAAGTAATCAGAGTCATGTCCACATTACCTGTAAATGGAACCTCCAGTTGGTAGGATAGCATTGTTCTCTCGCCGCCACGATATCTTCGGAGAGGGGAATCCACCCGCATAACACTCCATTTGCACACCTAAAAATAAATAAACTTGCTTGAGGCCCGATTTTTAAATTAATAATAATAAAGGGCACAGTGTTTGCTTCCATAACAAGGTCCCAAGCGACGTTTTAGATTTGTCGATTGGCAAATTTAATAACGTAAAAAAAACAGAAATTGTCTCATTTTTTATTTAACCTATGTATATCGTCCCACTGCTAGGCAAAGGTCTCCCCAAAATCCAAATAAGAATTGTCTCTTAAAGCATATTATAAAAAATAACTGATTATTCATATGACAAAAAGCTTGGCTCGACTCTGCATCCGTAACAAAATTTGCAAGGATCATACAAAAAAGTGACCAGACGAGTTTGTTGCCGGATTCTTCTTGAACTGGGGTTAGGAGGAACCGGCACCTAGATTCACTAGCATGTAAGACGATTCAAAGTCTAAGATTCCGGCTGAGATGCAGAACGCGGGACACATTTTTGTATGATCTGCAAATCTATCTCGGGTCTGGATGTTTCTATCATTACATAGTATAAAACAATGTCGCTTTCCGCTGTCTGTCTGTCCCGTTGTATGTTGTATCTTTAAAACTAAGTAACGGATTTTAATGTGGTTTTTTTTAAAAGATAGATTGATTCAAGAGGAAGGTTTATATGTATAATACATGCATAATATAGTAGAGAAACGCTGATAATTTTAGAGGTTTCTAATTTATTGTCGTAAATAAACTCTTTTTTTGCGCTTACATTGCAAACGCTGGCTGAACCCTACGAGATAGATCAAAATAGTGTACTACAGTATTGTACACCTTTAAAAGTTCTACAAAAAAGTCCGCGATGGTATATGTCTATCTCTTAGATAACGTTGTATATAAAGACATTCTGTAGTACATTTAGTACCAGCATTTCAACCGTGCGAAGCCGGGGCGGGTCGCTAGTATATAATATAATGTATTTACAAAAACAGTATACAAGTAGTATATCAGTCATGTGGTACCCATAACACAAGCTCTGCTTACTTTGAGGCCAGATGATGCTGTGTGAAATGTCCGGCATTATATTTCGCTAACTAGATGGGTTTTAATTGGTACGGGAGCTGTCCACTAGTAATCTTTACAGACTACAGAAGCCTTCACTATGTGTGGTCACATACATCATCATCATATCAGCCCCTAGATGGCCAGAAGTCTACTGCTAAACATAGGCCTCCCCAATAGATTTTCAGGAAAAACGATTTCGAGCCCTCTCCATCCACCGACTTCCTGCGATCTTTGCAATGTCGTCAGTCCAGGTGGGATGGGGTGGGGTCACATGCACTTGGCTTATATTTGAACAATAGCTGTTGCTCGCGACTTCGTCCACATTTTTTTTGAAAGGAAGTTTTAATCCTTCCCCAGGATGCTTTTTATCTCCTTGCCAAATTTTATTGGATAAGTTTTAAACCAATCAAGCCCACCTGTGTATGTTTGTATGGAAACTTATTAATGGGTATTAATAAGTTTCCATACAAACATACACAGCCCATTTTACTCCTTTATGAGGGTTATTTTTAAAAATCCTGAAACACGAGTCCATTTATTTTGTATTTTAAGTATCCAAACCAAGTTTCTAAGAAATCACACAACCCGTTAAAAAATTCCCATACAAATTTTGACACTCCATTTTACCCCTATGTTAGGGTTATTTTGAAAAATCCTGAAACACGTGTCCATTTATTTTGCATTTTGTTTACTCGTATCAAATTTCAAGCAAATCGCAACACGCCTTAAAAAGTTTCATACATTCGTTTTCACCCCTTTTCACACGCTTAGGGTTGAATATCTAAAAATCCCGCCTTAGTGGGTGATTTTGCTGTAAAAAGAAGCTACCTTCCAAATTTAAGCTTTCTAGCTTCAGCGGTTTCGACTCGGCGATGATGAATCAGTAAGTCAGTCAGGTTAAGCTCTTTTATAGGTATAGATGAGTAAATAGTGAATAAAACACTCACTCTCTCCCTCGCTGGCGACAAGAGAGCGTGTAGAGTTATCGCTGACGATGGGCGGACGGCGAACTTGCAGTTCAACTTCAGCAGCTATCTTGTTGGAAATGGAGATAAGGACCTGGCACTGGTACCAGCCCGCATCGTTCTCTTGGATGTCTTTTATCTGGGAATACATTTATTAATATCATTTTCACAGGAAAATAATCATTTTCATAAACACGGGTTTTTCACGGAGCGCGGATCAAACTGGTGAAGATTTTCTAGATGAATCGAAACAGTGTCGGTGCCTCCATCGACTAAATAATACGTGAGTAAACCCGTGTTTATCAAAATGTATTGTACAACTCACGAAAGTTTTGAACACATTAGTAATTGCATTTGTATCTTAAAAAGTTGAAAACAAACCATTATATTTATTTGAAACACCTAAGGCTTAAGACTCAAAATTATTTTGACTTCGACGACCTCTGCGGCGCAGTTAGCCAAGATCCGGCTGTGACGCATAAGGTTGCGCGTTCGATTCCCGCCGCGGGACAAATGTTTGTATGATCTGCAAGCATTTGTCTCGGATCTGGGTGTTTATGTATAATATGTATGTATTTACAAAAAAGTATTTAAGTAGTATATCGCAGTCATGTGATACCCATAACACAAGCTCTGCTTACTTTGTGCCTAGATGCTGTGTGAAATATCCGGGAATAAAAAAATATTCACCGCTGCAGTAAATCATAGGAAAACTATTAAAAAAGATACAAAAAAACATTTTTATGACTGGACATTAACAAAGAAGAATGAATGAATGAAAGAAGAAAAAATTGCGTGAGGTATTTGTCTAGACCCGAGCTGCGAGGTAAATGGAACTTACCGATAGAGTGTATGTAGCTGTCGCCTCATCAAATCTGAGCGAGAACCGAGAGTCTTTGATGATAAGATTGGCATTGTTCGACAGCGGGATGGACTCGACGGACTTTATCTGGTCATATTTTACCTGAAAACAACAATAATGAAGATTCAATTCTATTTATTTCAAATGTTAGTCTATAAAGTATTTATTTTCTATGGGCCCTTGTTAATGTATTTCATACACATAATATTGTTGCCTGAAATTACATTTATATTATTATATAGTGCACTTTTAATTAAAAACACTCAACTATACAATTTATTAATTTGATAAAGAGGGCAGAGAGGTTACATTCGCTCAACGATATGAGCTTTAATTTATTTGTTGTGCCCGTTTTTATGAAGGTGCGGTATTTGGAATACAGTACCTCCCAAATCTGGATCAATTGAGCTATCTATAGATCGTTTCAAACGGTCCTTAGATAACTAAATAAAAAAAACTGATGGTTAGTAATCATTTACGATGAACTCGTTATCGATACATGGTGGAAGGAGGAGACTCTTTGATCAAACCATATATTTTTTAGGACATTTTTTTTTTCGAATAATTTAGATAATTATCTTGAGATTTAACAAAGAAAAAATCTGTTAGTAATAAATATTTGATAATCAAAAAATCGACATATTTTATTCCTTGATTCCTCTGTTACCTACCACAATAGAAAGTTTCGTACAGGAAATTGTTGGGCGTCTCATCAAAATGAAGCTACTCACGGAAAATTAGCTTGATAGTAATCAAAAGCAAAAATGGACCATGGATCCTGGACTATTACGTAGCATAGGCTATTAAATAATAGTACACGTGTAATGTTAGCGAGATGAACTAAGGAAACTGTTATGTGTAAGATTGGTGCCTGGGATAGGTTTTAGAAAAACCTGTAAAATCACCAGGTCACTAGTTTATGTTAGAACAAAGAAGAATGTACATTGCCGCATGAATAAATTAAATGAAATGGTATCAGATACAGATCATGTTGTATAAAGACAGACCGCCCGAAGTACTCGATGTGGTGCGTGGTACTTTGCTACTCTCTGCTACAGTATGGCGTCAAGCTATGGGCGCGCTCTGCCGACTGGGAGATCCAGGATGCAGAAAAGGGCTATAAAAGCTATTGTGCGAACACGGAGTTACGTTTCTGCGAGGCCGCACTTCAGGAGTTTAGGTATTCTCACGTTGCCTTGCATAGTCATCTATCAAGTAGCAAGTTACGTGAGAAGAAACCGGGACTCTTTTTGTGTGAAGTGCGGACACAATCGCGTACCACACCCGGAGTCCACACAAACTCAGATCGCTACAGCGGACTCGCACGAAGTCATCGAAGCTGATGCATGTCATGGGTCCGACTGCAATAAGCTCCCAGACAATGTCACAAAGGCCCCCAAGCATGGCCATTTTTAAAAATAGGCTGAAACGCTGGCTTATCGAGCAAACTTTTTATACCTATGGCGAGTTTTCAGAATATAAATTACCTAATATATTAAGTACCTAATCTGATTCATTTGTCATTTTTACAAATTGGTTTATTTAATTATTTTGTTTTTAGTGACTTTTAGCTACATTCTTATGCGTAGCTATAATTACTTTGACTTATTTATAATGATATTATCAATAAATGATTAATATTGTTAAGGCTGGCAACTGTTGAAAAGACGCGCTCGGGTAAAACTGCCTCTGCTGCACTATGAGTCAGTAGCGAAATTATCGTCTCAAAAATCACTTTGACAAATGTTATATTTCCTCATTTTTCTCAATGAACATATGAAGTAGGATAATTTAACAATCATATACCACAAAAAATCTTCTGTAATAACATATTTTAATAGCGATAGCTTGAACTTGAATGTGAGGAAGTAGATTGATTGATGTAGAACAATTTGTGATATGACACTTTCACATCGTTTTTTTACAAATATTTGTTGATAAACTATTACTTATTATACATCATTATAAGCGTGATACTAAGCACTTATTTATATTACGTAATTAAGCATATTTTTATAAAACGAAGAAAGTAAGCTTTTAGAGACAATTTTTGAAAGCCTCATCGTTTCAGTTTTAAAAATTCAAATCGAGTTTTCGTTTTTACCGCTGTCTCCCGACAAGGATGCCAAAAAATTTTCGAAAACATCCAAATTTATTTACTCAATACTCAAAATATTAAAAAAAAAACGTAACTCTTAATATATTTATTAATGTTGAAGTATTATTTTCTATCGTGTCAATGTAGAATTTTGTTTTAATTATGTCCATTGGGTTTGTTAAAATCCGCGAAAACCTAATAAATACATATTTTTTTATATTTTTTTTATTTTATTTACAGTCCATATATCCAGGATTATATTTGCGAAAGATTCATTAAGATATTTGGAAAACTGAGAAAGTTACAGATTTTTGAGACTGTAATGATAACGATACGCTCCTGACCTCCTCCTGACTCCTGACAAAGTGCCCTGTCCCGGTCAGTTATCTCCGTGAATCGATGACCTCTGTGGAGCAGTGGGCGGGCAGTGCTCCGCAGAGGTCATCGATTCCACAGAGGCCTGAGACGCAGAAGAAGATCGAAGAGGGTTCGATTCGCGCCGCGGGACAAAGGTTTGTATGATCTGCAATGTTTGTCTCGGGTGTTTTTCTATGTATAATATGTATTTATTAACAAAATATATACTATATATGTATCTAGCTGTAACTAGACTTCGCGACTTCGTCCGTGCGTTTTAAAAAGAATAAAATATATTTAATTGTACCGACTGCAGCGACATCTGCCGGGCTGATTTGTGAATCTAAACCATCCAAAAAATTTTTTTTAGGATTTGTTGGGGTTTGTAGGGGTTGTAGGGATTTTTAGGGGTTGTAGGGGTTTTTAGGGATTGTAGGGGTTTGTAGGAATTTTTAAAGGTTGTAGGGGTTTTTAGGGATTGTAGGATTTTTAAGGGGTTGTAGGGGTTTTTAGGGGTCGTAGGGGGTTGTAGGGGTTTTTAGGGGGTTGTAGGGGTTTTTAGGGGTTGTAGGGATTAATAGGGTTCGTAGGGTTTTTTAGGGTTCGTAGGGGTTTTTAGGATTTTTTAGGGGTTGTAGGGGTTGTAGCCCCAAAAAATTAATCAAAACGGTTAAGCCGTTTAGAAGTTCAGTGACATACATACACACGTACAGTAGAATTATATATATAAATATTTAGTATATCAGTCATGTAGTTCCTATAACACAAGCTCTGCTTACTATGGGGCTAGGTGATGCTGTGTGTAATGAACAGCATTATTTATTGCCGTTTCTTGATAGATCAATAAACGAGACTTTGCTAGCACTCTTACCCAAATAACAGGGAAGTCCTGGGAGTAATGGACTGAGCATTGCAAGTCCACTTGCCCCCCGATGTCACGTATCTGCTCCTGAGTTATGTGGGATATGGTCGGGGTTCTCTGAGCTAGTGCTGAAACAAATACTTAGTATGAATGTTTGTATGTGCAAGTGACAGACTCTCTAGAAATCTCAATTTGTGCTTATCCTACTAATATTATGAATTGGGCAAGTGACAACTAGGGTTCTGTTTTAAAGAACCGGGATTTTTGGGACCTTCTGGCTAAAAAACCGGGATTCCCGGTGCTTTCGATACTTTAATTAAATCTTAATAAGATGGTAGAGTTGAAAGTGTTGAATGAAACGGAGAAAGTAAGAGAAGGACGAAATGACAAGGCAAAATAAAAACATCCAATACAAATCAAATAAAACGTTTTTTTCTTAATTTATAGATACTAAATCATATTCTACCAGCAATTTTTTTAAGTGAAAACTTCTTTAGCATCGTTGTGATTTGAAAGTCGATGAAACGAAAAAACAACAGTAAAAAGAGACAGACACATAAATTCATAAGATTTAACGCGGGAGAAAATGAGATAGGAAGCATTATACGTGTTTATTATCACGTGTTTGGGCGCGCATGCGTGGTACAAAGCTTGAGAAAAGGCATCACAACAACCGTGGTGTTTTGTATACGTGTACGTATTATACATTTATTTTTTGAAGGTTACACTTCTACCAAGTGAATTTCACAGATGTTTTTTATAACATTAAAATATTTTTGTACAAAAAATATGTAACAGAAATATTTATTTAACATGTTCTCCAAACAAATTCTTTAAATCAACATGCATTATTGCAATTATGCATTAACCAAATTTTAATTTAAAACATACATAATATCTGTAAAAAAAAAGAAAAGGAACCATGGAGTTTTAGAGTAGCATTAATCAGTCTCGCTCAATATTATTGATTAGATAATCTTAACCAACAGCTTTTTAAATAGTAATTTTATATAATTAATCAACAATAGTTTGGAACATCTTCCATTGACAAATTCTTTAAATCAACATGACTCAAATTTAAATTTTTTGAAGATATATAACTAATATATAACTTCAATTTTGCAAAATAAAGATATTCATCCTTACAACACTTTAAACACAAATACTCATCCTTTTAAACGCGAAGTATCTTTTCCCGAAAGTACCGATAGAACCGGGATTTAGTTTTAAAAATCCCGGGCCCTAAAACGACGCAAATTTCCGGGATACTTTCGGTTCCGGGATTTCCCGGGACTATTCACTAGTGACAACTCTCTAGACACGTTAATTTCTGCTTATCCTACTTATGTTTCTTATTGTGACAGACTAAATAATCAATTAAGAATAATTATAAATCGTTTATTTGGACCACAAGTTTTCAAAGGTTATTAAGTAATTAAAAATTATTAAACTACTGTGACAGTAAAATAGAACAAAAAATCATCATATTTTCATGCTGATACAGTGGCATTCTGTGGCGCTTGAGTGTGCAACAACATTACTGACCTCTGATAGGGATAGGGACTCTCTGATAGGGACGCAAAACTTTTTGCTGCTGTAGCACACAGCACTGTTAGGTAGGTAGGTAAGTACACAGAATAATTTTAAGCTTTTTAAATGTCTATTATACCTATTTTTACTTTTTAATGGGTTACTATATTTTTTACCTAATATTGTTTCATTTTCTTTTTTATTAATGATGTGTATGTCATTAATAAAAAAGAAGACGAACATGCTTATTTAGTATATAAACATCTGCATTTTTTTGTAAATACATACATATTATACATAGAAACAGCCAGACCCGACAAATACTTGCAGATCATACAAACATTTGTCCCATGGTGGGAATCAAACCCGCAACCTTTTGCATCACAGCTGGACCGGCCACTGCGCCACAGAGGTTGTAAATTTTTAACACAAGTTTCAAACATAGGGACTTTAAAAATTGGTAAGAACGCTAATTCACATCATAAAAGAACCTGTGTTGTGGGTAGCCATTTTTATCAAGCATTGTTTCTATTGTTTTGAATAGCTGCTGTGGGAGATAATAATAACCAGTATTCTAGTTTAAACTTATATACATGCATCTACACTATGTTATATCGGTTCAGCCGTTGTTTTTGTAAATCGAGTAAAAAAACAAACACCCACAAAAACTTTTACAATTTTTATTATTAGTTGGAACAGGAAGTAATGTAACAATGTGCAAAATTGTGAGTATATGTTAAATAAAATATTACAACGTGCCTCTAAATAGCCTTCTTAGACTTACTCAATAATCTAATTAATGTTCTGAGGAGATGTCTACCATGCCTGAGGATTTCCTGTTGTCTTGAGCAAGTTTATTTGTTTTATGCAAGAATTTGAAAGCAGAAAGTATCAACAAATAATAAAACATGAAAAACTTCATGGTTTTGAACATAATTTACACTCAAAACGGGATATTTACCTACCATGCTATGCGAGTTTTTCTGCTTCCCGATATTTCAGCACTGTTGCATGCGCCATGATCACGAGATAAACGCACATAATATATCATGGTGAACAGTCCCGTTTTAAGTGAAAAATTACCTATAAATAATGTTTAGATCAAACTATGGTTTTTATTAGCCGGTAAAGATCTAATGATAATGTAAAGAAAATGTTTATTTGGCATTTGCATCGCACTTTATAAATTGAATGTTGTCAAAAAGTATGAAAATACCACGATCTAACACATATAAACACTGTATAAACCTTATATTCTAACATATGGCTTCACAGAACTCTTGAAATTTGATAAATTCAGTAATATAATCGTAACAAAAGAAAACTTTGGGCGTGACACCAAATACGTTTGAAAATGGATTCACCGCGGCGTATGTAATTTTTTGAGTTTGAAGTAGAATTTACGCAATAAAGAGTCTTTGATTGACTTAAAAGTACAAGTTTTTGGATAGATTTGCTCACCTTTTGTAGTAAAACACAGAAATAACGTAATATATATAAAGCTGCCCATCTTAAATACAGAACGCATCACTTCACACCTGCATTTGCTTCGACCGACAAAACAGACTTGCTTGACTTGCACTGTGTGAGTGAACAACACACTAACACACACAAGACTCAAGCAAGACACAACACAACAGTGAAACTGACTGAACTGAATCGATTGATTGTTTGAATGAAATGAATAAGGGCGGACTGACAGTTGAAAATTTATGAAAAATGGGGATACCAGCACCACAAACTTAATTAATGTATTACATATTTTATCATAATTAACACAATTATGTACCTATTGTCGATCATTAAATACTATATTTTACCTTTTTAAGCAGTATTAATGAACATGTGATTTATCTGTTATACAAACTTATACCGTGCTAACTTGTTTATGTCCAAATATGAACTTGTTACGTTTTGTAACCGACTTGTTCTGATATTACTTCGGTTCCATCAGACTTATGGCACTCTAATATGACCAGTATTTATATATTTTAGTTTTTTGTGTATAACTACTGTTTTCAAAGTTTTTGTTTAAATAAATTATTCTTATTCTTATAAATTAAAAATACTCCTTTTTATTTTTAAATTCACTTATGATACGTTACAAACATGATCATGATGTATGTTAATAATAATTATTATCTTAAGACAAAAAGGACCAAAGCAAACCACGTCTGTCATTCTAAAAGTCCCACTATATTATTAGCAACATAGTACGCATACCTACTGCCATATAAATAGTGCTGAGTTTATTTTCATAACCTAAGAATTTTAACGCTTCCAAGACTATACATCTTCGTGGTTCTTAATGGTGGATATACCTAGTTCGGCATCTGAACAAGTACAAAACGCCTGAAAAAATAATCACACGTTTCGACTTTAGGAGAAAAACCTTGAGGCCCCAATATGGCCAAAGCTGGATGTGCCTTGCGCATGGCTATTTGTTTCAGGCCGTTAGACGTTATAATACTCTCCCCATTGGTATGATATTAACAGTCCTGTCTTTATAACGAAAATATATAAAAGAAATACACAAAACATTCTGTTGCAGAAATATTTTTACTCTGTTGACGATTTTGTGGCAATTATCTAAAATTCTTAAATATTTACCCTGATTTTGTTAATTAAAAAATATTTTTTTAATAGTATTTTCTAAGTTTTAATTTAATGCATTTAATTAATAGGCCAGTCAATATAGCATTTAACTTTGCACTAAAATTCCGATCCAAATTGTTTTTTTATAAGGTTTAGGATCACTTACTGAGCATAAAATCACAAAGTGCTGACAGATCCTGGTGACGCTTCAAGCGCCATCTTGAAAAAACGTTTTTGACCGATATCTCGGAAACTATGCACTTTAGGGAAAAGTTATGCAGACTATTACTGTAGAAAATAAAATTTTGCATTTTTTTTGCTAGTAAACTTTTTTATAAAATTTACCGTTTACGATTTATGACCCATTTAATGAACCGGGTTTTCTATCGCGGCCGATAACTTTTGAAATAGATTAATCAATAAAATGCAGCAATCCATTTTTAATGATAAGTTTATTTTCTACAACTTTTCTTTTGAACTTTTTTTACAAATGTCCATACTTTTTGAGTTATAGGATGTTTAATGTTGGACTACCTATAATAGATTATGTACATTCAAATACGATTTGTAAATAGATGTCTAAAATTCTTAAATATCCTGATTTTGTTGTTTTGTTTTAACTTATTGCATTTCATTAATAGATAATGTACATTCCAATACAATTTGTAAATAGTTGTACTTAACTAGATAAACGAAATGAAAATGTTATTCTACGACCACTAGTTGAAACTATTTGAATTAAAACTACACTCATATATGTCATTTCATCATCTTCCTGTCCGCCCATGGTTTTTAACCAATGAAAAGAAGGAGGTTTACATGTAAACATATACATACATATAAATATATATATATTTATATATTATGTATGATCACGCATATAAATTTTTAATGCGTTTAATATTTTGTTAAAAAGTTTTATTTAATAACATTTTTATTTTCTGGTAGCCCTGACTGATCTGTCACTATACTGAGTGAATGGAAAAGGTAATGGGTGATTCACTATCGACAATCCTAGCCTAGCTACGTCGGTAAAGCAGTTAGCAGTATTTGAATGTAATGCGTACTCTAGCATCAAGTAGCATTTTGTAGTTTTAAGATCAAAGCATAATAACGATAAGCTCGGCCAGCGATTTATTTGTGAAGTACACCTACACATTCATACAAATATTTAAGCTACCACACCATAATGAATAAATTATATAAGTTTAAACATAGCCTTTGCTATGGCGCCTGTTTTCAAGTCTTGCAATGCCGTCTGGTACTCCGACAAGCGATACGTCTTCACACCAAGTTTCTGATAGTCCAAATATCTGTAAAAAGAATATATAAATAAAGTACCTACTTACTTATAAATGGCAACATATATGTAAAAACCAAGAACTATAATACTAGCTAGATAGAGTTAGTTCCGTAGGTTTAGAGGAAGTGCTACAGGCGCGCCACCAATTCGATTATTAATCCCCTACCTACCTACCTACCTAATAAAGCATCCGTTATTATAAACCGTCAGAAATCAAACTACAGAACTAGATACAGAATTAGAAGAATATTTATTACAAAGTGATGAAATAACAACTTTTAATAATATGATTTCTAGGCTACATGTAAAGTGGGGTTGTTGTTTATTTATTTTACTACCCCATCGTGTGTCGTATCTTTGGACTCGTTTTTTATAGATAATATTAGATTAAAAATACTAGTTTGTTAAATATTAAGCTTCAACGACCGACTTAACAGCTTTTTGGGGTAGGTACCTGAAAGTTTTCAAAATTGTGGCATTATAATGCTCATTCGTCGTAGTGTATCTACTCTATACTAGATGGCGCTGTACCTGACTTTCTAATGCAGCCGTCTTATAATAGATGGCGGGCGTTATGCAGTAAGTGCTACCTTATTCTTAAAAAATAATAACATTGATCTGAGTAAGTTGTTGGGTTTCATATATATTTTTACCTGTCTCCCATAGAGTTCAGCCAAGCAATAGCACCGGGAAAGCTGAATGGGTTCACCTTGACGCCTATTATCGTGATCTCCTTCTCATAGATATCAAATGGATTCACTCTGCAAAAGGTCAAATTATACAAAGATTTGTAACACAATGTATACAAACATTATAAATCTTTAAATCAGGTTAGGTATTGCGAGATAATATAAATTCCATAACGCAACGATAGCGTGTTCCAATTTTTCCTGTCGTGCCATTATAAATAATTAATATGAATTTAGAGCAGCACTTTCTTACAACAAGTTACATACAATAGTCAAGAAAAATAATGACTGAAAAAATAACAATAAAATCAAAGACCAGACCTAGTGGAAAGATTGATATAAGGACTATTCGGTCAACATTGCTATGTTCATCGCAATCTTGCAATTATTCAGTAAGTTATTCAAATAAATAATGGTTAAAAAAAACTAAAAGACACGCTTTAACCCATTATCCTGATCAGGACTGCAGCACACAAACTGTTCCGAGTATATCTATCTACTTAAGTCTAATTACCTACATAGGTACTTGTTGAGTTATGGTCTCTTTAAATCATACTTTTATCATCTACTCACCTCACTACACACACTTTTCACAAACACTTCACACAAACACATCCATATAATGCGATTGGTATTTAATCAACTAAAAATATATTTTAAATTTATGATATTTCATATTTTAAATTTAGAACATGATTTTGCTAAAAAAAAAAATTTGCTTTTATTCTCTTTTTGTTTTTGTTTTTTGCAATTATGGTTGTACTTAGTTTTAATTGTTGGTTCTTCTTTTGTTTTTTTAATTTACCTATTCATACATACCTATTCATACATACCTATTCATACATATACTATCCATGAGTTATAAGCTAGTTGAATACAAAATGTGGATTCAAATTGGTTAAAGTTTGGCAAATCTACACTTTATTATATTAAACTAAATTAATAAATGTGAATCCTAGATTACGATAAATAAATAAATGACTTTAAGGAATAGCGATTTTCCTTTTCTACAATGGAAGTATTTTTTTGTAAACACACTATTCTTAATTTAAATTTATTGAAAATCATTTTCTACTTTTTAATTTGCTTTTCTATTAACGCGTTTTTTCTTTTTTACTATTTTTTTAGTATTTATTTTCTACTTTTTAGTTTGGTGTTTTTTTTTAATTAATATTTTTGTTTTAAACGCGTACCTACTTGGCACAAAGACAATACCGGACAATCTATCAGATTTGGAAAAGTCTCTATTCCTGAAGGTCCTGATCAGGATAATGGGTCAAACTATTTAAATTATTGCCAACGGTCCTTGATAGGTAAGTGTGCAAAGTTTCAAATCAATCCGACGTTTTATAGGGGGTGAAAATCACGTTCAAAGATTCCGTTACATAGATAGATAGATACATATGTATATTAAGCTAATAAAAACGTGTTAAAAAATAGGTTAGTTTACATTATAGTAATTGTTAATTTTTTGGTAATACCATCATTTTGACCATCAATAAGGACTCAACTTTTCCGTCACTGTGGGTATTTAAAAAAATCCTCTGTTAGTGTCAACTATTATGGTATGTATGTATGCATGTTTTTACAGCCATAAGGAATTATCTGCTTTGACACTTCAGACTTAAAACTGCCGTGCTCCCGAGATAAGATTGTACATTACTTATCATAGACTTACTGAGCATAGTGGGTAGATGGGCAGCAACCAAACACTACGTATTTACCACCAGGTCTCATGTATTTACAGGTTTCCATTGCTGATGCCGAACCTGGAACAGAACGACGATGAATAGGAGACAACTTCAATCCACAGCATATTAGACGATTCTTCTGTTCTTCTTCTTCTGTCTTCTTCATCTGCTTCATTCTTCTGTCGAGTGCTTAAATTATTATTTTGCATAACTCTCTTAGAATCACATAATTAGTTGGCTTGGTATGTTTCAATTTAAGTTTAGGTATGTTTTGTTTTTAACCGACTTAAAAAAATACTCATTTTTTTAAAGTTATTCAGATGCAATTTTTATTATTTTAAATTTTTGTTACCTTATAACTTCGTCATTTATGAACCGATTTAAAAAAAATATTATTTCATGTGAAGCAGCAACAGGCTAGCATGGCATGGGCATGTAATGAGAAGTGAAGAATGGCATGTAACTAGGAGAGAGCTTGGTATAAATGTTGATGGATTTACGAGTAGAGGTAGGCCAAAGAAAACATGGATGGATTGTGTGAAGGATAACATGAGTAAGAAAGGAGTGAGTGTTGAGATGACGACTGAGAGGAGAATGGAAGAAGAACACATGTTGTGCCGACCCCACATAATGTGGGAAAAGGGGAGGAAGATGATGATAGAATATACTTTCAAATTGCTCCCATAGAAATTTCACGAAAATCAGTTCTGTGGTTTGCTTTTTCAATCAAAATAGCTGAAAAAAATATGTCACCCAATTGAGAACGAATTTTCGTATTTTGCTATCCTGTGACTTGCCAGTGAAGTTAACGAATTTTGAAAAATTATAAAGTACCTACTAAAAAGCGAAAAATAAAAACTTTTTTAACCGACTTCCAAAAAAGGAGAAGGTTCACATCTTAGTTTTGATATATGAGCCTTTTAGACTCAAACCTCCTTTGAGACCCTGTGCCCCTAGGGAACAGGAGCCCACCGTGTTCTCAAAATTATTCACGACGCGTCTGATACATAGCGTGATCCAAGAGCTGGCTCATATCTGGCTCAGCGTATTAGCAATGCCAGTGTCTTGCGAACACTGCGCTCTGGCAGTGATCTGGATCAGTTGAGCTATCTATAGATCGTCTTAAACGGATAGATAGATCAACTTTTTCACATATATTTTATATTATTCTGTACATTTTTGTAATTATTTATGTAAATGAATTTTAATTAGTTATGGCGTAATATCCCACCTGTACAATCAATAATGACATCGTAGCTTTCCTTTTCTTTATCCAAAACATCTGGCGTTATGAGTCTGTACCCAGTTTCTGAAATCAACCAAAATTGATGTTACCTACCGTAAAAATTACGTGACCATAGACATAATACTTACTTAGTTATAAATATTTATAATAATGTGTTCTGATCGTGTAAGTTTAAAAAACATTATTAATACCTACTAAGTAGATAAAATTGAGAGTTCTTGGATTTACCAGAATATGTCGCCTGAAGATTAGATATTAGAACCGTTTGTTTACAATATTAATAATCTATACTATAATATTATAAACGTGAAAGTTTGTATGTATGTTTGTTACTCTTTCACGCAAAAACTACTGAATGGATTTTAATGAAACTTTACAATAATATAGCTTATACATCAGAATAACACATATACTATACTTTATTAAGATATTGTGTGAATTGTCCAAAATATAAGGATAAATTTCAAGTATGTATGACTGGGCTACACCGGGTATTTATAGAAGTAGGAATACATTGTATGAATTATAAGCTACCAGAGAGACAATGTTAGATGATCCAGTTTTTATCTTATATGTTAGGAATTACTCAAAAGTCTTCAAAAAAGTTTGTCATGCGGCTAAGTCACTGTTTTTGAGAAAAATAATAGAAAATTCAACAAATAAAATAAAAGCAACTTGGAAATTAATTAATAATGAAACAGGTAAATCAAGGGCTCGCAATATACAGTTCAAATTAAATATAAATGGTACAATTTTGACTAAAGAACAGGATGTTGCGAATACATTTGATAGTTTTTTCTCAGATATACCAAAAATAGTGACCAAATCGTTAAACTCTTCAGCCTCCAGAGCTTCCGTTCTATTAGAATCTAGTGTTGCAAAATGTAAGAATGAGTTTAGTTTTAGCTACATTAACGAGGCTAGTATTGTAAAAGCATTCAAGTTAATTAATTAAAAAAATACAGAAGATCTTTGGGGAATGTCTACAAAGGTGCTGGGTGTCATTATCTTAGATATTGCACCATGTTTAGCTTATATTTTTAATAGATGTATCGACGAGGGAGTTTTTCCCGATCTCATGAAACACAGTAAACTCATTCCTATGTTTAAGTCTGGAAGTGAAAGTGATCTCGCTAATTATAGACCGATATCGATATTACCTGCTTTAAGTAAAATCTTTGAAAAAATAATTCTTAATCAGTTATTATACCACTTTAACGTTAACGGCCTGCTACATAGTAATCAATACGGATTTACTAAAGGTCGATCAACAGCTGATGCAGGTATAGCGCTCTTAAAGCATATATTTGAGGCCTGGGAGAAGTCACAGGATGCAGTTGGGGTATTCTGCGATCTATCTAAGGCCTTTGACTGTGTGAGTCATGCAACCCTAATCACAAAGTTAAAATATTATGGCATTAAAAACCGGGCGATTGACCTCATACAGTCTTATCTATCCAATAGAGTCCAGAAAGTAGACGTGGGTGGTGAGAGGTCTTTGGGATCAATTATTGATATAGGGGTACCTCAGGGATCGATACGTACGTTAATGATTTACCTTTTTTTGTAAAAAATATTTGTGATATAGTTTTATTTGCAGACGATACGTCTTTAATTTTTAAAGTTGATAGAGGTAAAACCAATATATGCGATAACGTAAATGAATCCTTATCGTTAGTTCTTAACTGGTTCACTGTAAATAATCTTTTGCATAATTCCAAAAAAACTAAATGTATCAAATTCACTTTGCCAAATGTTATTTATAGCCCGTCCAACATTGAAATAAATGGAGAGGCAATGAAACTTGTAAATTCCACGATCTTCCTAGGTCTTAATATTGATGCAAAACTACAGTGGGGACCACAAATTGAAACGCTTGCTGGTAGGCTTAGTTCCGCTGCATATGCAGTTCGTGCGATACGGTGGCTTACTGATGAAGCTACAGCTAGACTAGTTTATTTCAGTTACTTCCATAGTGTTATGTCATACGGCATCATTCTCTGGGGGAAAGCAGCTGATATTGGTAAAATATTTGTAATTCAAAAAAGGGCAATACGTGCCATTTATAAAATGAAACCACGAGAATCTTTGAGAGAAATATTCAAAGAAATTAATATTCTCACAATAGCTTCACAATATATATATGTAAATTTGTTATACACACATAAAAATAGAGATGGGATTCAGCAAAATAGTGACCTTCATAAAATCAACACTAGGAATAAACATAAATTATACATCCCTAGGTTTCGACTAGAAAAAGTTAATAAGTCATTTATGGGGAACACGGTGCGCTTCTATAATAAGCTTCCTGAAAATGATACTAAATTACCTATTAAGAAATTTAAAACATACATTAAAGGTAGTCTTTTGAAGAAAGCTTATTATAATATAGATGACTATATTATTGATAAGAATGCATGGCCTCATGTCGCTCTGCCGTCAGACAGTTAACCGACACACTTGAAATGTATAAACTCTCTTGTATTAGTATTTCGTAGTTAAGGTAGTTATAAGATGGATCATATAAAAAAGCGCTAGGACCAAGACGAGTTTCTTGCCAATTCTTCTCGAGCTTGGGTTAGGTTGAATTGGCACCTAAATTCACCTAGTATGTAAGACGTTTCAAAGTGATCCTTGTGATTGTATTGAATAAATCATCTTTTGATTTGACTTGACTTGACTTGTACGAAACAAATTTGCCATCTGCGAGCTATTATGGCGACAAAAAAAGAATTTTCCAAATCGGTTCAGCCGTTTTCGAGTAATCGGTGAACATACATAAAAAAAAAAGATTTCAACGAATTGAGAACCTCCTCCTTTTTGATAAAGTCGGTTAAAAAAAGATTCCGACGAATGGAGAACCTCCTCCTTTTTGAAGTCGGTTAAAACTATAGACATCGATTGTTATCTTACCCATCTTTTTAAAGAACTCCAGCTTTGCTTTGTTCCTCCCTGACACGGTGACATCCCTGTGACCCTGGTGGTGAAGAGTGGTCACCCACATGTTCCCTGAAATGGTCAAATCATTAATTATGACTATTATACAATCGTATTCAGTAAAATGCAAGTAAAATTTTACAATAATAATAATATTTCACAAAGCATCATCTGGCCCCGAAGTAAGCAGAGCTTGTGTTCTGGGTACCATATGACTGATATACTACTTATATTTTTTTTTGTAAATAGATATAACTAGCGACCCGCTCCGGCTTCGCACGGGTGCAATGCTGATACTAAAATATACTACAGAAAGTCCAATGTGTTTAGAAAACTCTAAAATTATTTGTGTCTCTCTATTATATTATGCATGTATTATACATATAAACCTTCCTCTTGAATCATTCTATTTGTTAAAAAAACCCGCATCAAAATCCGTTGCGTAGTTTTAAAGATCTAAGCATACATCGGGACAGACAGACAGCGGGAAGCGACTTTGTTTTATACTATCTAGTCATAGTGATAGTGATACATAGACACGTCCAGACCCGAGACAAATACTTGCAGCTCATACAAACATTTGTCCAGCGGCGAGCATCGAACCCGCAACCTTCTGCGTCTCAGACGGACCTTGGTCCACTGTGCCACAGAGTTCATCAAAATATAATAAGCACCAATGGATTTATCTATAAAAAAAAGTGCTCAATACCAGTACTCTAAAAACGGTGACGGATAACATTAAGGAAACCAGCATGTTCTAGAACCGAAAAGTTACAAGAAAAGTTCGATGACATGTGCCATGTGCACGAAAGGAACCTCTGAGGCGCACTTTAATCCTTTCACCACACTGGTTAGAAATAATTACACTCGCGTGCAGCTGAATCGACTCACCCCTTCCAAAAGTACAAAGTGTACATTATTCGAAAATGACTTACGTAATGTACATAAAATAATATATATTTTCGAAAGCTTTATCTTTAGGCTTTAAAATAGGGATTATTCCCATCTGTCCCCTTGCTTTGTCCCCTCAGGGGGACAGATGGGCCAAAAAAGTTCAATCTGTCCCCCCCGTAGCAAAGAAGGGTACAGATCGAACTTTTAATATCAACGGGGGCAGATCAAACTTTTATTCATTGAAAAGGTTCTATCTGTCCCCCAGTCAATAAGAAGGGGGACAGACAGAACTATTTATTCTTGCCTGTCCTGTAAAGCTGTATCACATTCCAGTCTGTTTATGTTATACGATTGCAAAATTCTATACAATGTTAAGCCACCAGTTACCGTCACTACTAGAGCTAATTTAGCTTTCGCGGAGTCCACCTTCTGGGCTTGTACTTATATGCCAGATTCTGTGCCCGAGATGAGAAAATTCCATGAAGTACATGCCCGGCTTCTTTGTGTATTTTTTTTAAATTAAGTTATTGATATTTACGACTTATGACGTATTAAAAAAAAACTAGTAACTAGATCTGGTTCAAACCCATTTTCGGTGGAAGTTTGCATGGTAATGTACATGATATATTTTTTTTAGTTTTTACATTCTTTTATTTTAAAAGTACAGGGCCGGGGGACACATTTTACCACTTTGGAAGTGTCTCTTGCACAAACTATTTAGTTTAGAAAAAAAATATATTAGAAACCTCAATATCATTTTTGAAGACCTATCCATATCCAAATTTTATTTTTCAGTTCTAGGTATGGGGAACCCCCAAAATTTATTGTTTTTTTTCTATTTTTGTGTGAAAATCTTAATGCGGTTCACAGAACTTACCAAGTTTCAACAGTATAGTTCTTATAATTTCGGAAAAAAGTGGATGTGACATACAGACGGACAGATGACGAATCCATAAGGGTTCCGTTTTTTGCCATTTGGCTACGGAACCCTAAAAAAGTATATAAGTCATGTGGTACCCATAACAAGCACTGCTTACTTTGGGGCCAGATGATGCTGTGTAAAATGTCCGACATAAAGAAAAAATAAAGTCAAAAATTCAATGTAGTTCAATGAACTTCTTGGAATTCACTCAGCTCTAGTACAGAATACTAGGTACAAGTACAACAGTTACGTTTTAAAAACTAAAAAGCCAACAGACCTCATTAAATATGAAAAAAAATACAACTGAATCGAGAACCTCCTCCTTTTTCTGAAGTCGTCTAAAAATATTTTTTTTATTTTATTTTACGGTTTTTGTACTTTATAATTTTTTGGAATTAGATAACACCAATGGAAAGTCACAAGACAGCAAAATACAAAATTTCGTTCACTTAGAATAAAAAAATTCCAGCTATTTTGATTAAAACATTTTTTAATTAATTTCTTTGGGACTAATTGGAGTGTATGTATATTATTTCACATAAAAAAATGTTTTTCCAAATCGGTTCATAAATGACAGAGTTGTAAGAAGAACCTAAATAATAAAAAATCGGGTTGAACTCCGGGTTTGCCGACAGAAGCGAAAACTTATTTTGGCGCGTTAGAGTTTAGTAATAAATCACTTCTAAATCAGTAATTATGGCGACTGCCAATCAAATACTGAACGAACACAAATGATGCAATATTTTTTGTGTTCGTATGTAGATAATATATCAAGGAACCTAACTCAGTAAACTTCTCCATCCAAAAGTATACTGCAAACATGTGAATTAAGGTTTATAATCAAATGGGGCGAGCGCGGCAGGCGGCTGCGTCTCGCCCCAGACGGTAACAGTGTCGCGAATCCAGAAGTTTTACCTCATCTAAAAGTATGCCGCTAAAAGAAGTTTTCACTTCAAAAAAAATATTAATTACCTCCATGTAAACATTTATTTAAATAGCGACTCTTGCTACGATGCAACAAAGAGCAATTCGGCTTGCACAAGCGCTCAACGCTTAACATTATAATATATAGCTACAGATGACCTCTCGTGTAAATATATTTCGTCTGGCTCAGCACTTACGTATTTATGTATTTGCCTAACAGGTAACAATGTACATGTTAACTTGTACCTAAAGTGTGGAGTATGTCTGGCATGGCTCTAGTATAGTGCTGTCAGCGTGACATGAGAAGTTAGCCGTTTGGCTTCGTGGCAGACAACGTACTGCCTGGTTATTTACAATTAATTAGCAAGCCAAATTAGTTCTAGTAGTGACGGTAACTGATGGCTTAACATTATATGATATTTTGTCAATGTAACACATAAACAGAATACAGTTTAATGTGTACAAATTAAATAATTATTTATTAATTGGAGGACAAGCAGGAATATCTGTCCCTCTCTTATTGACGGGGGGGACAGGTAGAACTCCCAATGATTGGAAGTTTTATCTGTCCCCCCGCTGCAAAGAAGGGGACAGATCGAACTTTTATTGTCCCATCTGTCCCTCTAGGGACAGAGCAGGGGGACAAATGGGAATAATCCGTCCTACGGGGTTGGTTCGTGTATGATGTGGGCGGGCATTTCTCTGGAAGGAAAAACGGAGTGCATTTCCGTCCCTGTGGAGGCCGAGGAGGCGGTCTGACTGCTGCGCGATTGTGATATTCTTCTGGACCATGTTTTGCCTTATGAAGGCTTCATCGAGGACGGCTTCCTTTTAATGCATGACAATGCCCGGTGTCATACAGCACGAATCACTCATCAGTTCATGGATGAAGTTGACATTCGGACCAAGGACTGGCTAGCACTATGTTCTGATCTCAATTCTATGTATTGAGCATCTATGGGACGAGCTCAAACGGAGGATACGAGCTAAAGATAGCGTTGGAAGAGGAGTGGGAAAGGCTTCCTCAACAATTGATTAAAAAACTTATCAGTTCAATGAGAAATCGCCTTAGAAGTGTTATTAAAACTAGAGGAGGCTACACCAAGTATTGAAACCATAAGTTTTGTGTACATTTTCATACATTTTCTGATTAATTTTAATTTTGATTTGCCCTTTATTTACTAGAATTAACTTCACTTATGTTGCGTTTCCATTAAAATCTGATTTATTTAAAAAGTACTTGTTAGATTTTTAAAATAATGGCCGCCGCGGGACAAATGTTTGTATGATCTGCAAGTATTTGTCTCGGTCTGGGTGTTTCTATGTATAATATGAATGTATTTCAAAAAAAAGTATATAAGTAGTATATCAGTCATGTGGTACCCATAACACAAGCTCTGCTTACTCTGGGGCCAGATGATTTAGTGTGAAATGTCCGGAATTATTATTATTTTTATTATATTGTATCGATTTGAAGCTTAAAGATAAAGCTTTCAAAAATATATATAATTTATTTTCATTAATCAAGTCATGTTCGAAAAAGTTACACTTAGTACATTTTGTAGGGGTGAGTCGATTCAGCTGCTCACGAGTGTAGTACACGTTAAGAAGAAGACAAACACCTTACCAATAATACCAGAGCCCATGATCAGTATCTTGTCTCCGAGCTCTAAAGGCGACGCTCGATCAAAGCCGTGAACCACACACGAGAACGGTTCGCACAGCGCACCTGCAAAATATAACTTTCATAGATTATCATGAGCATAATGGTCGTAAAGTAACTCATAATTCATAATTCATTTATTGTGGAACATAGGTAAATTACTGGTTTTATTTATTCCTAAGTTCGCTATGCTAACATTTAGTAAATGGTGTACAATAGTATCTAACCAAGTGAGACATTTATATGCCATCAAAAACATAACTTATAAAAAAAAACAAGTCTCGCGCAACTCAGTTCTTCTACCGTAAAAAGTTATGAGATCCATGTAATACCAAGTCGGTTAATTTATTCAGTCCTTATGGGACCTTCTGTCTTAAGTTATTACGTAATTAGCTGACCTAACAACATCTTATAGTGACTATATCAAGATTAAAAATCTTTTATGTTTTGAATAAAAAGATTGACTTGGCAATCGCACTAAACAATCAAATTGAATAAAATATGTATCACTTGTGTTTTCATGCGATGGCCAAGTCAGTCTATATATTTAGCGCAAATTGGTAATGTAATTAATAATAATAATAATAAATATTGATGGACAATGCACACAACACCATCTAGTACCAAACTAAGCATAGCTTTTAATAGTAATTTTAATATTTTAATAGTTTTAAATATTATTTAATCTAAGATACCTATAAAAGAGCTTAACCTGACTGACTGACTGATTCATCATCGCCGAGCCGAAACCGCTGAAGCTAGAAAGCTGAAATTTGAAAGGTAGTTTCCTGTTATAGCAAAACCACCAACTAAAGCGGGAATTTTTGAAATTCAACCCCTAAGAAGGTGAAAAGGGGTAAAAACGAATGTTATACAAGAGTGCATAGTTGCTTTTCAACCGCGTGCTCAATGGTGATGACCGAGCAAGCAAATGATCCAAACATTCAAATTCAAAAATTAGTATCCTAAGCGTTAGCGCGGGAATCAACAGAGCAGAGGAACACAACAGAAGATATTACTAAATGCAAAAAAATAAAATTTGCTTATTTTTAAAAGTTTCAGTTAATTCTGTTGGCGTTAAATAAACTTCCTCGCCGCTAGAATCACTCATTTTAGGTTTTTCATTTGTTTTCATTGTTTTTTAACTGACTTCATCAAAAAGGAGGAGGTTCTCAATTCGTCCGAATCTTTTTTTTTATTTTATGTATGTTCACCGGGGACTGAGGGCCATTCTATATTGGCGTCTATCATTAACCGTAATCAGACCAATAATGTCAGGTGGGGCTCTGAGCTGTCGGACGGCTACCGACTTTCCTGTGGTGTGAGGCAAGGGGGGGCTCACATCTCCCGATCTGTTTAACATCTATGTTAACGATTTGATTGTGGAGCTGAGCGGCACCCCTGTTGGGCTTAGGTTGGATGACAGATATGTCAATAACCTGAGCTATGCCGACGACATGGTGCTGCTCAGCCCCTCGATCAAGGGTTTGAGAAAGCTTACTGCCATCTGCGAGAGATATGCAAAGGAACACGATTTGGTTTAATATGTGAAAAAAAACAGAAATGGTGATATTCAGATCGGGAAATGGACTTGATAACATACCAGATGTATGCCTCAATGAACAGCTTATTAGAGTAGTAAATAGTTTTAGGTACCTTAGCCACATCGTGACGTCAAACCTACAAGATGACTCAGATGTGGAACGTCAACGAAGAGCATTGTGTGTCGTTGGCAATGTGATCGCCAGAAGGTTCTACAGGTCATCACCGGACGTGAAATTGACACTATTTAAGTCTTTCTGTCAGACATTTTACACATGTCAACTCTGGACTAATTATACTAAAAAGACGCACGATAGGATACGGGTTGTCTACAACAATACCTATAGGCACCTGATGGGCCTGAAGCGCTTCTGTAGCGCTTCAGAAATGTACGCGGATGCCCGAATAGACTCTTTCAGTGCTATCCAGCGTGAGAGGATAGCGTCATTCATGTCTAGAGTTGGCGCGTGTGGCAATATTATTATCAAGAGTCTGGCAGAAAGGCTTATACTGACGAAAATGTATAAACGGTGGGTGGATATTGCCACCTGACATAATTATGTTCCTAGTTATCATTTATATTATTATTACTATACTTTCTGTGTGTATTGTGTTAGGTTTATTTCTTTTTTAAGTAGGTATGTACAATATGGGACATGTTCCTGAAATAAATATTTTTATTATTATTATAAACGTCTCGATTGTGAACAGTTGCCTCAGGTAACAGAAGATGAAGTTGGTTTTGCGTTGAGTCAAATGAAACGGGGTAAAGCATCCGGTGAAGATGGGGTATACGTGGAAATACTGCAAGCGGGATCTCCCGGTGTTCTTAAACCTCTCTCATTACTCTACAACAAAGTTTTATATGATGGTGTCACTCCGAAAGCCTGGGAGAATGCCATTGTCACGATTCTACACAAAAAAAACTTCAGACTAGAAAATTATCGCCCTATCAGCCTCCTCTCCCAAGTTTATAAATTATTTGCCAAAATCCTGTGCAACAGATTGTCTCAAACTTTGGACGACTACCAACCTGTAGAACAAGCTGGCTTCCGGAGTGGATACTCGACTATGGACCACATCCACGCTGTCAAACAACTGATGGAGAGGTGCCGAGAGTACCACCGGCCCATGTGTCTTGCCTTTGTTGACTATGAAAAGGCTTTCAACAGCGTCGAGCACTGGGCAGTGTTTCACTCTCTTCATCGTAGTAACGTTGACAAGCGGTATGTGAATATCTTACGGGAATTATACAAGAATGCCACTCTGCAAGTCCGTATGCATAGTCTTTCAGACTACATACCGATTCAACGAAGCGTGCGGCAAGGAGACACCATCTCCCCCAAATTATTTACCAGCGTGCTCGAAGATATTATGAAAACACTCGACTGGGATGAACATATAGCACCTGCGCTTTGCCGATGATTTAGTCCTCCTGACTGAAAACGTCGACAACTTACAAAGAATGCTAGAAGACCTACAGCAAGCCTCACTGATGGTGGGCCTTAAGATGAACATGTCCAAAACCAAGGTTATGACCAACCTTCCGGGTCCTAAACCTAACACAATCGTAGGTAACTGCCAGATGGAGGCAGTGGACGACTACATATACCTTGGACATTGTTTATCTTTCGGCCCACAGTCCCAATTAAAAAAGATCTCAAGACGAATCCAGCTAGGATGGGCCGCCTTTAGTATGTTGGAGGACGTCTTGAAATCGAAAATGCTTCAGAGCCTGAAAACCAAGATGTTCAACCAATATGTCCTGCCTATACTAACTTATGGATCCGAGACATGGGCGCTCACAAAGGAATACATGCATAAAATCAGAGTAGCACAACGGGCAATGGAGCGCGCCATGCTCGGAATATCAATTTTGGATCACATACCCAAAGTCGAAATTAGACGTCGGATGAAAGTCGTGGACGTAGGTATGCAGATCGCCAGGTTGAAGTGGAAATGGGCGGGACACTTGGCAAGAATGGATAACGGGAGATGGACGAAGGCGGTAACGCAATGGTGGCCAAGGGATGCTCAACGGCCAAGAGGCAGACCACCCGCCCGATGGTCGAACGATATAGTCAGCGTTGCCGGGAACCACTGGATGAGACTTGCTAGGGACCGGAAATAGTGGCATAATAAAGAGGAGGCCTATACCCAGCAGTGGGTGCAATCGGGCTGAAATGATGATGATGATGATGATGTTCACCGATTACTCGAAAACGTCTGAACAGACTTGGATTTTTTTTTAATTGAAAGGGTATACTTCAAAGGTGGTCCCATAAAAATTTTATCAAAATCGGTACCAAGAGCTGAAAAATCAACGAAAATCTAAAAATTGTGTACATCGATGATGTTTTCGTGTCCTTCGATATCTCGCAGTCTCATTGGAGCGGTGCGTTTATCTGTCTACCCATTATATATATTTACAAAATACATCTACTTTCCTCTAAAACTGTATTATAGGCTCAAATTTCATTTAATGAAGACGGTTTTCTTTTTAGTTTTTAAAACGTAATTATAACCTAAGGTTTTAACAATATGACGTGAAAAGAAAATAGCGCGCGCATAGCAAATTAAATAAAAAGTACACCAAGAAGGTTCCGAGTCTGAGTTTTTAACAAATTAAGAAAGGTTGTATGATAAATTCGGCATCATGCAGGTAAAAGTAAATAGGTTTAATGATTTTTTGAATTCACAAACATAGTGCCGTAGACAGAGAAAACAATAGACACATGGTGATCGTGCCGCGTGTGAGATAGAACGATAGGTGGGTGGTGTTGCCACATTAAAACTTTTACCCTAGTCCTAAGTAATCCTAGATTTATTCGAGACGTTTATTCGAGCTTTGCTCTCTATCACAAAACTCAAACTTTTTAACAGATGTGTGATATAGAAAACATGTAACAATATTTGTGTACTTAATTGTTTACTTATTATTAAAGCTAAGCATAACATTACAGAAATAAAAAAACCATAAATATAACACAAAGTCAAAAGATACTTTATTCAATACAATCACAAGGATCACTTTGAAACTAAGTCTTACCTGCTAGGTGAATTTAGGGTTCAATTTATAATCCAAGCCCGAGAAGAGAAACTCGTCCTGGTCCTAGCGCATTTTTGCATGATCCATCTTATAACTAAATTAGCTACGATAACGATAATTATACTTATACATGAGTTTATACATTTCAAGTGTGTCGGTTAACTGTCTGAGGGCAGAGCGACATGAGGCCATGCGTTCTTATCAATAATATAGTCATTTATATTATAATAAGCTTTTTTCAAAATACTCTTTTATGTAAGCTTTAAATTTCTTAATAGGTAGTTTAGTTGCATTTTCAGGAAGCTTATTATAGAAGCGCACCGTGTTCCCGATAAAGGACTTATTTACTTTTTCTATTCGAAAAGTATTGACCAGTATCTACCTACCTACAGAATAAACTCATAAATCATATATTTACTAACCACCAGTGGAACAGCATTAGGATACAGAATAGTTAATTTATTCTTCTTAAACAAGACATTTTTCTCAAAATGGGTACTACAAATCCTCGACGAGTTTTTGGGTGTCCAGATTTTTCGGCCTGTGGCTTCAACCCACTGCAAACGTACATTATCGTTTGATGGAAAACTGTAACAAATTAATAGCGAGGTTTTTTATTTTACAATGTAAGAATCATTTTAATCTATTTATTTATACAGGGCGGTATGGTTATTGTCGCTGACAGGACATTATTTCAGAATCAATTGACATAAAAATGTATGAAAGGTTTCCTCAGACCGATTTTAAGCAGCTTTTGCCTTTACCTTGCCTCCATATATTCATCTATCAACATTGTACGATACTTACGTTAAATTGAATTATTAAAATTCATACGAAATGTAAAACATATTTTATGTAAAATTAATGTACCTAGTCTGGGGAATGTTAAGTTCGAAATGCTGTTATCTATTGTGTATATTATTAAAAAAACAGTTTGAAAGCTAATAACTACTCAAAAATACTTGTACTTACGAGTCAAAAGACAAATCGGGGTGTTTCCGTTCACCATCACTTTTACATCCTAAAACGATACTTATATCGAACCATTATCTTTACAAAATCCGGTAAAGGAATTTGTTATTTGCAATTCGCAAGTAATTCAGCGTGTTCACAATTTATTATTAACTGTTTTTTACGGTTATTTCACACAAAGCGAGCACAAACCATCCAAACAATGGCAAACTGTCAAACGTTGCTTTGCACAATCTGGTTCGGATCTTGAAAAAACAGGCACGCGACATGAAACAAAAAATCAAGCCATTCTATCTCGTTTCTTTACAGTATCTGCACATAAGTTGTTCTCTTTCTTGTATGAATGCGACGGATGCTATCTAGTCGTCTATTAGTTTCTGTCTACGCATAGTGCACACGATGTTCTAAATTCGATTTACTATATCCTCTAGAGGATAAAAACGGCTTTTGCACTCAGATATCGCAGAGTAAAAATACTCTTCCGAGATGGGGGGATTAAAATTTTATTATTTACGATGTGTAAAATAATAAAAATAATGCCGGACATTTCACACAACATCATCTGGCCCCAAAGTAAGCAGTAAGAGCTTGTGTTATGTGTTGTAGCTTGTGTGTTGGGTACATGACTGATATACTACGTATATACTTTTTTTTGTAAATACATGCATATTATACATAGAAACACCCAGACCCGAGACAAATACTTGCAGATCATACGAGTACAATTGTCCCGCGGTGGGGACCTTTGAGACCTTTGATTCCCGCCGCGGTACAAATGTTTGTATGACCTGCAAGTATTTGTCTTAGGTCAAGGTGTTTTTATGTATAATATGTAGGTACAAAAAAAGTAGTATATCAGTCATGTGGTACCCATAATACAAGCTCCGCTTTCTTTGTGGCCATATGATGCTGTGTGAAATGTCCGGCATATTTTTTTTTTATTTATTTGCTTACCTTGCTCAGTGCTGATCCCTTCAGGCAGCTGGAACACTTGATCCTGGGGCACGCAGACGTACTGTGCCCATCCGCCGTCCTTCCAAACGCCCACAGCGTCAGTTCTTACGCAGAACTGGTATCTGCCTTTACGGCAAGGGTCGCAGAGGTTGCAGGCCCTGAATGAAGATAATATATAAAAAATATATGATTTAGTTAGATTAGCAGTTTAGGTCACAATGCTTACAAACACAGCGGTATATAAACGGGAAAGAATAATATTTAAAACGTCTTGCAAAAGAGGTTTTGACCACTGGCACATTGACTTTCAGCCGCCGGTTTTCCGTGGAGGAGAGAGAACTGCAACCCGAACGGAAAGACCTATGGCACGCCAATGTTACTCGCTGCAAGTAGAGCTGCCGAACACTAAGTGTTTGAGTAAATGCATACAGGGATACAGTGGGATAACGAAAGGGTTTCCGGAACATGACCTTGAGCACAGATCTCTAGGCTCTTTCGAGAGTGATCATAAAGGGTTTCGCAGTTCCACCCCAAGCAGTGATGCAATAGCATAATATGGACTGGCAAAGAGCTGAGTAAACTAGCATGAGACAGTCTGCATCAGAGCCGTCCCGGAGGAGCTTCATGACGTATATAAGCTTTCTGACTCGTCCAGCAAGAGCATTTACATGTGCTCTGAGAGATCATTTCTGATCTAGCAGAACACCCAAATACCGAAAGCATTCCGTTCGCTCTATAACAGGACAGGAGCAGTTTAACTCAGATCCATTACATTTATGGATCCATAGGGATAAGGAACAAGGAGGGCGGGATACATTTGTTTTGTGAAAACACAAGTATTTGGTTTTCTGGGCATTAAGAGTCAACAGATTCATATCAAGCCACCAGGCTACACGAGACAGTCCTGTATTAGCATTTTGAGCTGCCTGTTCCCACGTGTCACCTTTAAAAAGTATGGCTGTATCGTCGGCATAGCATAAAATTTGCGAATTATCTTGATTTCCATCAAATAAAGAAATAATGTCGTTGATATAGAGCGTGAAAAGGGTTGGCCCCAATATGCTACCTTGCGGAACCCCGAAAGAAACGTCACTGATTTTACTCGAATGACCAGCAATTGAGACACACTGACCTCTATTAGACAAGTAACTGCGGAACCAGTTCAAGGTGACACCTCTAATACCCAAACACTAACTTTTTTAGGAGGATGATAGGAGATACGGTGTCAAATGCCTTCGCAAGGTCCAAGAAGACACCGATGCATTTTTTTATACTATTTATTAGTTATTTGTTTATTCCTTATTTATGATATAGGTACGTATTATTTCGTTATTATTTATTGATCATTTATTTATTATATATAATTAATAAATAATAACGAAATAATACATAATATCATAAATAAAGCATTAACAAATAACTAGTAAATAAAATAAAATATAATAAAATATAAAAAATAAAATAAATAAATTAAATAAAAGAAATAAAATAATAATAATAATAATAATAAATTAAAAAAAAAAAAAAAAAAAACAATAAAATAAAATAAAATAAATAGTGCATAAATGAATAATAAATAACTACATAAATAATGTATAATAAATAATGGTGGACAATGCACACAAAACCATCTAGCCCCAAACATGCTTAGTTTGGGGCAATGGGAACCAGATTACTGATTCACTGATTGAAATCTCTGATATAATTACCGATTAGGGTCTACCACCACTCTCTGGCCCTTACTGAAGATGGATGCCTTCCCCACATCATGGACCACCCCACTGAACTCATGACCAAGTGGTATACCATCCTTGGACGCTGGAAACTCACCCTGGAAATAACATCGGATAATATTAAAACAAATAAATAATGCCCAGACATTTCACACAGCATCACCTGGCCCCAAAGTAAGCAGAGCTTGTGTTATGGGTACCACATGACTGATATACTACTTATATACTTGTTTTTTTTATAAATACATACATAGAAACACCCAGACCTGATATAAATACTTGCAGATCATACAAACAGCGGCAGGAATCGAACCTGCAACCTTCTGCGTCTCAGCTGGGCTCTCTTAGGAACATAACCTAATTAATTTAAGTTCTAATTGATTAATCGATTTTTCAAAAACGACTTATTTGTGCCTTCAAACTTGGATTAAACTCTCAAATTAATACCTTGCACAGAACTCCAAGTATAAATTAATTAGATATGGTTAATTAGGTACCTACCAATAAGCATACTTCTTGAGAAGGTTACCTGTATTATATGAAGGTCAGTGCCGCAAACACCTGCGTACTCGACTTTGACGATGACGTCATCGTCTCTCGTGATCTTCGGGACAGGATACTGCTTCTCAAACTTGAGCGTCAGGGTTTTACCATTGAAGACTACGGCTTCCATTGCTGTGGGTCTGTTCCATAAAATACAAATCAAGAAACATGTAGGCCGATTTGTCAACGTAATTGAAATTGAACGGATTGGTTTTGGCAATGGTTTGGATATGGCTTATCTGTATGTCAAAATGGTACCGCGCTATTCTTCATGAATGATTTAATCGTTGATTTTAAAAATCGAACAAATTTATATGATATACCTATCTAGTATTACTCTATGCACAGACGAGTAGGATGTATTAAATCAAAAACGTTCTTTAGAAAACTCTGTCAAAAATAACGCGATCCTGCAACGTTTGATCAACGTATAATCCAAATTAGAGCTAAATCGTTTCCGTTATAGTGATTATAGTCCATTGAAAAGTTACATTTGGGTATGCATTTGTCAGAGGACGCAATTTTATTTTTTTAATGTGTAGGGGGGGTCAGTAGAAGCTTAAGTTCAAGTTTGTGGGGTCGGCACCCTTGTCCCCCGGCCGCCATCTTGGAAAAGGGGGTGCAAAGGGTTTTCGCGCTGTATCTCGTAAACTAGTTACCTTACAGAAAATTTAATCAAACATAAAATGTAGCAAATTAAATTTCCTACAATTTTATTTCTATTACTTTTTATCGTCAAGTGACCAACAAAAAAGTTATAAACAAAAATAAATGAAAATTTTGTTTGTTTGTTCTAGGTTTTACAGCGCTCCAAACTTAAACGGATTCTCGAATGCTCATAGGGATGCAATAAAAACTAAAAATTAGGCTTACTTTTCTATCTATATTTTTTTTATTCATACAATTTATTATGATCTTAACATTCCTATGCTATTATTGAACTATGTTTGACCCTTTTACCCACCACCTATGAGGTATAACATGGGCAAAGTCAAATTTATAAAAATTTTGCAGAAGCATCCAGAGTTAGCAAGTGGAACTAAATTATTTATGAGTGAGAAAGTCGAGTCATCGTTACTCAGTGTTGTTGGCGAACGTTTTTTCGTCTTTTTATATGGCGGAAATAAAGACGATACTCTAGACACTCTGCGATACAAACGATTTGCTAAGACAGTGACAAAAAATGCATTAAAAAATGCATTAAATTTTTATAAATTTGACTTTGCCCATGTTATACCTCATAGGTGGTGGGTAAAAGGGTCAAACATAGTTCAATAATAGCATAGGAATGTTAAGATCATAATAAATTGTATGAATAAAAAAAATATAGATAGAAAAGTAAGCCTAATTTTTAGTTTTTATTGCATCCCTATGAGCATTCGAGAATCCGTTTAAGTTTGGAGCGCTGTAAAACCTAGAACAAACAAACAAAATTTTCATTTATTTTTGTTTATAACTTTTTTGTTGGTCACTTGACGATAAAAAGTAATAGAAATAAAATTGTAGGAAATTTAATTTGCTACATTTTATGTTTGATTAAATTTTCTGTAAGGTAACTAGTTTACGAGATACAGCGCGAAAACCCTTTGCACCCCCTTTTCCAAGATGGCGGCCGGGGGACAAGGGTGCCGACCCCACAAACTTGAACTTAAGCTTCTACTGACCCCCCCTACACATTAAAAAAATAAAATTGCGTCCTCTGACAAATGCACACTAAGGCCTAAAAAATGTAACATTTTAATGGACTATTAGCGCGGTACGAAATATGTCAAAATATTTAAAAATAGATTTGATTCAGACGTTCAATATTACCGCATTCGGTGCCCTGCTAATTAAACTTTTAAAATACCTGTCTAACGACATGGGGTGGTAAGTAAACACAACTTTGAGGGAGGTAGGGGAACATTGGGCACGTGAAAGAAAATAAAAAACTCTCCCATACAATAATTCGAGTTATGAGCGGGTGTCCGAACCTTCCGTCTGCCCAATCCACCCTTACCTACATTATATGTAGAGAGGTACTCCCAAAAACATTTTTTAACCGACTTCAAAAAAAGGAGGAGGTTCTCAATTCCCGTGTCCCGTGTATAACTCCGTCATTTATGAACCGATTTTTTTGTTTTTTATGTGACAGCATATGGGAAGTATTTGGTCACAGAAATTTCATCAAAATCGGTTCAGAAGTTTGGTTTTTAATCAAAATAGCTGGAAAAAATATATAATCCAAGTAAACGAAATTTCGATATTTTTCTTTCTTGTGACATTTGGTGTTAACCGACTCCAAAAAACGGAGGAGGTTCTCAGTTGTATTTTAATGGCCTGATATTTCATTCAATGAAGTTGATTTTTCTTTTTAGTTTTAAACTTTGTAGGAACGGCTAATACGTATTATTAGCGTGCAAACTTTAATTGCGATAAAACAAACAAGCAAACAAACATCAGATTAATTTTATTTTTAATACTTAATTAAAATTATTTTATTAATAGTTTTCTTTAGTTTACTTTATTGTTTATCTGCCCTTGAATGTGTTCTTTTGTGTTAGGTAACCACTATTTGCTTGACCGATCTCCCGCGATACAGGCCGCCTAGTGCGGGAATCACCAGTAACTGTAATATGTATGTGAAATTTATTTGGTAAATAAACATTATCTTCTCTTATCTTATCTTTACAATTATTCTGGGGGCTTGAGCTTTGATTCGGGTCGGACAGACAGACCGAGAGGTCCCTCTAAGGGTCCTTTGTTGGACTTCGGAACCTTAAAAATTCTTACATACAACGTGAACCTACGATGACGACATTATATTATTAACACAAGTTTAGAACTACTTAAAATAAAAAAAAACTACTCAAATAAGATTAGAATAACAAAAATGTCATAAATAAAAAAAATCTATGTAAACAAACTAAATTATACAATAACAAAAAATATTTCCATTATTAGGTATATGAATACTTAACACACATCATCGAGTTTAAGGACGATTCCTGTGACGCAGTACAGGTTGCGGGTTCGATTTCCCTCGCTGGACTAATGTTTGTATGGTCTGCAAATATTGTCTAGGGTCTGGGTTTTTTTCTATGTATATAACATTTATGTAAATAAAGTATATAAATAGTGGACAATTTAAACAACACCACCCAGCCCCATAGTAAGCATAGTTTGTATTATAGGGACCACATGGCTGATAGAAGACATATACTGAAGTGAAAACTTCTTTTAGCGCGGTACGCATATTTTTAGATGATGCAATACCTCTGGATTCGCGACACTGTTACCGTCTGGGGCGAGACGCAGCCGGCTGCCGCGCTCGCCCCATTTTATTATAAACCTTAATTCACATATTTACAATCTACTTTTGTATGAAGAAGTTTACTGAGTTAGGTTCTTTGATATATTATCTACATTCTGAACAAAAAATATTGCATCATCTGTGTTCGTTCAGTATTTGATTGGCAGTCGCCATAATTACTGATTTTGAAGTGATTTATTACTAAACTCTAACGTGCCAAAATAAGTTTTCACTTCTGTCGGCACTCCCGGAGTGCAACCCGATTTTTTTTAATACATACTTTATAATACCCAGACACAAAAAAAAAATATATATATTCATCAAACAAATGTTTATCCTGGGAGGGAGTCGATCCCGCAGCCTACAGTGCAGAAGACAGAGCTACCAACAAAGGTTAAACAATTACCTACGTATAAGCTCAAAATAAAAAATATTGAGACAAATATTAAATAGATTACTACATACCGAAGATGCTTTTGAAGAAATGATGTCATTACGAGATATTACCCATTTTTATAGTATTTTTTTAGAATCCATTTTGAATATTACTTAGTAGGTAAGAAGTGTCCACAAACACAGCGGATTATTTAAGTATTTATATTTAGTTAGCATTGTTTTATCTACATTGAGAGATACGCGATTTTTAAATCCTAGCGTATAAATCTAAAATTAAAATTTCCCGAAAGGTCATCTCGAAAAATCATGTTTTTATAAGAACCTGTTTAATGTTTACAAATGTTAAAATATCTGTTTGAACAAAATCATTGTATATAATAAACTGTGTATGTATTGAAAAATTAATAAAATAATACTGATGACAGAGCAACATTTCCAAATGACTCCCGCTAGTTACTCTACCATTATAAATATGCCGGACATTTCACACAGCATCATCTAGCACCAAAGTAATCAGATCTTGTATTATTTAGATGACCATGTTGTATGAAAAACTCACCAATCCCTACTAATATTATAAATGCGAGAGTAACTCTGTCTGTCTGTCTGTTTGTTACAACAGACCTAAGCCAACTGTGCCACAGAGGACGACCTCTGTGGGGCAGTTGGCTTAGGTCCGGCTGAGACGCAAAAGGTTGCGGGCTCGATTCCCTCCACGGGACAAATGTTTGTATGATCTGCAAGTATTTGTCTCGGGTCTAGGTGTTTCTATGTATAATATGTATGTATTTACAAAAAAAAGTATATAAGTAGTATATCAGTCATGTGGTACCGATAACACAAGCTCTGCTCACTTTGGGGCCAGATGATGCAGTGTGAAATGTCCGGTATTATTATTATTATTATGTTAAGTTTTCACGCCTAAACCGCTGAGCTGATTTTGATGAATTTTGGTATAGAGATAGATGGCAGTCTGCACCTAGTATTTATATATATACAAGTTGACCCGACAGACATTGTCCTGTCTTCTCGTTAATGGTATGTGTCATATTAATGTAAATTTTGCCAGTGTCAGGTGTTTATATTGTTTACAGTTTGTCACAAAGTCGTATCTTGTCATTGTCATTTGTTAATTAATATAAAACAGTGCCTTATTTTTGCTCGAATCACAAAGAAACACGAAATTTTTATTCCAATTATTCACACCCGAGTCAAATAACTCAAGCTCTATATAAATTAAAAAAACAAAATTATTAAATATTAAAAAGAAAGTTGAATAAAATAAGAGCGCAATGTTTTCTTCGCAAGACGACCAAAAATAATCGTTGTCTTGCCTTAACTATGAATAAGCGATCGCGACAACTGTCAAACGACTGTCAAACGACAGTTATGTCAAACGCTATGAGGTTTGAAAAGTATATATTGTCAAAAGCGCTAAGATTACATTTGAAAAGTTAATATAGTCGTTAAGGTTTTTTGAAATTTCTAATTTTCCACGCAACTTTCTTGATTTTTTCTTTCATAGTTTATATAACAGCACACTTTATATACAACACTGTAGGTTAAGCACACAGCTGATACGTTCTCCTTCTTTATTTCCCTTTATCTTTATCGTCACACACACGTACCCGTACACGTACACGTACTATTACCTGACAGTACCAACCTCTCGGAAAATGGGTTGGTACCATCCGAGGGCCAACTCAACCACAGCGCGCTCATTTGTGAAATCAAATACCGGGCGCTTCCTCAGCTTCCCGTTACACACTTTCGTCTCGTTTTACGAAATCACTCCTACAGATTGCAGGAAAGCGAGAGTAAGATGTTCATCAAAAACTGTGTCTAGTGGACTGAAAAACTTATCTACTTACAATATTTTCACATTTCACAACAAACTAAAACTATATAAAGTATAGGTGTAATTAATTTACACAGCTGAATAAGAAAAACATAATTACCAACTTATACTGAAGTAGAAATAGTAAAGTTAGTAAGTACCTATATAATATAATGTACTAATACTACTAATGTACTAATGTACTAATGTACTAATGTACTAATGTACTAATGTACTAATGTACTAATGTACTAATGTACTAATGTACTAATGTACTAATGTACTAATGTACTAATGTACTAATGTACTAATGTACTAATGTACTAATGTACTAATGTACTAATGTACTAATGTACTAATGTACTAATGTACTAATGTACTAATGTACTAATGTACTAATGTACTAATGTACTAATGTACTAATGTACTAATGTACTAATGTACTAATGTACTAATGTACTAATGTACTAATGTACTAATGTACTAATGTACTAATGTACTAATGTACTAATGTACTAATGTACTAATGTACTAATGTACTAATGTACTAATGTACTAATGTACTAATGTACTAATGTACTAATGTACTAATGTACTAATGTACTAATGTACTAATGTACTAATGTACTAATGTACTAATGTACTAATGTACTAATGTACTAATGTACTAATGTACTAATGTACTAATGTACTAATGTACTAATGTACTAATGTACTAATGTACTAATGTACTAATGTACTAATGTACTAATGTACTAATGTACTAATGTACTAATGTACTAATGTACTAATGTACTAATGTACTAATGTACTAATGTACTAATGTACTAATGTACTAATGTACTAATGTACTAATGTACTAATGTACTAATGTACTAATGTACTAATGTACTAATGTACTAATGTACTAATGTACTAATGTACTAATGTACTAATGTACTAATGTACTAATGTACTAATGTACTAATGTACTAATGTACTAATGTACTAATGTACTAATGTACTAATGTACTAATGTACTAATGTACTAATGTACTAATGTACTAATGTACTAATGTACTAATGTACTAATGTACTAATGTACTAATAGTATAATATAATGTACCTACTTAGGTACTAAAAGTATAATATAATGTACCTACTTAGGTACAACAATTTTACCCTCTATCATATAATGACAAAATTAGTTAGCGTGGCATTAAAGTATGCTCGGTTCTGTTTACCCAAAGCCGTTTGGGCAGTTTACGTTTGGGAGTTACAGCATGCATCAGAAATACTGTAAGCAAAAATAAACAGAAAAAATATGTAAAAGTAAACAAACTCATAACAAAAACTAAAAGAAAATTAAAAAATCTAAAATGTATACCAATTATAATAGCCAGTAAGAGAAAAGTTATTGAAATGTCAAACCACTTAAAAATGTACACTTTGCAGCTAGAATATAATAAGACTAAGTATGAATCTGACATGCAGCAGCTTCAGTGTGAACTTGCCAGCGTTGAGGAGTGCTTGAGATCCATAACTAACTGTTATGAGAAGTCTCAGGAGGTGATACGGGAGTACTCAATGACTGTGGATGAACTACTCAAAGTCTCAAACAATGATCAAGTCCGCTTTGATTCATCTGTGACTAACCCCACCTGTGAAAGTCAGTGTTCTGAGAATCCTAGGCCAGTGTGTGCTTCTGTATCATCATCCCAAGCGTGTTCAAACTCACACAAAAATGAAAATTTGGAAAAAACCATAATGTTCTGTGATGAAATTGGAAAAAATATGGGCCAATTATTATTAAACACTAGCATGGGACATACAGTAATAAATAATTGCTTACCAAACTGTGACCTGCATGACATAATGCAATTAATAACGAAGTATAATTTTAAGCACAACTCTAATTTAGTAATTTGGCTTGGAAATAGGGGTAATGTAAACAAAGCTGAATTAATAAAATATTTTGAAACACTTTGTTCATTGCAAGTAAACAAAATTGTAATGTTTACATTCCCCTACAGCGACAGCTTGCCACAAGCAGAAAATGACCATAGATATAAATTAAATCAGGTTTTGCATACAATGTCATGCAATAATAATAATGTAATCCATATGATTGACACTAACAACATTGTTAGTAAAAAATATTATTTGACAAAAGGTAGATACTACCTTCCTAATTATTACAAACGACAGGTAGCTGTTTCGCTATCTTATTATTTTAGTATTACAGCCAAAAATTTGGCTACACACAATGCTTCTATTGAGCATAATCATGACATTCCAAATCAGACTCTGGAATTTTTTCCAAGTAATTTAAATTAGATAAAAAGACAATAGAGGATGTCTCTAGCACTGACAATTCAAATAATATATTTTATAAAAATAATCAATCAAACAAAAACACTAAAAACTGTAGAATAAATACTGTAAATAAGTTTAAGTTTACTAACTTGGTGCATCAAAATATTCAAGGAATTTGTAACAAAGAATTAGAACTAGACTTGTACATGAACTCAAACAATATTGACATAATCTGCTTAACAGAACATTGGCTGAAAAGTCATGAGCTCATGTTCAACTTCAAGAATCACCAAGTTGGTAGTTCTTTCTGCAGAGTAAATTCTATAAGAGGCGGGTCATTAATATTAATAAATAAACAAATAAAATTCAAAGAACGTAAAGGCATTGTCGCCCACTCTGTAGAAAGACACATTGAGATAGCTTGCATAGAGTTGGAGCGGTTCCTTGTTATAAGCACTTATAGCCCACCAACCGCCTCATTTGATATTTTTGAGAAAATTATGGAGGAGATTTTGCATAAGTCTATTACAAAATCAAATAAAGAAATTGTTGTATGCGGTGATTTTAATATAAATTTGCTTGAGAAATATTCATTGAGTACCAGAATAACTAGTTTATTTAATTCATTTGGTCTTGAACCTATATTTATGGTGCCAACTAGAATAACTGCCACTTTGGCCAAATGCATAGATAATATCTTTACCAATATAAACATAATAAGTAAAAATATAATTAGTAATATTCACTCTGACCATCTCGGTCAACTAGTTCAAATAGAAACTAAAATGAACAATAAAGATGTACAAAAAAAAATTACTTATATACCAGTTACCACTGATCGTTTAGAGAAGGTGAGATTGAACCTGGATACCAACTTGCCTTTTTTATTGTATAATGATGATAATCCAAATGATTTATACAATACATTTTTCACTGAATTTAATAAAGTATTCAGTTCCATTTTCACATCCAAAACTATTGTGGTCTCTGGCAGTTCAACATTTTGTGAGTGGGCAACAGCAGGTATTCATAAGAGTAGGCGTACCTTGTATGAATTGTACAGTGAAAAACGGTATAACTTTAGTGAAGAGTTTAAAGAAAAAGTAAAAAAATACTCAAGAATCTTTAAGAATGTTTGTCGCTTTGCTAAATCTCAGTATTTAAGCTCAAAAATTAGAAACAGTCAAGATAAAATAAAAGCAGCTTGGAAAATAATTAATAGTGAGACCGGAAAATCCAAAACTCATAATAGTGTAATAAATTTAAATATTAACAATAATATAATTAAGCAAGATATAGATGTAGCAAAGGCATTTGAAACTTTTTTTACTGATATTCCAGTTCTCACTACAAAGTCTTTAAACTCTTCTCATGTAATAGCAGAATCATTGTTAAAAGATAGTTTACCTGAATGTGTCACACAATTTTACTTTGAACATGTGGACAAAAACGATATTATTAAGGCATTCAAAATGATTAATGTAAAAAAGACCACTGATCTCTGGGGCATTTCTGTCAGTGTTATAAAACCACTAATTGACATTATTACACCAGATCTAGCTTTCATATTTAATCAATGTATTGACAGTGGAGTATTTCCTGATTTGATGAAACATAGCAAGATCATACCTCTATTCAAATCAGGTAGTCATTCCGATCCTAGTAACTTTAGGCCTATATCAGTACTTCCTACATTTAGTAAAATATTTGAAAAACTTATACTAAACCAATTACAACGGCATTTTAATACCAACAATTTACTAGACAGTAAACAATTCGGTTTTACAAAGGGACGCTCAACGACTGATGCCGGTGTTGAGTTAATATCACATATTTTTGATATCTGGGAGGAATCACGCGATGCCTTAGGTATTTTTTGTGATCTGTCGAAAGCTTTTGATTGCGTTCACCATGAAAGTCTAATCAGCAAACTACACCACTATGGTGTTAAGGGAGTTTCACTTAAGCTTCTCACATCCTACTTAACTGACCGAACACAACGAGTTGATGTAAATGGAAAGCGTTCTCCGGGGTCAATGGTAAAAATGGGTGTACCACAAGGATCAATACTCGGGCCATTCTTGTTTTTAATTTATATAAATGATCTACCTAAACTTGTAAAGGATGATCACGAGATTGTACTGTTTGCTGATGACACGTCGCTTTTATTTAAATTAAAGCGACGACTTACTAATCTTGACGATGTAAACAATGCAATCTCTAAAGTTGTAACATGGTTTAATGTAAACAACTTATTACTTAACGAGAAAAAAACGAAACGCATTCGTTTTATACTGCCCAACGTTAAACAGGTGAAAGCTAATGTAAAAATTAATAACGAAAAGATAGATCTCGTCGACACCACAGTGTTCCTAGGCATTACTTTAGATAATAAGCTGCAATGGGGCCCGCACATAGATAAATTGTCGAAGAGACTCAGCTCTGCCGCATACGCTGTCAAAAAGATCCGTCATTTTACCGACGTAGATACCGCTAGACTCGTTTACTTCAGCTACTTTCATAGCATTATGTCTTATGGCATTTTGTTGTGGGGGAGTGCTGCTGATATTAACACCATATTTGTGTTGCAGAAGAGGGCTGTTCGTGCAATTTATAACATGGGCCCCAGAGAATCACTTAGAGATAAGTTTAAAGAAATTAATATTATGACAGTGCCTTGTCAGTATATATACGAAAATTTAATGTATGTGCACAAAAATGTTCATTTATTCAAAAAAAATTGCGATAATCATAGTATTAACACTAGAAATAAAGATAAACTCGCTGTTCCCACTGTTAGGCTCGCTAAAGTTAATAAGTCTTTTATAGGGCAATGTGTACGCTTCTATAACAAGGTCCCAAGCGACGTGTTAGATTTGTCGTTTGGAAAATTTAAAAACGTAATTAAACATAAACTGTCTATTAAAGCATATTATAAAATATCTGATTATTTAGAAGACAAAAAAGCTTGGGATGAATCTGCTCCAACTCGACTCGGCATCCGTAACAAAATTGTCAAGGATCATACAAAAAAGTGTTAAGACCAGACAAGTTTCTTGCCGGATTCTTCTAGAACTGGGGTAGGAGGAACCGGCACCTAGATTCACTAGCATGTAAGAAGACGATTCAAAGTGGTCCTTGTGATTGTAATGAATAAAGTTATTTTGAATTTGAATTTGAATTTGAACCTGTCAGTGAACTGAATTCTGGTTTCTGGTTCTGGTAAATTATTCTGTATATTTCAGTTTTTCTATAAATAAATGAAAAGTCTCGTTTAAAAGTTTAACAATTAAAATGTATACTTTGATGAGTAGTTGTTGATCTACATGTATATCTCATGTCCCTGCATATCGAAAATGTATAATAATATTACTTAAGAACTTCCTAAGTACTAATTGTATGTCTAATATGGGTAACTGTTGAGACACTAATGTTTAAAAAACTCCATCTCTGTATATACACTGTGAAACAGTTAAATTTATTCTGTTCTATTACATACGAAGAATAGGAATTTTTTGAAATGAAAAATGTCACTCTGTCTGGTAGATGCTTCCATTTTAAATTAATTATTAACCCCTTGATTTTTTGCAGAGCAACGTGTTAAGTTCTAGGATTTAGTTAAAAGTTGTTCTATGGAAGTGCGGCAAGTGTTTATCTTGTGTCAGGGGCCGGACCGTCATTGCTTCTTCTTCTTTTGTATCGTTGTTACATCCTATTTGACCAGTAGGTAGCCACATCTACGGCATTATTTGACGACCTCTGTGGCGCAGTGGGCTTAGGTCCGGCTGAGACGCAAAAGGTTGCGGGTTCGATTCCCGCCGCGGGACAAATGTTTGTATGATCTGCAAGCATTTTTCCCGGGTATGGGTGTTTCTATGTATAATATGTATGTATTTAAAAAAAGTATATAAGTAGTATATCTGTTATGTGGTACCCATAACACAAGCTCTGCTTACTTTGGGGCCAGATGATGCTGTGTGAAATGTCCGGTATTGTTATTATTATTATTATTGTTATCCGAGCAGGATATCAGATCACCCATAGTGCATAAGTTGGGGCAAGATGCTAATTGCTAATCAGTAATTTTGAGGCGCCTATCGGTCACTATCGCTCACATATAATTGACTGAGCGAGCGCGAAGTGCGAGCGAGTGTCTCCGTTTCAGCTTAGGCAAAAATGCTTTCGTACGTCTGTCCAGCCGGCGTCTGTCCGGATGTTCATCTCTACAGGTCGCATTTCTCAACCGATTCTTGTGAAATTTTGCAAGCAGGTTCTATAACTATATACATATTTTGTCGATTCAGTTTTTGGAAATTTTTCAAAATGACCGAAATTGAAAACGTAAAAATATTATATTTCAGTCATTTCGAAAAATGTTCGCGAGGTCTACAGCTCACAGAGTTACTTGTTATTATTTTTATCCGACTTCAAATAAGGAGGAGGTTCTCAATTCGGTTGTATTTTTTTTAATACAGATTGTCTCTGGATGCATTCTACCAGCAAATGATAAATATCTTCTAAAACACCGCGAGAACAGTTTAGAGAATCCAAAATTTTCAGTGGAATATGCCCTCAGTCTGTGATCAGTTAACATCAAACATCTCTTAATTTTTCTGTTCTGCCTGCATTCTTCTTGGCATACTGTTTATCAAGTCCTCAATTAAATTTAATTAACCTCGTTGTTTTAAAAACCAACATAATTATCGAGACTACGTAAGTATTAATAATAATAATAATAATATAATATTGCCGGACATTTCACACAACATCATCTGGACCCAAAGTAAGCAGAGCTTGTGTTATGGGTACCACATGACTGATATACTACTTATATACTTTTTTTTTTGTAAATACATACATATTATACATAGAAACACCCAGACCCGAGACAAATACTTGCAGATCATGCAAACATAGGTCTCGAGGCGGGAATAGAACCCGCAACCTTTCGCGTCTCAGCCGGCCTTTAGCCCACTGCGTCACAGAGGTCGTAAAATCCTGGGCAAAAGCCAGTGATACTTTTGTTAAAAAGTGTCATTTTCATTTTAATGCTTATTAAAACATTTGTTTTTATATTTTTTTTAACTAACTTATAATATTATAAATCTGAATGTAACTCTGTCTGTTTGTTACGTTTTCACGCCTAAACCGCTGAACCGATTTTGATGAATTTTGGTATAGAGATAGATGGGACTTTGGAGAAGGACATAGGCATAGGACGATATTGTCAGCGTTGTCGGGAACCACTCGATGAGACTTGCTAGGAATCGGAAAGAGTGGCGTAATAAAGAGGAGGCCTATACCCAGCAGAGGGTGCAATCGGGCTGAATTATGATGATGATGATGATATAAATTGACGACCTCTGTGGCGCAGTAGGCCAAGAGCCTAGTGAGACGGGTTTTGGTGATTATATGTATAATATGTATGTATTTACAAAAAAAAAGTATATAAGTAGTATATCAGTCATGTGGTACCCATAACACAAGCCCTGCTTACTTTGGGGCCAGATGATGCTGTGTGAAAAGTCCGGCATTATTATATTATTATTATTATTAAATTATGTACTATGCATTTCTGTAACTATTTAATAGATATCGAAAAGCAGGGTTACACAAGTATTTTTATACTTAAAAAGAAAACCTAAACCTTATTGTACTGTAATATCTTTTATACAGAAATAAAACAAAAAAAAAAATTATTTATTTCTTTTCACTTTTGATAAGAATACATGGCCTCATGTTGCTCTGCCCTCAGACAGTTAATCGACACATTTGAAATATATAAACTCTCTTGTATTAGTTTTTCGTAGTTAAAGTAGATAAGATGGATCATGCGCTAGGACCAGGACGAGTTTCTTGCCAGTTCTTCTCAGGCTTGGGTTAGGAGGAATTGGCACCTAAATTCACCTAGTATGTAAGACGTTTCAAAGTGATCCTTGTTCTTGATCCTTGGACAAGGTCCTTGTATAAAATATCTGTATACTTTGACTTTGGTAACAAAACATACATTTTCCTTCTTATAGTGTTACTAGCTGTTCCGAACCAGTGTGATGAAAGGATTAAAGTGCGTCTCAGAGCCTCCTTTCATGCACATAAAATAATCAGTTAAAAAATATCATACCTTTTCCTTCACCTCCTGAAGCGTGCTCTTAAATGTGTCTTTGGGACATGTACGTCAAGGGACCATTGGGTTCTTACCCGAATAAAATATCATTTAAGTTTGACTTTGACTTTTCATTTTAATGACTGGCCTGTCAGCACGGTTGGTAGTAGCTCTGCCTTCTGAGGTTGAGGGTTCGATTCCCTCCCAGGATAAACATTTGTGTGAAGAACATAGGTGTTTGTTCTGTGTCTGGGTGTTATAAAGTATCATATGTAGTTAAAAATATATAAGTATTCTATCAGTCATCTAGACACCATAATACAAGCTTAGTTTGGGACAAGATGGTGTTGTGTGCATTGTCCAGCAATATTTATACGTAAGTAAAGTCCTGGGCAAAAGCTAGTGATGTTTGTTATTAGTTACCATCCTTATCTCAAATGATAATATCCAAGTGAACTATTAACGTGTTGTGTAGAAACATTATAATGTTGTTGACTGAGTGCGCTCAGATTGTGGTTATCCGTGGCCTAGGTAAGGTTATTGTTGTTTTATTTAGATAAATTAATGATAAGATTAAAAGCGAAGACTAGGCATTATTATTATTAATAGTGGTCGCCCACTGGTCATAATTCGAACATATTTAATTAATAATTAATGCTTTTTTATGCATGATTTAAAACATATACCTATTAGCATTCTGCACTCTTTCTCTATATACCTAAACTGTAAGTGTGTGAAATTTCATACTCCTCCGTCCGCGCAATTTTGGTCGCCCGCTGGTCGAAATTCGACCATATTTTATTAATAATTAATGAATGTTTTATGCATGATTTAAAATATAATACCTATTAGCATTCTGCTTTCCTTCTCTATATAAACTGTAAGTGTGCGAAATTTCATACTTCTCCGTCCGCGCAATTTTCGTAAAAAGGGGTACAAAGTTTTTGCTTCGCGTATTATTATAGATAAATTTATGATAAGAATAAAAGAGAAGACTAGCCCTATCTCTATCTGCCCTAATATATAAAATTCTCGCACCACAGTGTTTGTAACAAAACTCCTCCGAAACGGCTAGATCGATTCTTATGAAATGTTGTGTATATATTCAGTATGTCTGAGAATAGGACGTAAACTATTAAAATTTTATTTATTTATTTAGCCCGTTATACTGGGTGAGATTGACCTTATGGCTGTTGTTTGATTCGTTAAGCTATAGGATGTCTCTCATCTCAGTGTGCCTTTTTGCAAAGGCCTCCTCCAGTAGTTTCCATTGCTTCCTGTCTTGAGCAACTCTCCTCCATTTGGGTCCCGCAGTAAGTTTCAGCTCATCTTCCCAGTGCACTTGTTGTCGTCCTCGACATCTCTTGTCAACTATTAAAATACTAGAAATCATTTATTTGACAAAACAACGTTTGCCCGGTCAGCTTGTTTTAATTTAAAAAATAATATCTACAACGAAGTAACTACAGAAAAATTAAGTTATTCTCAGAGATATATCTAGGTATCTATTGTTTTTTTAAATAATATAATTGATATTATTATTATTATACAATAGACTTTTTACCGCGGTATCATCAGTCAGCAAAAATCAGCCGAATAATTTGATTTACAGAAATATTAGAGAAATGTACAGAATATTATACAATAATATAAAATACATGAGAAACAGTTGGGCTATCTAGGGACCGTTTCAAAATCGAAGCCAAAAAATATTTTTAGGTGCCAATTCCTCCTAGCCCAAGTACGTTTAAAACGATCTATAGATAGCTCAACTAATCCAGATTACATAATGGAATAATTGATGTGTAGGATGTATCTTGCTATCTTATTAACAGAGGTCAAATGATCATTTTATTGGTCGTAATTACGGATACTTAGTCTAGTGCTAGTGCTAGCTTGTTAAGAGTGAGTGTATGACAAAGAAAAAACAGTACTTAATATTGTTTTAATTGTAGGAGGCATGCATACATTTATTTATTTGTCGAATTCTGTGGCGCAGTGGCCCAAGGCCCAGCTGAGACGCAGACGGTTGCGGGTTTGATTCCCGCCGCAGGGCAACTGTTTGTATGATATTCAAGTATTTGTCTCGGGTCTGGGTGTGTCTATAATTGTATATATTTATAAAAAGAATATAAGTAGTATATCAGTCATGTGGTACCCATAACACAAGCTCTGCTTACTTTGGGGCATGTCTGGCATTATTATTATTTATTATGAATAATTAGAACGGTCCAGGACCAATTACACTAATTAATTAGATTCCAAATGACACCTATTTTATACAAAGAATTAGTTAAATAATTGAATAAATAATAAATGTCAAAATAAAGCAATAATAAATATTATAAAATAAATAATAATGGTAATGAAAAATTAAAAACAATTGAAAATATAGGATACTTAACTAAGATATTTAAGCACATAAAAATCCATATCAGATTAAAGTGTCTGTTTGTTTGTTGGTTTTGTTTTCACGGCTAAACGGATCTTGGTGAAATTTATTAAGAAAATAGGCATTTTTTTCGCATTTATCATATTAATTCATTTAAAAATAATTACACAAATGTACAAAATAATATAAAATATGTGAAACAGTTGAGCTATCTAAGGACCGTTTAAAACGATCTATAGATAGCTCAACTGATCCAGATCACTGCCAGATTGTAGCGTCCCCAAGACATTGCCCGAACATAGAGTATAACTTGAGAGGGGACATGGGCTTCTTATTTTGCACATAATTTTCACTCAAAACGGGATATTTACCATGATATATGAGTTTTTTTGCTTCTCGATATTTCGGCACAGTTGCATGCGCCATGATCACGAGATAAACTGAAGTCTTTGCGGGTGGATGTTATTGGCAGACAAAACGGTCTACCCTCTTTCTCAGTCTTTTACTGCGAACATTACCCCTACTGTTTCACTGTCACTAACAACTCGATCACGATTACGACACACAACACTCACGGTATCTGGACGCATAGCCGGTACCTCATTTTTACGATTTCCACACATCCTCACCACAGGGTTCTAGGCTCCAGACAATTGAAAACCGTCTTCTCGATTGAAATTGCTGTGTTTGGTAATCTCTATTGCCTCTTGTACCAATCTTGGGATGTAATGTTTTTCAGTTGAGATTACCTGTGGATTGTGTAACTCGATCCTTGACCACATCCGGGCGGATGTGTTCTGTCACTCGACAAGCTATGGTACGTTTTGTTTGGCCGATGTAAGAGCTCCCACAGCTGCAGTCAATCTTGTACACTCATGGTGTTTGAAGAGGAATCTTATCTTTAGGTGAGCGCAGGTAGTGTGAGATCTTCTTTAAAGGAGTAAAAATTGTTTTTATGGACAATTTTTGCAGGGCTTTCGCAATTTTGTCCGTCACTCCTTTGATGTACGGTAGAAAAGCAGGTTTTCGTTCTACTATACATTTGTGGGGTTTAGGCCTTTGTCTAACTGGAAAAGATCGAAGTTTATATCCATTTTTACGTAGGACATGCTGAACATGAGCTAGCTCACTCTTTATGGAGTACTCATCACATAGGTCGAAAGCACAGTTCGTGAGAGACATTACAACCGAGTTAAGCTGCCGAGGGTGATGGTGTGAATCAGCATGGAGATATCGATCCGTATGGGTCGGCTTCCTATAAACCGAATAGCCTAATAAGTTAGAATCCATGTTGAAAACACAAAAGCGAGTTGTCCCCTACCAGACACATGCAGATATTAACTCACAAAAAACTCGAACGGTTATTAATTTGTCTGACAAGGTTTTGAATGATTCTGCTCTCAGAGTGTTAGAGAAGGGTCTAAATTTTGCCCCTATCACGAAACGCATCCCTTATGAGAAAGTGATCGGTAATGTGCAGGAGGTCATTCGTTATAATAGAATACCAGAAAGTGACGCGGAGTGTCTAAGACAGGACATTGCATTTATATTACGTCATACTAAACCTCCAGAACCCAACATTACTAAGGATGAGTCGATGGCGTTAAAAGAGTTCCGCCAAGATACCAACTTGTTGGTCCTTAAGGCTGATAAGGGGAACGCTACGGTAGTTATGAACGTCACAGAATACGAGGATAAAATCCTGAACTTGTTGAATGACACACACATACAAACTGGTGAATTACAATCCGACGGCTGGAATACATCGTAGTACCCAGAAAATTATAAAGGAGTGCCAATACGCTATAGGAGAGGAACTAACAAGCAGAAGCAGAAAAACTCATATATCATGGTAAATATCCCGTTTCTTATTTTGCATTCGTGGTAAAACCCGCCGGCTGAAGCTAGTCCTAAATAAATGTGGGGTTATCTTTTAGAAACTGTTTTTATGTATTATCTTTATTACCTACGTACTGTAATAAGTAAGTATTTATATCGCTTGCAAACAACATTATATAAATTTATGATTCTTTAAAAGATTATATGTTATCTCACCATAAGATATTTATTTACCTACTAATAAGTATTGTAGGTAATGTAGGTAATCTATTCAATTTAGAATGCCGTAGGTTTCTAAACCAAACTCTAATTTACATAGATACATAAAACTCTAGATCTAGAACTAGAATTCTAGACCTATATATATATAAGTATAAATATATTGAAAATAATGCATGGCCTCAGGTTGCTCTGCCCTGAGACAGTTAACAGACACATTTGAAATGTATTAACTCTCTTGTATTAGTATTTCGTAGTTAAGGTAGTTATAAGATGGATCATGCAAAAAAGCGCTAGGACCAGGACGAGTTTCTTGCCAGTTCTTCTCGGGCTTGGGTTAGGAGGAATTGGCACTTAAATCCACCTAGTATGTAAGACGTTTCAAAGTGATCCTTGTGATTGTATTGAATAAAATATCTTTTGACTTTGACTTTGACTTAACAAAGTCGTGTTAGTTATATCATTAATAACTCGAGAACGGCTGGACTATGATTTTTGGTTTGTTTGATTTGTATCCGCCCCGAATAGCAGAATACATATTAAAACATAAACAAAATGCAGAATTAAAAAAATTTTGTGAACGAAGTCTAACGGTACAGCTAGTAATTAATAAGTAATGAGGTCTAAGTATTAATAATAATAACAATGCTGGATATTTCGCACAGCATCATCTAGCCTCAAGGTATGCAGAGTGTGTTATGGGTAAATAAATACATATTTTTATGTAAATGCATAAATAGTATATAAATAAATATTGTTAGACAATGCACACAACACCATCTAGTCCCAAACTAAGAATAGCTTGTATTATGGTGATCAGATGACTGATAGAATACTTATATATTTTTAAATACATACTTATGATACTTTATAACACCCAGACACAAAACAAATACCTGTGTTCTTCACAAAAATGTTTATCCATACATTTTATACTTAGAAAAACAGCCAGACCCGAGAAAAATATTTGCAGATCATAAACATTTGACCCGCGACAACTCAACTAGTAACCTAACAACCCAACTACACTCGTGAGCAACCGAATCGAATCACCCCTACAAAATTTACAAAGTGTAACTTTTTTCCAAAATGACCTGAGTAATGCATATAGAATATATTTTTTTTTGAAAGCTTGATCTTTAAGCTTCAAAATAACACTACTATCATTTAAATTTGTTCAGTTCTTTTTAAAATAGCGCTGTATCAGTGCAAGCATCAAAAATGCGCTTTGTGCAGTAGCTGTGCGGGCGCGTTCCAACCCCCTATAAAACCCCCGTGCAAGCAGTGCACACTTATCAGTCGCTCATCAGACGTTGACCTGAACACACCTACGCAAGTTACGATCGCCGATTCACAACCACTATGGATACAACACCAGAAATAGCCGCTCAAGTTGTTGCTTTGCTGCAACAGGATCTCAGCCAGCGAGAAGTCGCTCGTCGACTAAACCTGAGTCAATCTGCTGTGTTTAGGGTGTACAGAAGATTCCAAGAGACTGGTTCTTACTCCAGGACGCCAGATACCAGTCGGCGCCGGGTAACATCTGAGAGAGACGACCGTTTTATCGTTTCGACGAGTCTCAGAAACCGCCATCTTACCGGTGTTTCTGTCCAGCAGCAGCTGAGAGAAGTTCGAGGAGTGTCTGTCAGTCAATGGACAATCAGAAGAAGATTAAAAGAAGCTAACCTCGTTCCAAGACGGCCTGCCAAAGGCCCAAAATTGACCACAGCTCACCGACAAGCGCGCCTTGAATTTGCTCGCGAACACATTAATTGGAGTGCTGAGCAATGGCGGTCAGTCCTGTTCACTGACGAAACCAGAGTGTGTCTACATGGCAGTGATAGGAGAGCTCGGGTCTACAGGCGCCCAGGCGAGCGGTTTGCGCAGTGCTGTTTTGCCGAAACCGTGTCCTACGGGGGTGGTTCGTGTATGATGTGGGCGGGCATTTCGCTGGAAGGAAAAACGGAGCTCGTTTTCATCCCTGGTGGAGGCCGAGGAGGCGGTCTGACTGCTGCGCGATATGTGGAAGACATTCTTCTGGATCATGTCTTGCCTTATGAAGGCTTCATCGAGGACGGCTTTCTGTTAATGCATGACAATGCCCGGTGTCATACAGCACGAATCACTCGTCAGTTCATGGATGAAGTTGGCATTCGGACCATGGACTGGCCAGCATTAAGTCCTGATCTCAATCCGATTGAGCATGTATGGGACCAACTCAAACGGAGGGTACGAGCCAGAAATCCGGCGCCTACAAGCATCGCAGAGCTAAAGATGGAAGAGGAGTGGGAAAGGCTACCTCAAGAACTGATTAAAAAACTTATTAAATCAATGAAAAACCGCCTACAAAGTGTTATTAGAGCTAGAGGAGGCAACACCAAATATTGATTAAATAAATGAAGAGTATTAAACATAAATTTTCTGTTTTATTTTAATTTTGATTAGCCCTATGTTAACTTAAATTAACTTCACTTTTGTTGTGTTTCCATTCAAAACTGATTAATTAAAAAAATACTGTGTAGATTTTCAAAATAATGGTGTAATTTTGAAGCTTAAAGATCAAGCTTTCAAAAAAAAATATATTCTATATGCATTACTCAGGTCATTTTGGAAAAAAGTTACACTTTGTAAATTTTGTAGGGGTGATTCGATTCGGTTGCTCACGAGTGTAGTAAGATAGTCTTACTAGCGCCTTCGTCTGCGCGTAATTCTAACGGCTTTTGCAGCGCACGCCAGTATAGCTCACAGATGGCAGATTTTTTTCTTCTTACATTATATTTATACGACACTTATCGTTATATTTTGGACAATTCACACAATATCTTTATAAATTATAGCCTATGTGTTATTCTGATGTATAAGCTAGATTATTGTAAAGTTTCATTAAAATCCATTTAGTAGTTTTTGCGAAAGAGTAACAAACATACATACAAACTTTCACGTTTATTTTTATTTATTCGTTTTTTTTGTTAGTAAGGATAAGGATATGTATCTTATTAAAATAAACTGAATATTTTTTAATAATAACTAAAATTTATTAGAGGAATGTACAAAATAATAATATAAAAAACACGTGAAACAGTTGAGCTATCTAAGGACCGCTTAAAACGATCTATAGATAGCTTAACTGATGCAGATCAATGCTAGAGGGCAGCGTACCCAAGACACAGGCAGCATTTTCACGTTGAATGGCAATGCTAATACTCATTTGTCACGTGATGTGTCTATCAAATGCCTTCAAATATTTTTTTATGTATTATATAGTATTATTATATAAAATAATAATAGCTTTGTAGTATTCAGCCTGTTAATATATACGTAGGGATATTCACATACCTAGTATAATAATAGGTATTTACGATATATCCATCTACATATTTCAATCCAGGGTTTTCAATAAAAAAAATGGTTTCCCATGTTTTAAGTCACTGAAAAATTTATAATTTGAATAAGAATACATAAATTATTTTATTATACATCTATTATTATATATTTGTTTAATTATAATTGTAATAAGAACTATATTAACAAATAAAAATAATAATAATGCCGGACATTTCACGCAGCATCATCTGGCCCCAAAGTAAGCAGAGCTTGTGTTATGGGTACCCCATGACTGATTTACTACTTAAATACTTTTTTTTATGTAAATACATACATATTATACTTAGAAACACCCAGACCCGAGACAAATACTTGCAGATCATACAAACATTTGTCCCGTGGCGGGAATCGAACCCGCAACCTTCTGCGTCTCAGCCATTCCTTAGCCCACTGCGCCAAAGAGGTCGTCGAAATATATGTAGTTAAAGGTCTATAGTCTAGTCCTCGTAGCTAGTTACGTATAGCAGGCAGGCAACGTGTTAGAAAAACATTATAAGTCCATTCAGTAAAATAATTAAGTTTTAAAATCTAAAAAGATAACCTTCATTAGATAAAATTTGAGCCCATAAAAATTGAATTTCTCTTTTACAATCCTTTTAGGCATGTATTTTTTTTATATGTAAATATTTATATATATAAATATTTATAAATATGTACATTAGTCAATTAAAAGTGTAGTACAAAATGCCTTTCCCTATTTTCCCCCTTAGAGGCGGTATTTTTTCATCAAATTTAAATAGGACCAAAAGGGAAACAAAAAAATCCAAATTGTTTCATAAATGACGATATTCTGAAAATATAGAACCAAATTGAGATTTTTTCCCTTTTCGTTTTTTGAAGCCAAAGACAGTTGCATGTTTATCTGTATCCCTATCTCTTATCTTTATTCCTATTATATCCATCTCTATCCCTATCCATATCAATCTTATTTTAATTTTCAGATATCCAAAATGGAGGCAGTTATATTCGACGGCAAATCGCTGACGCTCAAGTACGAGCCGAAGTATCCAATGCCGAAGATCACGAGAGATACTGATGTGGTCGTTAGAGTCGAGTATTCCGGGGTTTGTGGCACCGACCTGCATATTATTCAGGTAAGATAACATAAAAAAATGACGACCTCTGTGGTGTAGTGGGCAAAGGTTCGTATGACGCAGGTTGCAGGTTCGATTACCGCGGGACAAATGTTTGTATGATCTGTAAGTATTTGTCGCGGGTCAGGGTGTTTCTATGTATAATATGTATCTATGTATTTACAAAAAAAGTTTATAAGTAATATATCAGTCATGTGGTGGGTACCATAACACAAGCTCAGCATACCTTACATACCGGGTACCTAGCGCCGTTATAGTGTAAGATTTTAACCTGAGAAAAAATGCACCTATGTACACATGTTATTGGTTAAATAAACTTATCTTATCTTATCTTAGCAGTCAGTCAATGAATAATCCACATGAATATCACACAAATATTTCTAGAAATCAAAATGTCATGTATTTGGTGGTTAAAACAATTTTTATTATTTCGGTATATTTTAATTTGAAAATAGGTGAAGATAGGCTTCATATGTGATATTATGGGTCACGAAGGTACCTATCTACTTAAGATGCTAGTTTTACCAACTTCTATAAGTGCGTGTCAGGACACAACCTTACAGACATACCTGTTATAGCGTTCTTATACTTACCGACCCTAGACATGTATTCTTTGTTTATCATTTCATGAAGTAAAATAACACTTCTAAATTAACATTTTTTCTCGTTATATTGCATGTTTTATTCAGTAATCAGCGGAATTTTAATAAATAAATTGTGACTATATAGGACTAGTATGGACAATTGAATTATATAAGTATTATGGTGCAATGTGATTTGAACGAAGAGGAATCCCGAGAAAGTTCTAGACGGTCATTTCGCTATGACGTTTAAAATTGACAATTGACCATCGACTAAGACTTTAAGAAACAAATTGACTATAAATAAACATAAACACTTGACACTGGCAAAATTGACATTATTATGTCACATGCCATAAACAAAGAAGAAGAAGAAGACCCTGGACATGAGTTTAGCTACTTAGGCCACAAAGAATGCTAAAGCATTCTTTGCATGGCTCATTTAGAGTCTTTGGATGGCTCTAAATGAATTGACTCGTGCCTCCAGTTGCATACCTTAATGCTTATTATTTTTTAGGGAGAGTTCCCAGCGACGAAAGCGCGTCCTATTCCCCTAGGACATGAGTTCAGCGGAGTTGTGACAGAAGTGGGCACCACATCCATCTTCAAGAAAGGACAGCTTGTGGTCGTGGATCCTAACAGGTGAACAATTGATTTCCGTCAGAAGAGGCGTCTACTCGGAAATCGATTACGATATATCGGAACGATAACATCGTTTAAATGTTATAGTTCAGTCTAATTGACAGTAGTGTCGTTAGATAATTGATTCAGGCGTTACGGAAATCAATTACAAAATATTGAATAGGAAACCTCATCGCAAATTTCTACATTCATTCACCGACTTTAAACACTAATTAATTTATAGACCTTCGGAGTCTCTACTCCTGAAATCGTTAATCGATATATCGGGACAATAGTCGTGCAAAACCCTACTACAAAAGTAAGGTCGATCGTATTATCGTTCAAAACGATAGTTGAAACGATGAAACTTAGAGTTCCTAGGTTTTGCACGATTATTGTCCCGATATAATTTTGTATTTCGTTTTGTGGAGTAGACCTTCGGACGTCTGACATAAGGCCTGAGATCAGTGTTTTACTCAGCCCTACCCCAACAGGGAACAGTAAATACCTGGGGGCCGACCGCTGTAATTTTGAAAGTTTGAACCAAAGCTAAACCAAATCTAAACCAAGGTCAAAACGTTATTTTTGACATATTTCGTATTTCGTATTTCGTTTGCCCAGGAATATTTATTGATTCCAGTCCCTGTAATCTCTGCGAATTCTGTCGGAAAGGCAAATACCATTACTGTCTAACCGGAGGCATCAACAACACCATCGGTATCTATCGCGATGGTGGCTGGGCGCAGTACTGCTGCGTGCCTCAGGAACAGGTCTACGCGTTACCTGAGGGCATCACTACTGAACAGGGTGGGTAGAGGGTACCTTGGATTGCTAGCCTTTCTAGTTCCTACTAATATTATACATGGCTGGTCTCCATCACATCTTTATTTGTAACGTCTTTTGCGTTGTTGTGGGTTTGATCTCCATCCAGGATAAACATTTGAGGAGTCAACATAATATTTGTTCTGTTATAAGGTATTATAAGTCTTTATATATTACTAGTTGTACCCGGCTTGCGTTGCAATGCCAAATGTTCTCACCGTTTAAACCTTCCCTGGACTACGACGAACATTTCAACACCAATAAATCCATTTTGATAAACACGGGCTTTACTCACGTATTATTTTGTCGATGGAGGCACCGACAATGTTCATAATGACAAATCAGTGCGAACCGTGAACTCGAGCGGCAACGAGCGGACCGCGGATCAAACTCACCCTGATGAAGATTCTCTAGATGAATCGAAACATTGTCGGTGCCTCCATCGACAAAATAATACGTGAGTAAAGCCCGTGTTTATCAAAATGTATAGTACAACTCACGAAAGTTTTGAAAGTGAAATAAATCAGTCCAGCCGTTCTCGAGTTTTAGCGAGACTAACGAACCCCAATTGATTTTTATTATATAGAAGATAAGTATTCTATCAGCTTATAAGTTTATTCATATAAGTATTTTGTGTCTGGGTGTTATCAAGTTTCATAATTATGTATTTAAAAATATATGTTTATGTATTCTATCAGTCATTTGGTTTCCATAGTACATGCTATACCTAGCGTGGGGCCCGATGGATTGTTCAAACACATTTATATATTGATTTTTTTAGTACTTCAAAATTTTCTTGCACCTACACGAAGGCCTGTTTTGCGAGATACTGGATAATGATAGTATTGCAAAACCTGTGTTACTAAAAAACACATCTTTGACAATCGACCCAAACAGCAATGACGTTCTCAGTGACGCAGTGTGCCAAGGTCTGGCTAAGACGTAGAAGAGACCGGGTTCGATTCCCATTGCGGCATAAAAGATTGTATGATCTGAAAATATTTGTGTCAGATCTGGGTGTTTCTATGTACAAAATGAATGTATTTACAAAAAAGTATATAAGTAGTATATCGGTCCTGTGGTACCCATAACACAAGCTCTGCTTACTTTGGGGCCAGATGATGCTGTGTCAAATATCCAGGCATTGTTTATTTATAATGGAGCACGCTTTGTTTCCAGCTGGCCTCTGTGAGCCGTACTCGTGCGTGGCGCACGGGTTCGACCGCGCCTCACCAATGCTTGTCGGGGAGAAGATCCTCGTTGTCGGAGCTGGTATCATTGGTGAGTTACCTACAAGAACAAAAATCTACTTCTATGAATTCATACGAGTTAGTAACTACCGCGAGTTAAGCCAGGCGTACTCAGAACTTTACGTATGAAGCTACAAGTACAATGCGCTTGTTGTCAGAGCTGCTGTAATTGGGTTGGGTAATTGAGTTACCTACAAGAAATACTTCTACGACTTCATACGAGTCAGTAACTAACGCGAGTTAAAAGCCGGGCGTAGAACTTTACGTATGAAGTTACAAGTACATTGGTGCATCAAATTTGGTAAGAAAATTCGTTAAGAACAGTTTTTAAAGTGCCACGACGCTCAGCACTAAAAACTTCAGGATTATATGTGACTAGGTATATGGTATGTACCTTACATACGGTATCTTTCAGGAAACCTTTGGGTGACGACCTTGCACCACCATGGACACAGGGACGTCACTGTTTCAGAAATGAACAAGACTAGACTGGACATTGTTAAAAAGCTGGGTATGGGTTTTTACTTCCATATTGCGCTTTCACCGATATTTTTATTAGGGTTCTAAAATTATATACTACCGTAATCTAATGAGAACCCATCAAAGACCAAGTTGACTCGTCCGAGCTGATTAGCCTGGGCGTGTAGAGAGAATCAAACATTAGATGAATTTCGTAAATATTTTGGAGATATATATTTAATATTGTTGCACCGTGGGCAAAGCCCGGCCTAGGTCGGAGAAGATTGCGGGTTCGGTTTCCGACGCGGGACAAATGTTTTACATGATCTGCAAGTAATTGTATCGGGTTAGGGTATTTAACTATGTATTAACTTAAAATATGTATTTACAAAAAAACAATATGAGCGAGCCTTACAGTAGTCGCATGTGATGTGTATGAGCTGATGCAACGACAGAATGTGCCGAAGACTTCAAACATGCCGGTCTCGATAGGGCCATATATTTGAGCCAAGGGCTGGCTACTAACTGGCTCAGCGTATTAGTATTGCCATTCCACGTGGTAATGCCGCCAGTGTCTTGGAGACGGTGCCCGCTGGCACTGATCTGGATCAGTTGAACTATTTTTAGATCGTAAACGGTTTTTAGATACATTTTTAAAAACAAGGGGTTTACTGTTTAACTGACACTGTTTCTAGATGAATAGAAACAGTGTCGGTGCCTCTATAGACAAAATAATACGTGAGTAAACCCAGTGTTTTTTAAATGTATGGTCCTTAGATAGCTCAATAGTTTCACATGTATTTTATATTATTCTGTACATGTTTTGGTCTTAGCGCTTTGTATGATCCTTCATAACTATTTCATCTACAAAAACTACGTTAATTTAAAGTATGCTCCCGTTTATTTGGCAGTGATATCACAGTATAACTACGTTTATAGCTTAAACAATCATTCTTCATATTAATATGCTTACAACTGGAATTCCAGCTCGACACCTCAGATTTCTAATTACATAGTCCTCTGAGGATGTCAAATGGCACGCCCAAATCATTATATTAGGCACATGCACAGTTTGCGTATGCGTTAGTATTCCATACGTGACAGGTTGTAATTGCAAGTCCTTCGCCACTTATCTTATTGTTATTTCAGACACCGGCTTCAGACTAGTAACACCAGACGTGTTGGCCAAAGAAGAAGTGTTCTACGATGTTATTATTGACTGCACAGGTAATCTACCACTACCTTATATCATACTAGAAACCTGCCCTTGCTTCGTACGGGTGAATTATACACCTAAATATTCTTCATGAATCACTCCGTTCATTGGTGGAAACCGTATGTTGGTGGTCCGATGATAATGCCGCTGCAGTCTTCCTGTTCACGAGTAGTTAACCTTTTTCGAACTAGATGTCGCTACTAGTAGATTAGAACGCGCCTCCACTAATAGTACTATCAGACGTAGGTCAACAATCAACTCAATCAAATCACTCCCATACCATTGAAGAGAATGTTGGTAACTTGAGGTCTGAATAATTGAAATTTTCAGGAGTTGGTAAAGTGATGGAGATCAACTTTGATTATCTGTCTCCGGGGGGCAAGTACGTGCTTTTTGGATGCTGTCCCCCCACCCACCAGGCCTCGTAAGTAATTTCGATTTTACGTTTTTTTTTGCGTTACGTTTTTTTTTACTGGAAGATTGTGAGAATCAGTTTATAATAAATCCAGGATGATAAATGGCTGGAATATTGGAAATTGCGATAAAATTTGCAATAGCGATTACTAATATTATAAATTCGGATGTGTCTCTTACAGTCTTTCTTTGTTACCTCTTCACGGCTAACGGATCTTGATGAAATTTGGTAAGATAGATTGTATCTGGGGGCCGGATAAAAGTATTTTTTTATGTAGGTACCACGCGTGCAAAGCCGCAGGTAGCAGCTAGATTCTAATATCGAAAGGGATTAGGATTATAATACCTTATCGAAAGACAGACAGAGTCACTTTCAAATTTATTTATTATTATGCAAATGAAGTACATTACCTGACCGCACCTATACTTACTGCGGGCTAACCATGAAAACGTCTATCCGAGACTACGGATTCGAACGCTACACGAACGAACGATGAAAAATATCGCTACCATGTAGTTTAAACGGATTTAGTTCTTTCGTTCGGGATCCACAACGTTTCTTCGTGATTGAATGAAAAATGATAAGTCTGTTTTCGTACACAAAAGACTTATGTGAACGAACTGTTACATGTATTCCACATGTTTCTACTTATTATATCTACTGTAATATTCCTAGCTGTCAGTTTTCCAAACATTCTAATATAAAATAAAAATAAAATAATCCGACTGCATTAAGGAATTTATTCGTTTTTATTAAACCCATGTTTATTTATAGGTTAGGTTAGAATTTTAACAGTCCTATTAAAAAACTTTCTGTTGGAGAAGTGTTTCTACTCTGTTAATGAGTTTATGACAGGATTATGACAGGATCTGACATCAAACATTATCAAATATTATGACGTTATTAGTGTTATTATTATTTTTTATATCAACCAAACATTGTGGATTTATATATGTTTTTTTTTAATGGTAATTCTTAATTGATTATTATGTGTTTATTAATTGTAATTAATTCATAGTATGTACATTCAAATAAGATTAGTAAAATAATTGTTACTGAATAAATGAAATGAAATGAAAAATGAAATTATAATCACTTGAAATAAGTCGTCTAAAAATTGCAAATAAATGCTTATGTCATATGTTATTTCATGCATATAATATTATTATGGTCGGTTTATACTAGTATTTTTTTAGTGGTGTATTGTGTACGAAAAAGAACTTCCATTTTTCATTCAATCACGAAAAGACGTCACTGATCCCGAACGAAAGAATTATATCCGTTGAAATTTCACAGTAGGAATATGCTTCCTATTTCGTGCGTGTGCCGTTCGGATCCATAGTTTCTGATTGGCATTTTCATGGTAGACATACTAACGTCTCTACGTTCGGTCCGAACCGCTTCATGGTAGGAATTATCAATGACTGATTGTCATGTGCCGTCTTCGGGACCAATTGCGGAACAAATGTATTATGTATTATATTTCACTAGCGACCCGCCCCGGCTTCGCACGGGTGCGATGCTGATACTAAATATACAACAGAATGTCTCTGTATACAACGTTATCTAAGAGAATAACATAGACTAAGAGATAGACATATACCATTACGGGCTTTTGTGTAGAGCTTTTTAAAGTGTACAATACTGTAGTACATTATTTTGATCTATCTCGTAGGGTTCAGCCAGCGTTTGCAATGTAAGCGCAAAAAAATGAGTTTATTTACGACACCACATAAGAAACCTCTAAAATTATCAGTAAACCTTCCTCTTGAATTACTCTATCTATTAAAAAAACCGCATTACAGACAGACAGCGGGAGGCGACTTTGTTTTATACTTTGTAATGATGGACGAAATTAATGTTCATAACTAAGGAATTTCGCTTTATGGTCGACCCCCTGTTATATACTGTTTAATGACTTTACAACTAGTGGCTGTGAGCTGTAGACCTCGCGAACATTTTTCGAAATGACTGAAATATGACTTTTTTACGTTTTCAACCCCCATATCTCCGCCATTTTGAATTTCCAAAAACTGAATCGACAAAAAAATATATATAGTTATAGAACCTGCTCACAAAATTTCACGAGAATCGGTTGAGAAATGCGTCACACCCTAATAATAATGTTAGGTGAACTGAGATAGATAAATCTGTCACCTCTACCTTATTTTATTTTTTCATTTTCAGCGTCAACCCCTTCCAGATCTACAACAAGGAAATAACATTGATTGGTGTCAAAATTAACCCCTTCACCTTCCCCAGTGCCATCGCTTGGCTTAAAGCCATGGGCCCAAGGTACTTCTTCAATTTTTTTTGCTGTCTTGCTATGTTTGCTTTGCTTCTGACGATGACTTTCTTTTGAAAAGTATATAAACTGACTGCTTTTTGTATTAGACTAATTCAAATTACTTCTTGGGTTATGACTTCTGTCACAATTATGTCAGTGTCTGTTTCATGGCGTTTCGTTAATGATCTGCGGCCGTCTTGCGAAGCAAACGTTGGTGTTTTTATTTAAATAGAGCTAGAGTTATTGACTCGGGTGAGAATAATTGTAATAAAAGCTTTGTGTTTCTTTGTGTTTGTTCAAAATTCGTTCAAAAATTAACCGTATTATTATTTTGTTAAATAATAACAATTACGTTAAATTAACAATTATTTTATTTTTGTTTACTTGGACGACATATTTTTTCCAACTATTTTCATTTAAAAACCAAACTACTAAAGCGATTTGTTGTTATTGTTGTTGTTGCTGAAATGTCTATGGGACCAATAAGAAAGTACATCCCTTCACTTCAAACAATATTTTTTAAAATCAGAAATCATCCGAATTGAGAACCTCCTCCTTTATTTGAAATATTTTCGGTTAAATATAGTTCGTGAGTAAAACCCGTGTTTATCTAAATATCCAAGAATATATATTTATTTACGTCCATTGTTTTTCGCAGATATGTCGACTACGAAAAGCTTGGAGTGAAGACCTACTCTCTCAAGGAATACGAATCTGCGATCAGCGAGCTGAAGGCTGGCAAAGTCGCCAAGGTTGTGTTCAAAATTAAATAGAAAACAATTATAATAATATATGTATAAATACTGTGGTGTTATTCGTTAAGTATTTATCGTTAAATCAACCTTTGTGTGGTCTACATAGGGTTTACTTTCCTGGCAAAAAAAAACTAAAGGTCTTCTTCTTCTTCTTTGTTAATGGCCTGTGACATACTAATGTCAATTCTGGCAATGTCAAGTGTTTATAGTTTATAGTCAGTTTGTTTGTTATTAGTCTTAGTCGATGGTCAATTGTCAATTCTAAATGTCACGCGGAATGGCGTCTAGAATCCCAAACTAAGGGTCTTTCTTACGTAATCAGTTAAGCATTCGTTATGATTTGTCCTTGTCATTCTAATGTCAAATAATAAAGATGGCAGATATAGATAAACTACGTCATACTGCTTTACTGACGTCATTTCCTATAAACTTTTCGCGTAAATAAAGATTTGATTTGTTATTAGAATTGTGCCGTTCATGAAGTTGGTATGAATAGCCGCAATGAATCAATTTGAATTTAGAATTCTTTTAATTTTCTATATTTAAAAAATTCCCGCCATTTTTTTTTGCTTTATAACTCAATGGGATTTAGAATATTTTTATGTGTTCTATATTACATCCTACTACATATTTGTTATTTTTCATCTACCAGAAGAATTTACAAGACAATAAAATGTTTTATTTTTTTATTTTATTATATTATCTAGGAACGAACATATGGACATAAAAAGTCACAACACTTGTACTAACTTGTACTAACTCGAAAAACAATCATAAAATAATGTCACAATTTATATACGTTAGTATATATTGATACTAAATATTAATAGGTACCTAGGTAATGAATTAGTAAAGTTAAAATGTTCATCTTAACTCTCCTTTCTAAAAGCGAAGCGAGCCACAACAAAAGCAGCCTTGATTGTCTCTCTAGACAAATGCCTAACGCTCTCTAGACAAATAGATAAAATTCTATGGAAATGACAGCAGCTGTCAGGCATCAGTCACGTGACATCACAAGCTAGTGTTATACTTATACAATTCAATATTTCCGCAGAGTCGTTAGAGTGAAGAAAAAGTAAATAACAAAATAAATGTGTGAGTGTCGTGGAAAACTCGGTTGGAACCAAGTTTCTATCGTAGTATATTATTATTGATAAACGTATTATATTATTGATTAACAAATACCTACTAATGACGGAATTACTAGCGTCTAAGAGCAATTAAATGAAACGCAGAAATAACTAATGAATCGTAAGAATGGTAGGAAATTTCATAATTAATATTTTTTTTTGAGTTGTGTAAATAATAATTTTGTAAACAGTAATGAACAATACCTAAATCGTTCAATTCATCTACTTCATTCGTTCATCTAATTAATTCATTCGTGTCATCTTATGGATAACCGTCTACACTAAAGAAAAGGTCGTGACAGAAAATCGTGACGAAAAATCTATACTTTTTTCGCCTAGCCCTCATCCGCCATGTCCGTACCGTGCGATAAGGAGCTTCGTTCCAATATATAATATAGCTAAGTATTTGTCTAGACAGCCTTGTATCTCTACCTTATGGAAGACAAGGGAATTCTGCTAGTGCTTTTGGGTAAATAAAACTGGCTTTTGCTCCCGATAATAAAAAACTATATTAACGTTTTTAGTTGAGAATGCAGATTAGGTAAGAATTTTTGTTCTACGACAAAAAATTACGAAGTTACGACGAAATTATGTACTGGTCCGTTTTTGATAATTCAAAATGATATATATCATTCTTATGTCTTATAGAATTACGTGGATACTTGTTCTATTGAATTTGCTATAACTTTACTGATCCTTATTGTCTATGGCTGAATAATTCATGAATAGTTGACCGGTACTTAAGTCGGCTCAGTTGGTAGTGAATAATTGGAATGAAAGTTTTGTGTTTTGTAAGGTAGTTATAAGATGGATCATATAAAAAAGCGCTAGGACCAAGACGAGTTTCTTGGCCAATTCTTCTCGGGCTTGGGTTAGAATTAATTGGCACCTAAATTCACTTAGTATGTTAGATGTTTCAAAGTGATCCTTGTGATTGTATTGAATAAAGTATCTTTTGATTTTGACTTGACTTTGAGTAGCTCTGCCTTTTATGCTGTAGGTTGAGGGTTCTTTTCCCTCTCAGAACAAATATTTGTGTGATTTACATATTTTTTCTGAAATTGTGTATTGTATAGGTATCATAAAGATGAATTGAAAAGCGTATATAAGTATTCTTAGTCATCTGGTACCCATAGTTCAACCTATGCTAAGTTTGAGGCTAGACTTTTAGGTGATGTGTCAGATCAGATCAAATCAAAAAATCCTTATCCAATAAAATCACAAGCAACACTTTGAATCGTCTTCTTACATGCTAGTTAATGCAGTGCCGGTGCCTTTTAACCCCAGTTCTAGAAGGATCCGGCAAGAGACCCGTCTGGTCTTAATACTTTTTGTATTATCCGAGTAGGATGTGTAGGATGCCGAGTCGAGTTGGAGCAGATTCATCCGAAGCTTTTATGTAATCTAAATAATCTGTTATTTTATAACATGCTTTATAAGACAGTTTCTGTTTTATTACGTTTTTATATTTACCAATCGATTATTTATTTTTTATGCTTGAATTTCATTGTTACCTACCTACTTACAAATAAATAATATATAATGCCAGACATTAAACACAGAGTCATTTAGCCCCAAAGTAAGCAGAGCTTGTGTTATGGGTACCAAATGACTGATATACTTACCTATATACTTTTTTTGTAAAAACATAAATATAATGCATAGAAAAATATCCAGAGCCGAGACACATACCTGCAGATCATACAAACTTTTGTCCCGCGCCGCGGCGGGAATTGAAACCGGAACCTTCTGCATCTCAAGCAAGCCTTCGCCCACAGAGGCCATCAAATAAATGAGTGTCTATGTCTATTTCTGTGGCGTAGTGGGCTAAGGTCCGGCAGACACACAGAAGGTTGCGGGTTCGATTCTCGATTCGATGATCTGCAAGTATTTGTCCTCGGGTCTGGGTGTATTTATGTATAATATAAGAATTTACAAAAAAAAGTATGTAAGTAGTATATCAATCATATGGTACCCATAACACAAGCTCTGCTTACTTTGGGGCCAGATGACGCTGTGTTTAATGTCCGGCATTATTTATTTATTTTATCTACATTGTAGGCTACATCAAGAAGTAAGTACAAACGCGCAGACAAATGCGCGGGCGTTCAGCTAATTTTTTATAAATTTTGTAAAAAAATCTAAGGCTCGCTTAGGTCCTGTTATTATTTTCCGCACCGTTTTGTTCTCGCTTCGCACGGAACTCTAAAACCTAATAACCTTTTCGATTCAAATGCGTCCAAGACAATGACCTTAGAACTAGGTCAGTATGTAACAAATACCCATTGTTAGGCCCGCGTAGGTGTTACAACCATGCCGCAGTAAGATAGATCGCCGTGTCCTCAAGTGGTGAGGGATTATCAAAAACAATTGTTTTGACAAGGTGCTACAATTACAGAAGTGTCAAAGAAGAATTTCTGAGAATTGTATTATCCCTCTGAAATAAAAAGTTGGTTGGATAAAACTATAGACACGGCATGATTCAGCAAAGTCTTTGCACGGTCTATTAATTATTATATTAATAAGTGAAGCAAAAACTTTGTACCCCTTTATACGTAAATTGCGCGGACGGAGGAGTATGTAATTACGCACACTTATAGTTTAAATAGAGAAGGAGGGTAGAATGCTAATATTTTTTTTTTATTATGCATAAAAAATACATTAATTATTAATTAACTATTGTCGAATTTCGTTCGCGTTGAATAGCGAAACTCATTTATCAAAATATTTTTTATTTTGACCTCTCTAATCAGTCGGTGGTAGCTCTGTCTTCTACGCTGTAGGTTATGGGTTCGATTCCCAAGACAAACATTTGTGTGATAAACATAGATGTTTGTTATGTGTCTGGGTGGTATCTAACTAATATTATAAATGCGAATGTAACTCTGTCTGTCTGTTTGTTACATTTTCACGCCTAAGCCGCTGAACCGATTTTAATGATTTTTTGTATAGAGATATATGAGCCTTTGGAGAAGGACATAAGCTACTTTTTATGTAGGTACCCCGCGTGCGAAACCGCGGGCAGCAGCTAGTAAATTATATATATCTGAGTATATAAGTATTAAATATAGTACAAACTTTGCTTTGTGGCTGGATAGTGCTTTCTAATCCGAACTTACCAGCTAGTACCTAGCTAGTACTCTTAAAGTACTTAGCAATACCCAGCCACAGAACAAACATATATGCTCCTCACACAAATGCTTGTCCTGGGGATCGAACCCACAACATATACAGCGCAGAATGTAGAGCTACCAACTAAGAAGAGGCACGTAGTTCTTCTTCTTAGGTAATGGTATGTGCCATAATGATAACAATTTTGCCATTGGCCTCAATTCTGTTGGCACCAACCTAACTAATTTTAGCTAAAATTAGGTTAAGAACTGTCAAATGAAACTTTGGTATTCTTCTGTTACCAACTCTTCCTAATTTAATTTTATCTAATTGAATTAAGCGTTCCTAATTTAGTTAGATGGTACCAACCGAATAGGTTTTACAAATGCTATGACTAACTAAATATATTTTAGACTATTCCTAATTTTAGAAATGAACCAATTGAATTGCCACCAATTGTCAAGTGTTTCAATTGTTTATAGTAAGACGTCGATTCTTCGTTTGTCATTTCATGAAGTAACATAGAACTATAATTTAAGATTTTTTTCTCGTTTTATTGCATATTTTATTCAGTAATCTTGGCGGACAACAAATTAATTATGTGTATAATGATGCAATGTGATTTGAACGACGAGGAATCCCGGGAAAGTTCTAGACGGCCATTTCGCGATGACGTCGTTTATAATTGACAAAAGACCATCGACTAAGACTTTATTTTCAAACAATCACTTGACACTGGTAAAATTACGGAGAAAAGTAGAAAGAAGAAAAAGTAGTCACAATGGATTATTTATGGTCGTCTTGCGAAACAAATATTCCGCTCTTAGATTATTTATTTTTCTAGAGTTATTTTCGGTTTTATTCGTAATTTTTATGTCTTGTCACAAAGAAACACAAAACTTTTACTCCAATTATTCACACCCGAGTCAATAACTCTAGCTTTATTTGTATAAAATCACCAAAATTACGAATAAAATCCGAAATAACTCGTGTAAAATAAATAATATAAGATCGCAATGTTTACAAAACGGCCAAAAATAATCCACATAATTTAAAACACGTCTTAAATGTTTAAATGCAACGATGACATTTCAATTATTACAATAACTGTATTGCAATTTTAAATGTCACTTGTATATTAACTGAATCAACGCTCGGAGTGACATACTGTGATCTGTGACATATTTAACATATATTCTGTGAAAGCAGTGTGATGATTTAGCTTACAATGGAAGGACTTGCAAGCAGCGTCGACCGCTATAGCGCTTCCACATTTATAATGCGTACAGCCAAGGATTGGAATGCTTTGCCGTCGTCTGTGTTTCCTGAAAACTACAATCTGGGTCTCTTCAAGTCGAGAGTAAATAGTTATCTTCTAGACCTGCGTGCCCCATCGTCGGCCACATCGTCGCCTAACATCAGGCGAGTTCGTGGTCAAACGTAGGTCTATCTATGATCACTACATAGTATAAAACAAAGTCGCTTCCCGCTGTGTTTCTGTCCCCATGTATGCTTATATCTTCAAAACTACGCAACGGATTTTGATGCGGTTTTTAATAGATAGAATAATTCAAGAGGAAGGTTTATATGTATAATACATGCATAATATAGAAGAGAAACACTGATAATTTTAGAGGTTTTTAATGTGATGTCGTAAATAAGCTCATTTTTTGCGCTTACATTGCAAACGCTGGCTGAACCCTACGAGATATATCACAATAATGTCCGCGATGGTATATGTCTATCTCTTAGGTAGTAAGGTAAGACATTCTGTTATATATTTAGTATCAGCATTGCACTCGTGCGAAGCCGGGGCGGGTCGCCAGTTAAATATATATATATATATATATATATGTATAAAATACGCAAAAATAAAAGACAGGCTAGTCAACATTTAACAAGATATACGATGTAGGTACTAACGGGATCTACGACTGTCAGGAACTGTCGCCGCTTTTTTAAAAACTCTATCTTGAATGATTAACTTTCGAATTCTTATGAATCAGTGTTTTGTAACACCAATTCGAAGATTATGTCACACCAGGGTCGTTGGTTCAAACCCGGTCGTGCAATGAGTTTTCCTTTCGAAAAGTTTATGCGTGATACAAGGAATGAAACATCATGAGAAATCCTGCGGCTTTCGTATGAGTCCGGGGCCAATTCTAGTGATGAAATCAAATCAAATCAAATATCAATATATAATACCTTTAAACGAGCAATCTATACCTATAAAAGAGCTTAACCTGACTGACTGACTGGTTCATCATCGCCGAGCCGAAACCGCTGAAGCGCTGAAGCTAGAATGCTGAAATTTGGAAGGTAGCTTCCTTTTACAGCAAACCCAGCCACTAATGCGGATTTTTTGAAATTCAATCCCTAAGAGGTAAAAATAAAAGGGGTAAAATGAATGTATGAAACTTTTTAACGCGTGGTGCGATTTGTTTGAAACTTGATATGAATAAATAAAATGCAAAATACAATGGACACGTATTTCAGGATTTTTCAAAATAATCTCAACAAAGGGGTAAAATGGGGTGTCAAAGTTTGTATGGGAACTTTTTAACGGGTGGTGTGATTCCTTAGAGACTTGGTCTGGATGCTTAAAATGCAAAATAAATGAATACGTGTTTCAGGATTTTTCAAAAAAAACAAATGTAACATTTTTTCTATATAACATATCTGTTAGAAAAGTTTGAATTTTGTGATAGAGAGACAAGCTCTAGAGATTTCTACTACAACACAACGTCTCTAATAAATCTATGATTACTTAGGACTAGGGTAAAAGTTTTAATGTGGCAACACCACCCACCTATCGTTCTATCTCACACGCGGCACGATCACCATGTGTCTATTGGTTTCTCAGTCTACGACTATCATAGACAAAACTTAGCTTAACCTATTAATCCGTTATTATTTCGTTTTATATTCCGTATGTCAAAATTCTGTGCAATAAATAAATAAATAAATAAATAATCCCGGACATTTCACACAACATCATTTGGCCCCAAAGTAAGCAGAGCTTGTGTTATGGGTACCACATGACTGATATACTACTTATATACTTTTTTTTTGTAAAGACATACATATTATACATAGAAACACCCAGACCCGAGACAAATACTTGCAGATCATACAAACATTTGTCCCGCGGCAGGAATCGAGCCCGCAACCTTCTGCGTCTCAGCCAGACCTTGGGGTCTACCGGCCATTCCAATACCAATCTCAATCTCACTAAATTCCAATACAGTTTCAATTCCAATATGCGCATAATTGGCAACGTGGCAATATGCGCATAATTGGCAACAAAGTCGAGATTGAAATTTTATTATTTAAGAAACGTCAAAGGCACAACACTAGTTAGTAAGTCTCTCACTACTGCCCGCCAGGGGGACATTGTTTTTGCTAAATAAATACTTTATGGTGCGTAATTGTCTATGGAACTGTCAGATTAGTCGTTGGTTTTCAAACACATTTGGATTTATTTGTAAAACTATTACGAATTATATAAAAATAATTAAGGTAAGTAAGCTGCCATCTTATATGCTGAGAAGTACGTTCAGTGTTTAAGTATTTAAACCTAGACTGATTATGTTGCGTTAATTTACAGCGAAGCATGAATGCATCTCGGCCTTCATATCAACATTTGTGATTTCAGTCCAAAAACCGAATTGCGGAGCCCCGGATCGCAGGGATAGGTTTTAAAAATAATATAAAGGTTTGTGATTACGAATTTCTGTTTTTATCTAATGCTATGTGGTACATGTGGTGTGGTACCTACATTTATTAACTACAATTTTACTTATTATTTCTAGCTTAAACACCATGGTCATTGTTGAGGAACCCTCCAATAAGTGAAATGATCATGGAGATCACCATGAAGGAATTCTCATTTGAGAAGGCTTTGTGAAATGATGCTCCCATTGAGGAGGTACACTCGTATGAAACAGCGTGCTCGGGCTGGGAGGAGTATGATGGACCGGGACCGACATATGTTTGCTCCCACTAAAAGACAGGGGAGCAGGCAGAAACTATCCGCTGCAAGGGCTCTTTCGTACTGCGTCAGTAGTGGGTTTGAAATCTGCTACAATAGGAGTCCAAGGAGATAAAGATTTTAGCACATAAAAGAATTGCTAATGCAATTGTCTAATGTTAGGTCGAATACCTGTCAATATAATAGTATTTTTTTTATATGTTGGTTGTTTATTATTATATATCCTTACATCCTTATCCATAGCCTTACTAATGTTATAAACGCGAAAGTTTGTATGTATGTTTGTTACTCTTTCACGCAAAGACTACTGAATGTATTTTAATGAAACTTTACAATAATGTAATGTATACATCAGAATAACACATAGGCTATAATTTATAAAGATATTGTGTGAATTTTCCAAAATATAACGATAGGTGTCAAGTAAGTAGCAAAAAAATCCGCCATATGCGCGCTATTCTGGCGTGCGCTACAAGAACCGGTAGAATTACACGTATATACAATGGAAATGTTTATCTTAAATAATCCTAAAAAAGCCCGGGACAACAATATATCTTCCATTTATGTGTAAGCTATTATCGCCAAACTAGTGAACCATAAATACAATAAAAATTGATAATTTATTTCTAATGCACATTTAGTAGTAACAAATTGATTCATATATCAAAATGAATACCTTTATCGCTTCTGGTATTTTAAGTAGATAATCTTTGTCCAAGGGTCTCTCAAAGTAACTCCGTCTGTCTGTTACACCTTTACGACTAAACCGCAGAACCAATTTTGATGAATTTTGAAATTAGTATAAAGATAGATAGGACAATGGAGAAGAAAATAAGCTATTCGATGTATTAATCCTGCGCAGACGAAGTCGCTGGCACCAGCTAGTAATATAATATTTAAGGAAAATAAATGTAAATATGTTTAAAAATATTTTTATTACCACCATTAAGTAATATAGATGTGTTAAAATTTACACTAGTTGGGACGAAGTCCCCGTCTTCTTCTAGCGTGTCAATGATACAATTAAATGAATTTTAAATAAAATACTGCTACCCTCACTCCATCATCCGTGGCGTTCGTGGCTACCATTAGGTAATCCCTTGTGCAGGTGAAAGGGCACAAGGGGTAGACGAGTAAATGTGACATCGTTTGGATGGGAGCTCCGCAGACGCATTGTGCACAGGTATAGTCCCGATAGGCCCATGCCTTCTCTACAGCGGCAGATTTAAATCCGCAATCGGTTTATAGTCTTCTAAACTGACCATGGAACATCACGTCCGGAGCATTTTGCAGACGTGCTTGATGGCATTACTCATTTTAGCAGCTGTGTCTGGATGATAATGAAGAGTTCGGTGGCACAAGAGGCATCGCCACTTATCCTTGAGCCTATTTTATGCTCTACAGTGCACTGCAATGTAGTTTTGTGTAGTATTCTTCAGGAGAGCCTGGATGAGCAACCACGATGGGGGTCATTAGGTACTCTTTTTGATAATTATTAACACTTTCTAAACTCTTCGTCGGTCATGTTAAAGGTGGTTTGGTTAGAGCGCGTTATTATTCTTGTGTAACGTCTTTCTTGGGTGTCATCTCTGTGATCATATAGAATATTAAACCAAAGGCCCAAACGTGCCATAATTATGCAAATAACTTAGAAATACAACCAAAACCCGCTCGCTCAGTCGCTATAAAGTAACTTTTTGTAAACTGTGAAAATTTTACAGCAAACTCGATTGCGATCCCAATATGTAATGTCAAATTACCGTCTGCGATGCCATGAGATTGAAATTGGTCGATCTTAATTTTTTAATTAAGTAAGTTTCCCACTACTCCCCGCCAGGGTCGCATGTTTGGAGGGTAAAAACCTTTGAAATCGTCCGATTTTTACAATCAATAATAAATCAAATAATGTAATTAAACTAAACCTAGCTAAAACAGTTAGTTGAACCTCAAATATATATTTGTTATCATAGAAGAAGGTGAAATTTTTTACTAATTTTATGTCTCTCAAAATCTCGATACGTCAAGTCAAATTGGCGTCAAGGGTACCGTGAGAACGAAATTAGATCGAGTTAGCCGATGTCAACTAGTGTGCGCAAATCGCGTTCGAGAGTGCCATGCCGAATGGCATGAAATCGGCTGAAAACCGAATTTAGGATTGGGTTCGTGACTCGCCGGTAAGCACCCTTAGCCCACTGCACCACAGAGGTTGTCAATTGAGATAAGGATGTGATCGTTTGTTTTTTATCTGAAACAACATCATATTCTATATCCCGCTATAATTGGTTCTTCATTTCTTTACTTTTTCTTGTGTACAATTTGGTACAATTTGGTCTCAAATGCTTAAGTGGCTTTCCAGTATTCGGGGTAAGTGTAGCAGGTTAGCCTTTCGCGGTATCGTTAGATAGAAACAGTTGTTTAAATAAAATGCTACGTCAAAAACAACAAAAATAACATTAAATAGGACCTATATAACACCTGGATTGCCTAGGTGCTTAGAACAATCTAGGAAATACAACGCAATGTAATGCCTTTTTCATTCAAGAGTTGATGATATACTCGTCTAAGTCGTGGTTTCAATAAATTATACTTGACCTAAAACCTCGTCTTGTCTTCTTTTTATCACATCTACCAACTGCCAACTGCCATTTCCCAACTCCCAACTCCCAAATTTCCAACTCCCAACTCCCAACTCCCAACTCCCAACTCCCAACTCCCAACTCCCAACTCCCAACTCCCAACTCCCAACTCCCAACTGCCAACTCCCAACTCCCAACTCCCATTGGGGGTATTTAATAGTTTTATTTTTGTTAGTACCTATAAGTTTTATTGAGTAGGTAATCAATAAAACTTATAATCTCACTAATAAAATCAATAAAGTATGAATGACTAAATTAAGTATGGCACAAGTAAGAGTAATCTAAAAGTTTATTTCGATAAATAAAACAAGACCATTTGTAAATATTTTTTTCTTAATAGGTAGTTTAGTTGGATTTTCAGGAAGAGGCGAAGAGGTAAATTTGGAAAATTGGTTTGTCCCGGGAAAAATCTACATCGCGGGCGAAGTTGCGCCCGTACAGCTAGTCTGTAATAAAGAGAATAATGTGAGTTTCGAAAAAAGTACATTTCATTTTATGTGAGCGATTACTTTCTAATCATTTTACTAAATGTTGTTATATAATTATTAAATAGATCAACTCACCTCAAAGTTTGATTCGTCTGGCCACACCACGTTGGAACAACTGCAGTGAAATGTTGGTGTTCTAAGGCCATTGCATATCACGCTTTTTTGTTGTTCTCCGAGAGCCATGGCTTCTTCCGAGTTTAACAATCTTTCAGGCCAGCTTCTAGAAATCTTCGGCGAGCAGTTCGACCAGAAATTATTTTATCAATTTCAGCTGACAACTCAGCAGCGAGCTCCAAAGAGGTTTTCAAAGACTTTCTTAGCAACTGACGGTCCTCACGGTCGGTGGTGATGCGTTTGCGCCCAGTTCTGGGTATATTTTGATGTGATCCGCTAGCAGCGAATCGCTCAATAGCAAATTGCACTGATCGGCGCGAACATTTCACTGCTTTGGATATCTCTACTTGGGATTTCCCTTGCCTATGTAGAAGTATAAACACTAATCGTGTTCTAAATTTGAAGCTTCTAAGTCTGCTAGAAATGCCTTAGAATTTTGATGATCGGCCAGTCAGTGAGTGAAAGAAAAGATTAAGAAACTTTGACTAGTTATAATTCTTAAACTACTGGTTCAAATTGAATTAAATTTGAAATATACCGCGTTTATACAATGCCTACTTGGTAAATGAAAATTCAGGCTTCTAGTTTAATCCACAACGAAGTTAAAGGAGGTCGAAAATGGCCTGGAAAATGACTGTTTCGAGAAAAGAATGGTACGGCCGCGCCGGTTTTTTACTCGACTTGGCGGGAGCACTGCCGTGCCCCCAGATTTGATCAGGGCTTTAAATGAGTTTGAACTTGAAGATAATGTTGGTATTATCGCAGTTTGTAATTATGGTGTAAAATGACCTAGATATTTCTAGGTCACCTTCATTGAAGATTACCTACTTAAATACTAGTTACCTACTACTATTATTTGCTAATCGTAAAAGTGTAAGGTAAGGTAATATTGAATGGCCTTATATTTCAGTTTGTAGGAACGTGAAAAAGTGATTATCGAAATGTTTTTACTCAATTGATGTTTTTTTGAAGTGATAACTTATGGGAGGGTAAACTGCTTCGTTGCGTAACGCGTTACGGCGCCAGTCTTTCTGGCTTCCCTTTCTCTCACGCATACGGCTGCGGTAGGCAGGCTCCTCCTCTCTCACTCTAACCTACAGCGTTAGTTAGATTAGTTTAAGTTACAGCTTACCTTGCCTGGGCTGACGCTCGCAACAGCAAAACACCGGATACACGAACTAAGAAGAAAGCCTTTAATCAAGCCGCCAAGTCCTGCATGAAGGTGCTACGGAAGGCTCGCTTTAATCGAATTGGTCGAATGGGTGCCAAGCTTGCGACATATCCAGCTGGCAGCAAAGCATTCTGGTCCTTGGCCAAGTCGGTGGAAGTAAACTTCAGCCGCCCTTCTCTCCCTCCACTACTAAAACCAGATGGATCTCTAGCCCACATTGCAATCGAGAAAGCAAATCTCTTTGCTGCTCAATTTGCAGAAGCTTCACATTTAGACACCTCTAACGAAACCCCACCTAGCCTTCTTCGATGCGAAGCGACAATGCAGGAAATTCGCATCCATCAAAAAGAAGTGCTCAAAACGTTACGAAGTCTTGACGTGAACAAAACTAGTGGTCCGGACGGCATTTCAGCTGTAGTGTTGAAAACTTGTGCCCTTGAGTTGTCTCCCATACTCACAAGACTCTTTCGCCTATCTCTGAAAACTGGAATAGTCCCAAAATCCTGGAAGCTTGCTAATGACCCATTAAATTACCGCACGATTTCGGTCACCTCCCTACTTTGCAAATGTATGGAGCGTGTCCTGAATACGAAACTCCTTACATACCTTGAGGATAACGACCTCCTCAGTGATCGACAATATGGTTTTCGCCGAAAGCGATCTACTGGGGATCTTCTAGCGCATGTCACGCACATTTGGAGTGAGGCCATAGAGAAACATGGTGAAGCATTAGCTGTTTCACTTGACATCTCAAAGGCCTTTGACAGGGTCTGGCACGCTAGCCTTATTGGTAAGCTTCCAGCTTACGGATTGCCAGTTCAGTTCTGTTCATGGCTTGCTGACTTCTTGTGGGAAAGATCCATTCGAGTGGTTGTTGAAGGATGCTCGTCTGATCGATTGGCAATTAATGCCGGGATACCTCAAGGGTCAGTGCTCTTTTCCACACTATTTTTACTGCACATTAACGATCTGCTTATACCCGGAATCATTGGGTATGCAGACGACAGTACAGTTGTGGAGAGATACTTTGCAGCCAGTAAAACTGAAATTCAGAAACTCAGAGACGAGATGCTTATGCGTCTGGATTTGACTCTCCATATCGTGTCTGATTGGGGCAATTCCAATCTGGTTAAGTTTAACGCATCCAAAACGCAAGCTTGTCTCTTTTCGGCTAAGAAAAGTGAGTTTCTCCAAGTCCCCGTTTTCGAAATGTACCGGTAACTAGAAAACTAGAACTGAAATAGAAAATCATCTCGAACTCTTGGGAGTTTCACTTACACGGACTCTCAATTTTGGCTCCTATATCGAGTCCAAGGCCAAAACTGCTGCCATGAAGCTAGGCATCCTCAACAAGGTGAAGCGATACTTCACACCTGGACAGCTTTCCACTTTATACAAAGCTCAAGTCCGGTCGGGTATGGAGTATTGCCGTCATCTATGGGATCAGCCAAACACCAGCTGCCTGCCTTGGACTCGATCAAGCGTAGAGCATTGAGGATGATGGGTGAACAGCTTAACGCTGAAAGTAAGTTCCAGAGTCTCGAGCACCGTCGTAAAGTTGCTTGCCTTTCGATCTTTTATAGGATACATTTCAGAATGTGCCCAGGAATTACATGATCTGATTCCACCATCTCCTTTTCACACCAGGACAAGCAGACGTACCGCTCAATACCATCCATACCTTGTCAACCTACCACCCTTACGAACAAAGCGCTTTGCTTCCACATTTATAATGCGTACAGCCAAGGATTGGAATGCTTTGCCGTCGTCTGTCTTTCCTGAAAACTACAATCTAGGTCTCTTCAAGTCTCGAGTAAATCATCGTCCATCGTCGTCCACATCGTGGCTTAACATCAGGCGAGATCGTGGTCGAACGTAGGTTTATTGATGTTAAAAAAAAAAAATCGGTTTGCACTCCGGGAGTGCCGACAGAAGTGAAAACTTATTTTGGCGCGTTAGAGTTTAGTAATAAATCACTTCAAAATGAGTAATTATGGCAACTGCCAATCCAATGCTGAACGAACACAGATGATGCAATATTTTTTGTTCCGAATGTAGATAATATATCAAAGAACCTAACTCAGTAAAGTACTCCATACAAAGGTAGACTGTAAACACGTGAATTAAGGTTTATAATCAAATGAGGCAAGCGCGGCAGCCGGCTGCGTCTATATCAAAGAACCTAACTCAGTAAACTTCTCCATACAAAAGTAGACTGTAAACATGTGAATTAAGGTTTATAATCAAATGGGGCGAGCGCGGCAGCCGGCTGCGTCTCGGTAGCGGTGTCGCGATCCGAGATTTTGCCTCATCTAAAAATATGCGTACCGCGCTAAAAGAAGTTTTCACTTCAAAAAAAAAGTTATCACTTCTGCCGGGCGTCCCGAGACGCACACTTTTTTTAAGTATGTGGACGAATATTGACGACCTCTGTCGTGAAGTAGGCGAAGGTCTACCTGAGATGCAGAAGGTTGCGGGTTCGAATCCCACCGCGTGACATATGTTTGTATGATCTGTATTTGTCTCAGATCTGGGTATTTCTCTATGTATTTAAAAATAAAAGTATATATGTAGTACATCAGTCATGTGGTCCAATAACACACGCTCTGCTTACTCTGGGGCTAGATGACATTGTGTTAACTGTCCGGTATAATTTATTATCTATATATTAATACGTGAAGCAAAAACTTTGTACCTACTTTTACGAAAATCACGCGGACGGAGGAGTATGAAATTTCGCACACTTATAGTTGATATAAGGAAGGAGTGCAGAATGCTAATATTTTTTTTAAATTATGCCTAAAAAATACACTAAATTTAATATAATTATGGTCGAATTTCGACCAATAGTTATTATTATTGACTGGTCTGTCAGCTCAGTTGGCAGTAACTCTGCCTTTTTGGCAATGAGAGTGGACAGTGGATTTATAAGAACCACTCCCTTACATGTTATGCCAATGCAGCTTAGACGACAATAACTTTCTACTAAACATTGCCTTTAGCCCTTTGGCTTCATTCATAATATTAATCACTTTTTTTTTTTAAAATGCTAAACCTAGGCCAACGTTAAAACCGCTCCTATTTTAATGTTAAGTAGATCGATGAACGAGCTTTGCTCGGTATAAAACTCGGATAAAACGACGTTTTCTAAAAATGAAACCTAGCTAGATCGATTTATCGCCCTCGAATCCCCTGCATACAAAATTTCATGAACTCGTTAGCAAAAATATCGACTCAGGCGACACACCTGCAGTCGCAAGTCAAAGTAATGTTTCTTGCTAACACAACCCAACAATATGTTGTGATCAATAACCACCCTTTTTACGCTTGTTTACAATAGTGCTAATTAAGGGTTACAGACCATTATAAAAGGTTATCTACCTGACCCACCCTTATCAGTTAGCCGTCAAACGTCAACCGATACACATCTCTGTTATCAACAAGTGAAGAAGCTGCTCAAGCGGTCAGCCTATTGCGACAAGGCCAGAGTCAGCGTGAAGTGGCACGTGTGCTGAACTTGAGCCAGTCTGCTGTTTCCAGAGTTTACCGTCGTTACCAAGAGACTGGTAACTTTAATCGATGACGCGGTTCCGGAAGAAAAAGGTGCACATCGGAGAGAGATGACCGATTCATTGTCAGCACATCGCTGAGAAATCGGGCGCTCACTGGCGTTCAAGTCCAACAAGAGCTCAGAGAAACGCGAGAAGTGGCTGTGAGTGGCTGGACAGTCAGAAGAAGACTTAAGGCCAAAATGGCCAGCCATTCTTGAGCCAAAAAGGCCAGCTACTGGCCCCAAATTAACCCCGGCCCACCGAGCAGCCCGCCATCGATTTGCCAGAGAACACGTTGAATGGACTGACGAACAATGGAGCTCCGTTCTCTTTTCAGACGAAAGCAGAGTGTGCGTGCAAGGTAGCAATAGAAGAGGACGAGTCTGCAGAAGACCTGGAGTATGATTTGCGCAGTGCTGCATTAAAGAAAATGTGGCTTTTTGAGGAGGTTCCTGGATGGTGTGGGCGGGCATTTCAATGGAGGCAAAAACCGAGATAGTTTTTTTTGAAACTGGCAGCCGAGTGGGAGGATTGACGGCAAACCGATACATCGAAGAGATTTTAGGAGATCACGTCGTTTCCTACGCCGGTTTCAAAACTTCATCTTAATGCACAACAATGTTCCATCCACATACTGCAGGTTCCGTCCGGCAGTATTTACAGGAGGTCGAAATTGCCGCTATGGACTGGCCAGCCCGGAGACGTAGCCCGGACTGCAGCCCGGATCCTATCGAGCATTTGTGGAATAAACTTAAAATAAATGTTCGGGCTAGAAAACCTGCACCAGCCACGAAATCGGACCTCAAAGCGGCGCTCATTGAAGAATGGGATAGCATCGAACAAAATCGAGTAAGGAATTTTATTCGATCCATGAAGAAGCGATTGGAAGCTGTTATAAGGGCCAGGGGGGCAAAACTAAATATTGATAATTTCAATTAAATTAATTATTTGACGAATTTAAGCTGGAATTTTCTATAATGTTAATTATCATTGCTTTTTTTGCTTCTCTGTCAATATGTTTTATTACCAAAAAAATAATAAAATAACAACGTAGACCACTTATTTTAAAGCTAAAACTAACAGCTTTGAGATGTTAAAATCAGAAATAGAATGAATGTTTCAGATTTTTTGCTAGAGTTTTTTAACTGCGAGCGTGCGTCTTGAGTAGATTTTTGTGCTCACGAGTATATAGATTAGATTTTATTGAATTATAAGTGTTATATGTTGCAATGTGGATTTGAACGACGAGGAATAAATAAAAAAAACTGGCCAAGTGCGAGTCGGACTCGCGCTCCGAGGGTTCCGTACAAACCTATAGGTATATAAGTAAAATTTCACCCATCACGACAATCGAGTCATAGTTGGATGATGTAACAAAAAATTTACAGTTTTCGCAATTTATCCTTTATCTGTGCTATAAGACGTTGCTTTGTACCGAATTTCAAGATTCTGAGTTCACGGGAAGTACCCTGTAGGTTTTGATTCCCTTGAGAGTTGCGAGTTTGAATATATGCGACTTAAATTGCTGTTTCTCTTGATTGCGTTGACATAGAAGTTTGATTTTGTTACAGCTTAAAGGTGTTATAGACCTGAGTATTTTATATGAATTTTAATTTAATACCTCTACGAGTCATGAGAAAAGGGTTAGTAAGTTTAAAATTATTAAAAATATTTTTATTATATGATGTAACTAAAAATGTATGGTTATCGCAATTTATCCTTTATCTGTGCTATAAGACGTTGCTTCGTACCAATTTTCAAGATTCTGAGTTCACGGGAAGTACCCTGTAGGTTTTGATTCCCTTGCGAGTTTGAATATATGCGACTTAAATTGCTGTTTCTCTTGATTGCGTTGACATAGAAGTTTGATTTTGTTACAGCTTTAAGGTATTATAGACCTGAGTGTTTTATATGAATTTCAATTTAATACCTCTACGCGTTCATAAGAAAACAGGTAGTAAGTTTAAAATTATTAAAAATATTTTTATTATATGATGTAACTAAAAATGTACAGTTATCGCAATTTATCCTTTATTTTATATATATTTTTGCTATAAGACGTTGCTTCGTACCAAATTTCAAGATTTTGAGTTCACTAGAAGTAACCTGTAGGTTTTGATTCCCTTGCGAGTGTAAAAAATTTGCGGCATAAACGGCTGTATCTTTTGATTGTATTGGCTTAGAAGTTTGATTTTTTCACAGCTTTAAGGGACAGTAGATTTGAGTATCTGATATAAATTTCAGCTTGATACCTTCACGCGTTCCTGAGAAAAAGTGTCTTGACAGACAGACGGACAGACGGACGGACAACAAAGTGATCCTATAAGGGTTCCGTTTTTTCCTTTCGAGGTACGGAACCCTAAAAATAAATAAATAATCCCGGACATTTCACACAGCATCATCTGACCCCAAAGTAAGCAGAGCTTGTGTTATGGGTACCACATGACTGATATACTACTTATATACTTTTTTTTAGTAAATACATACATATTATACATAGAAACACCCAGACCCGAGACAAATACTTGCAGATCGTACAAACATTTGTGCCGCGACGGGAATCATACCCGCAACCTTCTGCGTTTCAGCCGGACCTTAGCCGACTGCGCCACAGAGGTCGTCGAATCCCGAGAAAGTTCTAGACGGCCATTCCGCGATGACGTTTAGAATAGACAAATGTTCAGCTTTGACATAAGCTATTGTCGTTCGTGCGATTTGTCAGCTGTCACCGGTTAGCTGAATGAATGGACAGTTCAATGACCAGTGAATTATAAATGAATATTCAAATTTTAATTGAGTGTCAACTACAGGTTAAGATGACAAACCTTCCTTGTGTCTATTTAAATCTAAATTACTTGTAAGACATCTTGTTACTACTTTTTAACAGAGGAGGTCCTCAATTCGTCGGAATCTTTTTTTTTTTTTTTATGTATGTTCACCGATTACTCTAAAAGGCTGAACCGATTTGAAACATTTTTTTTTGTTTGAAAGGGCTTCACAAGTGGTCCCATATAAATTTTATCAAAATCGGTCAAGCTGAAATTATAACGAAAATCTAAAAATTGTATACATCGATGATGTTTTCATGTGTTTTCATACCTCGCTGTCTCATTGGAGCGGAGCGTTTATTTGGCCTACCCATATTATATTATATATGTACAAAATACATCTACTTTCCATTAAAAAATTATTATAGGCTATTCTATTCTATTCTATTCTATTCTATTCTATTCTATTCTATTCTATTCTATTCTATTCTATTCTATTCTATTCTATTCTATTCTATTATATTCTATTCTATTCTATTCTATTCTATTCTATTCTATTCTATTCTATTCTATTCTATTCTATTCTATTCTATTCTATTCTATTCTATTCTATTCTATTCTATTCTATTCTATTCTATTCTATTCTATTCTATTCTATTCTATTCTATTCTATTCTATTCTATTCTATTCTATGTATTTAAAAATATCGAAGTATTCTATCAGTCATCATAGAACAAGCTATGCTTAGTATATTACTAGCTGCTGCCCGCAGGTGACTGTCACCTAGTCACCATTATACATGCAATGCATAGTTTGGGGCTAGATTGGGCATTGTCCACTAATATTTAAATAATTACGTTTTAAAAACTAAAAGGAAAACCGACTCCATTGGATACAATTTGAGAGCATAAAATTATTTTATTTTGAAAGTTTTAGTGGAAAGTAGATGTATTTTGTTTATATATAATATGGGTAGACCAACTAAAGCACTGCTTTGCACAGCACGCAACGAAAATATCATCAATGTGTACAATTTTTAGATTTTTGATGATAGTGTAAAAACCGCTCGAGCGATTTCGATAAAAAATTTATGGGACTACCTGGGAAGTATACCCTTTCAAACAGAAAAATAATTTTTCAAATCGGTTTAGGCGTTTTCGAGTAATCGATGAACATACATACAAAAAAAAACCAACGAATTGAGAACCTCCTCCTTTTTGATGAAGTTGGTTAATAAATAATGGGTTGATTACACGTAACGAGTAAAGTTGCGAGACAGTGCTCTCGGCCGAGTGCTGTTTTGTATGAATACTTTAACGAATGCTCGGCCGAGTGCATAAGTTTTGTTCTTTTTATACAACTTCAAAAAAGGAAGAGGTTCTCAATTCGTCTCAAATATTTTTTTTATATGCATGTTCACCGATTATTCAAAGACGCCTGAACCGATTTAGAAAATTATTTTTTTGTTTCAAAGGGTATACATCCCAGGTGGTCCCATTTAAACTTTATCGAAATCGGTCAAGCGGTTTTTAAAAAATCTACAAAAATTTAAAAATTTTATACGTCGATGATATTTTTGTTCACCTACTCCGAAACCTCGCTTAATCATTGGAGCAGTGCGCTAAGGTGTTATGCCGAGATATAGAAATGATGATAATGTAAAAATGAACAATAATAAAAATGTCCAGTAGTCAAAATGTCCAATCATTCTGGCGCTTCGGCGGACGCTGCCGCGGAACGCTCGCTTTGCTCGCTCGCCTTGCGCGTTGTTTTCTGTACTCAAACTTAACCTAACCAACTGGTTTTGATCTGCTTAATTTGCTGACCAAAGCGTTGGTTAGTTAGAATATCAAAGGTTTCTTGTTCCGAGTGTTTTCTAAATTGGTCATATTTATGAATGCACATTTTTATGAATGCACATTTTTATAAATAGGTAATAATATATGTCTCCAATTTTCTTTCTTGACAATATCACGTTCTAGTCATTTTTATACGTAGGTAGTAATTTTTCCTGATAGACCTAAGTCGCCTATAGCGGCCTACCCATATTATAATAATTATAAACAAAATACCTTCCACTAAAAACAAAATATACCTATTCAGTTTTTGTCTCTGTTATCTGTCATTAATCTGTCTGTAATACATAACCTGTAAAATAAAATAATATCAAAACATGATTGGAGGGATTCTAGGTCTGTAATTTCATGGAGTAGCTCTGCTAATTTAATATTTTTTACCCGTTTTATTGCATGTTTTATTCAGTAATCTTAGCGGAATTTTAATGAATAAATTGTGACTACAGGACGGGTATGGATAATTGAATTATATGTGTATTGTGGTGCAATGTGATTTGAACGACGAGGAATCCCAAGAAAATTCTAGACGCAATTCCGCGTGACGTCTAGAATTGACAATTGACCATCGACTAAGACTAATAACAAACAAACTGACTATAAACACACTTGACATTCGCAAAATTGACATTAGTATGTCACAGGACATTAACAAAGCAGAAGAAGAAGAAGAATATGATTGAAGTATAGCGATGTATTGGTGTTAGATGTGGACAAGGACCTAGAAAGATAGAGAGATCATTGGAGCGTTTTAAATAATAATAATAATAATAATAATAATAATAATAATATTTATTCAAAATTTACATGGTTCAATAATATCTAGTAACAAAATTCTAAAACTTATTTAATTAAAGGTGAACAATACGAGCCTGAACTAGGTAATCCTGTATCTCAGGCGTGAAGAGCTTACTTAGGTACATAGATTCTAAAATAATCACCTACATTGACATTTGATTTCAGTTTCAGTGAGATGTATAGTAAAAGTATTAAAAATCTTAACTAAACTTAACACTACAAATAATGCAAACATTATAAAAATTTTAATACAAAACAAAATATAAACAAATTGCGAGTTAGCGGAAATGCAGTATGTAGAAAATGAATATTGGAAATGTAGTGTTGGAGAAGGGTGGAAAGTAATAGCTGAACAGTAGGAGAAGAATAAAAGAGTAACAAACGTGGAAGTTCTTAACAGATTTAAAGATAAAGAATCCTATTGAAAATAGATGAAAACGATTGGTCACTTTGGCCAATCTTCTATTTTCTTCGTTTGTATTTAACTCATATTCCTTACCTTACTTCCTTACTAATATTATGAACGCGAAAGTTTGTATGTATGTTTGTTACTCTTTCACGCAATAACTACTGAATGGATTTTAATGAAACTGTACAATAATATAGCTTATACATCAGAATAACATATTGGCTATAATTTATAAAGATATTGTGTGATTTGTCCAAAATATAACGATAAGTGTCAAGTAGGAAAAAATCTGCCATCTGCGAGCTATTCTGGCGTGCGCTACAAAAACCGTTAGAATTACACGAAGTACTAACCCTGCGCAGACGAAGTCGCGGGCACCAGCTAGTAATATTATAAATCCTAAAGTAACTCTGTCTGTCTGTCTGTTTGTTACGTTTTCACGCTTAAACCGCTGAACCGATTTTGATGAATTTTGGTATAGAGATAGATGGGACCTTGGAGAAGAACATAGGCTTTTTATTTAGGTACCACGCGAGCAAAGCCGTGGGCAGCAGCTAGTACTTTATAAAACCCAGACACAGAACTAATACTTATGTTCAAGCGAAGCCACGGGCAGCATCTAGTTCTTTGCCACGATGTCACGATAGTTTTATAAACACAAATATTTATTGATTTGTTTATTTATTAAAATTGACATCACGACAGATACCATTATAGGAAGAAAATGCGTGATTTATTTGCCTTGACCTTCAGGTTAGTGAAAACGAGAATATGCATATATTATGGTAAATACCGAAGTAAGTTATCAATGACAATATCTAGGTTACAAATACTGATGCAATATGCGTTGCAAATGTAGATAAGCCGTAGTTAATAGATACTGTGTAGAGACAGCATAAAAAATTATAGCAAAAGTGTAGGTACAATATGTGACCCCTGAGGGATCCCGTGTTAAGTCTTTCAAAATCGTGTGTTCGTCATCTGGTATTTTATAAAGAAATGGTGTCTTTTATAACCATTAGCCACCAATTTTGTGACTGTGAACTGTAGACCTCGCAAACATTTTTCAAAATGACTGATATAACTTTTTTTACGTTTTCAACCCCCATATCTCCGCCATTTTGAAAAAAATCCAAAACTGAAACGGTAAAAAAAATGCAATATAGTTATAGAACCTGCTCACAAAATTTCACGAGCATCGGTTGAGAAATGCGACCTGTAGAGGTGAACATCCGGACAGACGCCGCGCCGGCCGGAAATACGAAAGCATTTTCGCTTAAGCTGAAAGGGAGACACTCGCTTCGCTCGGTCAATAACTTAGCAAAAATACGGTTTATTTTCGCTCAAATCACAAAGAAACACAAAACTTATATTCAAATTATTAATACCCGAGTGGATAACTCTAGCTTTATTTCAATAAAATCACCAAAATTACATATAAAACTCGAAATAACTCGGGAAAAATAAATAATATAAGAGTAATGTCATATGTATAATGTTTACTTTGCAAAATGTACAAAAATAATTTTCTTCTTCTTCTTCATCTTGCCATAAGGCAAGTGACATAATTATTGCCAATGTTGCCAGTGTCAAGTGTCTATGTTTGTTTATACTTAGTCAATTTGTTTGTTAAAATCTTAGTCGATGGTCAATTGTGAATTCTAGATTGTGATTCCGTCACGCGGAATGGCAGTCTAGAATTTTCTTGGGATTCCTCGTCGTTCAAATCACATTGCACCACAATACACATTTAATTCAATCGTCCATACCCGTCCTATAGTCACAATTTATTCATTAAAATTCCGCCAAGATTACTGAATAAAACATGCAATAAATCGGGTAAAAATTATTAAATTAGCAGAGCTATGTTACTTCATGAAATAACAAATGAAGAAACCAAAAATAATCTATGACTACATCACTGATGAGTGATGACGTCCGCGCAGTGTCAATTTCCTGAGCCAGAAATCCGTTAAATTTCCTGAAAGACACCTTTCGTCCAGAATCCGTCCATAAATGACGAGAGACGATTCGTCGGCTCTCTCACCATAAATAAATTTTCGATTCCCGCCGCGAGACAGATGTTTGTTTGACCTGCGAGTAATTGTCAAGTTTGGGAGTTTCTGTATAATATGTATTTACAAAAAAACACAAGCTCTGCTTATATTGGCACCAGATGATGCTGGTGTAAAAAGTCCGGCATTATTTATTTATTGATAATTAAAGTGCGCCTCAGAGGCTCCTTTCGTGCACTTGGCACATGTCTTTGAAATTTTTAGATACAACGACATGCCGGTTTCTTTACGATGTTTTTCTTTATAATTTGATAGTACTAATAGCGTACATATTTTTTCGAAAAACTATTGGTGCACGACCGAATTCGAAAACGATTTTAGGATCAAAGGCCATTAACACTAGACCCAGTGCTCAATTTTTACATAAAAGCATCCACAAAAATAAATACATTACGATACATATTTTCCGACTGTCTGTTGATCAGAATACGGTTAGTAAAGTAGGTAATGTCCTTTGCAAAACTTAATTAGGTCAAAGTTACTCACTACGACTGATAATTATGCAAATATATATCTACCTACATTATCCGATCTGGGTCACAGTAGTTCCAACTGGTTTTCTCTGTTTTATATTTAAGGGGGTGTTATAATTTTTTTTTCAATCATAGATAGATCTACGTTTGACCACGATCTCTCCTAAGCGACGATGCAGCGATGCGGCAAGCAGGTCTTTAAGGCACCTATTTAGTCTTATCTTGAAGATTGTAGTTTTCAGGAAAGACAGAGGACGACCAATAATATTGTTTTAGGACACATCAGCCAGATTCCACATTCGTCAGATCATTTATTTCATCCGCATTCGTCAATTATTCATGATTCCTCATTCGACAGATTTCGCGTTTGTATCGAAACCAGTTGGTTAGGTTATGTTAGTGTATAGAAAACAACGCGCAAGGCTAGCGAGCAAAGCGAGCGTGCCGAGGCAGCGGCCGCCGAAGCGCCACAAGAATTTAGTTCGTCTGTCTAGATACATAACGCGATTGTGTCTTTATCCGTTTTCCTTATTTGTCATCAATTACCTACCTGAACTAAAATTAAAATATTTTTGATTTATGACGAATGGCACACGGCGTCTTCTAGCCCAAAGTAAGCAAAGCTTGTGTTATATGACCACATGAGTGATATACATACTACTTAATATACTTTTTTTTGTAAATACATACATTATAGAAAAACACCCAAAGCTGAAACAAATACTGGCATTTTTTATATATTTTTACGCAGAACAAAGAGCTGCCTACCGTATGCGTGAGAGAAAGGGAAGCCAGACAGACTGGCGCCGTAACGCGTTATGTAACGAAGCGTTTTACGCTTAAGTTATCACTTCAAAAACATTTTAATAAACACGGGTTTTACTTAAGTATTATTTAGTCGATGACATCGATACTGTTTCGATTCATATAGAGAATCTTCATCAGGGTGAGTTTGATCCGCGGTCCGTGAGTTGCCACGAGCGTTCACGGTTCGCACTTCATACAACTCACGAAAGTTTTAAAGGTTAAAAACATCTTGAGGCAAATTAATTCAATTTGAATTTCGAGTTTTATTCAATACAATCATAAGGAGATATTTGAATTGTCTTGCATGCGGTGAATTTAGGTGTCGATTTCTTCAAACGTATGTCCGAGAAAGATCAGGCAAGAATCTCGTCTTGGTCTTGGAACTACCAATCAGAACTCGACTGGCATATCATCTCAGTTGAATGCTCTGCCTTCTGTGCTGTAGGTAGTGGGTTATATCCACAGAACAAACATTGTGTGATGTTTGTGGTTGCTTAGTTTGAGGCTAGGTGGTCCTTTGAAGATTGTTCATCAATAATAAGCGAGCGTAAAATCGAATGCTGTCAATATGATTGTTCCATATTCGCCCCGCAGAATTTTGCCCCACATATAAAATTCCACATTCGCCCCACATAATATTTCTTGTGTGCCCCGAAAATATTGTTTTCCTTATTTTAATATTTGCCCATTTGCCCATTTTGTGTTCCTGTTTTTTTCTGTTTTTGTAATACATTTAAGTACAGTCAGAATATAAATTGAGGTGTTTATTCGCCGGTCTATCTAAATTTCGAAAATACTAACGACCTTGTTTTGCTCACGCCAAAGTCCAAATTACAGTTTTAAAATAAGGTTAAATAGACTTTTTCGTTTCGTTATTGAATTTATTTTTCCAGCAGTTTTAATCAACGCCGAATTACATGACGTTTAAAACAAACTAAAAAAAGTCAATAAAAAATCTATTTAATAAATTTAAAAAGTGTAATTTAGGTAGGTACTCTAAATTCAGACTTTGGTGAGAATATAATATAATGGTTCATATTTAACGATATTTTAATCAGTCCAGCGAATTTACAGAATGAATGACTGAAATATTAAAATAAATAATGAATTCTCCCAAATAATGTAACATCTTGGTTGATTTTAAGCTTCATCTTAGATAGACTTAGTAGTCCATTAAAATGTTACATTTTTTAGGCCTTAGTGTGCATTTGTCAGAGGACGCAATTTTATTTTTTTAATGTGTAGGGGGGGTCAGTAGAAGCTTAAGTTCAAGTTTGTGGGGTCGGCACCCTTGTCCCCCGGCCGCCATCTTGGAAAAGGGGGTGCAAAGGGTTTTCGCGCTGTATCTCGTAAACTAGTTACCTTACAGAAAATTTAATCAAACATAAAATGTAGCAAATTAAATTTCCTACAATTTTATTTCTATTACTTTTTATCGTCAAGTGACCAACAAAAAAGTTATAAACAAAAATAAATGAAAATTTTGTTTGTTTGTTCTAGGTTTTACAGCGCTCCAAACTTAAACGGATTCTCGAATGCTCATAGGGATGCAATAAAAACTAAAAATTAGGCTTACTTTTCTATCTATATTTTTTTTATTCATACAATTTATTATGATCTTAACATTCCTATGCTATTATTGAACTATGTTTGACCCTTTTACCCACCACCTATGAGGTATAACATGGGCAAAGTCAAATTTATAAAAATTTTGCAGAAGCATCCAGAGTTAGCAAGTGGAACTAAATTATTTATGAGTGAGAAAGTCGAGTCATCGTTACTCAGTGTTGTTGGCGAACGTTTTTTCGTCTTTTTATATGGCGGAAATAAAGACGATACTCTAGACACTCTGCGATACAAACGATTTGCTAAGACAGTGACAAAAAATGCATTAAAAAATGCATTAAATTTTTATAAATTTGACTTTGCCCATGTTATACCTCATAGGTGGTGGGTAAAAGGGTCAAACATAGTTCAATAATAGCATAGGAATGTTAAGATCATAATAAATTGTATGAATAAAAAAAATATAGATAGAAAAGTAAGCCTAATTTTTAGTTTTTATTGCATCCCTATGAGCATTCGAGAATCCGTTTAAGTTTGGAGCGCTGTAAAACCTAGAACAAACAAACAAAATTTTCATTTATTTTTGTTTATAACTTTTTTGTTGGTCACTTGACGATAAAAAGTAATAGAAATAAAATTGTAGGAAATTTAATTTGCTACATTTTATGTTTGATTAAATTTTCTGTAAGGTAACTAGTTTACGAGATACAGCGCGAAAACCCTTTGCACCCCCTTTTCCAAGATGGCGGCCGGGGGACAAGGGTGCCGACCCCACAAACTTGAACTTAAGCTTCTACTGACCCCCCCTACACATTAAAAAAATAAAATTGCGTCCTCTGACAAATGCATACCCAAATGTAACTTTTCAATGGACTATAGATATATTTTTGTAGCTTTTATCCTATTGAGAAAAGTCCTAATAAATTTATGTAAGAAATTGTCACACAAATACACAATTTCCGACATAAATCAGTCGACGAATAAAGTAAAATCCATTTTCCCGCTGAAACATGTGCCTTAACAGAAAAAATGTTCAAATCGCGAAATATTCTTCATTTCTATGTAACTTATGCGCCATTTATGATAATTTTCTTGTGACATTGCTTTATTTTTATGCACACGGGTTTTGTTAGGAAAATATATCCGAGGATGTATCGTTAAAACACTTTAAATCAAAACATCGGGAGAGAGTCGCTTATAGCGTAGAACGATGCGATTATAAAAAAAGGATATTTATTTAGTATAGTAATGTGCTAAAATATTCTTTAAAGACTAACAAGAAATTTGAAAAGACATGATCTTGCAAAAAGACGAGAATCTGCAAAGAATCTAAACAGTTTTTCTCGGGCTTGGGTTAGGATGAATTGGCACCTAAATTCACCTAGTATGTAAGACGTTTCAGGGTGATGCTTGCCATTGTATTGAATAAAATATCTGTTGGCTTGACTTTGACTAGGGTAAATGAATGTATATAAATATCACAAGAACTAATTTAATCCCATCTTTTGTCGTTTATTATCATATATCGCCTAGCGACATCTCCAAATTAGTATCAAACTATTAACCATTAACCAGTATGTTCCTATATAAACACTAACAACAACAATTGGTAGGTATACAATCATTATCTCACATAATTTAGATCCTTAGTATTTAGTTATGTAATTGCAATATTTGTTTATTGTAGGCCGCGCCGTCCACTCTACATGATACGATCCTTTCCACCCAAAGGGTTGCCAGGAAGAGATTGATCTCAAGCGATATGGCCGCCCATTGTACCACTTAACTTGTACTATATTTAAATTGTTATATTGTGTTTTATTTCATAAGGTGTGTAAAGATATATTCTATTCTATTCTAAACACCGAGTGAAAGCTAACAAGAAAATGCAAAGTGCACTTTTGAATAGAAATAAAAACACTTTCTAAGTAACGATGTCCTTTTATGCTTAACAAAGTCATCAACATACAATAGTTAAACGAGATGCATCTCGAGATTGGTCCAGTGACCCACATATCGTGTGTGGCGGCATGGCATTGTGATCGGTGCCTTTGGATTAAAAAAAATCAGTTCGATCTTTTAAATCTCATTTCGGTACTGTGTCTCCTTCTGTGCAGACGTGTTATAAGTAGGTTACGGGATTACGGGATAATGCGAGATTTCTTAGTTTAAAAACACGCGGCGAACTGAGAAATATATTTAAAAAATTTGAGAGTGATTTTTACATATTTTTATAAGTATTAGTTATTAAAAAATATTAAAAATAAACTGTCAACCAACTCAACATCATTAAACAAAGTGTTCAACCGAAATCAATGGCATCTGAGCCCAAAATGTACCACAAACTGTGCATTTTTCTTTATTTCATCAACCTGTCCAATTCTCAATATTTCTTCAATAAAATCAACCACATGGAGTACTACAAAAATAAAACGCGGCCATCAAAAGCATTTTCGAGTTTCTCATCGAACTATTTGAGCCAGAACGCGGTGGGTCGACCAGGGAAGAGGGTTCAATGTGGGACCAGAACCGTGGATTTCAATGTACGGACTGCGAAAATCGTTGGAGGAAGTGAAACACCGTATGGTGCCTTTCCGTGGCAAGTAAGTAGACATACCCTCATTTCACACAGCATCATCTGGACCCAAAGTAAGCAGAGCTTGTGTTATGGGTACCTACTATACTGATAAACTACTTTTTTTACTAAGTACTTATATTTTTATAAATACATACATATTATACAAAGAAACACCCGGACCCAAAACCAATACTTGCAGATCATACAAACATTTTAGTCCATTAAAATGTTACATTTTTTAGGCCTTAGTGTGCATTTGTCAGAGGACGCAATTTTATTTTTTTAATGTGTAGGGGGGGTCAGTAGAAGCTTAAGTTCAAGTTTGTGGGGTCGGCACCCTTGTCCCCCGGCCGCCATCTTGGAAAAGGGGGTGCAAAGGGTTTTCGCGCTGTATCTCGTAAACTAGTTACCTTACAGAAAATTTAATCAAACATAAAATGTAGCAAATTAAATTTCCTACAATTTTATTTCTATTACTTTTTATCGTCAAGTGACCAACAAAAAAGTTATAAACAAAAATAAATGAAAATTTTGTTTGTTTGTTCTAGGTTTTACAGCGCTCCAAACTTAAACGGATTCTCGAATGCTCATAGGGATGCAATAAAAACTAAAAATTAGGCTTACTTTTCTATCTATATTTTTTTTATTCATACAATTTATTATGATCTTAACATTCCTATGCTATTATTGAACTATGTTTGACCCTTTTACCCACCACCTATGAGGTATAACATGGGCAAAGTCAAATTTATAAAAATTTTGCAGAAGCATCCAGAGTTAGCAAGTGGAACTAAATTATTTATGAGTGAGAAAGTCGAGTCATCGTTACTCAGTGTTGTTGGCGAACGTTTTTTCGTCTTTTTATATGGCGGAAATAAAGACGATACTCTAGACACTCTGCGATACAAACGATTTGCTAAGACAGTGACAAAAAATGCATTAAAAAATGCATTAAATTTTTATAAATTTGACTTTGCCCATGTTATACCTCATAGGTGGTGGGTAAAAGGGTCAAACATAGTTCAATAATAGCATAGGAATGTTAAGATCATAATAAATTGTATGAATAAAAAAAATATAGATAGAAAAGTAAGCCTAATTTTTAGTTTTTATTGCATCCCTATGAGCATTCGAGAATCCGTTTAAGTTTGGAGCGCTGTAAAACCTAGAACAAACAAACAAAATTTTCATTTATTTTTGTTTATAACTTTTTTGTTGGTCACTTGACGATAAAAAGTAATAGAAATAAAATTGTAGGAAATTTAATTTGCTACATTTTATGTTTGATTAAATTTTCTGTAAGGTAACTAGTTTACGAGATACAGCGCGAAAACCCTTTGCACCCCCTTTTCCAAGATGGCGGCCGGGGGACAAGGGTGCCGACCCCACAAACTTGAACTTAAGCTTCTACTGACCCCCCCTACACATTAAAAAAATAAAATTGCGTCCTCTGACAAATGCATACCCAAATGTAACTTTTCAATGGACTATTTGTCTCGCTGTGTGAATCTTAAACGCAACCTTCCGCGTCTCAGACATTGGCCCACTGCGCCACAGAGGACTTCTAGTTCACATTACGTTTTAAAAAATAAAATGACAATCGACTTCATGAATAAACAAACAAAATTTATACCGATTTTTATGAAATTTATATGTGACCAATCAGGAAGTATATCCTTTCACATGAAATTAGATTTTCTCAAATCGGTTCATAAATGACGGCACTATGAGGTAACATACATAAAAATAAAACAGTCGATTTGAGAACCTCCCCCTTTTTTTAAGTCTGTTAAAATTAATAATAGGTACCTAATAGAGGAGAGCATATCTGTGTGGGACATTAACAAAGGGACATCAACTCAGCATATAAATAAATAATAACGCCGGACATTTCACACAGCATCATCTGGCCCCAAAGTAAGCAGAACTTGTGTTATGAGTACATGACTGATATACTACATATTTACTTTTTTTTTTTTTTGTCTCTTATAACTCGCCACTGGGAGGTAGCTAGGCGCTGGTATTCCAAAACCTTCAGGTAAGATTTCTGTGTAGAGGGTTGTGTAGAGCTTAAAATTATAACGATTTAATAACTAAAAAATTGGTTGTCTGTAAAGTCGGTTTACGGACGATAGTTTAACGTGACAACGTCATAACGTACGAAAAAGGATGACTCATTGTCCCGTCACGAACATTGTAAAGTTACGATCGTAGCGAGAGCGCATTATCTGTTTGTTATGACGATGTCACGTTATACGATCGTCCGTATACCAACTTTACAGACAACTAATTTTTTTTTTCAAATTAGACCAAACTAAAAGTATACCCTCCCAAACGAAAAAATAATTTTCCAAATAGATTCATAACTGACGGAGTTGTGAGTTAACAAACATAAAAATAAGAATACAATCGAATTGAGAACCTCCTTTTTTTGAAGTCGGTTATTATAACATTAATTAACACGAGAAATACTAATTAATTTAAAAGAGTTGTTACTTTGTGATGTCAAACGAAGAACTAATTAATGTCTCAATGTCACATGTGTGTTGATGTCTTTTGTTTTTTAAATAGACTCACTTTCACTTTACCTACGCGCAAATTTTCTTTTGTTCAATACTCTACGCAACCTTCATGGTAGGTTATGTATGTATATGTACAGAAGTGAGAACTCGGCGTTCAAGACTAGGTATCACTACATAGTATAAAACAAAGTCGCTTCCCGCTGTCTGTCTGTCCCTATGTATGCTTAGATCTTTAAAACAACGCATCGGGTTTTGATGCGGTTTTTTTTAATAGATAGAGTGATTCAAGAGGAAGGTTTGTATGTATAATACATGCATAATATTGTAGAGAAACACTGATAATTTTAGAAGTTTCTAATGTGATGTCGTTTATTAACATTTTTTTTTGCGCTTACATTGCAAACTCTGGCTGAACTCCACGAGGTAGATCAAAATAATGTACTACAGTATTGTACACCTTGAATAGGTCTACAAAAAAAACCACGATGGTATATGTCTACATCTTAGGTTATGTTAACCTCTTAGATAACGTTGTATATAAAGACATTCTGTAGTATATTTAGTATCAGCATTGCACCCGTGCGAAGCCGGGGCGGGTCGCTAGTTACAAATAAACTAGCTGACCCGGCTACGCGTTGCTGTAGCTCAGTAGTTCTAAAACGTTGAACCAACTTTACGCTAACCTCTAAAATTATTAGTGTTTCTCTACTATATTATGCATGTATTATACATATAAACCTTCCTCTTGAATCACTCTATCTATTAAAAAAGGCCGCATCAAAATCAGTTGCGTAGTTTTAAATATCTAAGCTTACATAGGGACAGACAGACGGTTGTTTTATACTATGTAGTGATATAATGCATTTATAATATTAGTATTATTATATTAATAGGGAACTAATAAAATAATACTAATATTATAAATGCGAAAGTAACTATGTCTGTCTGTCTGTCTGCCTGTGATGTTTTCACGCCTAAAACGCGGAACCATATTTGATGAATTTTGGTATAGAGATAGATGGGACCTTGGAGAAGGACATGGGCTACTTTTTATCATTATTTTATGTCAATATTATGAACCATCTGGTTACTATAATACTAGCAATGCTTAGTTTGGGGCTAGATGGTATTGTATTCCAATTTTTATCTATTTATTTATCACATTTGCTTGTCCTAGGAGAGAATCGAACCTAAGGGTACGATTATTATCGGATCTTATTTAATTTCAGGTGGAGATTCAAATGCTGGATGTGGATAAACTGACATTTGACCACCACTGTGGCGGCGCCGTTATTGGCGAGAGGCTGGTGCTGTCTGCTGCTCACTGCTTTGATAAGGTATGTTGTGTTTTTATTTGGATATTATCGCCAGAACTGTATTGCCAAGATGATGTCGTGAGACTTTATAAATCTTCGAAAGACTTCACCATATACTGTGAGACTTCACTAAACATTGTGAGACTTCAACTGAAATTGTGTGATTTTACTAAACATTATAAGGCCATAAATTTTCGTATGACTTCACCAAATATTGTGAGATTTCATTAACATTTACATAACTTACACATTTATAATGCGTACTGCCAAGGGTTATTATTTATTTATTGAATTATCTATAAGAACAGTGAAAACACCATTTACACTAATTAATTATTTATATGCAAACAATGAAACATATATAACTGCATTAAATTGAAATTATATAAATTAAATAAAAATGTCACAGTAAAATTATGAATGATAAAATTGCTAATATTATTTTATACAATAGAGAAAAAACAAATTATAATAATAATCGGTCATACATCCCTCTCACAATAGAGCAGACAAACTGACAATAGCTCCTTCCATTCGTCCGCAAATATGTCAACGTCGGGGAAAGCCTTAGGTAAACCGTTGAGGGCGTCGAGAGCGCGAGGCAGCGGCGACTGATGGTGCCCGACACAGTGTGGCGATGTGGTAGAGCGAGGAGCCTGTGGCTTTTACCGCAAATATAATTGTCCGGCACATATAGACGAAGAAACTCGTTGTGTAGGTCGGGACCGTCAATAATATTCCTAAAGATTTTAATAGTTATTGGTAACTGATCATACGGCCGTCGTGTTTTAAGAGAGGTATAACCCAGGGAATCTTACAGATGTTTGGTGGGATATATAAATGGGTAATATCCTGCCACGCGCTTGTATAGGTATCTTAGAAATGCCTTTTAAACTTTTTACAAGAGAAGATCATATTTTTTTTCATGCTGACACCATATACAGGAACTGGTCTTTAGCTTGCTTCGGACCAAAGCGCTGAAAAGGAGCCTTATGTCGTAATCGTTTTTAAAGTCACGTGCGTTCCTGAGTACAAAACCCAGCCTCCTGTACGACTCCTTAGCTCCGATAAAGATGTGGTCGTTAAACGTAAGCTTCCGGTCGAATGTGACTCCCAAATCCTTGACCACAGTTTGTTCTAGTGATCGGGATACCATTGATATTGTAGTCATAGACATTAGGGTGCCACATGCGACCGAAAGTCGTGACAGAGCATGTCGATTGATTAAACTCGATTTTGTTTTTGGCGCTCTATTGATAGACCTCGTCAATATCGCGTTGTAAGACTAAGCAGTCGTACATCAGATGACTTGACAAACATTTTAGATAGTATAGATAGGTAGTAAGTACCTACCTACCTCCTTCCCACTTATTTATTCTACAAATATGCAAATGTGTAAATATTTTCCAATGTTTGTAAGTTTCTGCAGCTGGTTTTAATACGTGAAGCAAAAACTTTGTACCCATTTTTACGAAAATTGCGCGGCCGGTGGAGTATGAAATTTCGCACACTTCTAGTTTATATAAAGGAGTGCAGAATGCTAACTTTTCTTTTTAATTATGCATAAAATTACATTACAAATAATTAATTATGGTAGAATTTCGACCAGTGGGCGACCACTAGTAAATTTAAAACCCCCATATTACAAAAATAGCATCTATCATTGATATAATAATATCAATAATAGATTTTATATAGATGATATAATAATACCTGTTCATTGAGACTATTTCAATAATCCCAAATCTGATACCTCTACTGTAAGTCGGCGAGGAGTTGGAAAGTCCTGAGATTCCATACTGCAGCATCAGCTCAAGGTTACCATGTTTTTGCAATATCATTGAAGTAACAGGGTACCGAATATCGAATCGATCAGACCAGTGGATGTTGCTCATATCCTTTATCACCTAGAAAAGAGCGGATGATCTTCAACGTCAAAGTCAAAGTCAAAAATATTTATATGTATGCAATACAATCACAAGATTCACTTTGAAACGTCTTACATAGATACTAAGTGAATTTAGGTGCGAATTTCTCCTAACCCAAGCCCGAGAAGAACCGGCAAGAAACTCGTCCTGGTCCTAGCGCTTGTTTGCATGATCCATCTTATACATTTCAAAAGTGTTTGTTAATGTTTTTCGTTGCGCGCAACTTGGGGCGCAGCCGCGCGACAGTTACGCCATAGTGTGCAATGAGGACCAGTACGAAGTCAAACCGACGAATACTCGCCTCCTAACCCAAGCCCAAGAAGAACTGGCAAGAAACTCGCCCTGGTTTTGCATGATCCCTCTTATAATTACCTTAACTTCGAAAAACTAATACATTAAACAAAAAAAAAACACACACACACAACAGATACACACGTTAAACAAAAACAACACACCTCTGTTTGAGTGGTGGCTTTAAAATAATGGTATGATTTAAGGGTTGCCAATTTATTTGGTTTTAAATTTCTTAAATAATAGGGTTTGTCCGCAAAATAGTAGATCTGTCGCCAAACAATACAAAAACAATTCCATAATAAATTACATATTATTATCGTGATAGATATATTATTAAGTATCAAATAAATATATTTGTATTTATTATAATAGGTTTGTACTGATAACTATATAATCAAATTAATCATTAAAAAAAAAAACTAACCTAACCAACAGATTAAGTTAGGTTAGGAATAAAAACTTCGCTTTCAAAATAATAGGTTGATTCTTTTAATAATAGCTTCGTACTCAGAATAGTAGCATTCTATGAACCACGATTTTATTAATAATCCATCTCTTATTTTAGATACATAATTGACATTAACGTTGTAATTCATGCCTGGCGACACTTTTTATTTATCTGAGAATGGAAATATTTCGTGGTGATAGATCTATTAATTATAAAACTTGATGACAATTATAAACTTTGCTGGCAAAAAATATGATTCCTTAAAAATAATATGGTTACTTTCAGCTTCCTCTACAATTGGACCACATCAGACTAGTGGTAGGCGAGCACAGACTGAAGATACAAGACAAGCATGAGTACAGGTTCATAGCTGAGAAGGTGGTGCTTCACCCAGACTTCAGAAAAGGTAAGATTCAGCATCCGAGGTGCAAAAATATTTAATCCTTTCCGAGTATTCGTGGGTTTGACTTCGTACTGATCCTCATTGCACACTATGGCGTAACTGTCGCGCGGCTGCGCACCAAGTTGCGCGATGAGTTGCGCGAAGCGAAAAATATTAACTGACACTTTTGAAATGTATAAAATGGATCATGCAAACAAGCGCTAGGACCAGGACGAGTTTCTTGCCGATTCTTCTCGGGCTCGGGTTAGGAGAAATTGGCACCTAAATTAAAGTATCATTTGACTTTGACTTTGACTTTGATTGCTTTATTCCAGACGGTCCTCACAGTAATGACATAGCGTTGGTTGTGGTGTCAAGAGCTGGTGCTGGAGTACAGTTCAACTCCCACGTGCGGCCTATCTGTCTACCGCAGACCGCGCCCGGGACTGGCTCATGGTGTGCTGTCAGCGGATGGGGGTATCAGGCAGGTAAGGCATAAGAGAATTTCCAGACTCGCAGAGTTTAGAATTTTAATTTATTTGTAACACAAAATCCACAGCTCTCATTATAAAACAATATTATATCTTATAACATAACATACAACCAATAACGGATCTACATTTTATAAACAGGACTTATATAAATACGATCAATAAACTGGGTTATTAGTAGGTACCCATGCCTAATAACAAAAAATGGTCGTCTGTAAAGTCGGTTTACGGATGATAATTTTACGTGATAACGTCATAAGAAAACAAAATAGTTCACGTGTAGGTTGTGTGCTGCCGCTGTCTCTCTTCTACTCCGACGCATCATCTCTTGCACACATGATGGAGTGGAAGAGAGATAGATGCGTCACAAGCCGAACGCTTAGGCCGATCATGGCTCTCTATCGCTTGTTCCGCGCTCTCGCTTGCACTCTCTGCTCAGGCGGAACGTGACACTTTTTCGTGCGTGCAGCCGGCGTTCATCGATTTATAAGACGTTATCACGACAACAATATATACATCTAAAGGAGAAAATAAACTAAAAAAATGTGCATAGCTAAAATTAATGGTTACGAAAAATTACATAAATAAAAATAACACAATTACGAGAAAGTTAATACTAAAAAATATAAAATAATAAACTGAAATTAATGGTTGACAAAAATAAAAATGACTTACCTACACAATTACTTTTTATTCACTAAATATAATATAATAATGCACATATTTATTTTTGCTTGGTCACATAAAGCAAAAATAATAATCTATATACAATCACAAGAAGATCAAGGCACAAGTTTATGTATCGATAGATCGCCGAAACAACCGTCAGGGCATGAAGTGCCGCTGTGTCTGCGTCTCCAGTTGCTAAGTCACACCGCTGTTATTGGCTACACTTACAGAGTTGCCAACAATAAGCAAAATTGGTTAATAATATTTCCCAAAGTTTGCTGGAATAGCCCTTTTTTTAGGGGACCTATTTTTAGTCAAAGTCAAAGTCAAAAGATACTTTATTCAATACAATCAAAAGGATCACTTTGAAACGTCTTACATACTAGGTGAATTTAGGTGCCAATTCATCCTAACCCAAGCCCGAGAAGAACTGGCAAGAAACTCGTCTTGGTCCTAGCGCTTTTTTACATGATCCTTCTTATAACCAACTTAACTACGAAATAAAAGATAGTTTATAAATTACAAGTGTGTCGGTTAACTGTCAGAGGGCAGAGCGACATGAGGCCATGCATTCTTATCATTAATATAGTCATTTATATTATAATAAGCTTTCTTCAAAAGACTACCTTTTATATATGCTTTAGGTTGTTAAACTTGCCAGTGTAAATGACATAAGTTTAAAAAATATTACGTTCAATCCTACCTACAGTAAAGAGTAATTAAACAGATACCTAATATAAAAGAGTATTAGGACTAGATGGAGCTCTTTCTTCTTTAGTAACCGCCAGTAACCTCAAAATCTTTTCACAGAAAGCACAGAAAACTTCGCTCCGATCTTGAGGGCAGCAGCAGTACCGGTCCTGGACATGGCGACTTGCCGGAACAGTGATGTGCTGGGAGGAAGGCAGCAGAAGATCCTGGACTCTATGATATGTGCTGGTAGGTTCATTTTTCATATTCAAAGTACGTTTCATAGTATGTTTAGTTTGGCCCAAGATATTCATTTGTCAACCTCTGTAGCGCAGTGGGCTAAGGTCTGGCTGAGACGCAGAAGGTCGCGGGTTCGATTCCCGCCGCGGGACAAATGTTTGTATGATTTGCAAATATTTGTCTCGGGTCTGGGTGTTTCTATGTATGATATGTATGCATTAACAAAAAAAAGTACATAAGTAGTATATCAGTCATGTGGTACCCCATAACACAAGCTCTGCTTACTTTGGGGGAAGATGATGCTGTGTGAAATGTCCGGGATTATTTATTATTTATTTATTTCTTGTAAGTGAAAGTTTTGTGAACCAGAAAGTAAGTAGGTAGTGCCTACCTATCTAGTATAAGTTTGTCCAAACATATAACACGGCTAAATTAAAAAAAAACGTGTGCGTCTCGGGACTCCCGACAGAAGTGATAACATAAACTAATCTAACTAGCGCTGTGGGTTAGAGTTAGAGAGGAGGAGCCTGCCTACCGCTGCCGTATGCGTGAGAGAAAGGGTAGCCAGACTGGCACCGTAACTCGTTACGTAACGAAGCGGTTTACCCTCCTATAAGAAGTTATCACTTCAAAAAAAATTGGTTGTCTGTAAAGTCGGTTTACGACGATAGTATAACGTGACAACGTCATAACAAAACAGATATATCTAGGTATCTTTTTTGTTATGCGCTCTCGCTACGATCGTAACGGGACAATGAGCGTAATGGGACAATGAGTCATCCTTTTTCGTGCGTGCATTCGGCGTTCATCGATTTATTAGACGTTGTCACGTCAAAAACCTTTCGCCTTTGCTGTGAATTGAGACATCAAACATTACTTCACAGGGTAGATAAGAAAAGAAAAATGAAAGAAAATATCTTGGTCCAACCAAGATATTTATTTTCTTGTAAGCGAAACAATTTTGACGTGACAACGTCTAATAAATCGATGAACGCCGGCTGTACGCACGAAAAAGAATGACTCATTGTCCCGTTGCGCTCATTGTAACGTTATGATCGGAGCGATAGCGCATAACAAAACAGATAGATCTATCTGTTTTGTTATGACGTTGTCACGTTAAACTTTCGGCTAAATTAAAAAACCTTCCGTGACTAGAGTTGAGACAGCAAACATGACCTTACAGGATGGATAAGGCTAAAGAATGTAGTCTATTATTGGCTTCTGCACGCTACCACGCGTGCGTAATATACATAAATAGTAGATAGCTATCTATCTATATATATGCGTTTCCATGTCTCAGATTATGGGTCTATCTTATAAACGAACACTAGCTAAAGAATTGCATCTCTATTCTTTGACACTAAAATGTCAAGGACAAAATATTTTTGATGTGACAATGTCTAATAAATGAACACCGGCTACACGCACGAAAAAGGATGACTCATTGTCCCGTTACGCTCATTGTAACGTTACGCTCATTGTAACGAGCGAGCGAAAGGCACGATCGGTTTGTTGTCACGTTAAACTATCGTCCGTAAACAGAATTTACAAACAACCAATTTTCTTTATTCAATAAAATCACGAGGACCACTTTGAATTGTCTTCTTACATGCTAGTGAATCTAGGTGTCGGTTCCAAGAAACTCGTCTGGTCTTAATTATTTTTAGTATGATCCTTGCTAATTTTGTTACGGATGCCGAGTCGAATTGGAGCAGATTCATCCCAAGCTTTTTTGTCATCTAAATAATCTGTTATTTTATAATATGCTTTAAGGATACACTAGTCAGCGACACAAACTCGCCAGTGGGCGCAGTTAAAATGCATGCTATTTCACTATAGTGTGAAAAAAGGATAGACGTAGGTACACGAAGGATAGAGATGAGCAGTAAGGAGATAGTATGATTATAATTTCAAGTCATATGATCAGATTAGACTATGATTTCTACATAAAACGACCGCGTAAAAATCATGAACAGACTTTTGTCTCAAGGGTTCTCATGAAAAAACTACTGCGTGTATAAATTCGAAATAAAGTTATTCGAGCTCTTGTATAAATACACTATGCTTGTATAGAAATCATTTTGAAGTATGGAATAAATAACGTACTCCGTATGTTATTTATAAATAACGTACTCCGTATGTTATTTATAAATAACGTATTCCGTATGTTATTTATTTACGCCCAAAGTTGTGCTAAAATCAGTGATAAAATAAGTTTTTTTGAGGTTATTTATATCTTTTAAATCCTTATTTTAACCGACTTTATCAAAAAGGAGGAGGTTCTCAATTCGTCGGGTTTTTTTTATGTATGTTCACTGATTATTCGAAAACGGCTGAACCGATTTGGAAAAATCTTTTTTGGTTAAAAGGGTTATGTTATGCCTTTTACGAACAAAATTGTCTACCTTATTAGTGTTATTAATTCTCGAAAGCGATTTGTAATCTTTGGAGAATTAAATAAAAAACTTAAACCTTAACCAGTCAATTATCTTTCCATACAAACTTCGAAGTGTACCTATAGCAACAAAATCTTTAAATAATTACGTTTTAAAAACTAAAAAGAAACCGACTTCATTGAATGAAATTTGAGGCTATAATACATTTTTAGTGAAAAGTATATGTATTTTGTATATATATAATATGGGTAGGCCAAATAAACGCACCGCTCTAATGAGACAGTGAGGTATCGAAGTAGATAGTAGTGATATATTTGTGATATTTTCATAATTTTTGTGTCTTTATAGATTGTTGTGGTTTGAGTCCTATAATTGTAGTGAAACAGTAGGTATTGAAGTAAAAACTTATTTTAGCGCGGTACGCATATTTTTAGATGAGGTAAAACCTCTGGATTCGCGACACCGTTACCGTCTGGGGCGAGACGCAGCCGGCTGCCGCGCTCGCCCCATTTGATTATAAACCTTAATTCACATGTTTACAGTCTACTTTTGTATAGAGAAGGTTACTGGGTTAGGTTCTTTGATATATTATCTACATTCTGAACAAAAATTATTGCATCATTTGTGTTCGTTCAGTATTTGATTGGCAGTCGCCATAATTACTGATTTTGAAGTGATTTATTACTAAACTCTAACGCGCCAAAATAAGTTATCACTTCTGTCGGCACTCCCGGAGTGCAACCCGAGTTTTTTTTTAATAAGTTTATTTTGCGTGATTTGTAGTTGTTAAAGGTTTGTTTTGGACGCCGTGCCCCATACCTCTATTAGGTTCTAACATATCTAACACCAACATCTAACAACTATAGCTAATTAAGTGGTTATAGGATAGAGCGTAGACTAATACCAACTTGCCTCAAAATCTGTTCAGCTCCCTTACAGTGTAATTGATGCACAAACAAACATAATCGACTGCCATCAGTTGGTAACACTGCTTTCTGCGCTGTTGGTTGTGGCTTCGATTCCCTTTCAGTACAAACAGTTGTGTGACGAAGTGCTTTGTGAATTCACCTAAATTCACCTAGTATGTAAGACGTTTCAAAGTGATCCTTGTGATTGTATTGAATAAAGTATCTTTGGACTTTGACTTTGACTTTTGAATTGTGCAGTAATATTTGCAGGCTCTATGAGATGTAGACCTCGAAAACATTTTTGCGAAATAACTCAAATATACCATTTTTACGTTTTCAACCCCATTTTAAATCTCCTCCATTTTTAAAAATTTCCAAAATCTGAATCGACAAAAAATCTATATAGTTATAGAACCTGCTCACAATATTTCACGTGAATCGGTTGAGAAATGCGACCTGTAGAAGAGAACATCGGACAGACAGACATACGAAAGCATTTTTTCATAAGCTGAAACGGAGACACTCGCTTCGCTCGGTCATTAAATGTGATGGTGCTCATTTCAGACAGCACCATCTATCTTAAAAATAAGCTTGTCTGTGAGGACCAGATGACTGATAGAATACATACGAGTATAAGGATGCTTGTAAATGGTTTATGATACTTTATAACTTAACAAAAAAGTTTAAAAACTCGGCATCCGTAACAAAATTAGCAAGGATTATAAAAGAAGTGTTAGACCGGACGATTTTCTTGTCGGTTTATTCGTGACTGGGTAGGTTTGGAGAAACCGGCACCTAGATTCACCTAGTACATAAGAAGACGATTCAAAATGGTTCTTGTGATTTTAAGTATAACATTTTTTAATCCTGTTTTCATTCTTAACTGCTGTCCGCGGCTTCGTGGTACGGCACGCGTGGTACCTACATAAAAAGTTGCCTATATCCTACTCCAAAGTCTCATATATCTCTATACCAAAAATCATCAAAATCGGTTCAGCTGTTAAGGCGTGATAACGTAACAAACAGACAGACAGAGTAACTTTCGCATTTATAATATTAGTTAGATATATATAAATCTCGCGTCACGATGTTTGTCCGAGATAAATCTCCGGAACTCCGGAATAGGATAGTTTTAATCTCAATTTTTGACCAAAATATATTTTTATTGCAAATTAAATGTTTTTCTAAAATAAGTTCCATAAGTTTCTAACAGATGGCAGTGTATGTTAACTTTACGTCTTTTGCTATCTAGGTTGGATAAGCGTGTATTGGTTTAAACATTCGCATTTACATTTTTGTTTACTTTTTCACAGCATATTCTGGCCTCAAAGTAAGCAAAGCTTGTGTTATGGGTACCACTTGACTGATATACTACTTACCTATATTATACTTTTTTGTAAATATATACTTATTATACATAACACCCAAATCCGAGACAAATACTTGGAGATCATACAAATATTTGTCTCACGGGAATCGAACCCGTAACCTTCTGCGTCTCAGACGGCTCTTCGACCACTGAGCCACAGAGGTCGTCTCTATATCTATACCTATAAAAGAGCTTAATCTGACTGACTGACTGATTCATCATCGCCGAACCGAAACCGCTGAAGCTAGAAAGCTGAAATTCGGAAGGTAGCTTCCTTCTATAGCAAAACCACCCACTAAGGCAGGATTTTTTGAAATTCAACCCTTAAGAGGGTGAAAAGGGGTGAAAACTGTATAAACTGGGTGTATGTATGAAACTTTTTAACGCGTGGTGCGATGTGCTTGAAACTTGATTTGAATAAATAAAATGCAAAATAAATGGACACGTGTTTCAGGTCAAAGTTTTTATGGGAACTTTTTAACGGGTGGTGTGATTTCATAGAAACTGCGTTTGGATGCTTAAAATGCAAAATAAATGGACAAGTGTTTAGGATTTTTCAAAATAATCCTCTTAAAAGAGTAAAATGTAGTGTGAATGTTTGTATGGAATATCTTTTTAATTCGCGCGGACAAAGTCGCGACAACTAGGTAGTTATATTATGTATTAGTACCTAATAGATAACTTGTTCTACTTCAGGTATTCTACAAGGTGGAGTAGACGCCTGTCGAGGAGATTCCGGCGGGCCCCTAGCATGTCGAGATAACAGCAGATGGCAACTCCACGGGGTGGTGTCATGGGGTGCGGGATGCGCTCGTAGAGCTCGCCCTGGGGTGTACACACGAGTGGCATCATACCTAACCTGGATCAGAAGCACTGCCAGAGATCTGGGGCATAGAACTGCCTCATAATCTGGTGCTGGGCAGGGTAATTTCTGTCTTGAGTGCACTGCAGTACCAGATCTGCCTCGTTATTGCGTCGCGTTGCTAATAGCACGTGTGGAAAACGTGCTAGTGCGGCTATGTTTCTCTTTCCGTCTTCAATTGCAGGCTTTGTTTAAATTGCAACGGTAAAGTTCTTCCACTACAAACGAGAGCGGCTAGGACTAAACGAGTACAAAGTTACAAGTTGGAAGGCAAATATCTGTTTTCAGAGAACCCTCTCTTAGAGGAAGTCCAGGACTATTGCTGCGTATCTACAGACTTAACGCAACGTAACATAAAATGAAAGAATTTGCCATCCACATTAGTGCAATGTATCATATTCATACAATGTGAAACACATTAAACAAATTCTCATACTTAGTCTGGACGCCTTGTGCGCGCGAACTGTGCATTTCATGCGCACGATACGAGCATTTCAAGTAGCGCGCGGTGCGATGTGTGATTTGTCGGTTTTTCGAACGAACACAAAGCCAGTGTGTACAGGGTGTGTACAGGTTGTGTACAGGTTGTGTACAGGTTGTGTACATGTTCGGTTCGTGTAGGCGCTGCATCCACACTGATGAAATGCTCCTTTCACGTTACATTGCATGTTGTCTTTCATCAGTCTGTTCGCAGCTTTACACTTGAATGAAGTGAAATGCAAGCATTAGAGTCCGTCTTGGGATATTCTGCCTCCAAGCAGTGTATTTACTTTTAAAGGGCTGTAACAAGTTATATTTCGTTGGATCGGCATGATCGGCAAAACGATTAACGATAATATCGGGATAATTATCGTCTAATCCCACCTGTTCTGTTGAGTAGTTCTGTTGGCAGACTTATGGGGATTTTTTTACCATTACCATTAACAGAACTCTTCAACAGAACAGGTGGGAGTAGACTATAATTATTGCCCAAAACCTACTTACTTTGTTACATAGTTTCTACCATATTTAGCGATGGAACGTCCGATATTAATTCTACTATAACACCATAACTAGACGATGTGATAATTTGAATTTGACAATTAAGCTGGAAATTCGACTGAGTTCGACGAATATCTCAACGACTTTAACGTTCTGATATATCGTAGATGTTTTGCTGAGAAAACGCTTTTATTCGGGAATTAGACAGCGCCATCTAGTATCCAATGTTAGCGTGGTAACTTCTGCAATCGGCAGATATCGTGATCACAATTTCTTCCAGACAACCGTTATTGTTTGAGTTATTATCGTGCTTAGCTAATATATTAAGGGTAAAACACACACTAGTTAATGTGTTCTTTAAATCTGTTGCTATCTCTATTCTTTGTCATCGGAAGGACAAGGATAAAGGATACTATAGTGCCACGTTATCTAATTAGGTATTTAATTATAGGTTAGAGAGAAAGGTGCTGTTTAAATTGGTGTCTATGGTATAGTTTTATGACTAGATTATATCGTTATTTTGAGTATATTTTAAATTTCATAATTTTGTGATTTAATTATATAGTTACCAAGTATTAATTATATTCTAATAAGAACAAGATTTGTAATGCCAAAGATTTAGTACTAAGGATTTTAAACATAAATTATCCTATCTGCTAGATCAGTTGAACTATCTAGAGGTCATTTTCAACGGTCATTAGATAGCTGAACTTTTTCTCGTGTAGGCTAAAATTAAATGACTTTTTCTATTGACTTGCTTGCTCTGTCTTTCTTAATAATAATAATAATAATACCGGACATTTCACACAGCATATCTGGCCCCAAAGTAAGCAGAGCTTGTGTTATGGGTACCACATGACTGATATACTACTTATATACTTTTTTTTTGTAAATACATACATATTATACATAGAAACACCCAGACCCGAGACAAATACTTGCAGATCATACAAACATTTCTCCCGCGGCGGTAATCGAACCCGCAACCTTTTGCGTCTCAGCCGGACCTAAGCCCACTGCGCCACAGTGGTCGTCAATAGCTCTGCCTTCTGCGCTGTAGGTTGAGGGTTCGATTCCCTTCCAGGATAAACATTTGTGTGATGAACACAGGTGTTGGTTCTGTGTCTGGGTGTTATAAAGTATCTTAGGTATGTTTAAAAATATATAAGTATTCTATCGGTCATCTGTTCACCACAACACAAGCTTTGCTTACTTTGGGGCCAGATGATGCTGTGTGAAATGTCCGGCATTATTAATTAATTATATAGCCTAAGCAGATGTAAATTAATAAGTAATAAGTACCTAATAAATAATGTTTTAAATAATTTAGAATACGCAGTACCTACCTACTTAAGCCATTTAAGATTCGAATCTAATTATTTTTGAATAAAAATGTTATGACTAGTACTGATTTTGTTTTAATTTTTATTCCTAAGCCACAGCTAACTATTAATAAGAACCCTTGTGATCTAGTGATAGTAGCCTTTGATACTAAGGCCGTGGGTTCGAAACCAGTCCTGCACCAATGGATTGTTCTGTTCGAAAAATGTGCGCTATGCCAGCTGGGCGATTATGGAATGCTGATAGTATCAAAACATTGCAACCCAATCGCTTTTAGTTACTATTGATGAATTGGATTGAAAGCTGGATGTTTCGTTAGAGAAAACGAAAGGTTCTTTGACAAATATATAAATAAGGTGTACTCTAAATTCAGTTCTAGGGATCATACTAGAAAAATATAAAATTTTGACGACCTCTGTAGCGCAGTGAACTAAGGTCAGGCTGTGACGCAGAAGCTTGCGGGTTCGATTCCCGCCACGGGACAAATGTTTGTATGATCTTCAAGTATTTGTTTCGGGTCTGGGTGTTTCTATGTATAATATGTATGTATTTACAAATAAAAACAGTAAATAAGTAGTATATCAGTCATGTGGTACCCATAACACAAACTCTGCTTACTTTGGGGTCAAATGATGTTGTGTGAAATGTCCGGAATTATTATAATACTAAACTCATAATGCCATTCCGCAAGACTGCACTGGCGCATAAGAACAGTTATACATACAATCGCTATTAAAATATTTAATCTAATACCAAAAGCGATAAGAGATTTGCCGACAGTTCAATTTGAAAAATCTGTCTAAGTACCTACATGGCTCAGCGAGAAATGTTTTTATGATGTTGATGAAATGTTTTAATAATAATTGATATTCTGGATAAATCTGCTTACTTATTTAATATTGATATTGACATTTTTATTTTTATTTTATGTATACTTAATTGTAATTAATAATCTCATTTATCTGATAGTTGCCATGTTGATGTTTGCATGTCGGTCAACGACGAGTGTGTGAAATTATTATGTAAGAACTTTATATTTGTCATACTTCGAGCAAATAAATTAATTTCATTTCATTGGTATTGTGGATGTTAGGTTGATGTTGATTGTCATGCAGAGTTTTGTGGCTTTACTTTGGTTATTCACGGCCCTCCGTCATTATATTTTGTCTGAAATAAAAACCGGATTCTTCGTTTGTCATTTCATGGAGTAGCATGGCTCTGCTAATTTAATATTGTTTTATTGCATGTTTTATTCAGTATTAATGGCGGAGTTTTAATGAATAAATTGTGACTACAGGACGGGTATGGAGAATTGAATTACATGTGTGTTGTGATGCAATGTGATATTAACGACGAGGAATCCGAAGAAAATTTTAGACGCCATTTCGCGTGACGTCTAAAATTGACAATTGACCATCGACTAAGACTTTATTAAACAAATTGACCATAAACAAACATAAACACTTGACACTGGCAAAATTGGCATTATTATGTCACATGCCATAAACAAAGAAGAAGAAGAAGAAATAAAAACCGAACATACATAACAGCATAACCGAACCGAACATACCGAGCATTTCTTGATTTGATTCCCTTTGACCAAAAATTGAAATTTATGTGACATGACATTTGTATTAATGTAATTTAATTTTCTGTATTTTTGTTTTGTTCTATTGCCGTTTTATTTTTTCTTGATTTTATTATTTTTTATTATTAGTATGACATAAGTAGGTATCAATGTTTATCATGCAATATTTCTTTCTTCCTATCCTTATTATTCCCTATTATTTTATTATTTCTGAATAATATATAATTTCTATTATTATTGTAAACTAAAAATAATTGCACGCCCATAAAGGGTAGATTACATTGAATCTATATAAGTTGTAACATCTTTATAAACATGTAATGATGCGATAAATATACTTTGACTTTGACTTTGATACGTAATAGTAATATTTTAGATTTGACAAGATACAATCAAAAAGTTCTTCTTCTTCTTTGTTAATGGCCTGTGACATACTAATGTCAATTCTGCCAATGTCATGTGTTTATAGTTTATAGTCAATTTGTTTGTTATTTAGTCTTAGTCGATGGTCAATTGTCAATTCTAGACGTCACGCGGAATGGCATCTAGAATTTTCTTAGGGTTACTCGTCGAATCAAATCGCATTGCAACACAATACACATATAATTCAATTATCCATACCCGTCCTGTAGTCACGATTTATTTAATTAAAATTCGAGTCGTTCGTCAACTCGCACCGAAAAACTCGTACCACGTGGTACCAGTTGACGAATTGTAAAAATAATATTATTTTCGTTGTTCAACTCGTACCACTTTTTTTTTATTGAGTTTATTTGTCAAGGGACACTCAGCTAAGAAGGTGAACCATCATTCTTCTCCCAGTTGTGAGTTTTAAAAACCCAAAAACATTTTTTGCAACTTCTAATAGAATACTTCTAATATTCGTAGAATATAATAGGTTGACTAGAATGCTGGAAATAAAAACATACCACTGTTAAGCGTCAGATTATTAATTCTTCGGATTAACAGATGAGATTATCTCTTTGGTTTTACACATAAACAATGGCAGTGGCACCAAAGTTAAGTCAACAAAACAGTTTTTAGGACAATGCTAAATAACTTCACTGGATTACCACCTTTTCTTTTGTTTTATCATTAACCATTTTAAGACCTTTTTTGTGTGACAACAAGTAAGTAGGTATCAGCAATATCAATACCTAAACTCTACGTTCTCTTGCTAAAACTAAAACTCTTGCGTTCCTGCGTGTGCCAGTATACATTGGATTTGGATACGGTTTACGAATATTGAACTGTTTTGGTGAGTGCATTTCGTTTCTTGGCATAAGATATTAATTGATGTCAATATATTTATAAGGTCTGTTTACAAAATTTCTACAAAAACTACAAAGTAAAAGGAAGCAAATGTAATTTGCAATTTGTAATTCAATTCAATGATTATTTTGTGAACACGTGGCTTGATGAGTCAACATTTTTCTACGACAAATGGAGTTGCTACAATCGGCTTCACCGAACTGAACCACAAACATAGTAGAAAACTGGCACTCTACAATAAATTTTAAAAAATCTAAAAAACCTGAAAGCATTGCACGTTTTTTAACAGTACTGCAAAAAGAAATCAATTATTACGAAACATTGGTTAGAAAGGCCTCTAATATTAATCAGAAAAAAAAGAAACAATAGAAATAGATGAATATATAGAAGGCGTACTCTCAGATTTTACAAATGGAGTAATTTCTGTCGACTTATGCGTGGAATCGTTGATAGTTTAAGTCGATTATGTATTTTATGTATACCAACGTTTTAAGTGAGATAAGATAAATTTTGGTGTTGTTTACATTGCAATTATAAAAAGTAGTGAAGTTAAGACTGATTTTATTGTTATTTGCATATAATATAACATGCAATTATGAATATTACCTTAGGTTAGATCCATAATTGCATGTCATATATTATGTTATGGTACTGATAGTTTTACTAATAAAGTTAAGTCTGATTTATGTGATTACTTTATAGGTAGATAGATAAGTTATTACTTTTTTAGGATGTAATTAATGTAAACTATTTGTGTTTTAATTATTAATATTTATGCTCAGTTGATAATTTTAGATACAAAGTTTTTGTTCTTGATTTTTAGTATCATTTATTGACCTTATGTGTTTGTTTTTAAACAAATAAACATGTTCAAGAACAATATCTGGCGTTTTATACATTTACTTTACTACCATATTTGTCTCTGACTGTACTAAATAAAAATGGTACCAGTTGCACAACGAAAATAATATTATTTTTGGAATTCGACAACTGGTACGTGGTACGAGTTTTTCGGTGCGAGTTGACGAACGACTCTAAAATTCCGACAAGATTACTGAATAAAACATGCAATAAAACGGGTAAAAAATATTAAATTAGCAGAGCTATGTTACTCCATGAAATGACAGACGAAGAATCGACAAGATTACTAGATTCAATCAAATAATTTAACTAACGATTGAAATTATGCTCATTGCTAATAAAAACTGATAAACATTGACTGTGTCAAAAGTTCCGTAATCGCCATACTGAACTCCCAAACAGTAAAGGATAACATGAGGAAACTGGCAAGTCACAAAACCTCAAATGTTCACAAATGTACCAAGTGCACTAAAGGAACATCTGAGGCGCATTTTAATCCATTCACCCCACTGGTTCAAAATAACTAGTCAAACGATAAGAAGACGCTCTTATTCATAAAATTCGATAAAACATTCGATAAGTATGGTTTGTCCTTTTCATCAAAATGTCATCATCAAACTACCCTTATCCCACGCTAAGTAGGGTCGCCACATGTTTCTATCTGCCATCTCCCTCCGACATTTCAGTACTCACGCCTTTCGTACACATATAGTCACACCCATTCACCGATATATTCATAGAAAGGTTGTCTGGAAGAAATCGCTCCCTTAGCGATAAAACTGCCTATTGTACATCTATTTTTAGGTATTCTTAGTTGTCAAATTGTTTATGTGCTAGTTTTAAGGTGACAAAGTGTAATCATTTAATAATTCATTCATTAAATACATCACTACATAGTATAAAACAAAGTCGCTTCCCGCTGTCTGTCTGTCCCTATGTATGTTTAGATATTTAAAACTACGAAACGGATTTAGATGCGGTTTTTTTTAATAGATAGTGATTCAAGAGGAAGGTTTATATGTATAATACATGCATAATATAGAGAGAAACGCTGATAATTTTAGAGGTAAGCGTATATTGGTTCAACGTGTTAGAACTACTGAGCTACAGCAACGCTGGCCGGGTCAGCTAGTATATGATACTTTATAACACCCAGGCACAGAACAAATATCTATGTTTATTACACAAATGTTTGTCCTGGGGTTCGAACCCACAACCTACACAACCTGTGTTTAAGGCTACCTCTATTTTTATCCACATTCATCTAATACTCAATCAAATATGTATAGAGATGGAAAAATATTTTAACAATAACGTAAAGTAAGAGGCTTAATACACCATTATGTATAAATGGGTAGGTAAATAATAACAATTGATTACTTCTTCATAACTTTATTAAGTACTCTATGATAATAATAAAACTATACAAAAATATGATTACTTTTAGAAATAACGATTATAATTTTATGACTAAAATAATTATTGGCACAAAATATCTACATAATAAATAATTTTCATTGTGAAATTTTAACTAATTTTAATGAATACAAGAAAAAAATTTAAATAAGGCCCGACCTTTTTGTATAATCAAATTTTTTGAATTATATTTTGTAAGTATAATCAAGGAGTAGGTATTAGTAATTTCTGTAGCATTATAATCAAAATACTACAACACAATATTAACAATTATTAAATTTGGATATTTAGACATCCCTCTGACTAGCCCCGTTATATATCCTCAAACATCTAAGTAACTAGAGGTATAAGGTTTACTGATTCCGGGGATTAGTAATATTTTTTTTGCCGGGCCTTATTAAACTTCCATACATTAGATTAAATAATTAATGATTTATAATAAAGTCTCATTTACAACCATACAATCCATACACGGAAGCCCTCACAGCAAACACCGTTTTCAGTGAAGATAAACATAACATGAACTCTTCGAATCGTGTAATAGTGTATTGCCAACTTGAAAGTCAGTCTCCACCAAAGCAAAGAAACAATTAAGATTAAGTATTGAATTGATCAAATTTTATAAATTTTTAATAATAAAATTAAAAAAATTGTCAGACAAATTCACGTAGCACGAAAATAAACAAAGCTTGTATGAAAACGAGATGGCTGATAGAATGCTTATATACCTGTAAATACATATGATACTTTATAACACCCAGACACAGAACAACAATCTATGTTCATCTCAAATGTGTGTCCTAGGGTTCGAAATAATAACCTACAGCGAAGGCAACTCCAACAGAACTGTAAGCTCTGGGCTTTTATCAACCTGACGAAACGATACATGATTCCTCATTCGACAGATTTCGCGTTTGTCATAAAGTAATTAATCAGATCGAAACCAGTTGGTTAGGTTATGTTAGAGTATAGAAAACAACGCACAAGGCGAGCGAGCAAAGCGAGCGTGCGCCGAAGCGCCAGAAGAATATAGTTCGTCTGTCTAGATACATAACTCAGGCGAATGTGTCTTCATTCGTTTTCCTTATTCGACATCAATGACCAAACTGACTAAAATTAAAATATATTTGATTTGTGGCGAATGCAGAATCTGGCGGATGTGTCCTAAATCCATTGACATGTTTATCGATTTCAATCGAATTAACAATTGTTTTGTTGTAAAATTCAAATGATTGTATCGTATATTGGAGAATTGCGACATCGATTGTCAAAAGTAAAGTCGATCGTTACATTGTTTAAAACGAGTCGAAACGATGTAACAAGGAGTAGGTTTTTGCCTGATTATTGTTCCGATATATCGTTAATCGTTTTGCAGACTAGATACCCTGGTTTATATAACAATCGTTTTGACATATTTGTTGAGACACCGCCATCTGTCGAGCCAGTTGGAACTATTTTAATATCATTGCCAGAAAGAAAAATCTATCATTACGGAGAAACGTCAATTCGACTTGATTTTACCAATTTTACAATCTGATTATGTTATTTCGCCGGATTTACTAAAATATCGGAAAATGCGAATTTTATTTAGCTTACTAGAGTATGTAGTTACATTTTTAAATGACACTTCTGAAATACTAAATTGATGTGTAATTGGATTATTTTGTCCATCTTACAAAGCAAACATTGCACCTTATATTATTTATTTTTCCCGAGTAATTTTATTAGGGTTTTATTTTATAAATGTTGATGATTTTAATCAAATAAAGCTAGAGTTATTGACTCGGATGTGAATAATTAGAATTAAAGTCTTACGTTTCTTTGTGCACCACAAAAATAATCCGTATAATTATTTTATATAAAAGACACAATTTTTATAACATAACATAAATGTCGAACGACAACATATGTCTTTGAAACTTCCTACTACTTCGTCTTCTTCGTTAATGGCATGTGTCGTAATGATGACAATTTCGCCAGTGATTGTTTGATTAAGTCTTAGTCGAATATCGATCGTCATTTTATCTTTTCTAAACGTTACTTCATAACATAACAAACGAATAATCCGACGTCCTTCTGCTTTGTTAATGGCCTGTGACATAGTAATGTAATTTTGCAAGTGTCAAGTGTTTATGGTTTATAGTCAGTTTGTTTGTTATTAGTCTTAGTCGATGGTCAATTGTCAATTCTAGACGTCACGCGGAATGGCGTCTAGAATTTTCATGGGATTCCTCGTCGTTCAAATCACATTGCACCACATGGCACATTAATTCAATTATCCATACCCGTCCTGTAGTCACAATTTATTCATTAAAATTCCGCCAAGATTACTGAATAAAACATGCAATAACACGGGTAAAAAATATTAAATTAGCAGAGCTATGTTACTCCATGAAGTGACAGACGAAGAATCAATCCGACGTCCTAATAAACAATATCAACGCTTGACACTAGCAAAATTGACATTATTATGGCACATGCCATTAACGAAGAAGACGTGTGACTGACTGTTTAGCTCTTTTTGTCGCCCAATGTCAGTGTCATTTCGTCGATGACATTGACAGTTATTTCATACTGTCATATAAAAATGTTACACTAACTTGTACTTCCGTGTTAGCAAAATAAGATCGTATTTTACGTATAGTCCGGCGAAAAGACAGAATTACTATCAATTTCCTACGCTTTGGTAGATACTAGCCCTTATCCAGTAATCAATGTTCCCAGCCATTTCTTATTAAACTTACTAAGAATAGGAATGTAAAAAATAAGGTACCTATCTTATAATCGATTAATAGCTAATTTGTTGTTTATCTGTGGCTATCTTTAATCATTGACAATAATAACTAAAACAGACCACACTTTAACTCCACATTAGTTAACTATGTGATTATAAAACAGAGATTAAAGGTCTATCCTATAATCAAAAAATTAGCTAACGTATTATTTAGATAACAAGGGCAAACCATTAATTTAAATGACGAATACAGGCAACACTTTGATAAGAATGCATGTCCTCATGTTGCTCTGCCCCTCAGACAGTTAACTGACACATTTGAAATGTATAAACTCTGTTGTATTAGTTTTTTAAGTTAGTTATAATATGGATCATGCAAAGCGCTAGGACCAGGACGAGTTTCCTGCCAGTTCTTCTCTGGCTTAGGTTAGGAGGAATTGGCCTAAATTCACCTAGTATGTAGGATGTTTCAAAGTGATCCTTGTTGAAATATTTTTGACTTTATCTTTGACGCCACGCTTGCAAATTACGCGATTATAAGATGGTATATCTATTAATAACAATACTTAGTGACTACTTCTTTCCTCCGAGTGATTCGAAAAAGTTTACGAATCTATTGACTCCTATGTTCTTGGGTAAATCATCTTCAGGAGGGTCATTCGCCCTGATTACATCCGTAGGTGCACCGTTGGAAGACGCCATCTTGATTTCATTCGACGTCCTTGGTTTCCTATCGATACCATTTCCGTTTACGTACGTAACTTCCGATCTAGCATCGACTTCCGCCTTCGAGAAATTGTTCACTAGTTTCTGAACGTCGTTTGTTTCCGGGGCTTCGACGAATTCTTGGATTTCAATTATTTCCGGGGTAGTTTCAACTATTTCCGGGGTAGTGTCTACAATTTCCGGGGTAGTGTCAACTATTTCCGGGGTAGTGTCGACTATTTCCGGGGTAGTGTCAACTATTTCCGGGGTAGTATCGATTTCTGGAGTAGTATCCGGGGTCTCAACAGTTTTCGACGCAGTATAATTAATTTCTTCAACTATTTTCGGGGCGTCTTCTACATGTTCTGACACAGTCTCACTCTCTGTTATTACAACATGCGTTTCTTGGAAACTCTCGATCACTTCACTTGTTGTAACTACGGTTGTTGTTTCATTAGTGATCTGATTGTCCCACAGTTTGAAATACTTGCTGTAAAGTCCGTCCCAGAATTCCATCTTCTCCTTGTCAGGGTTGTTTTCTAAGGATAGTTCTGAACCAAGGTTTAAGTAGTAATGGTTATCTTTAGTGACAGGCAGCCATGTTACTGTTAAGTAATGGTTCTCGTCTGGAGTTGGATTTCTGAAATTAAAAAGAAAATTGTTAGAATAATAAATTTGGTGGACTGGAGCAACTGGCACCAAACTAAGCATAATTTTTACTATAGGAGCTTCGTAGAATACTTATAAAGTTTTTTTTTTCTTTAACCTATAGTGTCCCACTGCTGGGCAAAGGTCTCCCCCTTTACCTTCAACTCTTTGCGCTCCAAGGCCACAGTTTGGCAATTTGGCTCGAATGCATCCAGATCGTTTCACCATCTTTTGTTTCAATAAGATGTTAATAATTATAATACTTTGTAACACCCTGACACACAAACATTTATGTTCATCACATAAATATTTGTCCTGGGGAACCCAAAACTTCAGCTTAGAAAGCTACTGAGCTGTGATACCAGATTTTTGAAAGTAAGCAGAGCTTGTGTTATGGGTGTCAACATGACTACTTATTTTACTTTTTTTTTTTTTAATACATACACATTATACATAGAAACACCCAGACCCGAGACAAATACTTGCAAATCATACAAACATTTGTCCCGCGGCGGGAATCGAACCCGCAACCTTATGCGTCTCAGCCGGACCTAAGCACACTGCGCTACAGAGGTCGTCAAAAGGGATAGCACTATTTTAAACAGTGATTGACTTTTGACAGAAGTTCAGAGACGTTTTTAAGTAAGGACATAGGTGTCTATTCTGTAGCCACAATCGTTATCGCGTTAAGCGACGTCTTGCTTAGTAGACATTTGGATGGGTGACGGCCAGTTATATACAGTTTGACTGGCCTGTCAGCTTAGTTGGTAGTAGCTCTGCCTTTTGCGCTGTAGGTTGATGGTTCGATTCCTTCCTAGGATAAAGATTTGTGTGATGAACATACGTGTTTGTTCTGTGTCTGGGTTTTATAAAGTATCATAATTATGAATTAATAAATATTTAAGTATTCTATCAGTCATCTGGTCACCATAATACAAGCCTTGCATGGTTTGGGACTAGATGGTATTATGTGCAATTCCACCAATATTCATGTTTCTGATTAATAAATTTCAGCGTGTTATCTTTAAGTCAAGAGCTTCTGGTACCTGAGCACATTAATCCTAGTGTGGTCAAGTCAGGTCTATGTAACTGTTATATGCATAAAAACTTACCCAGTCTTAGCAAAGTTGGTCCAAAGTCGAACCATCCTTTCCCTCATCTTAATATCCTGAGGAGTTGGCTCCTGTTCCTTCTGGAAGTCATTCCTGAAGATATATCCCAGGTCATCACAATGCATCGCATGCTTCAGTCCAAGGCTCCAAAGCATTTTGCTTGAAATATTCAGCTCGCCGACATAATCGAACTTGTAATAGTATATCGGGTTATTTGTAGATTGGACCAGGTATTGAACATATCTATGTGTGCCTATATTAACCAACTTATCAGATAACAGCTGGTAGTGCTCATTCAGACTTTCAACTCCTATGCGACTTCCTTTGAAGTATAACTCCTTGATTTTAGCCGCGATAGCTAACGCTTCAGGGGAGTTTCTTTCCACATTAAGGTCTTGAGGAATGAAGTATTGTAGATCATCAGTTTTGGTGTCAGCGGCAAACTCTAACGTTGTCGATCCTATCATGATAGGGACGTGAGCGACTCGCCCAGATGTTAGAAGGTTGATAAAAGGTTCGGTGATAACCGCTTCTACGTCAGGGAACTCCTTTTCCACAACCAGAGCAAAATAGTTGGGTGTGTCTTCACAATAAATTGGGGAGGACAATTTATTGTGGGTTTCGACCAGTTCTTTAGCTGAAGTCGCACTGAGGAAGTCGTAAACCTCCTCAACACTGTCCCCTTCACAGCCTAAGCTTTTTGCAAATTCACGGGCGTTTTCAACAGGTTTTTTCTGGAAGGACCAATCGCAAAGCCCTGTTCCTGACTGAACTATCGCTCTGCTGATGAGGTCTTTAGACAAAGGACTAGCTGTGACTAGGGTAGTCGCACATCCACCCGCGCTTTCTCCGAAAACCGTCAGATTCCCGGAGTTACCGCCAAAGTTATGTATATTCTCCTTAACCCATCTTAGAGCTTGTACTATATCTTTCATCCCCGCGTTACCTGGTACCTCAGGAGTATCAAGACTTAGGAACCCTAGCACACCAAGTCTGTAGTTAATAGTAACTACAACCACATCTTTTTCGACTAGAAAATCTGGTCCATACCTGTCTGAGTTGCCAGAACCCCATTTAAAACCTCCTCCGTGGATATAAAACATGACTGGGAGAAAGGCTCCGTCTATATTGGGTGTGTAGATATTGAGGAACAGGCAGTTTTCGTCTCCGAGGTATTGCTTTTCGCGGTTTTGGTCGATTTGAGCAGAAACGTTACCTTCTGAGGTGGCATCCCTGATGCCTTCCCATGGCTCGATCGGCTGTGGTGCCTGGAATTGAAACGGTAGTAATAAGCGAGTGTGTTTGTGAGGAAAGTAGAATATGGAAGCTTTTGAGATGTGATCTTTGCCTGTTAATTTTGAAAGCGCTTGGAATCCCTCAGAGATCAACGAAGTTAGGAAGCGCGTGGTCAGAGTTTGGATTAAAGTGGATTGAATTGCCTTTTTAATCTGAGGGTTACCATGCTTTGGAAGGCATAATGAAGGTGTTACCACACCAATTGAATAACCATCAATCGATGTTGCATGAGCTCAGTCAACACCGATCTACAGTTCCTACTACATCAAATTGATCAGCTCGATAGGTCGCTCAAGCATCGATCGAAAAAAAGACCACTGATCTCTGGGGCATTTCTGTCAGTGTTATAAAACCACTAATTGACATTATTGCACCAGATCTAGCTTTCATATTTAATCAATGTATTGACAGTGGAGTATTTCCTGATTTGATGAAACATAGCAAGATCATACCTCTATTCAAATCAGGTAGTCATTCCGATCCTAGTAACTTTAGGCCTATATCAGTACTTCCTACATTTAGTAATATATTTGAAAAACTTATTCTAAACCAATTACAACGGCATTTTAATACCAACAATTTACTAGACAGTAAACAATTCGGATTTACAAAGGGACGCTCAACGACTGATGCCGGTGTTGAGTTAATATCACATATTTATCTGGGAGGAATCACGCGATGCCTTAGGTATTTTTTGTGATCTGTCGAAAGCTTTTGATTGCGTTCACCATGAAACTCTAATCAGCAAACTACACCACTATGGTGTTAAGGGAGTTTCACTTAAGCTTCTCACATCCTACTTAACTGACCGAACACAACGAGTAGATGTAAATGGAAAGCGTTCTCCGGGGTCAATGGTAAAAATGGGTGTACCACAAGGATCAATACTCGGGCCATTCTTGTTTTTAATTTATATAAATGATCTACCTAAACTTGTAAAGGATGATCACGAGATTGTACTGTTTGCTGATGACACGTCACTTTTATTTAAATTAAAGCGACGACTTACTAATCTTGACGATGTAAACAATGCAATCTCTAAAGTTGTAACATGGTTTAATGTAAACAACTTATTACTTAACGAGAAAAAAACGAAATGCATTCGTTTTATACTGCCCAACGTTAAACAGGTGAAAGCTAATGTAAAAATTAATAACGAAAAGATAGATCTCGTCGACACCACAGTGTTCCTAGGCATTACTTTAGATAATAAGCTGCAATGGGGCCCGCACATAGATAAATTGTCGAAGAGACTCAGCTCTGCCGCATACGCTGTCAAAAAGATCCGTCATTTTACCGACGTAGATACCGCTAGACTCGTTTACTTCAGCTACTTTCATAGCATTATGTCTTATGGCATTTTGTTGTGGGGGAGTGCTGCTGATATTAACACCATATTTGTGTTGCAGAAGAGGGCTGTTCGTGCAATTTATAACATGGGCCCCAGAGAATCACTTAGAGATAAGTTTAAAGAAATTAATATTATGACAGTGCCTTGTCAGTACATATACGAAAATTTAATGTATGTGCACAAAAATGTTCATTTATTCAAAAAAAATTGCGATAATCATAGATCATTAACACTAGAAATAAAGAAGAAATAAAAAGTTAATAAGTCTTTTATAGGGCAATGTGTACGCTTCTATAACAAGGTCCCAAGCGACGTGTTAGATTTGTCGATTGGCAAATTTAAAAACGTAATTAAACATAAACTGTCTATTAAAGCATATTATAAAATATCTGATTATTTAGAAGACAAAAAAGCTTGGGATGAATCTGCTCCAACTCGACTCGGCATCCGTAACAAAATTGTCAAGGATCATACAAAAAAGTGTTAAGACCAGACAAGTTTCTTGCCGGATTCTTCTTGAACTGGGGTTAGGAGGAACCGGCACCTAGATTCACTAGCATGTAAGAAGACGATTCAAAGTGGTCCTTGTGATTGTAATGAATAAAGTTATTTTGAATTTTGAATATTGAATTTTGAATCGACGACAGAATAAAAATTGAAAATATCCAAGTATGTAGGAATTATGCGATCGGAATTAACGATGATTACGTTTTAAAACTAAAAAGAAAATATCATCGATGTATACAGTTTTTAGATTTTTGTAGATATTTAAAAAACCGCTTTACCGATTTTCATAAAATGTTTATGTGTGTGTGTGTGTGTGTGTGGGTGTGTGTGTGTGTGTGTGTTTGTGTGTGTGTATGTGTGTTTATGCATGAGTGTGTCAGAGAATGCGTGAAGGTGTGAATGTGGGTGTTGTGTTAGATGCCAATATTAGATTATTAAAGTACTTATATAATTTATATAATGACTTCGAGAAGTGCTTCAGCATCATCGTAGCTTATATAGATGTTGTTTTTCTCGAAAGGATGTTATCTAATAAAGTGCTAATAGTTTTTATGTAGATAACTAGTGTTTTTCATAACGCTGTCGTTGGTACGTATTTTCCATGTTATATAATATGGAACAATCAAGATGCTAGCTCTCTCCACTTTATCTCGTTTATCTTATTTGTTGAGCGATAGGCAGTTAAGCACGTAGGTACAGATGGTATCGTATCAGACTGCCTGTGTTAGAAAAATATTTGTATTTCAATATTTTTAAAAAACGTTACTAAGACCACAGATGACCCTCGAGTTTTTGGCCGGGAAGCGAAAGGTTACTGGTTCGTTACCCGTGACGGGCTAAATGTTCGAAGGATTTACGAATTATTCGTTGTTTCGATATCCGTAACTGGCTAAATATTTGAAGAATTTACGATAATTCGTTGCAAGTCTGGATGATATGGTACACGTACCATGATGACGTTTTCAAATTTGTCTCCTATCTACAGGGTTTTCACTCCATCGACTTATCGTGTTTTTTTAATATTTCGAACCAATGAACCGAGCTGAATTTCGTGGTGAAAGGACCAAAGTACACCTCGGGGGCTCTTTTCGTCTTTCGCGTGTCTTTTTCGACATGCAGATTTTCTAACGATGTTTTCGTTTATCTTTTGAGAGTACTGGTATAGACCGCATATACATTTTGATGTGCACACTATAGGATCTGAAGACGAGGCCACTACCAGCCGGATTTTCACTGAAAGTACACAAATCTAAAGGATTTTCACTGACATTGATCAGCATTAAACGTCTCAGTAAAATGAATTCACAAGACTAGCTTACCTTAAACCTCAGCGAGCCTAGAGGTGGTTTCGCGTAGGGAATCCCTTGGAAGGAAAAGTAGCCCTTGCCAGAAGGAGTATTCGCAACGCGACCCTGTAACTGGCCCTGCTCTACAGTCACCACTGGCGAGTCTGACATCTTGCCCCCGCTGTGGAAGATACAAATTCAAATCAATTTTTATACTATCACAAGGATCACTTTGAATTGTCTGATATGCGGTGAATTTAGGTGCCGATTCCTCTAACCCGAGTTCGAGGAGAATTGGCACGAAACTCGTTGGTCCTAGTATTTTAATCGTTTAATCTAATACATGGAATCAGTAGATCAGTATACGACCTCTGTGAAGACTTCTGTGGCGCAGTGGGTCAAGGCCCGCCTGAGACGCAATAGGTTCGATTCCGTGGGACAAATGTTTGTATGATCTGCATGTATTTGTCTCGGGTCTGGGTGTTTTTCTATAATAAGTAAATACATACAGTATTTACAAAAGAAAATATAAATGTATATTTAAGTAGTATATAAGTCATATGGTACCCATAACACAAGCTCTGCCTACTTAGGACCTAATTGATGCTGTGAAGTGTCCAGCATTTTATATTATTATACATTGCAAGTCAAATTCAAAAGATACTTTATTCAATACAATCACAAGGATCACTTTGAAACGTCTTAGGCACTAGGTGAATTTAGGTGCCAATTCATTCTAAACCAAGCCCGAGAAAACTGGCAAGAAACTCGTCCAGGTCCTAGCGCTTTTTATGATGATCCATCTTAACTACGAAATACTTATACAATAGAGTATACATTTCATGTGTGTTGGTTAACTGTCTGAGGGCAGAGTGGCATGAGGCCATGCATTCTTATCAATTATATAGTTATTTATATTATAACTAGCGACCCGCCCCGGCTTCGCACGGGTGCAATGCTGATACTAAATATACTACAGAATATCTTTATATACAACGTTATCTAAGAGAATAACATAGACAAAGAGATAGACATATACCATTTGGGACTTTTGTGTAGACCTTTTTAAGGTGTACAATACTGTAGTACATTATTTTGATCTATCTCGTAGGGATCAGCCAGCGCAGCGTTTGCAATGTAAGCGCAAAAAAGTGTTTATTTACGACACCACATTAGAAACCTCTAAAATTATCAGTGTTTCTCTACTATATTATGCATGTTTTATACATATAAACCTTCCTCTTGAATTACTCTTCCGTTACATAGTTTTAAAGATACATCGGGACAGACAGACAGCGGGAGGCGACTTTGTTTTATACTATGTAATGATATGCTTTCTTCAAAGCAATTCTGTCAGTTAACAACAGGCAGGGTCCGAAGCAACATCAGGCCATGTGTACAATAGATTTATATTATACTCGTAATACACTTCTCAAAAGACTACCCTTTATGTATGCTTGACCTTTTGTAATATGTAGTTTTGTTGCATTATCAGGAAGCTTATTATAGAAATGAACAATGATCCTTATAAAGGACGGTACAGTTTGTTTATTTCACGAAGACGAGACGGGAAAATTATCGATATTATTAAATATTCATATAGCCACGTCCAAACAAACTTTTGCATTTGTAATATTAGTTTTGTTTATGAGTTAAGGTATTTGGGGGATTTAAAGGCGATACTCGCCTTATCCACAGAAGCGATAATGATCTTACTAAAATTATAAACGCGAAAGTTTGTATGTATGTTTGTTACTCTTTCACGCAAAAACTACTGAATGGATTTTAATGAAACTTTACAATAATACAGCTTATACATCAGAATAACACATAGGCTATGATTTATATAGATATTGTGTGAATTGTCCAAAATATAACAGTGTCAAGTAAATAGGAAAAAATCTGCCATCTGCAAACTATTCTGGCGAGCGCTGCAAAAACCGTTAGAATTACACGAAGTACTAACATAGACGAAGTCGCGGGCACCAGCTAGTATGTTATATTTTGACTGGCTTGTCAGCTCTGGTGGTAGTAGCTCTGCCTTCTGTGCTGTAGGTTGAGTATTCGATTCTGGACAAACATTTGTGTGAAGTACATACTCGTAATGTGTTTGTTCTGTGTCTGGGTGTTAATAAGTATCATATTTATTTAAAAATATAAGTATTCTATCAATTATCTAGTCACGATAATACAAGCTATGCTTAGTTTGGGACTAGATGGTGTTGTGTGCATTGTCCAGCAATATTTATTATTACCTATCACACTAATATTATAAAGGCGAAAGTTTGTGAGTGTGTGAGTGTGTATGTTTGTTACTTCTTCACGTCTAAACGGCTGGAGCGATTTTAATAAAATTTGGTATGGAGTTAGCTGACACCCTGGATTAACACATAGGCTACGTTTTACTGCGGGAAAATATCAATTTTTTTGTTTGTTGCCGCGGGTAACACCGCGGGGCACAGCTAGTTATTATATAAAATTAATCAATATCGTGTTCGTCTGCATAAGATCGTAAGCAAGATTCGGGTTTTTTTTTTTCAATAATAGTGATTATCAAAACGATTACAAAAGCGTAATGCCATTGACACAGTAGGTATCGATGATCACACGTATTCATATCAATAAATATTTAATGTATCTACTTCTAGTGATTATACATACCAACGCATTAGGGGATTAGGATTACTAGAAATAGCTTAATGATTATTATATTTTTACATAACTACCAAAATAATATCTGGTGTGCGTAAAGGCTAGCACACACTAGAAAATTAATCCGCGCGGTTTGAAACAGCGCTATTTTGATGTATCGTTCAAAGCTATTTTTTCTGCTAATGCGTCTGATTCGATGTTACACAGAACAACGCGAAAATATCAGCGCGGAGTAATTCGCAAAGCGCGCTAGGCATGGAGTCAATAAAGGGCAAGTACCCCCGTCAAAGCCTAAAGAAAAAAAAATCATGCGAATTTGATGACGTCATATTCGCGAAACTGGACAATACTTTTATTATTATTGTTGTACAAGGCTAGGACTCAATGATTATAGACCTCTCAGCTAAAATGGTGATTCCTTAAATTTCACAAAATCTCCTATAGATACATACCCCCTCTGAAGGATATACCGCACGCGTTAAATTAATATTGACTGGCCTGTCAGCTCATTTGGCAGTAGCTCTGCCTTCTGAGCATTTGGTTGAGGGTTCCATTCTCTCCCAGTACCTATGTTCATTCACTTGTGAAAATGAACATAGGTGTTGGTTCTGTGTCTGGGAGTAATCCTTACTAATATTATAAACGCGAAAGTTTGTATGTATGTTTGTTACTCTTTCACGAAAAAAACTACAGAATGGATTTTAATGAAACTTTACAATAATATAGCTTATACATCAGAATAACACATATTGTGTGGTTTTTCCAAAATATAACGATAAGCGTCAAGTAAGTAGGAAAAAAAATCTGTCATATGCGAGCTATTCTGGCGTGCGCTGCAAAAACCGTTAGAATTACACGAAGTACATACTAACCCTGCGCAGATTAAGTCGCGGGGACCAGCTAGTAAAATATAAATTCATTGCCACGTTGAATGGCATAGCTAATACACGGAGTCAGATAGGACAGTAGACACGCTCGGCTCACGCGAATAAAAACGCAATGGGCTTCTGTTTATAAAATGATTGTTAGATGAACGTAATTAAAACAACCACTTAGGACAAGAATGATCTGTTGGAATTCCTTCAAAGTTTTTCGAATATCAGAACAAAATACTCGTCAAAACTCTTTGATGTACGTAGAATAGGCGTTAACTAATTATACACAAACATTTAAAATCTACTTACCGATTTCAAAAAATCCTTTAAATAAATAGGTGAATTTGTAGGTACTTAGGTACTCCCAAAAACAGGCCCACTTTTAGCAAATATCAGCAAAGAACTAACGAAAACTGATACTATCTCTTTGATAATGATAAGATATTGATAATATATCTTTTATATCGCAAGTATTAGTAATAGGTACATGTAATTTAACAGCATCAGATATCAGCAGATTCTAAGAAAAATATATTACTAGGGTATCTTACCTACCTAGGCACGTACATCCACAGTATTATAAAATCTAGTGTCTCTATTTGTGAAGTTTTCACGGCTTAACGGTTAAATTTATCTTCATTAAATTTGCTCAGGAGATTGTTATTTGGAGAACGATAATGGCCTCAATTCTGTTGGCACCAACCTAACTAATTTTAGCTAAAATTAGGTTGAGAACTGTCAAATGAAACATTGGTATTCTGCTGTTACCAACTTATCCAAATTTAATTTTATGTAATTTAATTAAGCGTTCCTAATTTAGTTAGATGGTACCAACCGAATAGGTTTTACAAATGCTATGACTAACTAAATATATTTTAGACAATTCCTTATTTTAGAAATGAACCAACCGAATTGCCACCATTGGCTACTAGGTCGGTATAACTTTAGGAACTTTAGGTTTTGTTTTAGGCTCTCTGCGAGTCCAATATAATATCTTTAGGATGCTGATGCTGTCTTGCATTTGCAGCGTATCTGGTATGTTGGCGCAGACGCGCACGGACGGCTTTCATGCGATGATTCGCAAGAAATTCGCTTTTTTTATCATTAATAGACCTACGTTCGACCACGAACTCGCCTGATGTTAAACGACAATGTGGCCGACGACGGGGCACGCAGGTCTAGAAGATACCTATTTACTCTCGACTTAAAGAGACCCGGATTGTAGTTTTCTGAAAAGACACGACGACGGCAAAGCATTCCAATCCTTGGTTGTACGCATTATAAATGTGGTGTTATAAAACAAAGCGCTTTGTTCGTAAAGGGTGGTAGACTGACTAGGTATGGATGGTATTGAGCGGTACGTCTGCTTGTCCTGTTGTGAAAGGGAGATGGTGGAATGAGATTATGCAATTCCTGGGCACACTCTCCGAAATGTATTCTATAAAAGATCGCTTCCCTACAGATCCCTAAAGATCGTTTCCCCTCGCTTTTAATTTCGTCATTTCTATTCGTGACATTAATTTCATATTGATTTTAAAAATTTCTATGACATGTTATTTTCTGAATTAATTTTGATTCCTTGATTTATTATGCTGTGTGTAGTTTTTAAGTGTTTGTGATTTAAATATTGTTTTATGGATTTATATCTGTAATGAAATAAATGAATTTATTATCTTTTATTTCTTCTGTTTGTGTTTTATTGTATTTGTTATGTATTATTCTAAATTATATGTAACATTGATGACTTTTTTGTAGCATTTGGACGAATTGGATTTTTTCTGTAAGTCTATTTGTGTTTTTATGTCTTTAAATAAAAAAAAAACGGGTGTGAAATGGCTGGCAGTAGTTAGTAATTATAATAAATTAATAATGCCGGCCATTTCACACAGCATCATCTGGCCCCAAAGTAAGAAGAGCTTGTGTTATGGGTACCACATGACTGATGTACTACTTATATACTTTTTTTTTGTAAATTCATACATATTATACATAGAAACAAGCAACCCGGGACAAATTCTTGCAGATCAAACATTTGTCCCGCGGTGGGATCGAACCCGCAACTTCTGCGCAGCCGGTCCTTGGCCCACTGCGCCACAGAGATTGTCAATAATAAAACCAAGCACGCACTAGCAGATTAAACCACGCGGTTTGTAATGCGCTACTCTGAAGCCATTTTCAACGCGGTATTTTCCACTAGTGCGTCTGAATACGTCGGATTTCATGTTTCAATGGCGCGTAAATTCGACGCGGATTGTTCCGCAATGCGACTGACTGTTACAAGCGGAAGCCAGCCACTCCGGAAAAGTTATAGGAAATATTAAGTGAGAATGTACGCAAAAAGTATTTCGGAGTAACACATTGGTTAGGGTTAGGTAAGTACATGTGGTGAAGCATAGTGGAGTAAAATTTTTAAAGTGATAACTTCTTATGGGAGGGAAAACCGCTTCGTTAAGTTACGCGTTATGTCACCAGTCTGGCTTCCCTTTCTTTAACGAATACGGTAGCGGTAGGCAGGCTCCTCCTCTCTCTCTAACCCATAGCACTAGTTAGATTAGTTTATGTAATCACTTCTGTCGGGCATCCCGAGACGCGCACGTTTTTTTTCCAATAGAATGATTTTTAAATTGTACAACGCTATCTATGCGCGGTTGATAGAAATTATTGATTTTACACACCTTCGCTTCGCTTCATTGGTAACGTATCTTTAGTATGAGACACATACAGTCGACAGTACGCAGATATTAGGTAATCTCGGATTAATAATCATCTACGTCATATAAAAACCGGCATAAATAAAAATGAACATTTCGGGAAGTTGTCGCTTGATCGCTTATTTTTTTAGAAAAATTCGATTTATTTCTTACCGTAAAACCATTGGTCTGTGTATCAAAACCTCTTTTGACTCAGAAAACAAACGATATCTGTTTCTCTTTATATCTTTCGTTTCACTTTCACTAAATCTCCATTCGTAAATATTGATATTCCTTGTTAGATCTTCGTTAAGCGAGTCAAAGAAATTCGACCAAGTCGTACTTTCTTGGTGGTTTTTGACGAAGTTAGAAATTTTCTTATTTACTGGTCTCTTTCCTATAGACAAAAGTCTCGATTCTCTAGCTAAGAGGTATCTCAATGCAGTTCGTTTTAAAACAATCAATTCTTCTAAACTCCTGGCCATAAAACGACACAAATCACAGACCCACTTATTAAAAACAAAACACACTATTCCAATTTCAAATTACTATTAGAACTATTTTTAGAAACACATCTTTCAAATAAGGAACACGATTTTTTGTTTTAAATTAGTTCGTTTCAATTCAGAATCACAGATTAAAAATGGAGCAGTTTTTTTTCGCGCTGGTTAGACAATGACTGAATAAAAAGGCCAGAATCAACATGGTGCGTGGCATGTTACTTTCAAGATCGCATTATCACGTTGCTATGAGTACGTGATTGATGGTGTTAATTGCGTTAAAAATAGTGTAAATGTAAGAGACATACCGCGAGAGCATGATATTGTAATACATATTTCTATTTCGTGACAGGCACCATCAAGGCCAATGTATAATGACAAAAACTTCTTAAAGTAAAAACTAAACGTAGGCGTAAGTTCACGCTTAGTTTCCTTTCTGACTCTTAGCCTTAGATTTCAGTGATCTAGAACTAGGAAGTACAGAATCTGTCAATAAATAAACATAGTATTTCCATGGAGCTATGTTATGTTATTCTGAACAGTTAAATCACTGAATTTAAGTTGAATGAAGTGAACGTTTAAAAACTAACACTGACGCTTGAAGAATCATTGACGTCATACTGTACTGAACATAGCGCCGTTGACAACGTTGTGCAATCTAAATTATTTGATTAGATCACTTTAGACAATTCCTCTAATAGCTCTAATATTATCTTTCACTGACGCTTAAATAATCTTTGACGTCATAACTTTTTAAGATTTAAGGAATTAGGCAATTCCTGAAATCTTAATAATCTATTGCATCTTTCACTGACTGCCTTGAATTTGGCGCCCTTGCCACATGAGATTCTAATATTTTATTTACTGACGAACAGAACACTTTACTGATGCTTGAAGAATAATTCACGTCATATAGTCCTGAATGTGGCGTACGAAAAAGTTGTGTGAAATGCAATCTATTTAATTTGACAACTTTAAACCATTCCTTTTCCGATAATATCGTACACTGACGTTTAAAGAGTCTTTAGTTCATAATCGTCTTTCCTGACTATTGCGCCCTTTTAAGTTATGTGTGACGCAAACTATTTCATTTGAGCACTTAAGACAATTCCTTTATTCTTATTATTTTGATAGAATCTTTGACGCAACATTGACGTCATATCGCCCTGAACATGCTTCTTGGCAAAGTTGTGCGCGATGCAATCTATTTTATTTAAACACTTATGACAATTTTTAAATGTCATTATTCTGGTAGACTCTTTAATTGGCGCTTCATTGACGTCATATCGTCCTGAACATGCTTCTCGACAAAGTTATGTGCGATCGAATCTATTAAATTTGGTCACTTTAGACAAACCCTTTAATATAAATATTCTGATAGAATCATTCATTGACATTTGTAGAATCATTGACGTCATATCGTCCTGAAATGGCGTCTTTGACAAAGTCACGTGCGATGCATTCTAATTTGACCACTATAGCTATTTTCTTAAATCTCATTATTATGTAGAGGCGATAAAAACACAGATGGCGTTTTTCATATTTATTATCTCGTGAATAACAATACACTATGACTAATTAGCTTTCCAAGGTTGTGAGATAATACAGTGAGTTAGTTTTATTTCTCACGAAATGCTTTCACTGTGGTTCTCCATTAACTACTTACAAAGTTTAAGGTTGGATGTCTATCAAAGCGGAAAGTAGAGGTTTGTAATAACAAATAGGTATTTATAATGTCATTATATTTGTTTTTTAATAATATTAATAATAACATCGCCGAACATTGAAAAAATAATAATTATTATTATTATTATAATAATTATATAATTCTACTGTACGTGTGTATGTCACTGAACTCCTCCTAAACGGCTGGACTGATTTGAATGATTGTTTTTGTATGCGTTTGGGTGGCGCCCTGGATGGTTTAGGTTCACAAATCAGTTTTTTTTTTTTTTTTTAAACGTGCGGACGAAGTCGCAAACGGGACAGCTAGTACTCATATATTTTTAGGACCGTTTAAAGCAAAGTTCTGAAGACACTGATCTCTAGTACTAGACACAATGGGAATGCTAATACACTGGGCCAAGTAGGAGCCAGCTCTTGGGTCACGCGATTTTTCTACAAGACGCCCTAAATTTGAAAACGCGATGCTCTCTCGCTCTCATTATCCTACGAGCCCAAGGTCTCGACTCCGAATGGCCGAATGACCTTGGTTTTATCGAGACCAGCGTATTTGCGCATTTTGAGATCCTCAACAACAATATTTATGTTATATTATATTATTGATTAACGAATACAAGAATCGTGTCACCCTATGGATAACCGTCTACACTAAAGAAAGGGCCGTGACGGAAATTCCTGACGGAAAAATCTTACACTTTTTTTCGCCTAGCCCCCATCTGCCAAGTCCGAACCGTGCGATAAGAAACTTCGTTCCAAAAATATAAAATCAATCACACTTTACATGTAAGTACTGGAGATACCCCAAAATAATTATTTTTTATTTAATATCTTTGTAGGGGTCACTAATATGAATATTCATACGAATTTCCATGACCAGACTATTACAACGCAAGCGGGAACTCTGATTAGAGGCGGACAGATTATACCTTCCGTCCGTAATCCACAGACGTGGTAGAAACCTTCGCAGATCTTTATCTGTGTCTAATGCGGGTAGTCAGATAGATTATATTTGGCACACGCCTACATTTAGAACAATAGCACAGAATAAATACATAATTACGTTCTAAAAACTAAAAAGACAACCGACTTCATGTATAAAAAAGAAAAATATCAAAATTTCGTTTCGTCCAAGTGGATGACATATTTTATATTTTAAAAATATTATTTATAATATTTTACATAACTACTGAACCGATTTTTATGAAATTTATATGGGACCAATCGGGAAGTATATCCTTTCAAATAATATCTTTTTTTAATATTTTATTTAAAAAAAAAAAAACCAGTCGAATTTAGAAACCTCCTCCTTTTTCGAAGTCGGTTGATAAAGCGATCTCCACGAAAACATATAAATAACAACTCTTGCTTCTACGCAACAAAGTGCTATTCAGCTCGCACAAGCGATTAGCACCTAACATTATAAATACCTACATAGTGCCTCTCTTTCTATGGCGTATCGCTATCTCGTCTGGAGCAGTACTTCTTTACGAATCTGCCCAGTATTTGTAACTTCGAACCTAAAGTGTACGTGACAGGTAATCGCATAGAGTTACTACCTGAATATTCGGACATACCTTCGTCCGAATATTCGGATTTATTGTGTCTGTTTCCTCACGATTTACCTTAACAGTCCAAGAACAGTGCACACATAATTTAAAATTTCGTAAAAACTAAGTAACTTGTGAATTGCATCGTCGAGCTATTAGATTATTATTTTTGGTTTGTAAAGAAGTGTTAATAACCAATTTAAACTTTGATCCTTCATAATAACACTTCACCCACTTCTTTACAAACTAAAAATAATTCGAAAATAATAATCTAATATTGTTATATTGTAGTTCATGGGAAGCGTGCGGTGACGATGACGCGAGTTTCACGCTTTTTGTTCACCCAAAATATACAAATACACAGTATACACAGTATATACACAGTATAGATATGGCTCATGGAAAGCGTTCGGTGACGATGAGGCAGGTTCCATGATTTTTGTTCACCCAAAAAGTGCTCAACGCGCCTAAAGAAGTTTTCACTTCATAAAAATATGAATGTTAGTAATGTTAATAATCATCTTCCTGCCCTTTTCCCACATTATGTGGGGTCGGCACAACATGTTGTGTTCTTCTTCCATTCTCATCTATCAGCCGTCATCTCAACACTCACTCCTTTCTTACTCATGTCATCCTTCACACAATCCATCCATCTTTTCTTTGGCCTACCTCTACTCGTAAATCCATCAACATTCATACCAAGCACTCTCCTAGTTAAATGCCATTCTTCCCTTCTCCTTACACGTCCATACCATGCTAGCCTGTTGCTCCTCATCTTTTCATTCACTGGCGCCACTTTCACACTTCCTCTTATGTACTCATTCCTTACTCTAGTCCATTCGCGTCACTCCACACCTCCATCTCAGCATTCGCATTTTGTTCATCCGTCCCTTTTGTTGCCCAACACTCAGATCCATACAATACAACAGGTCTTACGATCGATTTATATATTTTCCCCTTAAGCTTAAGAGGCAAATGTTAGCAAAGTTATTAACAAAGCATAGAATATTACTATTATTACTAGTTAATGTAATAGTTAGTAACAGTATTAGTTTCATATGACACAGAAACTTACCGCAGGTCGTCTAGGAATTCGTTTACGGCATTTATCATTCTGTTGATTAAAACTGAAAATAAAAAAAAATATTTTAAACTTGACTGCTCAGGCTGTATAAATTTATAGACGGAGAGCCGGGATCAACCACAGTAAAAACAACATTTTATGTATGTGTGTGCCCCATTTGATTATAAACCTTAATTCACATATTTACAGTCTACTTTTGTATGGAGAAATTTACTGAGTTAGGTTCTTTGATATATTATCTACATTCTGATCAAAAAATATTGCATCATCTGTGTTCGTTCAGTATTTGATTGGCAGTCGCCATAATTACTGATTTTGAAGTGATTTATTACTAAAATTACTCTAACGCGCCAAAATAAGTTTTCACTTCTGTCGGCACTCCCGGAGTGCAACCCGTAATTTTTTTTATTTTATTATAAAATAGTCATTCTAATTTGAAATAAGTTCTACATAAGTTTACCCGGCTATTGGGGTTAATTCGGTTGTTACGCATAACTACCTCAAGTTCTTATTTTGATTAAAACAACGTCTAAGATAACGTTTTTAATGTTTCGAGTTGCGTTATAAAGCACATTAAATTTCACTTAAATGTGTAGGACCCCTGCTTGACCACCGCGATGCCACAAAAATGGTCGACTTTACATAATGTTTTATTTTATGTTACACATAATGAATCTTATAAAGTCTTACACGATAAGTCTTACGAATCCCTACTAATATTATAAATGCTAAAGTAACTCTGTTTATCTGTCTGTGACGTTTTCACGCCTAGAACCGATTTTGATGAATTTTGGTATAGAGATAGATGGGACCTTAGAGAAGGACATAGGCTACTTTTTATGTAGGTACAGCAGCTAGTAGGTAATATATAATTTCCATAGTTGGTTCTTAGTTTAGGGTATTATAACTTTTATGCATGTACACTGTAATTTTGTCATATTCACAAATTTTTATAACGAATCTAGATTAATTAATAGATTACAACTAATTTTAGTTAAAACGCTGTGTTGATTGTGATCTGTTTTGTGAATTTAATCCCTACTAATATTATAAATGCGAAAGTAAATCTGTCTGTCTGTCACGTTTTCACGCTTAAACCGCTGAGCCGATTTTGATGATTTTGGTATAGAAATACATGGGACCTTGGAGAAGGACATAGGCAACTTTTTAGGTAGGTACAACGCGTGCGAACTGCAAAAGCAGCTAGTAAATAAATAAAAAGATCCGCGGTCACGGCATTACTGCAAAAGCAATGAAATTTCCCATTTTAAACTAGATTCTATTTACACATAAAAAAGATTCTAGAAAGATCTTGACAGTTTTTATTAAATCCCATCACGTATTCCTAGGATGTCAGGTAGTTTGCTTCAGCAACAATTTACATGGGGACCAATATGAGTTACTAAAAAATACTAAATTTATGAATTTATTTAATTATCTACTTAGTAATTAATTTTATTTTACATTTTAATAACCCGAGTCAACAGTTTACGAGATTTTCTACCTCGTTCCTACCGGGTACCGATACCTCTATTATTTTTTACTTGACACATAGGCTATCCTTGGATAAGTCAACCTAAAATATGTATACCTACCTACAGAATATATCTCATTTTATCTCCAAATATCTGTGTTTGTTTTGCGATAACTGTTTCTTCAGCGTGGGATCATAGAAAAGATATTTCAGAATCACTACATAGTATAAAACAAAGTCGTTTCTCGCTGTCTGTCTGTCCCTATGTATGCTTAGATCTTTAAAACTACGCAACGGATTTTGTTGCGGTCTTTTTTAATAGATAGGAGTGATTCAAGAGGAAGGTTTATATGTATAATACATGCATAATATATTATCGAAACACTGATAGCTTTAGAGGTTTCTAATCACATTAGATATTCTGTAGTAGGTATATTTAGTATCAGCATTGTACCCGTGCGAAGCCGGGGCGGGTGGGTCGCTAGACTTTTATAAAGACGGCATATTAAACGGCATAATGTTTATTACTTAATATCTTCGTAAGTAATGGTCCGATTTGGATAATTCAAAAAGATATATCATTCGTATGTCATAAAGAATAACGTGGATACTTCTAGTTCTATGGAATTTGCTATAACTTTACTGATCCTCATTGCAAACAGCACCTATCCAGATAATGAGGCTTCAAGATCTAGGTTTTAAATATAATAATCTATTCTATATATTAATACGTGAAGCAAAAACTTTGCACCTCTTTTGAGGAAAATTGCGCGTACGGAGTATGAAATTTCGCACACTTATAGTTTATATAGAGAAGGAGTGCAGAATGCTAATATTTTTTTAATTATCTATTGAAATGAATTTCGACCAGTGGGCGACCACTAGTAAATATAATTTTATAAGCGTTATTTAACACTTTCGTTTCTGATTATCCGATTTTATTATTTTATATTTATTTATACATATTTTATTATCTGATTAGAAATAATTTTGACATTATTGAGCATGTTGGATTGTACCAGGAGTAATACATGGACATGTATTACTCCTGGTACAATCCAACAGATGGAGTAACTGTAATAGGTAAATTAATATAAATACTATGTCCCAGACTTTAAAGCTTCCAGAGATGTGTAAAATCTAACAAGTGTCGATAATTCGCGTATGGCGTTATACTCTGACATGATTTTATTGGTTGATTACAATTTCCTTCCTCTCCGGATTGGTAGAAACTCCCCCTTACACCGGTCAATCGATGCTTGTAATTGGATAATGCTTGAAGGCAAGGTCAAATCTCTAGTCCACTGCATTCGCCGTGTGCTCTGCGCACGTGACGGGCAAGTAATTCATTTCTAATTTCCGGTATGGTTATTATTAATCATGTATTATTTTCTTTAAAATTTGATAACTTGAACTTGCTTCAACTTTTTTCTCATTGAAGACTTTATATTTCATATATAGATATATTTAATTAATGCTTAATGCTGCTGGCGACATGTCTCGGGAACAATTTGCGATCCACGTATGCCCCTTAAGCTTAAGGGGAAAATATATACAACAATCGTAAGACCTGTCGTATTGTATGGATCTGAGTGTTGGTCAACGAAAGGGACGGATGAACAAAAGGTGCACGTGGCTGAGATGCGAATGCTGAGGAGGATGTGTGGAGTGACACGCATGGAAAGAGTGAGGAATGAGTACATAAGAGGAAGTGTGAAAGTGGCGCCAGTGAATGAAAAGATGAGGAGCAACAGGCTAGCATGGTATGGACGTGTAATGAGAAGGGAAGAATGGCATGTAACTAGGAGAGTGCTTGGTATGAATGTTGATGGATTTACGAGTAGAGGTAGGCCAAAGAAAAGCTGGATGGATTGTGTGAAGGATGACATGAGTAAGAAAGGAGTGAGTGTTGAGATGACGGCTGATAGAGGAGAATGGAAGAAGAACACATGTTGTGCCGACCCCACGTCATGTGGGAAAAGTGCAGGAAGATGATGCTGGTCATTTTACACAACATCGTCTGTACAATGGGAACCACATGACTGATATACCTACTATACTATAAATACAGTTACCTGTCTGAGGGCAGAGCAACATGAGGCCATGCATTCTTGTCAACAAAATACCTTCTTAGTAGTATTATAATTTTAATAAAAAACCGACTTCAACAGGACTTGACTGTCCTTCGTCTTCATCGTCAGACCCCTAATGACAGTCACAACCCATCTAAGTGTAAAGTTCCAATACAAATTAATCAAGCCCAAACACCAGGTAATTGCTGTAAATCGTTGAGGAGTTCCCTCGACTGTCTTTCGGCTCCATCATCAGATCGACTCCAGACCTTCATTAAATAGTAGTGCTTATAAATACTTAATGAAAAAAAATTACAAACGCACTTGTCGCCACTACGATGTTCGAAGGTTCCCCTCGATTTCTCTGATGCCATCATCAGATCCTGGTTTCCTTATTATGGTACCCTTGGGATATCCCCTTTCCAACAAAAAAAACAATCCTCAAAATCGGTTCATAAACGACGAAGTTATCCGCGAACACACATCATAAAATATATAAATACCGTCGAATTGAGAAACCTATTTTTTTTGAAGTCGGTTAAAAATACGCTTTCTTAGGAAGACTACCCTCTATTGAAGATTCAAATTAATTAGTAGTTGCAGAAAGCTGCTGATTTTCAAGAATTTTATTATAGAAGCGCATCATGTTCCCCATAAAGGATTGATTTACTTTCTGAATTTTCCCACCTTTAGGTAAACTTGGGTAAGTAAACGCATTGTATTGATCCCAAGTTGCGTGGTGTGAGTGTGACCTACTTGGCTCGCAAATGAAGACATGCTATCCGTAGTCCAACTTTTCCAAATTCTAGGCCAAGAGCTGGCAACATTAATGCCGTCATTGTATGAGCAAGTAGGTAATAACAAGTAGGATATCCGTAGAAGAACCAAAGTCACCGACATCGACATAGCGCTCAAAATTTGCAAGTTGAAGTGGCAATGGTCAGGCCATATAACTCGCAGATATAATAACCGTTGGGGAATAAAAGTTCTCGAATGGCGACCTCTTAGGTCGATCCCCAACCCGATGGACTGACAACATTGTAAAGATCGCAGGAAGTCGGTGGATGGAGAGGGCTCAAAATCGTTATTCCTGGAAATCTATTGGGGAGGCCTATGTATGTTCAGCAGTGGATTTATTAAATGCTGATATGATGAGGTAATTACAAAAAATAAATAATGCCAGACATTTCACACTTCATCCGGTCCCAAGGTAAGCTGAGCTTGTGTTACATGACTGATATACTTATATACTTTTTTTGTAAATACATACATATTATACGTAGAAACATCCAGACCCGAGGCAAATACTTGCAGATCATACAAACATTTGTCCCGCGAATCGAACCCGCAACCTTATGATAGCTACCTTAGCGAAGATTATGAGTTAAGGATGAGAGAAAGAACTCACTAATATTAAATGCGAATAATTGTGTGAATAGGTAAGTATGTTTGAGGCACAGAATACTCATTAGTACAACAGTACAGTACTCATTAGTACAGAAGCCGGACTCCACGAAAACATTTATATAAAAAGCGACGCATAAAAAACAATTCAGCTCGTACTTCATAATTACCTACATAGTATAAAACAAAGTCGCTTTCCGCTGTCTGTCTGTCCCGTTGTATGCTTAGATCTTTAAAACTACGCAACGGATTTTGATGCGTTTTTTTTTTAATAGATAAGAGTAATTCAAGAGAAAGGTTTATATGTATAAAACATGCATAATATAGTAGAGAAACACTGATAATTTTAGAGGTTTCTTATGTTGTGTCGAAAATTAACACTTTTTTTGCGCTTACATTGCAAACGTTGGCGGAACCCTACGAGATAGATCAAAATAATGTACTACAGTATTGTACACCTTTAAAAGTTCTAAAAAAAAGTCCGTGATGGTATATGTCTATCTCTTAGGTTATGTTATTCTCTTAGATAACGTTGTATATAAAGACATTCTGTAGTATATTTAGTATCAGCGTTGCACCCGTGCGAAGCCGGGGCGGGTCGCTAGTAAATTATAATTACCTGCAGTGCCTCTATCGCTTAACTGGACTGACCTGTCAGTTAAGTTGATAGTAGCTCTGCCTTATGCGCTGTAGGTTGAGGGTTCGATTCCCTCCCAGGACAAACATTTATATGACGAACGTAGATGTTTGTTGTATCCTATGTATGTATTTAAAAATATGTAAGTATTCTATCAGTCATTTGTATGGCGATAGTGGAACTTTTGACACAGTCAGTCTATTGGTTTCGAGTAGCAATAGGCATAATTTCAATAATTAATTTGATTGTAATTAGAATCAGTTTTGACACACTGGATTACTATTACGTACGTTCGGTTTCTATCTCAGACCAAATATGTATATTGACGGATGGCCGTGAATAACCAAAATGAAGCTTCAAAACCATGCTCCTCTGTGCACACAATCCACCCAAACCGTGTTCCTTGTTCTAAGAACAAAAAAACATGATGCAAAAAAAAATATCCGATCGCTACCTAACTCGCAGGATCACTAGCTAGGCCAATCTAAAGATTTCCTAAAAAATTCAACGAAATCGGTCCAGCCGTTTCGGAGTCTATGGGGAACATACATACATACACATCGCCTTTGTATGATTAGATTTACAACGCCTATCAACTTGAATACTACCTAAACACGGCTAAGATTCGTCCTGTCACTATCTTACAAAAAGGGATGGCACTATTTTACAAAGTGATCAGAAGTTTTTTGACAGAAGTTGAGATGTTAATATATATTATAAAAATCAATTGCTGTTCGTTAGTCTCGCTAAAACTCGAGAACGGCTGGACTGATATAGCTGATTTTGGTGTTGAAATGTTCGTCGTAGTCCAGGGATGGTTTAAAAGGTGAGTAAATATGAAAAAAATGCTTGCTTTTTTATTTATTGTTTCTGAGGCGGTTTGCCGGGTCAGCTAGTAATCTATATATTAATACGTGAAGCAAAAACTTTGTACCCCTTTTTACGAAAATTTCGCGGACGGAGTATGAAATTTCGCACACTTATAGTTTATATAGAGAAGTGCAGAATGCTAATATTTTTCTCAAATTATGCATAAAAATACATTAAATATTTCAGTCATTATAATCAATAATTTTATTAATTAATTATGTTCGAATTTTGACCAGTGGGCGACCTCTAGTTATCATAAAAACCACAAATTTACAGAAGAGCTCAAGTCGTCCAAATGTTATAAAAAGCATTTTGACAAACGCGGGTTTTACTCACGTATTACTCACGGCTTTACTTACGGTCGAGTTCACGGTTCGCATCGAACCGTGAACTTGAGCGGGCGGACCGCGAATCAAACTCACCCTGATGAAGATTCTCCAGATGAATCGAAACAGTGTCGGTGCCTTCATCGGTTTTATTCTGATACATTTTTCTTTTTATAACGCGCGGACAGAAGTCGCGAACGAAACAGCTAGTAAAGTTATAAAAAACGGTACCTACTCGTACTTACTTGCGTAATCATTATAAGTAAAAGTTGTTTAACGTTTACTTTCGCTAAGAAGGTATGCAAGGTACATACAATGTGCTAACGATTGATGACCTCTGTTGTGCGTGGGCGTGACGCAGACGGTTGTGGGTTTGATTCCCGACGTGGGACAAATGTTTGTATAATCTGCAAGTCTTTGTCTCGGATGTTTCTATGTTAAATTATGTATTTACAAATTTGAGGCCAGATGATGCTGTGTGAACCACACTATTTATTTTAAAAATGGTTTGAAGATTAATATTTACGGAAATACGTGACAGGTTGCAACCCCACCGCCGTTTACAGGAGAACTAATCAATGAAACAAAGCGCTAGGAACAGGACGAGTTTTTTGCCAGTTCTTCTCGGGCTTCGGTTAGGATGAATTGTCTCCTAAATTCACCTAGTATGTAATACGTTTCAAAGTGATCCTTGTGATTGTATTAATGTATGTTTGAAACACACCATCGAATTTTATTAGGTTTTAGAACGTGCCAGTTTCCACACCATGTTTTCCTTCAACGTTATTTTGGTACACGACCAGATTCCAACCCACGACCAACCTCAGATCAGCCAAAGGTGCTACCAATAACCCAGCAGTATACTATTTTGAATTTATTTTATACTGGTATACATTTTTGAACAGAAAAAGCCATTAGTGGACCGGAATAATAATAATAATAATCCCGGACATTTTCACACAGGAATCGAACCCAAGAACTTACAAAAGGATAGTTACCACTAGACCACCAGTGATCTCATTTATTTTTTGACGATAAATTTATGATAAATGATTCATTCACTTTTGTGCAGGCCTACCGTCATGTCTACTTCAAATCAATAGGGCGACCATGATATTTAATTACTTAATTGAGCATTTTTTTTTTTGATAATATCTATAAAAATTAAATAAAATGGGCAAATATTATTTGCTTTGATTAACAAATTTATTGTATTTTTTTTTTAATCATTTGGGATTAGTATTTGTGAATATAAATTTGAAGAAAGTATACCATCCCTAGAGGTGAAAAAATAGGGAAAGAAATTTTGTAATTCACTTTAAATTGAAATAATAAAATATAGATGTAAACATTTGGAAAAATTGCATGGGTGGTAAAACAAGAGATGCATTTTTTTATGAGCTAAAATTTATTTCAATGAAATCGGTTTTACTTTTAAAACTTTCGAGAGTTGTACGTATACATTTGCTAAACACGGGGTTTACTCACGTATTATTTTGTCGATGATGGAGGGTAGATGGATTATTTGGTCAATGCGATATTTTTTCAAATTTGTCAATCGGGAACGCTCGCGGCAACTCACGGACCGCGGATCAAACGCATCCTGAGATTCTCTAGCTAGATGAATCGAAATTGTGTCGGTGCCTCCATCGACAATTAATACGTGAGTAAAACCAGTGTTTCTCAAAATGAAATCGGTTTTCATTTTTAATTTATATCTGCTGAAACGGTTATCTGACAGAGCTGTTATATAGTATAATTTTTTTTTATAAGTAGTATATCAGTCATGTGGTACCCATAACACAAGCTCTGCTTACTTTGGGACTAGAAGATGTTCATAAAAAAAATATCGGTGTACTGTCCGGCATTATTTATTATTGTTTTAGGTGTAGGTATACCTTTATCTTGTATCAGTTGTGGTATTATAATTGGCCATGTGAATGTGTAATTTCTTTTTAACTATATAGATACACTAGCGCCCGAGCTTCGCACGGGTGCAATGCTGATACTTATTATACTACAGAATGGTTATACCTAAAAGATAGACATATCTTCGCGGACTTTTTCGTAGACCTTTTGAGAGTGTACAATACTGTAGAACATTATTTTGATCTATCTCGTAGGGTTCAGCCATCGTTTGTAATGTAAGCGCAAAAAATATGAGTTTATTTACGACATCACATTAGAAACCTCTAAAATTATCAGTGTTTCTCTACTATATTATGCATGTTTTATACATATAAACCTTCCTCTTGAATCACTCTATCTTTTAAAAAAACCGCATCAAAATCAGATGCGTAGTTTTAAACTATGCATACATAGGCACAGACAGACAGCGGGAAGCGACTTTGTTTTATACTATGTAGTGATGAATTAAAAAGCAAGCCGGTTGCAGTGGTAGCATCCCGTTCAAACGTGATCGTGCGTTCAAACCGATGAATTTTTATGTTCGAAATACATATATACGTGCGCAATACCAATATTCTCTAACGAGTTTGAAGACGTGTTAAATGCACGAAATGAGGCTGTGGCGCACTTTATTCCTTTCACCACACTAGTTAGATATCTAGTGATAAGAAGATTGGTAGGTACTTAGTTAATTATAACACAAAATAAATTGTACAACGCACATCCCGTCTACAATTAAGTTGCTTGTTAATATGACTGGGGTGACTGGCCGGCAGTTAATAATTTATGTATGTAGGCAAGTGTTCTCAGACCTAGACATTGTATTACATTGTCTCAGTGCTTAAAAGCATTGTGTATATAATTTTATTAAGGCAGTACCCTAAGCAAATGGCCTTTGGTTTTGAAGTGAAAACTTCTTTTAGCGCGGTACCCATATTTTTAGATGAGGTAAAACCTCTGGATTCGCGACACCGTTACCGTCTGGGGCGAGACGCAGCCGGCTGCCGCGCTCGCCCCATTTGATTATAAACCTTAATTCACATGTTTACAGTCTACTTTTGTATGGAGAATTTTACTGAGTTAGGTTCATTAGTATATTATCTACATTCTGAACAAAAAATATTGCATCATCTGTGTTCGTTCAGTATTTGATTGGCAGTCGCCATAATTACTGATTTTGAAGTGATTTATTACTAAACTCTAACGGGCCTAAATAAGTTTTCACTTCTGTCGGCACTCCCGGAGTGCAACCCGATTTTTTTATGTATTATGTACATGGGTGTTAGTTCTGTGTCTGGTTATAAAGAAATGATATATTTAAAAATTATATTAGTCATCTGGTCATCATAATACAAGCTGTGCTTAGTCAACATTGTCCGTTCAATTCGTTTCCACACCAAGTACCATCATAATATAACTAAGAGGCCGAGGATTCCCACCACACAGAATCCTTTATATGGGTACGTACTCCTTTCTTTCAATTTTGGTGTGTGTTTAATAAATGTTTATTTTTTCATTATTTCCTTCTTTTATTAATGTGATTGTATGAAAAACGTATTAGATATTATCTGATAGATCTGATCTTTTTATTGAGTGGCCTGTCAGCTTAGTTGGTAGTGGCTCTGCCTTCTACGCTGTAGGTTGAGGGTTCCATTAACATTTGTGTGTTGAACATAGACGTATGTTCTGTGTCTGGGTGTTATAACGTATCATAAGTATGTATTTAAAAATATATAAGTATTATATCAGTCATCTAGACACCATAATACAAGCTATGCTTAGTTTGGGGCTAGATAGTGTTGTGTGCATTGTCCAACAATATTATTCATTTAATAATTTCTGATAAAAAACGGGAAAACCTTCAAAACGCGTGAAAGTAATTTGATCAGGTCTTAACAATGTAATTTGCTCAGGTAACAGCCTTAATACAAAAGGTAACCATATACAAAATGGTAACAAAACAGTCAAATCATCATTTCTAATATCTATACTAATATTATAAGGAGGAAAGATTTGATTGTTTTTTGTTTGTTTGTATTGAATAGGCTCCGAAACTACGGGACCGATTTGAAAAATTCTTTCACCGTTGGAAAGCTACACTATCCCCGGGTGACATAGGCTACTTATTATCCCGGGAAAATTGGTTTATCCCGGGAAAAATCTTAACGCGGGCGAAGCTGCGCGCGGACAGCTAGTAACATATATAATGTTATCTAATTAAATGAGTTAATTTTAATCTTATAATTCTTTATACTTCTATGTATATTTACTCAATTAAGTAAAATGTGTATGCATCAATGGCCTCAATTCTGTTGGCACCAACCGAACGAATTTTAGCTCAAATTAGGTTTAGAACTGTCAAATGAAACTTTGGTATTCTGCTGTTACCAACTTATCCTAATTTAATTTTATCTAACTTAATTAAGCGTTCCTAATTTAGTTAGATGGTACCAACCGAATAGGTTTTACAAATGCTATGACTAACTAAATATATTTTAGACAATTCCTAATTTTAGAAATGAACCAACCGAATAGCCACCATTGCCTCTACGCAGACGAATTAACGAGCTTGTACTTTATACATATACAGTTTCGGTTTAGTGTACTTGTTATGACCAACCATATTTTTAACCTATCAATACTTTCATACTAATAGAATAATTCAAAAGCGTCTCTGAATACGAATATACGAATTTGACGAACTTAATAAATATTAGTTTTGTAATTAAAAATGTATTTATTGTATTTTTTTTATTTTACATTTTTATTGCATATTTTATATTAAACTAGCTGTCCCGTTCGCGACTTCATCCGCGCGTTTTAAAATAAAAATATATCACAAAAAACTGTTACAACCTAACAAAACGTACGTCGTCAAAGTTTTGCAAACTGAACTCATTACATCAAATCTTTAATTTATTTTTTAAATTTTGCAGATGTTTTGTTTGCAAATGATTTCCTGTTACTTTCTAAGTGTTTACGAATTTCGAAATATGATAAAGTAGTAAAAGAAAAACTTTTTTAACCAACATCTAAAAAAGGTTGTATTTTTTTATATATTCAATGCAGAAGAAGAAAAAATATCGTTCTAAATTAACTTCTACTAAAAAGAAAACAGTTATTTTTAGTTTTTAAAACGTAATTATTGTATAGGTAACTTACGAATTACGCGTGTGAAGCCGCGGGCAGTAGCATACTAATAATATTTCTCGTGCTGGTTTGCGCGAAACGAAGGATATTTTTATCGTTTGCCTAAAGGAACGTATTCCAACATCTGCTTTGACAAAAACGACAAGAACCTCGGAATGCAATGATTCATACACTTGCGATTCAAGACGGTACCATCGTCACGGCCAGGACTCCTTAGAGCACCAGCTTCTTGCGTTATCGAGTAATTGGCGATACCGTCGCATATGTGTCAATGCCTCTGATTCAGTTGTTTGACCGGACAAATGGTTTAACGTGATAACGTTATAAGTAAACATTGATGAAAAATCCCTTTAACCTATTAAGATGCGTCACAAGCCGAACGCTTAGACTCTCTATCGCTTGTTACGCGCTCTCGCTTGCACGAGCTCAGGCGGAACGTGACAATTTATCGTGCGTGCAGCCGGCGTTCATCGATTTATAAAACGTTATCACGTCAAACGAGATTTTTACTATGAGATTTATAATACTTCATGACTTCTTGAATTTGTAACACCGCCGTGCGATCATACGATGATATGATTTAGACAATAATAACTGTCGAATTCGACGAACATTTTAACGACTTATCGTAATCTATTTGCCAGGTAGACGTGGCGCTTGTCGAATGGCGACTAGCTTGCGTATCGTGCGTCAGAATCTTGTGCTATGGGCTCTGTCCGTTAATTTGTCACAGAGATATGGCACGTATGTGAATCACCATTGTTTTTTATTCCTACTATTCCGGTAACCGTCGTCAGATCCGAGATAACGTTGAAATAACGTACAGCAAACTGTCGAAATATCAGACATTTTAATTACAAATTGACATACATAATAACCATCTATGATTATTGACACTATCACCTTATTAACATTTAAAAATATACTTATACTTTTATAGAAACAGATTTTTGTTTAAAAAAAGTATTTCGTAACTTATACCTTACTTGGATTTTAACTTATCTCGATGTACCTACTCAAACATATTCTGTGACGCCCTCACAGGGTACAATGTAAATACCTACAGCAATTTATGTTAGACCTAAGCTGAATATACTTTAGAGCATAAGTAAATGAAATGAAATATAGAAATATTTGCTAAAGAAATTAATTTTATTCTGGCTAAATTAAAGACTGTACCCTCAGTTAATAACCTTTTCTATAGGAAAAAAAAATATTTTGCTAAAAGATTTTTTGGCTATCCGCTAATTGAAGGGATCACATTTAAAAGAAATGTATTTATTGGGGAGCATAAACAAGGATATACAAAAACATGAAAATAAAGACAACATTACGTAGAAGTTTTCAATCTTCTAAAGAACTCAATAGTCATATTTTCTCCTAAAATTGAAGTCGATTTAGTTTGCAGCTTACAAAAATAATAACAGAATTACTGATCAAAACATTCAACTATTTTTATAAAATTTCTTAGTTTTTGATTTGAGTGCCATTAAATCGCGACATGGCCATTTGCTCAGGCTCACGCCTTAACTTTAGACTTTGAACATACCACTTTCAATATTGTGCATTGGCCATCAGTGACTCGAGATGTGAAAGCATTGATTGTACCAGAAAAAAATGCTAATATTTGTTCTCTCCGAATCCAGATGCTGTGATGTCGTATTTCTTATAATATCCTGATTTCCAGGACACAGGGTATTATAATGTCAAAAATGAAAAGTGTTTCGAATAATATATTAGGTTGGGGAAAAAGTCTTTTCTATTCTTATAGTATTTATGAACTTGCAATAAAATCTCTTTGGCTATACTATTTGTATCTGGCTGGTTTTGGTATCATTAAAAGTTTAAATTTTAAAGAACATAATTCCAACTTCAAATTAGGAAAATGTGTGATTTTTATTTGTTTTTCGTACTGTCAAGATGAGTGAATCTAATGAAGAAATTCGATACATTTTAAAATTTTACTACAAAAAAAGGTAAAAATGCAACGCAAGCCTCGAAAAAAATTTGTGATGTTTATGGACCTAGTGCAGTGTCTGTGAGAGTAGCACAAATTTGGTTTAAGCGTTTTCAATCCGGAAATTTTGATGTCAAAGATGCACGTCGCTCTGGTCGCCCTATTACGGATAAAATGGATGCCATTTTTGAAAAAGTGGAGCAAGATCGGCATATCAGTAGTTACGACGTAGCTGAAGAACTGGGAATTGACCACAAAACAGTTTTGGCGCATTTGAAAAAAACTGGGTACACAAAAAAGCTCGATATTTGGGTACGAGCTCACTGTAATAAACCTAATGAACCGTGTACTCATTTGTGATTCTTTATTACGACGTTATGAAACCGAACCGTTTTTGAAGAAGCTGATAACTGGTGATGAAAAGTGGATCACGTACGACAAGAACGTGCGAAAAAGGTCGTGGTCAAAGGCCGGTCAGGCTTCACAGACTGTGGCGAAACCTGGGTTAACTCGCAACAAGGTGATGCTGTGTGTGTGGTGGGATTGGAAGGGCATTATTGATTATGAGCTGTTACCACCAGGCAGGACCATCGATTCTGAACTCTACTGCGAATAACTGATGAGATTAAAGCAAGAAGTTGAAAGAAAGCGGCCGGAATTAACAGAAGGGGTGTGGTTTTTCATCATGATAACGCTAGACCTCACACATCTTTGCCACTCAGCAAAAATTAAGAGTTTGGCTGGGAGGTGTTAATGCATCCGCCGTATAGTCCTGACCTTGCACCTTCAGATTTCCACCTGTTTCGATCTCTTCAGAATTGTTTAGGCAGTGTCAGGTTAACATCACGAGAGGACTGCCAAAACCACTTGTCGCGGTATTTTGATCAGAAGTCCCAAAATTTCTATAGCAATGGGATCATGTCCCTACCTACAATATGACAAAAAGTTAACAAACAAAATGGTATCTACATACTTTAGTTAAATGTAAATAAACTATATTAAAAATGTTTTGAATTTTCTTAAAAAATGCGAAGAAACTTTTTCCCCAACCTATTATTAAAAAATATATCGTAGTAAGTATATTAAAAGTAGTATATCAGTTACGTCCCCATAACACAAGCTCTGCTTACTTTGCGGACAGATGATGCTGTGTGAAATGCCCGGGATTGTTTAATAATTTAGTTAATTATTAACTGCTATCCGCGTGTTACGTTGATAAAAATAATCTGTATCGCTGTTGATGCCTATTTTTAGCCTTTATTTGCTACTAGCTGTTTCCCGCGGCTTTCCCCGCATATTAGATAAAAAGTAGCAAGAGAATAATTGAACGAATTAATGTTTCGGAAAAATTACAACGCATAATTGCGGTTTCCGCGGTTAGAATTTTTTGAAAACCATTCTTAGCGAGCACCTACGGCCCTAGAGGAAGCTGCAAACCAAATTTCATTCCAATTCGTTCGGTGGTTTCTGAGATTTCGTGATGTATGAGTGAGTGGTATTTGACAAGTATATAGTAGATATTGGGGTGTTGGGGCTGCCTATACTGCCGATACTGTAAGCATCGGGTATGTTTGAGGCGCGGCGTGAGTTGAAATTTATAATAGCCTACCTGACAACATTAAAGACCTAAATGGCATTTAATTATTTGTTATATTGAAAAAGTGGCTTATGGACATGTGTTTTTATACAATTAGTGAATATTTTAATTATAGGGACCTCTAAACTGTATCATTATTATTAACTTATTAACATTTTATTGACTTATTAACTATTGATTATTTATAAGAAGTGACATTGTTTATAATTACCTAATTTATGAATTCATTCTAATAATATAGCTCCCAAGAAAATTAAGTAAGCTAGGTTAACGACACTAGATTAAATTTGCATGCCAAAGAATATGGTAGGACATACAATGGACTAACTATTATAAGACTTAATTTATATCACATATGTTCAAGCAAATAAATAATATTTCATTTCATTTCATATTTCATTTGATTGTTTTCATACTACCATGCACGAGCGAGCCGCGTCTCTGGCAGATTGCGGGCCAGTTCCAACGTTCGGACAATGATAGCCAGGGTGGACTGTCCCTATACAAAACGTAGTGTCTAGATCGATACCTGTCCAGCAATCCAACTAGTTTTTTAAGTCTATTAGCTTCACTTGTATGTATGTTGGTAACCGACTCCTTAGGACGCGCCTTTGACCCACCTTAAACGGTCAGATTTCTTTCAAATTTTGCACACCTGGCAAAGACCGATGACAATGCAATAATTCGAATATTAAAAAAAAAACATTTATCCTAAAACTAAAAAGTAGAAAATAAATAATAGTTTAAAAAAAACCAAACTAAAAACTAGCAAATAAATTTTAATAAATGTAAGTAAGAAAAAAATGTTTTATTTAAAAATAAGCGTGGGGTGCTTTTTAAGATATTATCGAAATGATAATCCTTCTTCTCATATATGTCAATGAAATATTTATGACTATTGACACCATGCGCGGGGTGCGCAAATCAAAACGCTTTTTTTTATATAAAACATTTTTTTCTTACTTACATTTATTAAAAGTATGGTTTTCTATATAAAGCGTGTTTTTTAGTTTTTTTACTATTATTTATTCTTGTACCTTTGAAATTTTACTTGAAATAAATGTTTTTATTATTAATCCTGATCCATTTCTTGTGTATGTAAAGGGTTATAAAATAAAGTCTCTCTGGGGCGTCTGTCAAAACGCGAACTAAAAACTGAGGATTTTCGGATTCACCAATGGACGGAGTTATTCATGAGGAGGGTTTAGGTGTATAATTCACATGGGTTTATATTAGCATTATTTGGCAGTATTGAGTGGCACTGACTCCGGTTCCACCTGTAGTCTAAACAAGCTACTTGTGTCCAGGTAATAAAATTAAAATACAAATGACGTCATTAATTTATCATACAATCGCCTGCCTTCCTCCGATTGTTTTGAATAAGGTTTGTTGCTCCATTGTCAGACAAACATAATATTATTATGATTCATAGCGCCTAGTGAGAGCTATAAATGAAAACAAATGCTATCTAGACAAGAGTGTATCTCTATCTAATATTTCAGTCGTAAAAGTGCTATTGAACTCGAAGGGAATAAAACGGTAGCTGAACGCTAGCTTTTGATGTCTCTGTGTCTGTGAAATGGCGCCACTGAAAACCAGCGATACAGCAGCCTTCACAGTTCTGTATCATATGCTGAGTGGTAGCCTTTTTTTCGTCACTGTACATAGACTAGTTTATATTACATTTGCACTGTATTTGATATGTGACGTTTAATAAATATTTTCTATTCTATTCTATTCTTATTATTTGACGACCTCTGTAGCACAGTGGGCTAAGGTCCGGCTGAGACGCAGAAGGTTGCGGGTTGAATTCTCGCCGCGGTACAAATGTTTGTATGATCTGCAAGTATTTGTCTCGGGTTTCTATGTATAACTAGCTGTACGGCGCCAAGCTTCGCTGTGGTACAAAAAAAAAATATAAAAACAATCCTTGATGCGGACTATATATCATACTATATTTTCAGCTCGATCGGTCAGAACTTTTTGAGTTTTTGAAGCGTACACAAACCAACATAACATTTTTATATATATAGATATGTATGTATTTACAAAAAAAAGTACCTATATAAGTAGTACATATGTGGTTCCCATAACACAAGCTCTGCTTACTTTGGGGCCAGATGATGCTGCGTGAAATGTCCGGGGTTACTTATTCTGCTGAACAAAAGCTCAGATTATGCGTACGGAAGTACGTAAGTTCGAAGACATGTTCCAAGTGCACGAAAGGAGCCTCTGAAGCGCACTTTAATTATTTTAATGAACTGGTTTGAAAGAACTAATCCCACTATAAAAATAATCGTACGCTACGTTCACGAAGATCCATCTGTTTACTTTTTCAACAAAAGGAGGTTACTCAATTAGATTCGCATATTTTTTTTTTTTATGTGTGTTCGCGGATATCTTCGTCGTTTATGAACCGATTTAGATGATTCTTTTTTTGTTGGAAAGGAGTTATCCCAAGGGTGGTACCATGATAAGGAAACCAGGATCTGATGATGGCATCCCAGAGAAAACGAGGGGAACTTTCGAAAATCGTAGTGACGACTAGTGCGTTTGTTTATTTTTTATTAAAGTAATTTAAAGCACTACTATTTAATGAAGGTCTGGAGTCGATCTGATGATGGAGCCGAAAGACAGTCGAGGGAACTTCTCAACGATTTACAGCAATTACCTGGTGTTTGGGCTTAATTCATTTGTATTGATGAGAACTGTACACCTAGATGAGTTGTGACTGTTATTAGGGGTCCGATGATGAAGACGAGGGAACTCCTCAACGTCATCTGCCATCTCAAGTTATTCTGGCGTGCGCTGCAAAAACCGTTAGAATTACACGAAGTACTAATCCTGCGCAGACAAGTCACCGGCACCAGCTAGTATGTTATAAAGCTATCGTTCAGCTGCGATTTGAACCCTATTAAGCGTACAATACATCGTAGTATCGCCAAATATTATTATCTAACAGCTTTTCATTACATTTATTTCCTTTCTGATATATTTTAAATTTTAGATATAACATTTAACAGCATTTCAAACAGGAAAACGGAGCTACGTTTATCCGTTATCCTGTGTCTAATTTGTTTTTAAAACTGTGTGCTTCAAATTTTATAACTCAACGGGTCTTCATTAGCCTTAGTTCATGGTGCTGATAATTGAAAACTTTCGTTCATGGATCCACTCCACCAAGCTCAACGTCGCGTCGTATGTTTTTATATTTATGAGAAACATGACTGCCTCATTCTTTATTATCATTACATAGTATAAAACAAAGTCGCCTCCCGCTGTCTGTCTGTCCCGATGTATGCTTAGATCTTTAAAACTATGCAACAGATTTTGATGCGGTTTTAATAGGTAGAGTGATTCAAGAGGAAGGTTTGTATGTATAAAACATGCATAATATAGTAGAGAAACACTGATAATTTTAGAGGTTTCCAATGTGGTGTCGTAAATAAACACATATTTTTGCGCTTACAGTGCAAACGCTGTCTGAAACCTACGAGATAGATCAAAATAATGTACTACAGTATTGTACACCCTCAAAAGGTCTACAAAAAAGTCCGCGATGGTATATGTCTATCTCTTAGGTTATGTTATTCTCTTAGATAACGTTGTATATAAAGACATTCTGTAGTATATTTAGCATCAGCATTGCACCCGTGCGAAGCCGGGGCGTGTCTCTAGTTAATATTGAAAGTGTCTGTTTGTTACGTTTTCACGGTTATACGGCTGAACGGATTTTGATGAAATTTAGTAAGAAGATGTATTGCATTCGAGGGAAGAACATATGCTACTCTTTATGTAGGTACCACGCGTGCGAAGCTGCGGGCAGCAGCTAGTGTTTTTATATTTATGAGAAACATGACTCTCCATTATTATGCGTCTATAAACGAGAGTTATGGATAGATTATTTTGATCCCGATCCCAACTGCTCATCCTCGTGTAATTAAATATTAATAGACCTTAAAGTTCATTTGCTTACGGGTCGGTAGGTAGGTCAGAGACAAAAGGGATTTTATTATTAGGGAACCTTTTATAATATCAATTTTATATTATACCGCACTGTTTAGTGGTAGTAGCCGTGCCTTTCGATCCTATGGTCGTGGAATCGAATTCGGTCGTGCAAAGTCGTGTTAGTTACACCATTTATAACACGAGAACGACTTGACCGATATTCGTTATTTTTGATATGTTATCTCCGCCCCTAATAGCAGAATTCATAAATAAATAATAAATAAATCTTGGTGGATAACGCACACAACACCATCTAGCCCCAAACTAAGCATAGCTTGTATTATGGTGACCAGTGGGGCGATTATAGAACTTTGACACTATCAAAACATTGATACTAATAGCTTTCAGTTACTATTGATGAATTGGTATTACGGATCGCTGCGATTTCTATCGGCTTCTATCGCTAGTTACAATGTGAAGTTGGTGTCAAACTATAACTCGACCAATTTACAAAGTACGATTGTGGTAGGAACCATGTTTGGCGTACTAAGCATTTAAATACATCGTATATGATTGATTGAAATAATGCCTATTGCTAATCGAAATTGATAGACATTGATGCCGATTGCTAATCGAAACTGATAGACATTGATTGTATCAAGAGTTATATAATCGCCCTACAGATAACTGATAGAATACTTATAATATTTTTAAATACATATGATATACATACTTATGATACTTTATAACACCCAGACACTGAACCACACACTGACACTGATGTTCATCACTTAAGTTTATCCTGGGAGGGAATCGAACCCTCAACCTCAGCGCAGAAGCCAGAGCTACTACCAAATAAGTTGACAGGTCAGTCAGAATATTAAAAATATCAAAAAAGGATGAAGTCGCGAACGGGACATCTAGTTATGTAACGATAGCATCCGATTTTAACGCCGCAATAGTTAATTATAATGATTACGAGATCGTTATTTTAGTTGTGTATAATAAAATTATACGAGATTTTGAGCACGATTGTGTAAAGTTAGTGTTCAATGCAGACTAATCTGTAGAAAGTGATCTAAAGTAAACACAACACACTTTCATTTTTGCACAAAAGTGGATCTTCAGGTTTGTACTTTTACTATATTTTGTTCGACAGCAACTTTGACCCGATCTATAATATAATACAATGGCCTCAATTCAGTTGTTTGCCTAGAGTAACACAAATTTTCTAAAACAAAACGATCTTATTTTGTTTGCATTAAAGTCTGAATTAGAATAACATGTTTTAGTGACACTTCCTAAATTAACGTATAACTGACGTGTTTTAGCTCAATTAAGTCATCATGTAAGGAGGTGTTGATTAAAACTGCGGTTATTTTCCGCAGTTTTTATCAACACCTCTATACATTATTTTCAATAAAGGAATTAATTGGAATAAAAATTATAACAATAAAACAAAAAATAATTTAAACTTATTTTAGAACTGTGTTTAAGAATGGGTAGGTACTCTAATTTGAACTTTATTGGCAGCAAAATAATGATGACCATATTTTTGAAAATTTTAGCTAGTCCGGCGAAACAACGGAATTGCCAGCATTGTGTGCGAACCGTGAACGCTTGCGGCAACTCACGGACCGCGGATCAAACTCACCCTGATGAAGATTCTCTAGATGAATCGAAACAGTGTCGGTGCCTACATCTATCAAAATAATACGTGAGTAAAACCAGTGTTTATCAAAATGTATAATACAATGACATCATTTTTAAGATTCATTTATTTGTATTCAGATAAATAAGTAATTAAAACAAGTTTTTTATCATCTAAGGCGATGTGTGTATGTATGTGTCCTATAGACTACAAAACGGCTGGGCCAATTTCAATATTCTTTTTGGAAATGGGATTGGCCTAGCGGATGATCCAGAGAAGTTTAGTAACGATCGGATCAACAGAACATTTTTTTTACATCAATCATATATGGTATGGATATAGATTGTATCTTAGGAACATAGGCTACTTTTTATGTACGTACTATGCGTGCGAAGCCGCGGGCAGAAGCTAGTACTAAATAAATAATAAAAAAAACGTGTGCGTCTCGGGACGCCCGACAGAAGTGATAACTTAAACTAATCTAACTAGCGCTCTCAGAATGAGAGAGGAGGCGCCTGCCTACCGCTGCCGTATGCGTGAGAGAAACTGGCGCAGTAACGCGTTGCGTAACGAAGCGGTTTACCCTCCCATAAGAAGTTATCACTTCAATAATAAATAATGCCGGACATTTAACACAGCGTCATCTGGCCCCAAAGTAAGCAGAGCTTGTGTTATGGGTACCATATGACTGATATACTACTTATATACTTTATTTTTAGTAAATACTTACATATTATACATAGACATACCACACCCAAGACAAATACTCGCAGAATTTACAAACATTTGTCCCGCGTATAAACAATAATACAATGATATCATTTTGACTCATTCGTTTGTATTCAGATAAACAGATGATATTATTATTTACACGATTATTGCTTTGATAAGTATATTAGTATCGATTTGAAGAGTAGACCCCAAAGAATATCTACAGTTTTTTGTCATAATCTACGAAATGTCTCACACTGTATGATTCACGCACGGATTCACATGACTACATACGTGTACATATCTAATCGATTTCTCTTGAGTCATGAGTCACTTGGGGTGTTTTTACCTACTTCTTTATTCTTTAACAGTAAACCAAATGTAATAAAAATTGGTTAGTTCAAGAGTAAATTCCGGACTAACATCGTGACGTGAGTTTTTATATATATATAAAGATAATACATAACTTCTGAAACTAGATAGATAGATAGAACTGTTTATTGTTATACCACACAGAAAAATACAATGACACTTATTTTACAATAAAAGGCAATACAATGGGCGGCCTTATCGCTAACAGCGATCTCTGCCAGGCAACCTTTGGATGGATTGGACTATAAATAAACAGAGAAGGGGCATATTGGTGTGGTGTTACTATAATGGGTTTGAACATAATTTTCAATCAAAACGGGATATTTACTATGATAATGAGGTTTTCTGCTTTCCGATATTTCGGGACAGTTGCATGTGATCACGAGATAACTCATCATGACTGAAACTGATTTATCTCGTGATCATGGCGCATGCAGCTGTGCCGAAATATTGGGACGCAGAAAATTCTAAAAATTCTAAAATGTTTATTTCACAATTTACAACTATAGTGGGAACCTTTTTTTAAGTAAGAAACAGGGTTGGCACGATTAAATCATGATTTAAATCAAACGATTTTTTCAATAAAAATCAATGATTTATCTAAAATGTTTTATTTCACTTTCTTTCATAGAAATCAACATAAAAAAACAGATTTAGAAATTACAGTTAAGTTAAAGACTAGGGTCGTTTAAATCTGAGAAATCAATATTTTCATTATAATATTTGAATAAAAAAACTAGTTATCTAGCCTTTTCGATTCCCAGTCGGTTTCTTAATTTGCTCTGAACAATTCCAAAGGTGGAAAACACTCTTTCAAACACAGTAGCTGAAGAAGCTATCGCCCCAAACAATTGCTTCACCACTGGAAACAATTTTGACTACTCCTCTTCACTAATTATATTTTTCTGTGATATCCACCACTCTAGTGGTGTCACATTTTTTACTATTTCTTCTGCGAACATCACACTTTTGAATGGTTTTGATTTTGACTTTAGTTTTACTATCAATGGTAGCAAAACTGAATCATAGTGATTTCGTGCTTCCTCCAACGCACTTTCTTCTCCTTCATCTGTCAGTGTGAATTCTGTTTGGGTTGGGTCTAATAAAAATACCTAAAAGTGACTGGGGGTTAGACCGGGGAAAGTTAGACCGTAATTGCAAGCGAAATGTATAAAACACTGCGCGGGGATTTCCCTTTTGCTTAACATTCACATGTTGCCGCGCTGCGTCCGCGCATTCCCTTGAAGGCGCGTTCCGTTTCACGCAAAAATATTGTTAAATTAAATAATAAAATCAAAAAATCAAATATATCGTGATTATTAAGGTTTTTTTTTATTGTGCTTTATTCGATTTTTTTTAAAAATCATGATTTTTTTCCAACCCTGGTACGAAGTATTTCTGCCAAAAAAACTTGAAAGACAATTAAGATAATACCAACATAATTAAAATACAAATCTAACTAATATTATAAATGCGAAAGTAACTCTGTATGTCTGTCTGTTACGTTTTCATGCATAAACCGCTGAAACAATTTTGATGAATTTTGTTATAGAAATATAATGTGACTTTAGAGAAGGACATAGGGTACTTTTTATGTAGGTACCACACGTGCAAAGCCGCGGGCAGGTAGTAATAATATTAACACTTACAAGAAGAGATTGTAACTCTTTGGCTTTTCGTTTAAAAATGCCAACGAATAACAAGTGCGGATATCGTGAGGGAGAGCATACTACAATTTCTTCGAGTGGACCGCGAAAGGGCCACCATACTAGAGGACACCATAGCAAACACTATTCAACACACATCATTATCATAAGAGATATTTTTGAAGGAATGTTTTTTTTTATTCTAGTCAAGAACATCTTAAAGGAAAAAGAGGTAGAGGAAGGCCAAGAATAAACTATGAGCCAGGTCAAAGGGAAGGTTGCTGTCAACGATAGCGGTAAAAGGCTGCTTTAGATTTTTGATCGTCTTGCGAAGCACATTATTCACGCCCAAGTCAATAACTAGCTCTATTAATAAAAACACCAAAATTACTAGCAAAATCGGAAATAACTCAAGAAAAATAAATTTATTTTTTTATTTTTCCGGTTTTATTAGTAATTTTAGCGTTTTTATTAAAACTAGTGGTCGCCCGCTGGTCGAAATTCGATCATAATTCATAATTAATTAATGTATTTTTTAGGCATAATAAAAAAAAAATATTAGCAATCTGCACTCCTTCTATAGATAAACTATTGTGCGAAATTTCCCACTGCTCCGTCAGCGCAATTTTCGTAAAAAGGGGTACAAAGTTTTTGCTTCACGTATTAATATATAGATAGAGCTAGAGTTATTGACTCCGATGTGAATAATTGGAATTAAAGCTATGCGTTTTTTGTAATTCAAGCAAAAATAATCCGTTGTTATTTTATTATGAAAGGCACTATTTTATATAATAATAATAATATAAGTAAAACAACAAATGACGATCGACAAGATACGACTTTGTGGCATACTACTCGTATAAACAAACACTTGACACTGGCAAAGTTGACGTTATTACGTATGACACATGCCATTAAAGAGAAGAAGAAGAGGCTGCTTTAGATAGAAGCACATAAAGAAACTGCATCAGTTACGCCGTCCAGAGCCAAGCACATAAATTACGATACTTCATAAGGAAAGTACTTAATTTTCAAACTTATTTCACAGCGTCTGGTAAATCGCCGTGTGACCCAAAATCTGTATTCAATCTGTAGGGCGATTATGGAACTCTAATTACAATCAATGTCTATTAGTTTTCGGCGTAATTTCAATCATTACTGATAGACATTGATTGTAATTAGAGTTCCATAATCACTCTACTGGTCAAGCATATTAGCATTGCCATTCCCATTGTTCGGTGTAGGACAGATTCTGGATTGGACAGATTCGAGACTCTCTCGAAACCAGAGAGAATGGTGGGTTAGGTTATGTTAGAGTATAAAAAAACAACGCGTAAAGCGAGCGTGCCGCGGAAGCGCCACCATACATGACTAAGAGGTTCTCGTTATAAAAATGTAGCTGTCGAGTAGCGAATCTGCCAAATCACGTTTCTGTCCAATCCAGAATCTGTCCTACTCCGAACAAAGGTGCCATTCAACGTAGCAATGACGTCAGTGGATTTAAGCCACATTCGTCCCGGATTTTCGGCCCACTCCATTAATAAGTTATAATTCGTCACAATACATACACAATAATATTTGTCCATATTCGTCCCTCATACCAAAATTATTGCAAGTACAGTTAGCGACATAAGTATAATTTATCAACACGGCCAAAACTGTGGTCATCATTTTTTTTTTTTGAGCGATCCTTACTTAGCTTAACTGTTTCACATGTTTTTTTTATATTACTGTATGTTTTAAATTCAGCACATTTCAGTAAATAAGGACTAAAGTAATTTAATTTTCATTAAAAACGACATATTTACCATGATACGAGTTTTCTGCTTTGAGAGTTTATCTCGTGATTATGGAATGGCGCATGCAAATATGCCGAAATATAGGGAACCAGAAGAACTCATATATCATGGTAAATATCCCGTTTTGAGTGAAAAATATGTTCAAAACCATGATAGTTTTAGAAGTTATAAAAGAATCGAATTATTTTGAATTGATAAACCTGCATAACATCTTGCTCATCAACATTTTTGACAACATGAATTATTATCTCACAACAGTAACTTAAATCTCGTAATGCGCGAATATGCCGGTCTCGATGAGGCGCGAATTATACAGCGGAGTAAGGTGCAGGCGCAGATCAGGCGTGGAAAAGAAAGGCAAATTGGAACAGGTGACAAAACGACGTGCCTGCGCCACGCCGCTTGAGTATAATTCACAACGTGTCATCTACATTTTGTATTGAAACGTTTTGAAGCGGCAAGATGCCTGCGCCGCGCCTTCACCTTACGCCGTTTCTGTATTACTCGCGCCTTAAGGCCTACATATTTGAGCCCACAGGAACAGGAGCCCACCACGAATCAAATTATCTGACAGCGTCTGGTAGATACATTGCGTGACCCAGGCGCTGGCTCCTATCTGGCTAAGCGTATTAGCATTTCCATTCAACGTGGCAACGTCGCCAGTGTCTTAGGAACGCTGTCTCATGCAGTGATCTGGATCAGTTGAGCTGTCTATATATCGTTTTAAACGGTCCTTAGATAGCTCAACTGTTTCACTTGTATTTTATATTAATGTATATTATTCTGTACATTTCTGTAATTATTGTCGTGAATAAAAGTCAAACCTTATATTCGTTTATTTAAACATTTTCCGTGAGCCGCCATTTTTAGACTGTCATCTAGCATAATTCATTCTTATCTCACTGCAGTGTCATTACCAATGCTAAAGTCCTTTTATCTTCATTACCACTATTCTTATCATGCGGCCGTTCCACTGTCATTATTAAGACTGATTCTTCGAAGTTTTAGCCTACTATTTTAAAGATAACTAGCTGACCCGGCAAACGTTGTTTTGCCATGTATGTATTAGAAAAAAAAATAGGGGTTGATCGTAGAGGGGTGAAAATTTAGGGTTGCATGTATTTTTGTATGATGTATCATAAAAAAATAAAAACAAAAAATTTTGTCTGAAAAATAAAAAAAAAAAATTAAGGGGTGGACCACCCTTAACATTCGAGAATCGAACAACATCTATTTTTCATCCCCCTAGATGAAAAATAGATGTTGTTCGATTCTCCCCCCTGACTAATATCCTCGCTAAGGATCACGAAAATCGGTCGAGCCGTTTCGGAGGAGTTCGATTACGCACCCCGTGACAGAAGAATTTTATATATTAGATTATCATTATCTCTACGTTGAAAATTCGATGGTTGCATGAATAAAACAAATATAATAAAAAATCATAAATAAATCCTGGTCATTTCACACAGCATCATCTGGCCCTAAAGTAAGCAGTGCTTGTGTTATGGGTACCACATGACTGATATACTACTTATATACTTTTATTTTTTGTAAATACATACACATTATACATAGAAACACCCAGACCCGAGACAAATACTTGCAGATCATACAAACATTTGTCCCGCGGCGGGAATCGAACCCGCAACCTTCTGCGTCTCAGCCGGACCTGAGCCCACTGCGCCACAGAGGTCGTCTAAAGAGTCTAATATCTAAAGAGTTAGAAAAAGAAAAGAGTTTTCAGTCGCATTATTTCAAAGTTGGAACACTTCAATCCTTTCACCACACTGGTTAGAAATAACTAGTGACACGTTAAGAAGAAAATTGTAACACCAAACCATTGCTTTCGGCGGTTTGAGCTGACTTATGATGATGCCCTCAGCAAATAAACTTTTGTATATTTAAAAATATGTCTTTTGTACTGCTACTTCCTTCTATAATTAAAAATTAAAATTAACACTTTTCAGACTTCAAAAAAAAGGTTCTTAATTCGGTTGGTTTTTAAAGTATTTGTTACCTCATAACTCCGTCATTTATTAATTACTAGCTGGTGCCCGCGACTCCGTCTGCGCAGGATTAGTACTTCGTGTAATTGTAACGGTTTTTGCAGCGCACGCCTGAATAGCTTGCAGATGGCAAATTTTTTTCCTACTTACTAGACACTTATCGTTATATTTTGAACAATTCACACAATATCTTTATAAATTATAGCCTATGTGTTATTCTGATGTATAAGCTATATTATTGTAAAGTTTCATTAAAATCCATTCAGTAGTTTTTGCGTGAAAGAGTAACAAACATACATACAAACTTTCGCGTTTATAATATAGTAAGGAAAGGATAGTAAGGATTACGTAGATTTGAAAAAAAAAACAATTTATGTGAAAGGATATACATTCCGATTGGTCCTATAAATATATCATTTCATTTTCAAAAATCAAGTTTGTATTTTTCCGGCTATTCAGTTAACGAAGTTTCGTATTTTTATATAAATTGAGGCGGTTTTCTTTATAGTTTTTTAAACGTAATTATTGTACGCTAATCAGGGTCTGATTCTGTTCATTCGCTGTAATAGCAAACATTTCGTAAAAAAAAAAAATCTTTCGATCTTATTTCGTTTACACCAAAGTCCAAATTAGAGTAACAGTTTGATATGTTAATTAAAAAATGTTAAAGTTGTCATTTTGTTTCATTATTGAATTAATTAACAAACTCCAAATTGCGTCTTAAATGAGTTAAAAGAAGCCAATCAGATGCCAATTTAGTTATTACAAGTGTCATTATCTTCCTCCCCTTTTCCCACATGACGTGGGGTCGGCACAACATGTGTTCTTCTTCCATTCTCCTCTATCAGCCGTCATCTCAACACTCACTCCTTTCTTACTCATGTCATCCTTCACACAATCCATCCATCTTTTCTTTTGCCTACCTCTACTCGTAAATCCATCAACATTCATACCAAGCACTCTCCTAGTTACACGCCATTCTTCCCTTCTCATTACATGCCATTACCATTTAGTTATTACAAGTGTAATAACTAAAAATGAATAAATATTTATTATTTAAAAATGTACTTATAATTTAGACCGATATTTTTATTAATCCAGCGAATCTTCCGAGTGCCAATTATCTCTGCTACACGCTACCGGCGCGACAGGAAAGTAGTAAGGTTTCGGTATAGTTTTTTGGCTTGTCGCATTGTTTTTTCTGTCGCTACTGCTACATTAACGTAACTCTGTTGCTGTTGTTCTGACCTTACTTAGTTGTTTTTATTTCGCACTACCCACTATTTACGTTTATTTATATACTAGCGACCCGCCCCGGCTTCGCACGGGTCCAATGCTGATACTAAATATACTACAGAATGTCTTTATAAATAGAACGTTATCTAAGAGAATAACATAGACTAAGAGATAGACATATACCATTGCGGACTTTTGTGTAGACCTTTTAAAGGTGTACAATACTGTAGTACATTATTTTGATCTATCTCGTAGGGTTCAGACAGAGTTTGCAATGTAAGTGCAAAAAAAGTGTTTATTTACGACATAACATTAGTAATCTCTAAAATTATCAGTGTTTCTCTACTATATTATGCATGAATTATACATATAAACCTTCCTCTTGAAACCTATCTATTAAAAAAATTGCATCAAAATCCGTTGGGTAGTTTTAAAAATCTAAGCATACATAGGGACAGACAGACAGCAGGAACCGACTTTGTTTTATACTATGTAATGAAAAGGTAGCGCGTGACGCCCGATAACAAAATGAAAGTGTCTGAATGTAACCAATTGTGTATCAAGGATAATAATATTGACAAGGTTAAATAAAAGTAACCTTTTTCCCCCATACCATATTAAATTAACAGAAATAATTACAGAAATGTACAGAATAATATAAAATACAAGTGAAACAGTTGAGCTATCTAAGGACCGTTTAAAACGATCTATAGATAGCTCAACTGATCCTGATCACTGCCAGATGGCAGCGATTCCAAGACAATGTCGGCATTGCCACGTTGATTGGCTAATACGCTGAGCCAGATATTGCAACAGCAGAACAGCAGAACAGCATCAACAGAACTTTTTATTTCATCCATCAAATGTATGGATATAGATTGTATCTTAGGAACGGACACAGGCTACTTTTTATGTATGTATTACGCGTGCGAAGCCGCGGGCAGAAGCTAGTTGTATATACATAGTGCCTCACTACCGCGTATCTCTATCTCGTTTGGCGCGGCACTTCTCTACGAATTTGCCCACCAAGATGGGCCCGCCGATGTACCTTGTACTTGTAGCTTCGTACCTGAAGTGGGGAGTGCGTGGCCTTGTCTGGGTGTTATAAAGTGTCTTACGTAATATATTTTTATGTAATTATATAAGTAATTATTGCTGCAGCTTCGCATGCGTGGTACCTACATATTAAGTAGTCCTCAAAATATTTTCTATCTCAGTACCAAATTTCATCAATATTCGTTTAGTTGTGCAAAGGTAACAAATATGAACTAGGAACGTTCATGTTTGTTACCTTTGCACATTTATTAACAGATTTTTAAAAAAAAAAGGAGGTTCTCAATTCTCAATCTCAAAAAAAAAAAAAAAAGTTTTTTCGTTACCTTATAACTCCGTTATTTATGAACCGATTTGACTAATTATTTTTTATATACAGGATATACTTTCATATATTTTCATGTAATCGGTTCAGAAGTTTATTTTTCACTTTGCGTCTATATGACGCAGTTATTCATCCGCGCACAATGACACCAAAATGTATTTATACTATAGACCTCGCAAACATTTTTCGAAATGACTGAAATATAACTTTTTTTTACGTTTTCAACCCCCATATCTCCGCCATTTTGAAAAAATCCAAAAACTGAATCGACAAAAAATTCTATATAGTTATAGAACCTGCTCGCAATATTTCACGAAAATCGGTTGAGAAATGCGACCTGTAGAGAATATCCGGTCAGACGCCAGCCGGACAGACACACGAAAGCATTTTCGCCTGAGCTGAACTGAAACGGAGACACTCTTCCTTGTACTAAAACATTAAGGCATAAGATATTGTGAAATGGTAGCTTGCTATGATAACCAAAACATTTAAAGTACCTTTATCTCTTTGTTACCTTTTCACGGCTAAACGACTGAACGGATCTTGATAAAATATGGTACGGAGATAGATTGCATCATGGGGAAGGAGATAGGCTACTTTTTATATAGGTACCATGGCGAAGTCGCAGGCAGCAGCGAGTTTAATAAACCTTTAAACATGGTCACTTATCATCCGCTGCAAGCGAGCTACAACTGAAGCTGCTTATAACTAGCACACAGTTGTTTTTGTATACGATTTAGCGGATTGGATATAGATTTAACGTCGTAAATAAATTTTAATATCTATGGTCTGAGAACTTCTTACATTGAACATTATCTATGGCTTTTATCGTTGAAAATACCGTTAGTTTTTGTTGATGTTTTCTCAGCTCTGAAATGTACTTTCGCTATTAATTATACAGTACCTAGATGACCGAGCTCGCTCGTTATAAAACACGGGTAAAACGACCTTTTTTAAAAATGAAACCTAGCTAGATCGATTTATCGCCCCCGAAACCCCCTGCATATTTAGTATGCTGGGGGTTTCGGGGGCGATAAGTGTTGTTCGTTGGATTTTGAGACCTATTTGAAAAAATCTGAAAAAAAAATTGTGAAATGATTTCCCGATATAAATTTCATAAAAATCGGTTCAGTAGTTAAAAAAACACTGAAAAAAAGTTGATATTTTGCTTTTTTTACATGAAATCTGTTGTCTTTTTAGTTTTTATAACGTAATTATATTCTACTAGCTGGTGCCCGCGACTTCGACTGCGCAGGATTAGTATTTCGTGTAATTCTAACGGTTTTTGCAGCGCACGCCAGAATAGCTTGCAGATGACAGTTTTTTTACACTTACTTGACACTATCGTTATATTTTGGACAATTCACACAACACCATTCTGATGTATAAGCTATATTATTGTACAGTTTCATTAAAATCCATTCAGTAGTTTTTGCGTGAAAGAGTAACAAACATACATACAAACATTCGCGTTTATAATACTTATCCATACTAATATTATAAATGCGAAAGTGTCGTTTAACGTTTAAAGAACGGATCTTGTAGAAATATTATTAATATTATCTTATATTAGGGATCTGAAAATTCATATTTAGGCTTTTGGTAAGAAATAAAAAGATACGTGTTTTTGCAAAATCATCCCGAAGGGGGTAATCCAACTTATGAGATGTTCTTTAGATGCACAGCATGCATTCCTTACGAAAATAATAATAAAGGTTCTAAGCATACGCGTACGAAGTCGCGGGTAAAGCTAGTATACATATAACATACTTATGATACTTTGTAACATCTCTGGGTGTTCAGAACAAACCCTATAAATGTTTCTCCGGGGATCGAGCTAATTTACACCACAAAAGGCAGAGCTACTACCAACTACCAACAGTTAACCGACACTTGAAATTTATAAAATCTCTTGATTAGTATTTCGTAGTTAAGGTAGTTATAAGATGGATCATGTAAAAAAGCGCTAGGACCAAGACAAGTTTCTTGCCAGTTCTTCTCGGGCTTGGGTTAGGATGAATTGGCACCTAAATTCACGTTTCACGTTTCAAAGTGATCCTTGTGATTGTATTGAATAAAGTATCTTTTGACTTTGACTGAGCTGACAGGTAATATATGCCAGTCATATAGATATCCTTTTTGATCTTAGTCGTGCAGGCGAGACTCAGTCTTGGGTTTCAAGGTGGCCGATGTAATGTAACACGGGAAACAATTTATAGTACTATTGATTTCTATTCGAGTGAGGATTTCTACGTGGAACTAATACCAGATGAGTGCTGCTTGGAGACTGCGATGGTCTTTAAATTATTGGGGACTAGCTAACCCGGCCACGCGTTGCTGTAGCTCAGTAGTTCTAATACGTTGAACCTATTTTGACGCTACGTTGACGCTAACCTCTAAAATTATCAGTGTTTCTCTACTATATTAAGTACGTATTATACATATAAACCTTCCTCTTGAATCACTCTATCTATTAAAAAAAAACTGCATCAAAATCCGTTCGGTAGTTTTGAAGATCTAAGCATACATAGACTAACTAACAGAAGAGCTAGCAATAGTGAAGGAAAACTTGAAACAAGCCCGGCTCGGTGCCAGCCGTTATGCACCTGCGACCGAACCGACACCGCATGTACTGATTCGTCTTACCTGCGGGTCCTGTCTGCAAAGTCGGGAGCTAACCTGAGTTAAGTTAAGGCTTATCTAAGTGCACGAAAGGAGCCTCTGAGGCGCACTTTAATCCTTTCACCACACTAGTTAGAAATAACTAGTGACACGTTAAGAAGATTGATTAGTTATAACTGCTAGGTACAAATAACTTCAGTTATCCCTCTGATATTGCGAAATAATATCCCTATTAATTTAACGACCTCTGTGCCGCAGTGGGCTAATGTCCGGCTGAGACGCAGAAGGTTGCGGGTTCGATTCCCGCCGCGGGCCAAATGTTTGAATGATCTGCAAGTATTTGTCTCGGGTTTGGGTGTTTCTATGTATAATATGTATGTATTTACAAAAAAAACAAGTATATAAGTAGTATATCAGTCATGACACCCATGACACAAGCTCTGCTTACTTTGGGGCCAGATATTGCTGTGTGAAATGTCCGGGATTATTTATTATAATTAGGGTTAATAATTAAAAACGTGTGCGTCTCGAGAACTCCGACAGAAGTGATAACTTAAACTAATCTAACTAGAGTTGTGGGTTAGAGTGAGAGAGGAGAAGCCTGCCTACCGCTGCCGTATGCGTGAGAGAAAGGGAAGCCAGACAGACTGGCGCCGTAACGCGTTACGTAACGAAGCGGTTTACCTTCCCATAAGAAGCTATCACTTCAAAAACGAATAAAAACATAAACCTCACAGTATATACACAAGTAGGTGCCTAACCAAACGACTTTCGCTTCATAATAAAAGTACAAGTAGGTAGGTACATTAATTAGGTACCTACTTACCTAACATTAAGAAATGCTGCACATAATATATAGATATATCTTCAAATATACAAAATATGATTACGATAAATGAGTTTAATTTATTACTACATACAATTTTCACTCCTATATTTGAAATATTTTCCCATGAAAAATGAATGTTCGAAAACTGGTAAAAATTGTACTGTACCTAGGTACTCTTTGTACCTACATAAATTAATTTACAAAACATGGCTGTTTCACGAAATAAAACAATAAACTGAACCTACTATGTAGATTACAAATATATAATAGTTACAGCAAGGAAAATGGTATATTTGTCCGCTTTATCTCATTGCATTACGGTTTACCGCACGCAAGTTTAAAAGACCTAGGTAGGTATATTATTTTAGCAAAAATCATGGACACCAATTTGGTCATGCTTGAGGATTGTCAATAAATTATTGATCTTATTTTAGTTCAATGTTGTGTGTAGGTATCTAGGTATATTATACATTTAGTACCTACCTAATTTAAAACATTAAAATCAGTGGATTACTAGGTAGTCCATCCAACAGACCTTGGTACCATGATAGTTAAAAAATAGAAGCTTTCTCCATCAAACCTATGCACATGAATCTATAAAATACCGAGTTGCAGATAAGCCGAAACGCCTGCGGCAGCAAATATGCACTTAAAACATATAAAAAAGCAAGACATAACCATGGACGACCGTATAAAACCAGTTTGCAGAAATCTCACGATTTTGCGCGGCTGGTGCCGCCCGCCGGCTGCCCGGCGATGGCGAAGGCTTTTTACCCCATCATTGTTTTATGCACATACGGACGTATTACATAGAATTTCTCTAAATAAATTCCCGCATCTAATACGTTATAATAAATCGTCACTTACCTGAATATTTCACAAATAATTGATTATTTTCGTAGCCTTTATCGAATTGTTTCAAATAAGAGGGCTGGCGCGGTGCACTCGTGACCAAGCGGGCATTAACACTGGCAGTGCTGCCAACATAAAAGTGAAAACGTAAAACGTTTTGGGGTTGACGTCACTACACTTATCAAAGTCATGTGAATGACAATGACAGTGACGTATGTTTGACAGAATTTTTCGCTCTTTATGTTGGTCTACGTGGGATGGTTATCAATGATAAAAGATTTTGAGCATTAAGTTACAAAATGAGAAAATGAGCATTCTCTCCCTCGCTCTGTCGTGAGAAATTACAACAACATTGATCCAATATTATTATCAACCTGTAATGTTCCACTGCGGGGCAAAGGCATCATTATTGGCTATGTTGACTTGTGGTACACCCTGCTGACAAATCAACGAGGCTTTGCGCCCTACCCACCAATCCAACCCGCATTGGACTAGCGTGGTAGGTTATGGTGCAAATCCAAACTAATCCATAGGATGATCTTATAAATTGGTCGAAAGTGTCTCTGTCTGTCTGTTTTGTATATTTGTCATAACATCATCTGGTCCCATGACTCGTTTACATGCTACTTATGTAATATGATAATTTATTCACACCTATATAAGTCTAACATTACAGTTATTGAATAAATATTTCCATGCCTAATTCAAATTCAAGTTATTTAGGCAAAGGAACTCAATGCAAGGGTAAAATTATAAGAATGAGTTTAAGAATGAGAATTTCTCATCTATGTACACCATGATTATTAACCAAAAATAAACAATAGCTTTACTCATATTATATAAATTATACATTATTGTGCTTGTGCTGCTGGCAGCCGGGTGGATGGACGGTCGGATGATGCGTTAGCATCAACATCATACATAATAATACACATAAGTATCATAATACACAATACATCAATCAGTTTGTGGTCGGAAATAGAACTAGTCTATAAAAAAATATACAATTAGATAATTCCTATGTCAGTTGTTCCCAAATACCTTATACTATTACCAGTATAAGGTCTTTGGTTGTTTCGTATCAAGCATGGTCATGCTAAAATGTCGTTACTCTGGAACGCAAAAACTCTTTTATTTTGTTTGTGGTTGGTAGTACTATTGTATGGGGACTCTTTTGTTGGTTTTGATTTTTGAAATTCGGGCGGTTGAACCGTCAATTATTCTGTATTGTTTGTTTGTATGCGTTTGTCTGGCTGGAGGAAGTTCTGAATTTTCTGATAAGAAAAGTACTAGATTATTTATCTCTAAGCCGTGCTTATTTTAATTGTATGTGATTTACTGAAAAGTTTATTTTATTCTATTCTCGCAACGAACTAAGGTAAGAATGTACCCAACAGTAACTTGCAAAATCAAGCATTGGTTTTGTGGATATGTATTTTAGTAATTTAATACCTTAGAAGTAACGACATAAAAAAGTAGACATAATAGAACGTAAATACTACAGCCTGTTTAAAATATCAGTACATGTAGTAAATTAAATATGTGAGAAAAAATTTGTTACTATTAACGTTTGCAGTTTTGAAGTCTGACCATGTCCACTGTGGACGATCGTCTCATGAAGATGAGGGAAGAACGTGTCGCGAGGGAAAAAGCAAGAATTGAAAAAGTAAGCCATTTACAATGTGATATTAGCGATATTTTTATGTGCATTACTCACTTTTGTTGTAATCAATTTCAACCAGTTTCTATTTTAAATCGTTATACTTAGAGCTACAGTTTCAGTAGGAACTCTATATTTCTTTGCCGTTTTCTTGAGCTGATTGAAATTGTTTGTAGCAGATACTAATCAGTCCCCTGCACTGACTTCCATTAGGTTGCTATTTAACCTGACCCCAGCCACTCTATCCTACGAAAAAAAAACCTTTCAAGGTACAAAGCTCTCAACCTATTTGAATACTAGACAATCCAATTATTGTCAAGCAGTGCAATAATTTTTTCGATTCTTTTTTTTTTTTTTTATTATTATTAAATTATTCAATCAGAAATTTAGTACCTATTCACAAGATTCTGCCTGTGGCTTCTCACTTGTGGTGAAAAGATACAATCCATTATTTAAATTTCATCAATATTTGTTTATTATTTATTCTGTTTGGTGAGTCCCTGTAACCCTCTATACAGACTTTTTAGACCTAGTGCGGGTAACAAACGTGTGGTACACATTTTTTTACATGACAATAATAAGTTTTATTATTTTGATTATATATTATTACCTGTAAAAACTTAAAAAATAAACAGATAGACACTTCTTAATTTATAATATGGATAATAATATGTTTTTACAGTTGCGGGAGCTGAATCATAAGAAATACAATAAAACTGACATCTCTAACTTCCAACCTCAGAAATTAGTGAAATCTACCAGCGTTTCACACATCAAGCCTAGTAATGCTGTGAAAAATAATTTTGCACCTGTCAAAAACAATCTTCATGTCAATGCAAATACTAAGAGACCTCGAACTGCACCTGTGCTCATAAAAAACAAAGAACTCGATAACAGCTGTAAACTTAATAATATTGAACTTAAAGCTGGTGCTAAACTTGATATTGAGAAAAATAAAACTGCTTTAAAAAAAGACTCAAAAGTAGGTATATCAGAAAAAGAAAGTAAGCCAGCAAACTTAGACCCAAAAAATGCCACTAAGGTTGACAAAAAATCAATTGACAGAAAGCATGCCATCACCAACAAAATAAATAATGACAAACTGTTCGACAGGAAACCTGTCGCTAAAACTGACAAGATTCTCGCTGAAATTAAGCCGTTCAAAAAGATAGATCCAAAGCTTACAAGAAAAAGCATTGCATCAAAATCTGCCACCAATATACCTGTAGTTAGAAAATCAATGATGCCTAAGTCAGATGCTCAGGAATCTGTCTTCGAACGACTGTACAAGCCCAAATACACAGCAAAAAAGACAGTAGATGATGTCAAAAAACTGCAAACTGATCCAAACTACCTTAAAAAGGTCATTAATACCTCGGGGTTGATTTATAAAAGACACACCTGTTTCGAAACCAAAGAGGTTAAAAACCCTGTTGTGAGACGATCTATTTCCGCTGTGCATTTTAAGCGAATTAACAAAAGTGAAGCTAGCAACTGTATACACAAATGGGCATCGATCGGAGATAAAATGAATCAACAACATTTAACCGTAGATGAAGGAGGTTCTATAAAAGAGGAAGGCATCATCTCTGCTGTTAAAAGTGAACGTAAGAAGGTTAAGTTTATGACCCCCATGACACATCTCAACACTCCGAGACCCGAAGAGTTGCAAGCACGGTTGAAAGCCTGGCTCCAAAAACGGGGGAAGTCCCTAGACGCTTACCAACATCTCCAGTGCTTTGGGGTCGGTAATGTATCTAGAACCAAGTTAGAACTGCCACCACCAACACCGCAAAATAAACCTTATGATGAAGAAAATAAGGAGAATATTGAAGTTGACTCTGACAGCGATGATGGATCATACACAGATAATATGATCAATCAAAAAGATGATCTAAGACAAGGGGATAACATTGATATTGATAAATGGAGGCATACAAGCTTTGCTAGCGAGTCAATCTTTACTGAGTTTAATGAAACTCCCGATTTTAATGAGAGTACACTTACATCAGCAGACACATATATAAATGTTGATGATTTATTAACAGGAGCTCTAAATGACCTTGCAGAATTATTAAAAGAGGTAAGTTTATTTTGTACATGCCTATATTTTGCACAGAAGTTAGTAATCCATACATGCCAGGTAGCAAGTCCATCGCTGTGTATAAAAATACTGACAATATACGTATGTACCTGTGAAATTTAGGTTCTAGGGTGTATTGGTTTCCTCATGATGTTTCTCTTCACTGTTTGACGACCTCTGTGGTGCAGTGGGCTAAGGTCCGGCTGACACGCAGGTTGCGGGTTCGATTCCCGACGCGGGACGAATTTTTTATGATCTGCAAGTCTATCTCTGGTCTGGGTGTTTCTATCTATAATATGTATATGTATAAAAGTATATCATTACATAGTATAAAACAAAGTCGCTTCCCGCTGTCTGTCGGTCCCTATGTATGCTTAGATCTTCAAAACTACGCAACGGATTTTGATTGCGGATTTTTAAATAGATAGAGTGATTCAAGAGGAAGGTTTATATGTATAATAGATACATAATATAGTAGAGAAGCACTGATAATTTTAGAGGCTAGCGTATATGGGTTCAACGTATTAGAACTACTGAGCTACAGCAGTGCGTGGCTGGGTCAGCTAGTAAGTAATATATCAGTCTTGTAGTACCCATCCAGTACCACTTAGGGGCCACATGATGCTGTGTTAAAAGCCCGGAAGAAAAAAACTAGCATTGGCATTTACATTTTTCCAAATTAAGAATCTATTGTATTAGTGCATAAGACAGTCTACACCCACCTGTTCTGTTGGCAGAACTATTGGGTTTTTTTTACCATTAGTTCTGTTCACAGAACAACTGGGAAAAGAATTTCCCAGTACTTCTGTTCACGAAACTTGTGACATGAAATTCAGATCGAAGCCAGCTATCTGGCTCAGCGTATTAGTATTGCCATTCAACGTGGCAAGCCCGCCAGTGTCTTGGAAACGCTGCCCTCTAGCAATGATCTGGATCAGTTGAGCTTAGATAATATAGATTATATTATTGTATATTATTCTGTACATTTCTGTAATTATTTCTGTAAATAAATTTATTTGAAAATAGCTATTCTTAGTTTGGGGCTAGATGGTGCTATGTGCATTGTTCACCAGTATTAAATTTTTATATTTATTTAAATATTCATGCAATACCGAAATATTGATACACAAAAAAACTCCAAATCATGGTAAATATCCCCTTTTGCTCCAAATGATTTACGATATAAATTGTGTGATTAAACATGTTTACTCTTTAATGTTCCAGGGTTTTGACTGGAAGCAGTCTGCTGATTATCTCCGTGCTATCCGAGCTAGATTTCCAGAGGCTCCACGGACAGCTGCCTACTGGGAATGCCGAGCAGCCCTAGAAGAGAGGAGAGGAGATCTACATGCTTCAGTCCAGTGTTGGGAGGAAGCTATCGCTAAAGGCACTGAGGTAACTAACTACAGCTATTTTTACAAGTTCTTAAACTATCATGGTTTAGAACATAACTTTCACTCAAAACGGGATATTTACCATCATTAAATAGTATAAAATAAAGTCTCTTCCCGCTGTCTGTCTGTCCCTATGTATGCTTAGATCTTTAAAACTACGCAACAGATTTTGATGCGGTTTTTTTGAAGTGAAAACTTCTTTTAGCGCGGTACGCATATATTTAGATGAGGTAAAACCTCTGGATTCGCGACACCGTTACCGTGATTACCGAGACGCAGCCGGCTGCCGCGCTCGCCCCATTTGATTATAAACCTTAATTCACATGTTTACAGTCTACTTTTGTATGGAGAAGTTTACTGAGTTAGGTTCTTTGATATAGACGCAGCCGGCTGCCGCGCTCGCCCCATTTGATTATAAACCTTAATTCACATGTTTACAGTCTACTTTTGTATGGAGAAGTTTACTGAGTTAGGTTCTTTGATATATTATCTACATTCTGAACAAAACATATTGCATCATCTGTGTTCGTTCAGTACTTGATTGGCAGTCGCCATAATTACTGATTTTGAAGTGATTTATTACTAAACTCTAACGCGCCAAAATAAGTTTTTACTTCTGTCGGCACTCCCGGAGTGCAACCCGATTTCTTAGAGGAACGTTTATATGTTGTTTATATGCATAATATAGTAAAGAAGCACTGATCATTTTAGGGTTTTCTAATGTAAGGTCGTAAATAAACAAATGTTTTGAGCTTACATTGCAAACGCTGGCTGAACCCTACGAGATTGATCAAAATAATGTATTGTAGTACATCTATCGCCTTAAAAATGTCTACAAGAAAGTCCGCTATGGTATATGTCTATCTCTCAGGTTATGTTAGTCTTTATAACGTTTTATATAAATACATTCTGTAGTATATTTAGTATCAGCATTTCACCCGTGCAAAGCCGGGGCGGGTCGCTGGTGATATATAAGTTCGCCATGATCACGAGATAAACTGTTTATCTCGTGATATGGGTTAGGAGGAGTTGGTACCTAAATTCACCTAGTATGTAAGATGGTTCAAAGTGATCCTTGTGATTGTATTGAATAAAGTATCTTTTGATATTGACTTTGATTATGGCGTATGTAACGGTTTTTAATCCCGTGATCAAGGCGCGCAACTTTGCCGAAATATCGGGAAGCAGAGAAACTCAAATATCATGGTAAATATCCCGTTTTGAGTGAAAATTATCTTACAAGTTCCCATACCAAACAACCCTTAGCAACAAGGTACAACAAGTTGCAAAAACTTGTTTGGTGGTAACTTTTTTCACATTACAACCTTGGAAAGATTTCTATGATTTGAAACCGGAGTGCTAAAGTGCATTTCAATCAAATTAGAGTTAAATTAGAGTGTTCCTAATTTAGTTTATTATAGTAGCTGTTGATCGCGACTTCGTCCACATGTTTTTTGAAAGGAATTGTAGCTTAAATCCTTCCCCAGCGGGCCTAGCACGGCACGAGGAGAAATAGTCTTTCCACCTTTTTATCCACCTGTCAGTGGAAATACACCACCACCTGTCCACCACAGGTGGATAAAAACGGGGGACAGACTATTTCTCCTCGTGCCGTGCTAGGCCCGCAGGATGCAATTTATCTCCTATTTATCCTCCTTAATTATCACCCATTAAAAAGTTTCCATACAAACTTTGACACCCTATTTTACCCATTTGTTATGGTTATTTTGAAAACTCCTGAAACACGTATCATGCATTTTATTTATTCATATCAAGTTTGAAGCAAATAGCACCACGCTTAAGTTTCATACATTCGTTTTCACCCCTTTTCATCCTCTTAGGGGTTGAATTTCAAAAAATCCCGACTTAGTGGGTGATTTTGCTGTAAAAGGAAGCTACCTTCTAAATTTCAGCTTTCTAGCTTCAGCAGTTTCGGCTCGGCGATGATGAATCAGTCAATCAGTCAGTCAGTCAGGTTTAGCTCTTTTATAGGTGTACCTAGATTTAGTAGTGACAATGACAACAGAATGGGTTTTAGAAATGCTATGACCAACTTAAAGATATTCTCAATAGTCAATTCCTAATTTTGGAAATGAAACATAATCATAACTGCAGTTATTACAGATTCTAAAGAATTAGAACTATATAAATATACTTAGTTCTTTATACTAACTATCCTTACTAATATTATAAATTTGAAAGTAACTCTGTCTGTCTGTCACCTTTTCACGCCTAAACCGCTGAACCGATTTTGATGAATTTTGGTATAGAGATAAATGGGACCTTGGAAAAGGACATAGGCTACTTTTTATGTAGGTACCACGCGTGCGAATCAGTAAACTAGTACTTCCTTACTAATATTATAAACGTGAAAGTTTGTATGTATGTTTGTTACTCTTTCACGCAAAAACTACTGAATGGATTTTAATGAAATTTGACAATAATATAGCTTATAATTATGTACATCAGAATAATACATAGGCTATATATAAATATATTGTGTAAATTGTCCAAAATATAACGATAAGTGTCATTACTTGATTACAAGTGTTATTACTAGTGTCGAGTAATGACACTTATCGTAACCTAGGAAAAAATCGCTCATCTGCAAGCTATTATGGCGTGCGCTGCAAAAACCCTTAAAATTACACGAAATACTAATCCTGCGCAGACGAAGTCGCGGGCACCAGCTAGTTACTCATAAAATCTAAAATCAACCTGTACACAACTTCGGAGCAAGGAGTGTGCATTGTATTGTATGTAGGTATGTAAAGGTTGCACAGTGTTTTTTGGGGCACCTTTACATACCTACTATACCTACAAGGCACACACAGTGACTTTTTTATGTACCTACCCACTTTACCATTATTAATTTAACTTACCTTTATTATTGTGACGACCTCTGTGGCGCAGTTAGCTAAGACCCGGTTGAGACGCAGAAGGTTGCGGATTCGATTCACACCGCGGGACAAATGTTTGTATGATCTGCAAGTATTTGTCTCGAGTCTGGGTGTTTCCATGTATAATATGTATGTATTTACAAAAAAAAGTATATAAGTAGTATATCAGTCATGTGGTACCCATAACACAAGCACTGCTTACTTTGGGGCCAGTTGATGCTGTGTGAAATGTCCGGGATTATTTTTTTTTGTTTTTTTTTTAATATTAACATGTGGTGAACTTACACCATTTTTTTTTTATATTATTCATAAACATAAATAACTATAATATATATCGTATATACTATTACTTTCCTATTATTATAATACTACATTTACCAAAATATTTATATATTTATCTAACAAAACATTAAATTTGGCATTTTAAATAGTTCCAAGCGCCCGCTCAGTATAGAAATCCAAAATAGAATACCTACAGAGTGCCGGCTCAGTTATACGGCCGCGGCCGGCGGCTGCCCTGTTGCCCGCAGAGCCCGCCTCCTGTGCTCCGCTCATACCAGTCGCGATCTATTTTGCTTGTCAATTTAATGTTTATTTCTACTATTGCTTGTGGCTATTGAACTGTATTTCTTCTTCCAAGCTATCTACCTCTCTGCCTTTTCCGCCTTCTATATTTTATGTGGTGTTTGTGGTGTAATAAACAATCTTGTGTGTTCTGTGAACTGGACTTACTTATTACAATACTTACCTAGCCAGGTACCTACCTACATACTAGGAATATGAACCTACCATCACCCCATAAACCTACTCGTATCTTAGCATCTGTATATTAACCTTAATTTTATTGAGGAATGTTTTTCTTTATTGCTTCTTTGTCAAACCTAACAAGGTTTTTTTAAGATGTTTACAATTAAATATGTATTTATATTATAAGACAATAAAAAAATGATGATACAATGACGATTTTTGTGGCGCAGTGGGCCAAGGCCGGGCTGAGACGCAGAAGGTTGCGGGATCGATTCCCGCCACGCGACAAATGTGCGTACGATCTGGGAGTTGCTATGTATATTATGTGAATATATATGTAGTATATCAGTCATGTGGTACCCATAGCACAAGCTTTGCTTACTTTAAGGCCAGATGACGCTGTGTGAAATGTCCCGCATGATTTTTATGGTTTTATTTAAATTTCAGCGCAACGTGGTCGAAGCCAACCTAGACACGCTACTGAACAAGTTCATGCAACTCAAGATAAGCCCGAACAGCGCCGTCAATAAACGTCCGAACCCAAAAATGGTGGATGTTAAGAATGTTTTCAAAAGTACCATTATTCGGTTCGCTTTGCAACAAGCCAAACTGTAAGTTATATTTAGGAAAAGTAAATTAACGTAAATGAAAGATAATTACGTTTTAAAAACTAAAAAGACAACATAATATATACATACATACATACATGTATATAAAAAATATCAACGATGTATTTTTAGATTTCTGTTGATTTTTTAAAAACCGCTCGACCGAGCCGAGAAGCTAGTATGAGATATCTCATACTAGCTTCTCGGTCGTTCAGCTGGTACTAAGTTGCTCCGCGCTTAAAATATTTTTTACGAGCGATATTGTCGCTAAAAACGATTGAAAATGTTGTACGCGAACTACAATTAACTGTTGTGTCACTAAAATTGAATCGTTATTCTGTAAAATCAGTGAACAATATGAGATTATACCAAAACTTAGCACACCCAGTGCTAACACGTCTACCCGCAAGTCGCTGTCGAGCGCCGTGACTCAAGCTGCTGCCGCGCCCCGGCGTCCTATCCGCACTGCGCGCATACAAGCCTCGGCCGCTATAGCCGAGATACAGACAGCAGCGAACAAACGCCGCAATGGAGGTGTCAGTACTGCGATACCCACAAAAAATGACGTCGTGCCAACGACTACTCAATCCGAAAAACGGAGCAATTCGAAAGAAACATCCCGCATCAATGATTCACCGAATGGATCTTCTATAACGAAAACATTGACGACCGTGCCCCCTGTGGCACTAGAAGACACAAAAAATATTGCAGATAAAACTGAGAATGATTGGCAAGTAATAAGCAGACAACGTAGACACAAACAACGTCCCGCTGTTATAGTTGGAACGGCAAATAGCACTCACGATCTACAAGCAGCTGATCGTGTAAGGTACATCCAGGCGTGGAGTTTTAGGCCGGACACTACTTCCGAATCAGTACATAGCTTCCTAAACAAGATTACTAAATCTGCCTAAACCGTTGAGAAACGAAATATTAAGTCAGATAAGCATGCTTCTTTTGTTATCGGGATGCCGGAGAATGTATACACCGAAGTGACTACACCTACTGCCTGGCCATCCGGGATTCGTTACTCGGAGTGGTTTCTATTCAGGCTTCGCAGCCCGCGGGGCTGCGAACAAACCGACTAGGAGTTTGGTATCTACTACAGGTGGTTTTTCATCAGAACATTTGCTCTCTTAAAAATAAAACAAGACACTTGGAAGTGATGCTTCAACATGAAATGAAATGTGAAGTGCTTTGTATAACCGAACACGATTTGAAGGACTTTCAAATTGACCAAACTACTATTAGTAACTTCTGTTTAGGATCCTACTATTGTAGACCGGTTATTGACCGTGATGGGTCATGTATTTATGTCGGGAAAAACATTAAATTTAAGGAATTTAACTGCACGGATTTATCCATGGAGCAAGGATATCAGATGTGGAGCTTACAGATTATAATATTGTAGTGGCATGTTTGTATAGATCAAACAAAACACTTGTTTCTTTATTCTTTCCTTTGTTAGAACGTTTGCTCGATAGGCTAGTGGATAGCGGAAAGGATTGCGTTGTAGTTGGTGACATGAATGTAGACTGCATATGCCCGTTGAACAGTGACCAGAAAAAGCTGGACGATATCCTTTACACGCGTAACTACTGTAATATCATACACCTACCTACGAGAGTAACTGCTACTACGAGCACCTGCTTAGATCATGCCTATGTAAGTGGCGAGCGAGTGCAGACGGGAACTGCGCGCGCGACCGCGATGCGCATGCTACGGAGCGACCACCATGACGAAAGAGTCGAGCTACTATGCGAGTCAAGCATACCGCCAGCGCCGCGCCTTGCTAGGTCCTTTTTTTTGACGAGGAGAAGCCCCCCAAGATCACTCGGCCCACGGGTCTCCCCGACCCAGTGTGGGGGATCTCCGAGCGGCCGCAAGTCAGAAAACGACATTGCGAGTGTCCCGACAAGCGACTGGGAAATGCACACCAAGCACGTCCGGCTTCGTTGCTTTCGGAAGTGGCCCGCACAGCTCTGTCTTACAAGGCAGCGCGCCTTCCAAGACAGAGCTCTGCGAGCCATGGCCACAAGCCTTTCCCTGGACCGCAGGTGCGGTCCTGCCTTGCTAGGTCCTATACTAATGCGAATCGATATAACTTCATTGCATCAATTGAAAGCGTCGACTGGTTTCAGGTGAGTCAAAAGCGAGCGTCCGCTAACGAGCTAGCCCAAACAGTTGTAAACATTCTAAGAAACAAACTGGAGATATGTTTTCCTTTTAAACGCGTGTCAGTCACGACCAAAACTAGTTCATGGGTTACGAATGAAATTGTCAGTCTGGAGTTTCTACTCAGAGAAATAAAATGTAGTGTTGCGAAATTCCCTTTAAATACAGCGTTGTCGAATAAATTCGACGAGTTTCAAAATAAATTTGATAATATTCTAAGAACGGAAAGAAGCCGTTTTTATTGTAATATTATATCCGGCTCGACTAACACGTCTAAGTCCATGTGGGATGTCATGAGGCTCGAGACAGGACGGCGTCGACCGAATTTTGAGCTAATCGAGACCCTTCGAAAACCTGACGTCTCCAAGTACGCGAGCGGAACTGAGGCGGCAGATGCAATGAACACACATTTTGTCAATGTCACGGTGACTTGCGGCGCGCCTGCCGCCGCCGTTTCGCTCGTTCAGGTTTAAACCTTTCACCCCTCTGGAGGTCTATAAAATTATATCAAGCGGAGTAGCGCATAAGCCTACTAAGGATATATATGAAATATCGGTGTCCTTGATATACGCCACCGCTGAGCCGCTTAGCTACATTTTTTCAATATTATTTAATTTGTGCATGCAAGAGGGACATTATCCCCAGGTATTAAAAAATGTCAGGGTATCACCCCTATACAAGGGTAAAGGTAAAAAGGAAGACATAACAGCTACAGACCAGTCTCAATAATACCCACAATAGCAAACATTTTTGAGCACGGCCTCAGCTCAAGACTCACCGAATACCTGGGGGATACGCAATCCCTTTCCGATAGGCAATTTGCATATAGGACGGGAAGGTCCACGACAGACATAGCCCAAGAGCTCGTGAGTCGTGTGCTGCGGGCTCGCGCGGAGCGACTGCATGTGGCAGTCATACTGTGCTGATCTTTCGAAGGCTTTCGATGTCGCAGACGCAGATCATGGTGTGCTTACCACCAAGCTAGCACACTACGGTATAGATGGGCTCGCTCTAGCTCTCTTGAGCGATTTTATGAAAAATAGACCGTGACAGAAGGAGGAAGCATCAAGTCGAAGTCTCTCAAAACGTCTATAGGTGTGGCTCAAGGATCATCAATGTCCAATATTATGTTCTCCCTTCTCCTCAATGATCTGTCTGACTGTTTGGGTGACGCGCATGCACTTATGTATGCAGACGATGTTCCTGCTGTCGTCACGGAGCCTACCGTGGAAGTCTTGGAGAGGAGGTTGAACATGGTAGCTGAGAAGCTGCACGCGTGGTTCCTTGATAACGGATTTCTTTTAAACGTCAATAAAACAATTTTTGTGCACTTCAACCTTGCAGGCCGTACCTATAAATGTATCACTCGGGGGCACCGTAGTAACTCAGGTCAAGCACGCTTCTTTCATGGGATTTATCTTAGATGAGGGTCTGAAGTGGGATCTGCTTGCTTACTTTGCATCCGTTCACTCGCTCCTTCAATACGGCGTGGAGCTGCTGACTGGGAGCGAGCGTTCAAAATGCAAAAGAGGGCTGTCCGCGCTATTATGAAGGTATCCTGGGACACCTCTGCTCGCCCCCTCTTCAAGAAACTAAAAATATTAACTATACCCGCCCTCGTCATCTTTAATGCAGCGATGTATGCTTGCCTCCACTTGGACGAATTCGCAAGACTCAGCGATCATCATAGATACCCGACCTGACACGCCAAAAGACTGCGAGTGTCAAAATCCACAAAACTGGTTCACGCAATGGGGCCTGCTATCTACAACCGTCTACCGGAATGTATTACAGCTGCGATATCAACGCAACCCTTTAAAAACAAACTAAAAAACTGGCTTATCGAGCAAAACTTTTATAGGGTTGACGAGTGTTTCGATAAATATTTCTTTACATGACATTATAACATTTAAAAATGTTTTATATATTATTTTATTTATTATTTTTGCAATGTGAATACTTTTACAATTTATTTTTAATGTACTTAATTCAATATTAGTATTTTTTATTTTTATACTATTTTTATTTTTATATTTTTATTTAGTAACTCTAATTAATATAAATGATAGTGGACATGTAACTTTTATGTTATTAATAAAAAATTTGAATCTAAAACCGATTTCGATAAAAATTTAATGGGACCACCTTTAAAACAAAAAAGAATTTTTCAAATCGGTTCAGGCGTCATTGAGTAATCGGTGAACATAAAAAAAAAAGGTTCCGACGAATTGAGAACCTCCTCCTTTTTTAAGTCGGTTAATAATACTTTTTGATATGTATGTCTATTACGGTGTGCCAACCTTCACCATAATGGACGCTATGAAATCTCAACCTGAAATCGATACTAAATCTAAGGATTTAAATTTAAAATTATATCAAAACTACATACCTATTTAATCATGCTTGATAATTAGTCAAATATGTCAAATATTTGACTACTTGTAGGGTACATAATCAAATGATTTAATTGACTGGCCTGTCAGCCCAGTTGGTAGTAGCTCTGCCTTCTGCGCTGTAGGTTGAGGGTTCGATTTCCTTCCAGGATAAACATTTGTGGGAAAAGCATAGGTGTTTGTTCTGTGTCTGGGTGTTATAAAGTATTATAAGTATGTATTTAAAAATATATAAGTATTCTATCAGTCATCTAGTCAGCATAATACAAGCTATGCTTAGTATGGGACTAGATGGTGTTGTGTGCATTGTCCAGCAATATTTATTTATTTATTTATTTATCTAGTGTTATAATGTGACCATTTCTAGTATACAAAATGTATAAAAAAAAAAAAAAAACTATTTGAATTTGAATCATGTAGAAGCCGGCATGTCATAGACCCTAAAAAGTTCTAAAATACGTGCCAAATGCAGGAGATTATCGAAAAAACCAGTGACATGATATTTAAATAGGTAAACTTTTTTTTTGCAGTCAACAATCCGAAGGTCCAGTGTTCACTGTAACACCCGTCCGTCGCAGTGGGCGTCTCTCCATGTGTCCCGCGCCATGCGGCAACACGCCACGCGCCAACACGCCACGCGCCAACACGCAACGCGGTAACACGCCACGCCAGCCGCTACGTCTATGTGACTCGGTCAAACATGTCAACACCTTGGCACCGCAACACGTTTTCACACCCAATAAGAATCTAGTACAAACTCCTTGATTTGATGATGCTTTTTTGAATGCAATTTTGATATTTGAATACCTTTGATTTACATCTACCGGTCTAGAACTCACTTTCTGTTACCGTTCACGTGTGCGGATACATCAAGTTGCATGGAAATGACCGCAGCAGTCACGGTTCTCTATATCCATCCCATTTGATCTTTCCGCAGGCGAGAACAACATCATAATGTGGATCAGGCCCTCCCACTTTTTACTACTTTGGTATAAGTCAGGATCAAATCGGACATGTCCTAAAGTTAACCTAGGCAGGTATCTATAGTACGAGTTGAACTACTACTGATATCATCTAAACATGTGAGCACAGCTTTTAAGAGACAGTGAATACACATAACCGAGAGACTTCAAGGCTAACATCACAAATGATTAACTTCACCTGTAGTGTAGATACCTTACTATGAGAATTTTCTATTAATAATATTTATATAATTTAAGACTCTTTAAGTTAAACCTATATGTCGATAAATGTCTGTTAAAATTATCAAGTAATTCAGGATTTACAATCTGTCACTTCTCTATTATCTGTCAGTTTATCAGTTGTATAGCATAAAACGCACTAAATTTTCCGTCTACTCCCACCTGTTCTGTTGAGTAGTTCTGTTGGCAGAACTATTGGGATTTTTTTACCATTAGTTCTGTGACTTATAAGACTATGCTTTACATCTGGCTTCAATCTCATCGACAGACGAAATATATTCTTCTGGTGCTTCGGCGGCCGCTGCCGCGGCACGCTCGCTTCGCTCGCTCGCCTTGCGCGTTGTTTTCTATACTCTAACATAACCTAACCAACTGGTTTCGATCTGAATTTCATGTCACAAGATTCGTGAACAGAACTACTGGGAATTCTTTTCCAATTTGTTCTGTGAACAGAACTAATGGTTAAAAAATCCCAATAGTTCTGCCAACAGAACAAGTGGGAGTAAACTAAATTTTCCGGTTAGTCCATCTATTGCTACTAAAATATTTCTCTCCAGTATTTCTGACAGCTGGGCCGGACTAACCCTATCAATGCTCCTAGCCAATGCAATTCTCGGAGCCTCTTCCTTTACCCTTTCCTTACTTTTTAAATTACATTTATTCTATTATAAAAGTTGAGTCGATCAGATCGACTCCTATCCTGTTACTTCAATCTCTTGTATGATATTGCAACCACGTTTACCTTGACTTGATGCTACAGCATCACCTCACATTCCTGACTCATTGCTTTTTGTTTTCATCTTAATTAATAGATTATAGTTATGTAATTATATTATAAAATTTCCTCCAAAAGTGAGAGATTAGACATGAGACATACAATTGTCATATCCATCCATACAATTGATTCTTTCCTCAACTACATCAAAATGTGGATCAGGCCCTCCCACATTCTACTACTTTGGTATAAGTCAGGATCAAATCAGACATGTCCTAAAGTAATCTAGGCAGGTATCTATAGTACAAGTTGAACTACTACTGATATCATTTAAACATGTGAACACAGCTAGTAAGAGACAGCGAATGCACATAAGTGCGAGCTTATCTTATCTTATTGAAAGAGAGAGAGAGAGAGACTTTAAGGCTAACATCACGAGTTATTAACTTCATCTGTAGTGTAGATACCTAACTATGAAAATTTTCTTATAATAATATTTTTTAATAATAATAATAAAATAATTTAAGACTCTTTAAGTTAAAGTTAAACCTATGTCGAAAAATGGCTGTTAAAATTATCAAGTAATTCAGTATTTACAATGTCACTTCTCAGTTTAGAGTTGTCTAGCATAAAACGCGCACCACATTCTTCGAGAGATATCTGTCTTGTGTTTACCGAGACTGGACGAGACCGAAAGCGGTTCTTCACATTCTCAGTGGGCAATTCGATACTCATACAAGACTATTGTAGACATTTTCGTTAATAAAATAGACATGGCGGACTTGACGGCGACGGGAATGTGGAAAACAAAACTACACGAGAGCCCTTTGATTCGGGCACAGAATACTGACACAAGATGGATTTCACACGAACATAGACGAGACTTGCCGAATGGGGCCTTTCTATACTCTCTTATTTGGCTATTCTCGTGTAGTTTTGGCAGGAATGTGGAGCGCTTCACGCACTGCCCAATCGGTGTCGAAACTTCAGATAGCGACTGTTTGTGAAACAATTTTTGCTTCTGACTTTAATTATTTGGGAGTCCGATATAAGTGTCTCCTAGTGTTAGTGAAAACATATGCTGATTAACGCATCTGTATGCCAAAATGCACTGAATATTGATATACGGAGGCGTAAGTTAAAGGCTAATATCGACTGAGTTTGAGCCGTAGGCTTTTTGTTTGAGTAAGGTGTGTTTCTTATTCAATAGCTCTGTGAGCTTTGTTTAGATAGTGAGATGAATATAATAGACTGGCCTCTCAGCTCTGCCTTCTGCGGTGTAGATTGTGGGTTCGATCCCCATGACAAACATTTGTGTGATGAACGTAGATGTTCTGTGTCTGAGTGTATAAGTATCATAAGTAATCTATCAGTTGTCTGGTACAAGCTATGCCTAGTTTGGGGCTGGATGATGTGTGGTACACTAATGTTTATAATATATCTCACGCTGATGAAGTCATTATCTCACCCATACGGTTATCTCGAGTACGTAGAAGTAGCACTAGCGACAAATTCAACTCGGTCGTAAAAAATTACTCTTATTTAGGGAAACCAGCCGCTGCCTATTCCTTGCTTGTCGCTTACGCACCATTGAAAGTGTGTGGTTACACAATTCACCTATTGCTATTTGTCGCGAGTTACGAACGATGATGACGTCATTATCTCACCCGTTTTCGTTGACGTCGCCTGCGTGAGATAATCATTTCACTTGCGGGGCATCAACACCATGTAACATTATTAAAATTAAGGTAGAATTCGCTTGAAATATGAATATCTTCATGCCCTACTTTTTTGTCAACTGAATGCCTATCATTGAGGTAAATGTAAGAAAAGCCTCGGCCTTTTCATCTCCGCACATATTGACCATATGTAGTGACGCAACGAATCCTACTTTTACGAATACGAATGATCAAAATAGAAGACTTTTAAACCGCGATATGTCAAAAAGAACATTAATAAATTGACTGCAGATTATTTTTGTATAGAAGCAAAAAAATGTCAAATGCTAACGAACCTTAAATAGCGGTTTTAGTCCATTAAAATGTTACATTTTTTAGGCCTTAGTGTGCATTTGTCAGAGGACGCAATTTTATTTTTTTAATGTGTAGGGGGGGTCAGTAGAAGCTTAAGTTCAAGTTTGTGGGGTCGGCACCCTTGTCCCCCGGCCGCCATCTTGGAAAAGGGGGTGCAAAGGGTTTTCGCGCTGTATCTCGTAAACTAGTTACCTTACAGAAAATTTAATCAAACATAAAATGTAGCAAATTAAATTTCCTACAATTTTATTTCTATTACTTTTTATCGTCAAGTGACCAACAAAAAAGTTATAAACAAAAATAAATGAAAATTTTGTTTGTTTGTTCTAGGTTTTACAGCGCTCCAAACTTAAACGGATTCTCGAATGCTCATAGGGATGCAATAAAAACTAAAAATTAGGCTTACTTTTCTATCTATATTTTTTTTATTCATACAATTTATTATGATCTTAACATTCCTATGCTATTATTGAACTATGTTTGACCCTTTTACCCACCACCTATGAGGTATAACATGGGCAAAGTCAAATTTATAAAAATTTAATGCATTTTTTAATGCATTTTTTGTCACTGTCTTAGCAAATCGTTTGTATCGCAGAGTGTCTAGAGTATCGTCTTTATTTCCGCCATATAAAAAGACGAAAAAACGTTCGCCAACAACACTGAGTAACGATGACTCGACTTTCTCACTCATAAATAATTTAGTTCCACTTGCTAACTCTGGATGCTTCTGCAAAATTTTTATAAATTTGACTTTGCCCATGTTATACCTCATAGGTGGTGGGTAAAAGGGTCAAACATAGTTCAATAATAGCATAGGAATGTTAAGATCATAATAAATTGTATGAATAAAAAAAATATAGATAGAAAAGTAAGCCTAATTTTTAGTTTTTATTGCATCCCTATGAGCATTCGAGAATCCGTTTAAGTTTGGAGCGCTGTAAAACCTAGAACAAACAAACAAAATTTTCATTTATTTTTGTTTATAACTTTTTTGTTGGTCACTTGACGATAAAAAGTAATAGAAATAAAATTGTAGGAAATTTAATTTGCTACATTTTATGTTTGATTAAATTTTCTGTAAGGTAACTAGTTTACGAGATACAGCGCGAAAACCCTTTGCACCCCCTTTTCCAAGATGGCGGCCGGGGGACAAGGGTGCCGACCCCACAAACTTGAACTTAAGCTTCTACTGACCCCCCCTACACATTAAAAAAATAAAATTGCGTCCTCTGACAAATGCATACCCAAATGTAACTTTTCAATGGACTATTTTTGATATGTCCCCTCGCACGCACTATATTGTTATTAGTAATGCGCGAGTGAGAAAACATATCCTAGAGTCGCCATTTATAATTGGTTTCTTTGTTGAAATAAGGTATACCTGACTCAATCCATTTTCTTCTGCTTTCTTGAAACTAGCGAGCGAGACGATACGTGAGGCTTATTGCCAATATGCATAATGGCATAAATAACATGCATTACTAATAATACTGCAATTTCTTGAAAAGTACAATGTTAATATAAATTATAGTTAGAATTAGGTTTTGGTATAATATAATTATGATGGCATTTGCCTTTGTTTAAAATTATGTAATAAAAGATTATAAGTTTTGTAAAAACTAGCCGTTTATTTTTAATCTAGAATATTCTTTGATTACGTATAGATTTTTTAATCTATGCCCATATTAAAAATAATCAACCCAACTACACTATGATAAATTCGTAGAGTACAGCAGAATCAAATAAGTTGGAGGATTTACGAAATGAATTTTAATGCCATCTAGCGGCGACTAGGAGTAACATTCAAAATTAAAATCTTTGTTATGGCATGTGACATAATAATATAAATTTGCCAGTGTCAAGTGTTTTATATTTGTTTAAAGTTAATTTGTTTGTTAGTAAAGTCTTAGTCGATGGTCAATTGTCAATTCTAAACGTCATCGCGGAATGGCGGTCTAGAATTTTCTTGGGATTCCTCGTCGTTCAAATCACATTGCACTATAATACACATATAATTCAATTACTGTCCATTCTTGTCCTATGTATTCACAATATATTCATTAAAATTCCGCTAAGACTGAATAAAACACAATAAAACGAGTAAAAATTATTAAATTACTTCATGAAATGACAAAACGAAATTTCGATTTCAAATCTTACCACTTGTCATTATTGAACAAATGTCAACGTCACTCGTGTCAATGCATTCATGTTTTTTTTAATTTTTAAAGTACGTACGTTTATTTTTTTAAAGCAGTACGTTCCTCTATCTATGACAGGCATAAATAAAATAACCGGAAAATTATCGTATCGTTCCACAGACAGAAGGAGTACAAGGATACTAACGCCAAAATAAGGGACTTTGGTTCATTACTAACGTATATATTTATTTATTAAATTTACAAAACATTACAATTAACCCAGCGTTTTTATCCAATGTAATGATCATATCAATATCAATAATGATTCGTAATCAAATACGTAAATGTGACAAAATTATAGTACTAAAACCATTTTGAAGTGATAACTTATGGGAGGGTAAACCGCTTCGTTACGTAGGTAACGCGTTACAGCACCAGTCTGTTTGGCTTCCCTTTCTCTCACGCATACGGCTGCGGAAGGCAGGCTCCTTCTCACCCACAGCGCAAGTTAGATTAGTTATCACTTCTGTCGGGCGTCCCCAGACGCACCCGTTTTTTTTAACGTTATTCTTTTGGAATTTGCTAATTTAAAATAAATAAAATTTATAATATTTCTGCCTAGTATTGGGCCTAATGTGGCATACCTACATTTGTAGTTTTTGTGTTAACAATAACAATGCTGGATATTAACATATAGCGTCATCTGGCCCCAAAGTAAGCAGAGCTTGTGTTATGGGAACCACATGACTGATACACTACTTATATGCTTTCTTTTTGTAAATACATGCATACAATACCCAATCGATCGAATAAGCAATAATAACCCTGTATACAGGGTGTCCCGCAACTAGTATGTTATGCCGAGGTGGGCCGATTCTCGATACTTTCGAGAACATCATATGTCTTACCATGTTTTATAATGTTTTATAACAACATATGTTTTACAAAAAATGAGCAGCAAATTTTGCTTCAAAACTGCACTTAATACAAATGGTAACATCCTTAAAATCATCTGTTTATTGAACTCTGAGCGTGACCTCAAAATGAAGTATGATTTCACGCAACAACACAAACATTAAAGTTGCCTACATCTTGATGCCTCTGAGTGGAAATACAATTTTTGTTTTTTAGTTGAGTTCAGCTGCTATTTACAAAAGAATCTTGTTTGTTCTTCTTTCAAATGTGTCAACAATAATAAATCTGAAAAATTTGCAAATAAACAGGAGTTGTTTATGATGATGATGATCACATGCTCACAACTCGTTATTAAAACAACTTGATTCGGATCTTAAAGCATCCGCCTAGAACAAGACTTTAAACGGTATGTAATCTACATAAGTAGTTGCTTCTTTTACCATAAAATTAAAAACATGGTTTTTCAAGAGTCGAATAGGTAATTAGATTAGCCGCTGGATTAGTAGGTACCTACTTACTATAATAAATATCTACTTTTGTTTTGTGCTACAAACGAAACAACATGGCTTGTGTAAATACCGCAGTCAGTATGTAATGTAGGTACCTACGTCAAAAGATACTTACATACACCAACCTAGGTATCTAGCCTAGCTTAGCAGACAATTTGAACTCACGCGAAACTAGGTATGTAGGTAGGTAGGCAACGCATTTAGAAACATTGTTGACAAAATAAAAAGGGTTGTCAATTTTATTTCTTTATTGTTTTTGTATGTAAATCTGAAAATATGAATTCTTAGGATTTGTACCCCCACAACTGTTAATTTTCATGGCCGTAATCTCCTCGTTCAGGCTTAAAATACTAGCTCCTGAATACCCTGTATTATATAAGTATATCAGTTTTGGTGATACCTACCCATAACACAAGCTCTGCTTTCTTTGGGGCTAGATGACGCTGTGTGAAATATCCGACATAATTTATTTAATACCACTTTGTATGGATCTAAAAAAAACCATTATTATTTAAATATGAATGAAGTACATATATTATATTGATTGAACTCGTGTATCGCAACTAATTCATTTTATTGGTGATATCAGGCAATAACTTTATGCATAACGACTAACGACAAGTTGCTCATGTATTGCCATTAAGGCATTGCATTGGTGATCAAAGACAGTGAAGGTAATATTGGTGTTTCTATAGAACTAGATTTATTGACTTGGGTGTAAATAATTGAAATTAAAGCGTTGTGTTTTATTGTGATTCGAGCAAAAATTATCCGTAGTTATTTTATATGAAAGGCACCATTTTATATGATTTAACAAATTTATGACGAACGACAAGGATATGACCTAGTGACATGGCAAAAATTGTCATTGTTATGACACATGCCATTGACGAAGAAGAAGAATGTGTCTGTGGTTTTCAGCGTAGGTACTCACTAACTCAACGATGCTAATGCAAATGCATCAGACGAGGCACTCCCATAGACGAAATCCTGTCCAATTCTCATTCACTCTTATCCCATATGACAGATAACTTTTTTATTTTGAATTAATCTTTTAGCATTGCATTCTAACGAGTATATTTTCACTCCTGGCTCGAATATAACTGCTTATGTACAATTTTAAAATATTTTATCGACCTACAAAAAAAAACTGGTAATCATAATAAACATATTAATTATACAATAAGACATTTATTTACAGAAATATAAGTACAGAATAATAAACAATAATACTAAATACAAGTCTAACAGTTGAGCTATCTAAGTACAAAACGATCCAAGACCACTGCCAAAGGGCGCTGCCCTTTGGCAGTTCCCAAGACACTGGTAAATACTAATACGCTGGGCTAGATATGAGCCAGCTCTTGAGTCAGGCGATATTTGTATTAGACGCCGTGAAATAATTTTGAAAACGTGACGGGCTCCTGTTTCCCACGGGCCCGACTCCAAAAGGCTCACATAATGTAGGCCCTATCAAGAAAGGCATATTTGCGTCTTTTCAGGTCCTCGGCACTTCCCCACATTCAGCTGCCGCACCAGCTCTAACGGAAGTCCCAGACTGATGGAAAGCAGCAAGGGTGTCTACACAAGTAGTATCCCATACCAATAGCCTACCCATCTCCCAAAAGACAAGAGACATCAGGCCTTTTACAATCATCACGTATCAGACGTTTTGGAGAAGGTGTGATCCAAATTTGGAAGTTTCATGGTGTGTAGCCATGATTATAGTCCCATCTGGAAAAAGAAATAACAAAATTAAAGCACACTTATCTAAATTTAATAAATGTTGAGTGTGTTACAATTAATTAATAAATAATTAAACAATTAATAAACATTCAATGATTTTGATAAGTAAAGTACCTAGTTACAATAAGTACCTACTTACTGGTGATTATAGCAGAAGTATCAGGAACACCACAACATTTCGGTAGCAGTAAATAACGTTGGATAGACGTCTTTGGCCGAAGACGTGCTCTCGAGTTGAAGCGAGAAACCTCTTCTTGAAAGCTTCAGGTCTCGAAGTCAGTCAATCCACTTTCAGAGTCCAATCTCACTTGTCGGAAACATATAGAAACGTTCTTTCGTTTACTAGCACAGCTCACAAAACACCACTTGTACATTACTGCAAGATTAAATTACAGGCTTAGGAATAGGAATTGAGAGGATAAATCATTTACAGAATTGAAAATCAACGCAAAACTTCACTGTGCCACCTTTGAACAACAACAGCGTTGCGTTTTAGTTTGGTTTTGGTTGGTGTCCTAGCTTGTTTTGATGTTGATAGCAAAATAGAAAACGAACATGACCGGATCGGACAGGAAAGAAGTATGAAAGAAGGGGAGGAAAAGACTGTCAGACATGATTAGTGGTGGTTAATATATCATATATAGCAACAAAAAGCACCGTGCTTTCCGTAAATAGCAAATAGCAAATGATATCGCGGCTCTCAGTTGTTGCTATTTGCTTATGCTTATGCTTGGCTAATAGCAAAAGCATAACTAACACTCTCTCTCTCTCTCTATCATCTGTCCGTCGCAAGTCACAATAACAATAATAGCAAGTCGCAACGCAAAAGCATAAGCATGGATAACATAACATAACATCATTCATAAGCAAAAAGCACGGTCAGTCTCAGTCGTCGTATGCTAACGATTGTGATCGGTCGCGAGCGTAATCGCTCCGCGAGCGAATTTGCGATCTCGGGCAGCTCACGTAGTAAATAGGTAGGTATACCTACCTACCTACCTATTTTGCTTTGTGGTTTTTCGGTGTAAACAGCGATTGGACACGCAGTATTGACTATAATTGTGTAACAAAGGACGATTGATTGAGACTTGAGAAATAGAGTTGTTGTTTTGAGTGTTTTATTCACCATGGGTAAATTCGCGATCTCGGCCGGCTCACGTAATGGGTAGGTATACCTACCTACTTATTTTACTTTGTGGTTTTTCAGTGTAAACAGTGATTGTAATATTTCTATGCTGTTTTGCCATAAAAAAAAGCATGTTATAAAAAAGCACGTAAAATAACATGCTTACGGAAGAAAGCAAATAGCATTAAGCATGTTATTGTCTTGTAGCAACTTTGAACATTACTAAACATGATATGCATGCATTCTATAGACTATAAATCGGCCAAGATTTAAAGTTCAGTGAATGAATATATATTATATCGGCCATGAGCGTACTGTTTGATTGTTCGATTGATAACATTTTATTCTCAATCTCATTGTCCCATGAAAAATAAGCTTCTGTCTAAGCTAAGCTAGATGTCTTGTGAAACGAATACAACGTAACCAGCTCCACATTATTGTTTACCCTGGCCTTCTGTTTCTGCGATCTTAAAACGAAGGTTCTTCGAATCTATGACAACGTAAGAACAATCATTTTAGTTACAATCAACTTCGCTTTAGGCGGCCACGATACGACCAATCTCTGTAGCGTTCAACAGTGTATATATTGTAAGCGTCAATCGAGCTGTCGATTCGTGCTTCTAACCACATTGTTGTATGTACCTTCTATCATAGACACTTGATTTGATGTTTCATGGTTCTTCACTGCTAATTTCAGGGTATTTCAGAATGACACAGGAATAACTGTTACCCACTGCATTATCTGACGTTTGGACTTATCTGTGAGACTGCTCAAACACAACCATGTCTAGTGATGATAAGGATATTTGCTTTGAAGAACCGATGAGAGAAGAAACAGTTACCACTACAATCTTGTTTGTAGATGTTGATGAAGCTGAAGTTGAGATGCCAGAGGTGGAAGTAAATATAACAGATTGCGATTCACTCTTCGTTTGCAACACATGTAGTGATTGCTTCACAGATAAACGGCAATATTCAAAACATCTGAGAACCCATATTAAAAGTAAGCAGCATACATGCTCGTTTTGCGATAAGTCATTTTCACAGAAAAGTCAATTGAACAAACATGTTAAAACACATGTTGGTCAAATGCCGTTTATGTGCAAAATATGTGTAGAATCATTTATACATAAAAGTGATTTGACAAAACACATGCAGATGCATATGTTAGACAAGCCTTATGAATGTTCATACTGTTACAAGACGTTTGTCCAGAAAAGTGATATGACAAAACACATAAAAATCCATACTAATGACCGGCCCCATGCATGCACTTTATGTGACAAAGCATATATACAGCGCGGCGACTTGACTAAGCATATGCGTGTTCACACGGGAGAAAAACCCTATGCATGCAACTTGTGTGAACGAGCGTTTATCCAGAACAGTGACTTGACTAAACACATGAGAGTGCATACCGGTGAACGTCCATATGAATGTACGTTATGCGAACGGGCGTTTATTCAGAACAGTGATTTGACAAAACATATGAGAGTACATACTGGGGAGAAACCGTACGGGTGTACGTTATGTGACAGAGCATTTATCCAGAAAAGTGACTTGACGAAACATATGCGTGTCCACACCGGAGAAAAGCCGTTTGTATGCCAATTATGTGATAGAGCGTTCATTCAAAAAAGTGATTTAACAAAACACATGAAAATACATTTTGGGGAAGAGTCTGTAAAAAAACCGGTTGTTAAAAAAAATAAGGAAAAAAAAGTGGAACAACTTTGATGTTCATGAGGTAGATTATAGTCTTGAAATAACTGAGCACCTATTTATAATTTTGTTTAATCTATTGTTTTTGGTAACTTTGAAACCTACAAGTTCGACACTGTGTCTATAGTACCATTGATTTGTACCATCAATGGTACTAGTGATACTACTATGTGTCCTTAGTACCTACCATTAAAACAGATAATAGTTTATACCGTGTATTGACTTTTTAGTTAAATCAGATCGAAACCAGCTGGTTAGGTTATGTTAGAGTATAGAAAACAATGCGCAAGGCGAGCGAGCAATGCGAGCGTACCGCGGCAGCGGCCGCCGAAGCGCCAGAAGAATACAGTTCGTCTGTCTAGATAAATAACTCTGTTCAGTCGCTAACCTGTCAGATGCTACGAAGGTATTTAGGTTAGGATGGTTTTTAGAAAAAAAAAAAATTAATTAAAAATTTTGCGTCGTTAATTTTTTGGTAAAATAAATACACGGTATAAACTAGTATCTATTTTAATGGTACTAAGGATACAAAGTTGTGTCACTTGTACCATCAATGGTACAAATCAATGGTACTACTGATACAAAGGCACAAGTTCCAATGTTTTCTCTATGAAGTATCCTCATCTATTAACATCTCAAACCAGCCCTTCAAACCAGTCTTCAAGAGTAGGCAGGATTGTTGTTGGTAATCTGTTTTGTAGAATGTCCAGTGAACATTTCTCCTTTTATTTGTTTAACATATTCCATTGAGTTCCATGAGTTGTCATCCAACCTCTTTGGATAGCTAATAGTAAACAGCTGTGCAGCTAGTTGGTTTGGGTGTGCATTAAGCTGTTCCTTGTATTTAATGTAGTATTTCTTTATTTCGTCGATGTCAGTGTTGACTTGCAGTTCGCTATGTAGCTCAGTGGTCTAAATAAACCTAACCATTGGAAAGGTTTTTGAAGATGCAATTTTGTGCTCTTTGCATTATTTAAATATTTGAGTTGTGGAGCCACAGAGTGGAAAGCAATACGTCCATATAGGCCTGCCTTTATATTGTCCGATCAAGTATACCAGCTGTGTCTGATGTTGGCAACAATATATCCTGAAACAGGCCCACATTGAGCCCGTTAACTTTAATCTCCAAACAGTTCCTCTCTCATAAACTTGTACTTTAAAGCATGTACTTAGGTCTTGGTGCTTGGAGTGGAGGATAATTATAGCCTTGTGAAGCTGGCAAAGTATGTGTTGGGCATGCATGTTCAGCACGAGACACTATTTTGATTGTAAATAAAACATTTGATTGTGTTCATCAATAGTAATAATAAAATATGTAGCAATAAGTAGATTAGACATTTCTTGTTAAATCTTTTAGAATATTGAAGGGCAGTCCAAGGATGGTTATGTCCATATTAGAACCATGTTTTCTTTTTAAATTAGGGGCACATATTGTTGTACCTCTTTATCATATAATTGGCTAATGTACATATGTTAATAAATAAGAAGCATCAGGTTTTAACGCTGTATTAGCTAAAATGTGATTAGTTAGGACGTTTATTCAAGAAAAGCCATTATGCTTGCATATTGTCGACCTATTATTCTTTTATTTTAATAAAAAACTATTTAATAAAATGTATTATTTCGTAAATGTATACTAGTGGTCGCTCACTGGTCGAAATTCGACCATAATTAATTAATAATTATTAAATAAAATAAAATATTAGCATTCTGCACTCCTCTCCTCTCCTTTCCTTTCACCACATTGTCTAATTTAATAATTAAAGAACAAGCCGATATATTTCCAGTAAAAATATGCAAGGCAAAAATTTTTACTAAATTTGCCGACTGGGCTACACCAGGGTATCTTTACAAGGAAAACAATGTACGAATTATATGCTTCCAGAGAGACAATGTTAGATGATCCAGTTGTTATCTTACATGGAATTACTCAAGTCTTCAAAAAAGTTTGTCATGCGGCTAAGTCACTGTTTTTGAGAAAAATAATATTAAATTCAACAAATAAAATAAAAGCTGCTTGCAAATTAATAAATAATGAAACAGGTAGGTAAATCAAGGGCTCGCAATAGACAGTTTAAATTAAATATAAATGGTACAATTTTGACAAAGGAACAGGATGTTGCGAATGCATTTGATAGTTTTTTCTCACATATACCTACCTAAAATTGAGATCAAATCGTTAAACTCTTCAGCCTCCAGAGCTTCTATTAGAGAGAGCCTTCTATTAGAATCTAGTGTTAGTGTAAATGTAAGAATGAGTTTAGTTTTACCTATATTAACGAGGCTAGTATTGTTAAATTAAAGCATTCAAGTTTATAAAAAAAAATAAAAAATACAAGATCTTTGGGGAATGTCTACAAAGGTGCTGGGTGTCATTATCTTAAATATTGCACCATGTTATAGCTTATATTTTTAATAGATGTGTCGACGAAGGAGTTTTTCCCGATCTCATGAAACACAGTAAACTCATTCCTAGTCTGGAAGTGACAGTGATCTCGCTAATTATAGACCGATATCTTTTTTATGGATTACCAATCCTGGATTACCAATCCTTGAAAAAAATATTCTGAATCAGTTGTTATATCACTTTAATGTTAACGGCCTGTTACATAGTAATCAATACGGATTTACCTACTAAAGGTCGATCAGCAGCTGATGCGCTCTTAAAACATATATTTGAGGCCTGGGAGAAGTCACAGGATGCAGTTGGGGTTGGGGGCACGTCTTTAATTTTTAAAGTTGATAGAGGTAAATAATCCTTATCGTTAGTTCTTTAACTGGTTCACTGCAAATAATCTTTTGCTTAATTAAAAAAAAAACTACCTAAATGTATCAAATTCACTTTGCCAAATGTTATTCATAGCCCGAACAACATTGAAATGAATGGAGTGGCAATGAATCTTGTACCTAGATTCCACGATCTTCCTAGGTCTTAATATTGATGCAAAACTACAGTGGGGACCACAATTGAAACACTTGCTGGTAGGCTTAGTTCCGCTGCATATGCAGTTCGTGCGATACGGTGGCTTACTGATGAAGCTACAGCTAGACTAGTTTATTTCAGTTACTTCCATAGTGTTATGTCATACGGCATCATTCTCTGGGGGAAAGCAGCTGATATTGGTAAAATATTTGTAATTCAAAAAAGGGTAATAAGTACGTGCCATTCATAAAATGAAACCACGAGAATCTTTGAGAGAAATATTCAAAGAAATTAATATTCTCACAATAGCTTCACAATGGTCTCAATTCTGTTGGCACCAACCTAACCATCCTAACAAATTTTAGCTAAAATTAGGTTTAGAAGTGTCAAATGAAACTTGGTATTCTGCTGTTACTAACTTATCCTAATTTAATTTTATATAATTTAATTAAGCGTTCCTAATTTAGTTAGATGATACCAACCGAATAGGTTTTACAAATGCTATGACTAACTAAAATATATTTTAGACAATTCCTAATTTTAGAAATGAACCAACCGAATTGCCACCAATATTATATATAGGTATATGAAAAGTTGTTATACACACATTAAATAGAGATGGGTTTCAGCAAAATAGTGACCTTCATAGAATCAACACTAGGAATAGACACAAATTATACATAAAGTTTTTTAAACTTACGCGATCAGAACACATTACACACATTATTTATCGCGTTTATTTACCTATTTATATGCTTACACTCTGTCGTGGTTACACCACAGGCTTACACCACGACAGAGTGTAAGCCTGTCGAAACGTCGGGAAAAATAGGTAAATAAACGCGATAAATACCCGTCGTGTGTTGTGTAAACCTGTCGAAACGTCGGGAAAAATTGGTAAATAAACGCGATAAATACAAATTATACATCCCTAGGTTTCGACTAGAAAAAGTAAATAAGTAAATATGGTGAACACGGTGAGCTTCTATAATAAGCTTCCTGCTACTAAACTACCTATTAAGAAATTTAAAGCATAGGTACATAAAAGGTAGTCTTTTGAAGAAAGCTTATTATAATATAGATGACTATATTGATAAGAACGCATAGCCTCATGTCACTCTGCCCTCAGACAATTAACCGACACGCTTGAAATGTATAAGCTCTCTTGTATTAGTATTTCGTAGTTAAGATAGTTATAAGATGTATCATGTAAAAAAGCGCTAGAACCAAGACGAGTTTCTTGCCAGTTCTTCTGGGGCTTGGGTTGAAAGACCAAGTACCTAGGTACACTCCTATTTACATATCAAGGGTTTGGGGACAAAATGATACATCATAAATTATATTTTGTTAATTACATTCATTTATTTCAATTTATCCTAATTAAAACAATTAGAAAATAAATGTATCAATACATATATTGACTAAAATACTTGCTTATGATTTTTTATAAAAACCTTAGGTTATACAAATTGATATTAGACAGTCGACCATTTTGGTATTGACCAATATGGTCAAAAATCTAATTCAAGTTCAGAATTTTCTTAAAAAAGTATTCTAAAAGTATTACAATAATATAAAAATACGTATATTTAATGGTAGGTATTAAAAATTATAAAGCAATAACAAAAATCTAATATTGGCAGTTTTAAGGCCTTGAAATTTTTACAAGTTCAAACATGAAATACATAAAGAAGGTGTAAAAACTATTTACAAATATTAAAACATAAATAAAAAATAATAAAAAACTACTTCACAGATTCCCATTTCAGATTATAATTCCTTTAGGAACGAAGTTTTGTACTGAATGTCGAAAAATTTATGGCACGTCTAACGCATTTTTTATGAAATTTATTTCTTGCCATCCAAGCACTTGCAGGTAGCGGAATGCTTATGACCCACGGTTTCAGAGAATGTAGGGTTAAATGACACATCAGGGGCTGCAAATTGAGGAACGGTTCCACTTCCAGATGTCTCGTACCTTATAATCTGAGGCTTTGTCGTGTAACTAATAATTTTCGGTTTTGTAGTGAAGGTGATAATTTCGGGTTTGGTGGTGTAAGTAACGAGTTTCGGTTTCGTTGTGTACGTGAAATATTCAGGTTTCGTTGTAAAGGTTACGATTTCCGGTTTCGTTGTATAGGTTACGATTTTCGGTTCGGTTTGGAAGACCTTCTTCTCAGTATAGGTAGCGCTGAAAGTATTTGTTAGTGGTCCCTTGTTTTCGACTCCGAAGTTGAGTCCAGCGTTAGCTCCTTCAGTATATTTGCTTGATCCGAACTGACTGAATTGTCCCAAGCCGAATTGGTTCAGACCGCTAGCACCAGAGCCCTTGACATCGCTGATTTGAGCTCCCTTGATGCCGATTTGGGATGTCTTGATGCCGGAGTTGATTTGGCTGGAGAAGGAGTTCTTTGTGACCTTGGTTCCTGTCGTGAACTGCGCGAATCTGACGCTTTCAATTAGACCGATGGCCCACTCGTACCATTCCAGATCGAATTTGTAGAAACCAGCGATTTGGTTGCCGATTTGACATCCTGGAAAGTAAAGACGAACATTAAGATTGCATAGGTTAAGGTTACATGTTGCTAGGCTTTTATATATGTGGCGCAGTAAGTAGAAGATTACGGGTTCGATTTCCACCGCGGGAAAAATAATTGTCTGATCTGCAAGTATTTGTCTCGGGTCTGGGTGTTTTTCTATGTGTAATATGTATGCATTAACAAAAAAGTATAGAAGTAGTAGGTATATCAGTCATGTGGTACCCATAAGACAAGCTCTGTTTACTTTGGGGCTAGATGATGATGTGTGAAATGTCCGGCATTATTTATTTATAATATAAAAACAAAAAAAAAACATTTGTATGATGTGATGACCATTTGTATTTGTTCTGTGTTCTGTGACTATAAAACACATAATATAAATAGTATCATTAGTACCTATGTATTTGAAAATATAAGTATTCTATCAGTCATCTGGTCACCATTATACAAGCTATGCTTTGCAAGCATTGCCTTTTAACGTGGCGGTGCCACGTTAAGTGGCAGTGTCTTAGGAACGCTGCCCTCTGGCAGTGATCTGGATCAGTTGAGCTATCTATAGAACGTTCTAAACGGCCCCTATATAGCTTAACTGTTCCAATGTATTTTATATTATCCTGTACCTACATTTCTGTAATTATTTTTGTAGCTCTGCTTCGTTTGGGGCTAGATTGTGCACCAATATTTGTTTATATATGGCACACAATGCCCAAACCAAATCAAGCAAAGTTTGTGCTATGAGAATAAGATGACTAAGAATGTTTTAATGTTTATTACCTGTATTTGTAAATATCTAAACTTAATATTTATAACCTCCTTTTTGTTTTATATCAGTCAGAAACAGTACAAACACCTACGAGTTCATAACACAAATATTTGTCCTGATTGACACTAGAAAACCTACAGACGGCAGAGTTATTAAAGTGAAAGGCCAGTGAGTGAGATTTTAATCGATAAGGTTGCATTGTCATGTTAAAAAAAAACTAGAGATCCAAGGAGGTGTCTACCACGCCTGGGAATTGCAGTCGGGACCATGATGTGTTTTATTTGTTCCTTAGCTTTCGTTTTTTATCATCAATCTTTAAGAGAAATGTGAACAGGGTAAGTAGGATTATATTACCTGAGTCCCAAGAGTAGATTCCTCTGAGCACGTAGTGTCCATCGCCGGTGGTGCAGGCTAAAGCGCTTCCGATATCCACCTGCACAAATGTATGGGTTAGGCTATGACATGACAACTGGAATACCTTATGACAATAGAGTAGAAATGTATTTTATTTTGCATCTAAAAACTTAAGACGGTGCCCACAGTAAATAAACCTTTGTATGGAAAAATTAGTCTTTTACTACTATTTAGTGGCAATCTGCTCGTTAAATAAAGTAAGTAGTAGGTAATAGTTATAAAAGATATATATGGTGTGTATTTTCAATATTTTTCCTCCTACTTCCTAGTTTCAAATTCTTTTTAAAATAATTGATAGTTTTATAATTTAATTATGAAATAATGTCAAAAGTACCTATTCAATAATCATCATCATCTAGAGTTGATGTGGTTTAAACTTGCAGGTTACACTAATAGTCCGAAAACGAAAAGTAAACGAATTAAAACGGGTAATCCGTTCAAACCTTTTTCAGAGTTCATCATTAAAATGTTTTCTGATAAAATAACGCTATTTGAACGCCCTGTGTATACACGTCAATATCATTTGATCAAGGAGTCGTCTTAAATATAAAAAAAATGATTAAAAACTATCATTTGAGACCGAACTCAACGATAGAGATCGTTATGAGAAAAGCTAGATGAAAAGTGACAGAAACGTCAATAACTAGACTACTAAAATACCTAAAGAAGAGTAGAAACAACATTTTGATAAACATTGAGTACGAACCGTGAAGGCTCGTGGCAACGAGCGGACCGCGGATCAAACTCAGCCTGATGAAGATTCTCTAGATGAATCGAAACCGTGTCGGTACCTCCATCGACAAAATAATACGTGAGTAAAGCCCGTGCCCGAAATTTTAAGAAGTAAGATAGCTCATAGGTACAGATTAATTCGTTTTTCTCGTGTTGCAATTCCTTTCGTGCACTTGCTTTCGAACGATATTGGTCCTTGAGATTGTGTTGCATAAGACTGTTAATACCTTAAATTTGATAATGAAGACTTAGGTACCTTGCAGATATTGTTAGCAGGGTTGGTAGGTTGTCCACAAGCACAGCTCTCCTGATCATACTGCTCAAGAAGATGAGGGTAGTCTTGGGATAACTTCGCTTCACACTCGCCAGGGTTGATAAGAGACACGTTCAGAGAGTGGATGATGCTGCCTTGCAGATGAGCTGGAAATAAATTATTCAATTATAAAACTGACTGCAGCCCTCAGCTTCGCCTGCGTGGTAGGAAATAGTCAATATCTTTCTCTAAGACAGGCCAGACGCAGTCCGTACTTTATGTACGACTAGCGACCCGCCCGGCTTCGCACGGGTGCAATGCTGATACTAAATATACTACAGAATGTCTAATGAGATTAGAAACCTCTAAAATTATCAGTGTTTCTCTACCATATTATGCATGTATTATACATATAAACCTTCTTATTGAATCACTCTATCTATTACAAAAGACCGCACCAAAATCCGTTGCGTAGTTTTAAAGATCTAAGCATACATAGTGACAGACAGACAACGGGAAGCGACTTTGTTTTATACTATGTAGTGAAGATACAAGTACATCGGCGAATCCGCGCCATATGTGATAGAGTTACGTGATAGAAATAAAGAGTCACTAAGTAGGTAATAATGTTAGGCACTAACGGCCGGTCCCAATATACGATCTCAATCCATTTTTGCCTATCTGTCATCGACACTTTAATCCATTTCTTGTAAATAGTGTTTCAATATGCAATCCACAGATTGTAACATCGATCCAAAAATGCAAACCATCTGTGGGAGGGCGCCAATCCGTTTTTATAACGTCCTCTGTTTGAAAATGACAGTTGAAGCGTCCCAATATCGACTCTTTGGATTTTGACAAATCTATTGATGAGCGTCGTGATCTTTTTTTGGCAAACCCAGAAATTTGATGGATTTCGACGAGCGATCTTCGATTTTATTTAGTTTATCGCTGTATCTATAGCGTAACAAAAATAAACAATGGCTAATAATGTAATCTTCAGTGATAGTGATAATAGTGACAGTGATTTGGAGGTGTTTGAGCATCTTTCAGATTGGGATGATGATAGTGAGGTTTCTTCACAGCGGATTGCTTCTCAAAGACACCGTATTAACCACATGCAATGCCTCGATGATGCAGAATTTACGTTTAGATTCAGGTTGAACAAGGCTGCGATAGAGTTGCTTTTATCGGAAATAATACCATTTGTAAAAGTAACCTCAAGGCGGTAAGTACCTACCTATGTAAACATACCTGAGTACCTACATGTATATATATCATAAAGTTAATTAGATACTTAAGTAAGTACCTATCTTTGCAGGAACAATGGAGTTGCACCTTTGCACCAGCTATTACTAACCCTTCGGTTTTTTGCATTGGGCACGATGCTTATTTCTGTAGCTGATTTTGTTGGAGTTTCAAAGTCTTCAGCTAGCAGAATAGTACAAAATATATCAGAAGCAATAGCCAAACTTTACAACAAATATGTTATAATGCATCAAAATAGTGTAGACAAGTTCTACAGAATAGCCCAATTTCCGTGTGTCCTTGGCGCTGTAGACTGTACTCACATACGCATACAGTCTCCAAGTAAGTTTGGGCTCTTTTATAATCTTTTACTTACTAATGGCTATATTATTATTAAAAGCCCGTAGCATCTCACTGCAGGGAAAAGACCTCCCTTTCTCTCCACTTTTTCTATTGTGTATTGTTACTGTGTACAAATGGCTATAAGTAACAAATTTGTTGATAATGATTTCCTTATGAATATTGTTTCTTTCAGATTCAATAATAGGCGAGGAATTTAGAAACCGAAAAGGTTATTTTTCATTGAATGTCCAAGCTGTTTGTGATGCCGATCTGAGATTTATGAATGTTGTAGCTCGTTGGCCTGGTTCAGCACATGATGCCACTATATTTAATAATTCTGTTTTAAGAGGCAAGTAATATAATATTTAAAATCTTATATTTAATTTGTCTTTTTATTACACCACTTTAGTGTTAGAGTAATGTTAAATGTAATGTAATTTTACATCTTATTTTTTACAGCTCAGTGTGATGTTGGTACTTTTGATAATCGTTGGATGCTTGGCGACAGTGCCTATCCTAACAGGCCATATTTACTAACTCCTGTTTTGAACCCAACTACTGGAAATGAGCAGAGGTACAATGAGGCACATATAAAAACAAGAAATAGTATTGAACGGTGAGTGAGAAAGCCAGGTCAAATATCTAGTATCTTTAAATGTCCTAAATATGAATATTTGTTCCCAATTGAAAATACCCTACAAATACTATAAACTTAACTAAATAAAGAACTAATTTAATTACCTACCTATGTTATTTTATGTTGCAGAACTTTCGGTGTGTGGAAACGTAGATTTCCAGTGATGGCTCTAACAATGCGTTTGTCCCTAGCAAATATTCAGTCAGTAATAATAGCTACAGCAGTTTTACACAACATATGTAGAAATTATAACATTGAAGAAGTTCCTCCAGAAATTGAGTTTGAAGCAACAGAAACTGTCAATGTCATCAATCCACAAGCTATGGCAGGGCAAGTCAGCCAAAGGGCTCAACTTATAAGTGAATACTTCTCATCATAAGAAATATTATATTAATTAAAAACAATTTTATATACTTGAAAAGTTTTAATAAAAGTAGATCTTATTCTCTATTTTGTGGTTTTTCTGTATCTGATTTTAATCTTTTATTCTCTAATAATATATTTTCTAACTTAACTTCTAAATATCTCTTCTTTGTTATAAAATAATCTGCTATGGCTTGGTTCCTGGCAGCCCGGTTCTCATCTGACTTCATCAATTTTCTTTTGAATCCTGTAAAATTTTATTTAATGTTAACTTATTGTTTATTCTACTAATGTTATAAACCCTACATCTGCACTCTAAAGAACCTGTTCGATGTCCAATAAAATCTGACCAGGGAACCATTCGACTTGATAGAAGAAGAATGTTATATATGTGAAAGTAATGAAATAGTGCTGAAGTAACAAGTAATAAAAGAATAATAAATTACCACTGGCCCTGGGAGTGTTGAATATTTTGGCTTTAGGAGTGGTAATAACATGTATGTTTTCAGTCACCACCAACTCTCCTAAAACCTCGACTTCATCGGAGGGAAATACATTTATTTTGGCAGGAAAACAACCCTCCACCCCCTGTTCATTTTCATGTCCATATCCACCGTCACCACCACCACCACCACCACCACCACTACCACCATTATCGAAACACTTTTCTGGTTCAGCATCACCCCCAAACCGAACAGTAAAGCCGTCCACCGTGCTGCCCAATAGAGCAGCTACACGGTCCAGGATGTCGTCTGGAGGTATATAGTCCGGAGCGCCACCACCAGTCTAAAAATAAAAAGAAATACTTGTAGTAAATGTAATACTGGTGCATACATATGTGAAAAACTAGAAATACCTATCTACTTATAAACTATTTACCTTTATGTTGTTCATGCGTATTAATGTGCTGCGTTTACGGGAATTCTTTTTTAAATTTTCCCACTTCAAACGCAGTTGCTGTGCCGTTCGACGACCTGTAGTAACCGTGGCGTTAAACTGATCAGCGATTCGTTTCCACTCTTCATTCTTTAGCTTGTTGGTAGTGGCATTGGTGGTTTTGTTGTTTATTATAGTACTCTTCTCCACGAAAGACAGCAAAGTTTTCGTGTCTTCTTTGGTCAAGGGTTTGACCGTGGCCTAGAACAGGAAAAAAACAAGTTATTTATCAATAAAAACTAATTACACGCACAAAAAGGCGCGAAATGAGGCGTCTACAGCGCAGCTACAAGCGCTACAAAAACATTTACTAACGATGCACACGCATTATTATTATGAAAGCTCAGGTATAAAGTGTATCATGTACTCACCGTTGTGTTGTCCATAATTATTCAGAACTTCTTTTTTATTCAGCAAACACGATAGAAACAAGAAACTGAAATTAGAATGCGAGCGAACCGATTGATTTGACAATACAATACACACCACACAGACAGATGTTCACAGACAATTGATTATAATACGTTCCGTTTCTAACAATTTTATGAAAGTGCGTGTGTCAAACTATTTTAAATCTGTTTTAACAGCTGTGTTTTAAATAACTTAATTGATTTATGTAAACAAATCATAATAATCATAAATTACAACAGTACAGTAAGTATTATGTTCTAAAATTTGAGTAAGACTTGCATCATGTTCATAATGAAGGCTGCTTAGAATGGAACGTAACGGAGGGAAAAGATCGATCGACAATCTGCTGTGCAACTTGCATAGCAATCGTAGATTGTTGGTATTGGGATGAAGATCGTAGATCGATCGGTTGATCGAATTTAATCTTGGATTGGTTTCAATCTCCGATTGAAGATTCGATATAGAATTCGGGCGTAAGGCGATTGAACGAACGAAATGAAATGAACGAACGAAATGGCACTCGCTATTATTGCGCTCGCTACATAGCGCCATCTGTTGTCGAGTCATTAAATAATCAGCACAGCGCCATCTAGTATCGAATCGATACATTACCGATATCTACTGTAAGAGAATTAACGAGTTGGTTGGATTATGGATTATTCATGTTTTCGTGGAGTCTGCTTTCTGGAACTCGTTCTAATAAGTAATAGTAGCCCAAGATACCATTTTACTAAATTTGAATAAGATCCGTTTGCCGTTTAGCCGTGAAAAGATAAAAAACTAGCTGCTGCTTGCGGTTTTGCACGCGTGGTACCTCCATAAAAAATAGCCTATGTCCTTCTCGAAGGTCCCGTCTATCTCTATACCAAAATTCATCAAAATCGGTTCAGCGGTTTAGGCGTGAAAATGTAACAAACAGACAGACAGAGTTACTTTCACATTTATAATATTAGTAGGTATAGATTAGTATGGATGTGTTTATATTTGTGGGTTTTTATAATACTTATTTGGACTAGAAAGTGTCTCAAGATATATTTATCCATCAAGAAGATTTCGGTATAGAAATCAGAACGTACTGTTCTGATTTTTCGTATCGTTCTCATAGAAACATTATCTGACGGATATTTGAATTAATACCTACCTGGCGTATAAGTAGCTAGGTATAAATATAAAGAATCTAGACATAAAAAGCATTGTGTAAAACCATGACGACTTCTGTGGCACAGTAGCGGGTTCTATTCCCGCCGCGGTACAAATGTTTGTATGATCTGCAAGTATTTGTCTCGGGTCTTGGTGTTTCTATGTATAATATGTATGCATTTACAAAAACAAACAAATATATAGGTTAGGTATAAGTATATCGGTCATGTGGTACCCATAACACAAGCTCTTTGGGGCCAGATGGTGTTATGTGAAATGTACGGCATTATTTATTTATTATTTATTTACAAATTCTCAGCTGGACAAGTATAGAAATACTCTAACTTAAGCTGACCTACAGGTTTCGATCTGATTTAACATTTTCTCCTGACTATCCTCTGTCTAGCTGAGAATTTGTTCAATATTGATGAAGTGTTATACGTATATTGATAGTGATGAAATTATCTTCAAACATCACACACGAACACGCACGAAAACTCACACACACACACAACGACAAACACACCTCGATTACTGTTGGTTTGCTTTGTTAATTATAATGTATCTGTTATTGGCTGTCGGTTGGGTACGTAATTAAACAGAAACTGTCCATTAAAGCATGATTATTATAAAATATCACATTATTTAGTTGACCATAAAACTTGGGATGAATCTGCTCCAACTCGACTCGGCATCCGTAACAAAATTGGCACGGATCATACAAAACAGTGTTAAGACCAGACGAGTTTGTTGCCGGATTCTTCTTGAACTGGGATAAAGGGGAACCGGCACCTAGATTCACTAGCATGTAAGAAGACGATTCAAAGTGGTCCTTGTGATTTTATTGAATAAAGAATGCTTTGATTTGATTCGATTTGGTTATAAATGTAAGTTTTGTGTGCTCTATTTTTAAGAGCTATGGATTTTGTACAACAAATAAATAAATAAATAAGAATTATAGAACTCACTATGGATAGGAACCTTATACGTTTAAACAGTCAGGTACAACTGGAAACAGTTTCGAAATAAAGTCCCCAACAAAATACTATGGAATAACATGGCCGTTAAACAATAAATTACGAACATTAGCAGTCTAAGGAATACCTGAGCATTTTACGATGAAACTCATGAGACTTGTTCGTTGCAAAATCACGATGGAGCCATCGTATTTCGAGTTTTACGACGAGCGGGTTCGTTTGATGGCTTTTACCCGACTCGTTCGCCCCACCGCGAAGGAGGGTCATGATTTTGTTTTGTTCATGCTAGTGAAACTTTTTTGACTGGCCTGTCAGGTTAGTTGGTAGCTTTGACTTCTGCGCTGTCGGTTATGGCTTTGATTATCTCCCAGGATAAACACTTGTATGATGGACATAGATATTTGTTCTGTGTCTAGGTGTTATATAAATAAATAATGCCGGACATTTCACACAGCATCATCTAGCACAACTAAAACTCTGCATACTTTGAGTATGCAGAGTTTTAGTTATGGTGACCAGATGACTGATAGAATGCTTATATATTTTTAAAATATACTTATGATACTTTATAACACCCAGACACAGAGGAAATACCTGTGTTTATCACACAAATGTTTATCCTGGGAGTCGAACCCTCAACCTACAGCGCAGAAGGCCAGAGCTACAACAGACTAAGCTGACTGGTCAGTGAAATAATGTACTACATGTTGAAAGTACTCATTATTACTAAACTCATTATAACTATTATAAATAGATAGATACAGACAAACGCACAAACGCACGCCACAGACGAAGTATTCCTTATAACACTAATTCTAGTGCCTCTGTGAGCTCGCGAACATTTTTGGAAATGACTGAAATATAACTGAACTAACTAACTAACTAACTGAAATTTATATTTACGTTTACTTTCTAAAAAAAAAATTAATTTTCAAAAATTAATCGACAAAAAAATATATATACCTATTTATAGAACCTGCTCACAAAATTTCATAAGAATCGTTTGAGAAATGTGACCTGTAGAGGAGAACATCCAGACAGACATACGAAAGCATTTTCGCCTAAGCTGAAACGGAGACACGCTTCGCTCGATCAATAATAACTTCCAAAGGTCATCTTATATTCCCATAATATCGAATGTTTCGTTAAAATCTATTGTTATCATTAACATTAAAATTACATGGTCAGACTATACTTTAACGGCACGCTAAATCAATAATTACAAGAGATTATAAGAGGGTAGACATCTATAGGTACATAGACAGACCCCGGTAGTGGTCGGTTAGACCCTACCACTACCGGGGAGAGTATTCTTCGGTACGTGGACGAGAGAGGCCGATGCCGGATCAGGGAGCCGCCCGCTGTACTTGTGCATGGCTTGAAGCGGTTAGAATCAAATAGAGAGACCAACTTCAAGTCGTACGTGCTCCGGGTAGCTGCCAAGTACAAGGGCGTATTTCTCGCACCCGACTTCTGGTCAGCAGGAGTTGTCTACCGACGGTAAGCACCGCTTACGAAGAAAGTGCCCTGACTTTTTGTGTAGTACATAAGTTTATATGTATATATATGTTAGTCTATAAGGTATTTACTTTCTATGGGCCCTTGTTATTGTAATTCATACACATCATTTTGTTGCCTGAAATAAATAAATAAAAATAAAAAATAGTATAAAACAAAGTCGCTTCCCGCTGTCTGTCTGTCCCTATGTATGCTTAGATCTTTAAAACTACGCAACTGATTTTGATAAGGTTTTTAAAATAGATAGAGTGATTCAAGAGGAAGGTTTATATGTATAATACATGCATAATATAGTAGATAAACACTGATAATTTTAGAGGTTTCCAATGTGGCGTCGTAAATAAACTCATATTCTTGCGCTTACATTGCAAACGCTGTCTGAACCCTACGAGATAGATCAAAATAATGTACTACAGTATTGTACACCCTCAAAAGGTCTACAAAAAAGTCCGCGATGGTATTTGTATAACTCTTAGGGAGTTAGGGATAACTGTAGTATAATTAGTACCAGCATTGCACCCTTGCGAAGCCGGGGCGGGTTGCTAGTTACGTAATATAATACACAATGCTATGTGAGTGTGACAGTGTGACAAAGTTAATACTTGTTTTAACTTTATACATACATTATACATATACTTAAGTATAAATAATAAACACCACGGTCAGCAAAGATGACAGACCGGTCCTGTTGGTGTGTGTATCGTTCGCAAAAAAATTTTAAGCATTTAAATTAAAAAAAGTTAAATCGTTAGCTAATTTGGTTAACCTAGAAACTAAACACTTACATAAACAGACAGGAATGAAGATTTAATAAAAAAATATAAAAAAAAATTAACATAAAATGATATATTATAAATGAAAAAAAAGGATGATTTCTTTTATTCATTAAAATAACAAGGGCCATTTTGAATCGTCTTAAAATATCTAGAATCTAGGTGCCGGTCCCTCCTACCCCAGTTCAAGAAGAATCCGCTAAGAAACTCGTCTGTTTTTGTATTATCATTGCTAATTATGTTACGGATGCTGAGTCGAGTTGGAGCAGATTCGTCCCAATAATTTTGCCATCTAAATAATCGAATATTTTATTTATGTTAAAATTTATGAAATGTATTTCGGCAAGAAGTATCTATACTCATACTTTAATAATGATTACTATATTTAACATGCTTAATTTGATTTATATTGTTAATTTTTGAACATGACATGACTTATGATACGACAAGCAAGGGCAATAACCTAACTTTTAAACAGTTCTTACGTTGGTAGGTAATAGCCTCTAAAGCGCAGTTTAATTCTTTCACCACACTGGTTGGAAATAATTAGTGAAACGATAAAAAAAGAAGAAGTTGTAATTGTCTTAGTTGTAATAAACTCACAATCTGCTGGGAATTTTACAGAATATTTCTAAAAATAATTTCATTAAAGTATTAATTAAATTTATTGTATAAAATTAATATAATATTTAGGAATTTTAAATTAATATAATTATACTACGAAAGTGCATAACAATTATTAAAAAAAAATATTTTATAAAAAATAAAATATGAGTGTGCTGATCACAAAGTTTCGATATGCCCCGGAAATCTTTCTGCCACAACATCGTTGTTAATGCTCAAAGTCTCCAATGACGTAATCCAGTTGGTACAAGCCCAGCATTGAATAATAACTGAGGTCATTGGGAGCTCAGCCAAATACAAATTTACATACGGACACGATTTTTCTGAATATTATTACCTAAGACTGCTTTATTAGAATCGAGTTTTGTCACGTTCTCCAATTGGTTTGAGATGATTCAATTTAGCGACCTTATTTTATTATTGGAGTTTTTCTTTGTTATCTTTTATTTGTTTACTAGCGTCTGTCCGCGGTTTTGCATACTTGGGAGCATAATTCCAGGTTTCAGACTATATTTAGGTATACCATGTTTCATTGAGATTCGTTCTGTCGTTATTGGGTGATTGAAGCAAGTTGGTATCCAATCACGCACGCTATCATATATGTATTTAGGATTGACTTCATATTTCTTATTTCGTTAAGAACATTCCGAATATAGTAGTATTTATTGACTGGCCTGTCAACTCAGTTGGTAGTAGCTCTTCCTTCTGCGCTGTAGGTTGAGGGTTCGATTCCCTCCCAGGATAAACATTTGTGTGAAGAACATGTGTTTGTTCTGTGTCTGGGTGTTATAATAATAATGCCGGTCATTGCACACAGCATCATCTGGCCCCAAAGTAAGCATAGCTTGTGTTAATGTATAAAGTATCATAAGTATGTATTTAAAAATATATATGTATTCTACCAGTCATCTAGTCACCATAATACAAGCTATGCTTAGTTTGGGACTACATAATGTTGTGTGCATTGTCCAGCAATATTTATTCTTATTTTTATTTTTATTATTATATTCAATTCAGTTTATTTATTTTAACATTAAATACTTTCTAATGCGTTAAAAATAGAAACAAAACAGCAAGAGAAAAAAAATACAAGTTAAAAAAGTAGAGCGAAAATGTAAAAGCAAATCTTACTTCAAAAATATTAAAACAATCGATGAATTAAAGGAACTTATACCTACACTAAATAATATTATGAGTATAGCTACATTTATACAAAACGTTCTCACAGTAGGTAAGGCACAGTCTCTCTATCGTCTTCCAGTCATCCGCAAACAGATCCGCCTAAGGATGTTCAGTGAGAAGCATATTTAAATGTTTATGTACGCGGTAGAGACGGCTGGAGTATTATTTTATTATTTTCATCACCTTGTAGGTTTATTAATAGATAATTAGATAGGTATCTTGTTTAAAACATTCCAAATCTCACAGACCATAACTCATTGTTAAGTATTACACTACCTACCTACTTAGTGACATTTAAAAAATATTCAGATAGCAGATTTTTTGTAGGTTTTCTTAAAAATAAGATTGAATAAAAATACCTCTAACGAGAACTACGTTTAATTTTTTCAATCAAATATTTATATTAGGCGTCTGAGTGTCATTACTTATTGTTAAAGGCCAGGCAATTATCACCTGTTTGTAATGATTACAAGGCTTAGAATAGCTTGTTATGCAAGTTGTGTGGCCGCCAAGTTGCGGTCAGATGTTTGATTAGATGACATAACCTTAAGGTCAAGGGTCTTGAAAAAACTATTTATCAAAATCATAGTAGGTATCCAACCCAACCTTCTTTAATATTATGTTAAGTATAATGCTCTCTTAAAACATTTTCTTGTACCTACATAATAATAATAATGATTTCATAAATTACTTAGAGACCTAACTTATGAAAGTAGGTATTACTTTCTGTACCATTAACACTAAAAAAATACTTATTAAATTGAGTAAGTATATATAGTTGTATAACTATCTAATTTAATTTAGAAATGTGTCTAGAAATTTGTAAAGTTTGTTAAAGTGGTTGAAAAGGGAACCCAAAAAATATATATTTTGCATTGTATTGTACAAGCAGTTCTAAATTCAAAACGTAATATTTTTTTATATATTTTATATAAAAAAAAGTTCTGGTTACCTGCGCAATATTTTGCTCACTCTGCGAACGGTACTTCGACGACAATGACCCAAATAGCGGCAATTTTCACGATTCTCACTTGTACTTTCCTTGCAGACTCTTTAACTGTTTACATGTACGTGGGTACTAAGAAAACGATAAAACATTACAATACTACCCTGATACAGGATGTTTCGAAACACTATCATATCCGACTGCCCAACTAGAAGGAGGGTAATGTTTTTTTAATGAAGATACGTACAATACAATTTTGAATTATAGACAAGAATTGGCTTTACCAGCCATCTTCGATCATGTCTGGAGAGAACGTGAAGGAAATAATTACGTTGTAAAAACTAATAAATAATAGTTTAAAAAAACTAAAAAAACACGCTTTTTATAGAAAACCAAACTAAAAAATAGAAAATAAATTTTAATAAATGTAAAAAAAAAATTGTTTTATTTAAAAAAAAGCGTGAGGTGCATGGTGTCATTAGTTATAAATATTTCATTGACAGATATGAGAAGAAGGAAAAAAATGTTTATTTTTTTTTTAAGTAAAACATTTTTTTCTTACTTATATTTATTAAAATTTATTTTCTATTTTTTAGTTTAGTTTTCTATATAAAGCGTGTTTTTTAGTTTTTTAAACTATTATTTATTTTCTACTTTTTAGTTTTAAGATAATCAGATATATATATATATATATATATATTTTCGAATTATTGCGTTGTCATCGGTCTTTGACAGGTGTGCAATTTGAATGAAATCTGGCCGTTTAAAGTGGGTCAAAATCGCGTCCTAAGGAGTCGGTTACAAACATACATACAAGTGAAGCTAATATAAAGCGTATAAAAAGACAATCGACTTCATTGAATTAAAAAAAAAAACAGTCGACTTGAGAACCTCCTTTTTTGAAGTCGGTTAAAAATGAATTATCGAAATCGGTTGGCGTGATGTTGAGTTATTCGTCCATTTGTCGCGCACATACTTAATGCAAGTTTAGGACTTATATGGATTTCTCATGGATGCCATTGTCAAAACTGGACCAAATTGAAATGGGACCACGGGAAGCACCAGCTTTTTAATAAAAAAATCAAAGAATAAAACAATCATCAAAATCGGTTCATCCAGTCGAAAGTTCTAAGGTAACAAACATAATGAAACCTCCTTTTTTAAAGTCGGTTAAAAATCATCATCATTGTACCGTACCTATCACTTATTAAAAATCCTACTAAAACTATAAATAAAAAGCTTGTGTGTATGTTTGTTTGTGACTCAATTTCGCCGTAACGGCTGAACAGATTTCGATGAAACTTGAAATATATGTAGTCTTAGATCTCAAATGTTATTTATGCTACTTTTTATGTAGGTACAACGCGTGTGATGCCACGTGTAGGAGATATCGTTATCCTTACTAATATTATAAACGTGAAAGTTTGTATGTATGTTTGTTACTCTTTCACGCAAAAACTACTGAATAGATTGTAATGAAACTTTACAATAATATAGCTTATACAACAGAATAACACATAGGCTATAATTTATAAAGATATTGTGTGAATTGTCCAAAATATAACGGTAGGAGTCAAATAAGTAGGAAATGTTTATCTTAAATAGTTCTACAAAATAGCCTGCAGAACAAATTTTGATGAATTTTGGTAAAAATATAGATAGGACCTTGGAGAAGAAATGAATTTACTCGAAGTCCTAATTCTGCGCAGACGAAGTCCCGGGCACCAGCTAGTAATAAATAAAATATTGGTGAACAATTCATAAAGCACCATCAAGTCCTAAACTAAGCAAATCTGTTCTACATATAGAACAGATTTGCTTAGTTTAGGACTAAGCAAAGAAACCAGAATGATTCTAAATTGTTCGACGACCTGTGTGGCGCAGTGGGCTAAGGCCCGGCTGATACGCAGAAGGTAGAGGGTTCGATTCCCGCCGCGGGACAAATGTTTGTAAGATCTGCAAGTATTTGTCTCGGGTTTGGTTGTTTCTATGTATCTATAATATGTATATATTTACAAAAAAACCTTATGTATATCTGTTGTGTGTAAGTACATATTGTTTAAGTAAGATGCTCAATAAACAATTTACTTTCAATAAATAAATAAATAATGCCGGACATATCACACAATATCATCTGACCCCAAAGTAAGCAGAGCTTGTGTTATGGGTTCCACATGACTGATATACTACTTATTTTTTTATGTAAATATAAATTATACAGAGAATTACCAGACCCGAGACAAATACTTGCAGATCATACAAACATTTGTCCCGCGGTGGAAATCGAACCCGCAACCATCTGCATCTTAGCCAGGTCTTGGCCCACTGCGCCACAGAGGTCGTCAATTACTTCAATATACTGTCGACTGAGGGGATAACCCTGCTATTACATGTTTTTCTATGCAAAATATGTATATATCACTCATTTTATTTTCATCACCCCATATTCAGCTATATTGATTTCTATCCATCCTAAGGTTGTCTGGCAGAGATCGCTTTCTAGCGATAAGACCGCCCATTGTACTACCGTGTATCTAAACATAGTTTCTTATAACAGTCCAATGTATTTGTGGTGTGCATTATAGTATTTTATATGCTATCATATTCTATATTTACAAAAGAAAAAAAAGGTATTTAAGTAGTATTAGTCATGTGGTACCCATAACACAAGCTCTGCTTACTTTGGGGTTAGATTATGCTGTGTGAAATGTCCCGCATTGTTATTATTATATATGCTTTTCATTTGTCTTCTCTCCCAAGACGAGGAATTTACGTTTTTTGCGGGCTAGCCTCAAAGTAAGCAGAGCTTGTGTTATGTGTAACACATGACTGATATATTACCTACTAGCTGGTGCCCGCCACTTCGTCTGCTCAGGCTTAGTACTTTGTGAAAACGGTTTTTGCAGCGCACGCCAGAATAGCTCGCAGATGACAGATTTTTTTCCTACTTATTTGACACTGATCGTTACATATTGGACAATTCGCACAATATCTTTATAAATAGCCTATGTGTTTTTCTGATGTATAAGCTATATTATTGTAAAGTTTCATTAAAATCCATTCAGTAGTTTTTGCGTAAAAGAGTAACAAACATACATACAAACTTTCGCGTTTATAATATTAGTAGGATATATTGTTTTTTTGTAAATACATAGGTATATATTATCACGGTTGATCAGGATGCTCATATATTCCCATTTTAAACACTGTTGATGTTGAGCAGATAATTTAAATACATTAATGGCCGGTCTGGCAACATCCTGTAAATCACTTTAATGGTAATGTATGCAAAAGTGTTGCCAGACTCCAGTGAGAGTTCACGTAAAAACTTTCCAACGAAACAATTAAGAATGCCGAAAATAGACATTTCTCTTAACCGAACCCACGCGAAGACGAATTTAACGATACCTACCTTATTTTGGCGCCTACCGTCTGTAGAATCGTTCTTATACCTTAAACGCTGTTTTCTAAACCAACTTTTGCTTAAAGTCTAAGGGTATATCTTCTAAACAAGACAAGATGACTGATAGATTACTTATATATCATACTAATATTATAAATGTGAATGTAAGTTTGTTTTTTACGCTTACACGCGAAAACTACTTAACCGATCATCATGAAATTTTGTACACATATTCTTGGAGGTATTAGAAGTAACATAGGATAGGAATATTTATAAAAAAAAATTTAGGTACCAAACGTGCGAAGCCGCGGGCAGCAGCTAGTTTTTAATAATTATGATACCTTATAATACCCAGACACATCTTGATGAAATATGGTTAGAGATGTATTGTAATTTAAGAAAGTAGATAATCATTTTTTGTACCAAAAGTGCGAATCCAAGCACCTATTATAAATTCAAAAGCATCCATATATATCTGTCCTTTTCACCGCTAAACGGCTTAAATGATCTCAATGAAGTTTGAATAAGAGATTGACATCAACTCACTTTACTTCGAACTATTAGGACTTTACTATGGATAACTCTGGAACATCGACTTACCCTGCAATACAATCTGCACCTACTAGGTACTACTTTCACGAGTCAGTCGGTAACTCTGATGACTCTCTCCATCATAGGTTAGAAAAGCCAGGACCAACAGCTGGTCTCCGAAGCACGAAAGCTTTAAAATAATCAAAGATTCCTTTCCATCTGCGGTCCCCGACTATGATTATATTGTCTACTGATCTTGCCAAAGAACCACTGACGTTTCTATAACCATTCAGTGGTTGCCTTACCTGCCCAGCTCCGTTTGAGTTCTGACGTCCTGACGTCTTTGATTTTAGTGCGTGGAATTCAGTGTTTGGAACTCGATCGATAAGTTCGATCGAGCATGGTTCGTTCATTCAAGGTACACAGCCTCATATGTGAGCCTCCGTAAGTTATGGTGGACAGAACACATTGATTTATTGTACCTATAGAACTATGAAATAATGGACTCACCTTGCAACACGCTCTTGCCCCAACCAGTTACAATGCACTCCCCAGCGCCATTGTAATACGCGTCCAGGGTATCCTTAGACCCAGGCAGACAAAGAGGGTAGATGTTCTTCGCAAATCGCAGATTTTCCGTTAAAACCAAGATGGCGGCGTCGTATTTAAGACTGCCGCGTTGGTAGAACGGATGGCGAAGAATGTGTTTGACTTGGACGATTTGGAACGGCAGAGGTTCGTCGTCGATTCCGAGCTTCCATTCTCCTCCCTTGATCAGCACGTTCTTAGCTTCGAGTCTGAGGGGGACAAGTATAGTTATTGTTACTAAGTAGGTTTTAGTGAGTAGATATAAGGTTAAACCGGTCGGAAGAGGAAAAGGTCAAAGCAAGAAATTTAAATTAACTTGATTCTATATAATAACAATTTCCTGCTTTGACTCAGGTACCTACTTCTAAGACGTCTTCTTTTCGTTTCTAGAAGACGACGTTAATGCCACATGGGATGGGATGCCCCACCCATCCCATAATAGATAAATAATTGGAATTACTCTGGCAGCGCTGAAACCTCATTGTGAGGTTCTTTGTAAATTTGGAGGACAATAAAACCTTCTTTGTTTTTAACTAGTGGTAGACCGTTATTCGTTGGAGTGTATGTACAAGTGTCTTCTTTGGTGACAGAAGTAATAGGTTGCTCCAGAACCACCCCCGTCACTGCCCAACAACTAGATTGATTTATTCATTCGAGTATATCGAAGCAGTGTTGTGAAATAATTATAATGCGCCCAGAACTTTAGGTTCATTCCGTACTGGTATGCAAAAATACAAAAATCCCTGCTTCACCAGATTCGAACGTTCAACCATGGGTTCGGAAGGCAGAGCCATTACTACTAGACCACCAGTGCTCTAGAACAGGCTGACAATTAATGCTTACCCTTCAACACAAGCAGCAGAAGTGATGACGACATCAGGGCGGGTGATGACACCGCCGCACAGAAGGCTCTTGTTTGTTTGCAGCAGCACCATAGCCTGCCATGGGATCTCGCCGAAGTCGGCTTCCAGGTCATTGCGGTTGCCGTATGGTTTCTGAGGCTGCAAGGTTTATGGGATTTTTTTATAAAAGAATCACTTTTTGATAGATTGTAGAATAGAGCAGAATAGAAGTAATTGACAAATACATTAGACTGTTATAAGAAACAATGTTTAGCTACACGGTAGTACAATGGGCGGTCTTATCGCTACATAGCGATTTCTGCCAGGCAACCTTGGCATGGATAGAAATCAACATAGCTGAATATGGGGTAATATGAAGATTTTTCTATTCTATTATCTATGGTATTTATAATATTATTTATTGTATCAAATACATAAGCAAAGGATTTTTTTTTTTATATCTAATTGATAACTTCACATTTGGATATATGAAAATATTAATTAGCGTTAAGATACTATGATATTTAAAGTTTATTTTGAATTTATTATTTTTTCTAATGTCAATTTATTACGTATAGATCAAAAAAATGAGATGACATTTAGTTTTTTTGAATACCAAAATGCGATTACAGTTGGTTCCTCATCTCAACTACGTTATTTTTGTACTAGTAATAACTAGCGTCTGCCCATGGCTTCGCACGCATAGTACCTACCTACCCACATAATAATTACTTTTGAAAAACAGTAGACAACCGACTTCATGTATAAAAAACCAAAATATCAAAATTTTTGATTCATCTTAATGGATTACATATTTTTTCAGTTTTTTTTATTTAAATAACTTATTACTGATACTGAAGTATATGCCTTTACATGAAATCAGATTTTTTCAAATCGGATCATAAATGACGGAGTTCTGAGGTAACAAAACTAAAAAAAAATAGTCGAATTGAGAACCTCCTCCTTTTTTGAAGTCGGTTAAAAAGTAGATTTGAAGCTATTTCAGATCACTCATTATATATATACCAAATATCAGTCAGATCTGTTAAACCGTTTTCTCGGGATTGTGTCACAAACGAACTTCTAAAATTCTTTTCCAATTATCATCTTTATTACATTAGTAATATGTGTAACCTCTATCACAAACGCCATTAATTTTCAATAAAAAAATAATTTGACATTGAAAGTTCAATGTTAAAATTGTCAATTAAGGTAAAAATGGCCGCTGTTTATTTCTAAAGGAAACGCGAAGAGGCGCCAACAGTGACATATCGATCAATCAAAGATCAATTATTTATTTATAAAGTTCTAAGGACGCGGCTATTGGATGTTAATTACGAAATGCGTCAGATTTCATTAGTTGTGATGACATGTTATCTATCAACTATCACTGTTGTGGCGAAATGTGACCTTTTAGAAGGAAATTGAAAAGTTGCGAGTGACGGCTACTTTTGACTGATTCATTTGAATTTGAATGTTACTCTTTAGATATCATAATGTCAATCAAACGATAGCGATGAATAGCTTTTATCCGAGGAGCCAAGAATATTCTAGAATTCCTCGTTAGACATTTCACGAATTAACATAATTCTTCTAAATTTTGAAATTAAATTGTGTTCAATCTTTTATTGGGTAATCTTAGCGGATTTTTTTAATAAATTGTTATTTCTTAACACTAGTTTATATAATTGAATTTAAAGAAAGTGTACTATGATTTTGTTTTAAATAGTACGACAAGGCATCCAAAAAATTATATCGGCCATTCCGCGATAACGTTTATAATAGAAAAATCGGTCAAGACGGTCGACTACAACTTTGTGGCGATATTATATCAAAACTAAACCACGTGAAATTTGCAAAATTTTCATCTAGATGCCATTATAGGAAGAAGAAGAAGAAGAAAATTCTAGACGGCCATTGCGCGATGACGTTTAGATTAGACAAAGGACGATCGACTGCGTGGCGATATTATAACAAGACAATTACTAGACATTGGCAATGGCAATAAAGCTGTCTTTATGACAACATTGCCAATGTCTAGCTATTTTTCTATAAGAAAAATAGCTAGACATTGGCAATGTTGTACATAAAACCAAGTTCGAATAACCTTTTTGTTTTTTGTAAGTACCTAATTAATTATCAAGACCAGCAGAATATAACAAATATTATAAATCCAAAAGTAGCTCTGTCTGTCTGTTTGTTACGTTTTTACGCCTAAACCGCTAAACCGATTTTGATGAATTTTGGTATAGAGATAGATGGAATCTTGGAGAAGGACAGGCACTTTTCATGTAGGTACCACGCGTACGAACCCGCGGGCAGCAGCTAGTATTTTATAAAGCCATTAATAAATTAAAGTACCGTAAAGTATCACTACATAGTATAAAACAAAGTAGCTTCCCGCTGTCAGTCTGTCCCTATGTATGCTTAGATCTTTAAAACTACACAATGGATTTTGATGCAGTTTTTTTAATAGATAGAGTGATTCAAGAGGAAGGTTTATATGTATAATACATGCATAATATAGTAGAGAAACACTGATAATTTCAGAGGTTTCTAATGTAATGTCGTAAATAAACACATTTGTAGTATATTTAGTATCATCATTACACCCGTGCGAAGCCGGGGCGGGTCGCTAGTTCGTTATAAAATGTACCCATTATTCAATGTACCAAAATTAGGCTCATTAAGAAAATATTCTCTTTTAAAATCGGTCATCATCATTAAAGATGGCCGAATCAAACAGCATTCTATGCAGTGATGAAACATCCTAGCAACTTAGGGCAAGGGCAAGAAATTTCGCAATTTTGACATCAATTTTAAGAAATCTTGAAAAACACGTTGGAATACTCGACTCGTTCTTAAAGTGATCGTGCGAAAATAGATGTGTTAAACATGATCTTGTTCATTTCAAAACAGTTTCGAAATATGTTAAGCCATAGGGTATCTATGAATATGTGGTCAACTTTGATGACCTTCATTTTTTTTTTGAGGAGGATGTTCTGAATTCGTCGGAATCTTTTTCTTTATGTACGTTCACTGATTACTCAAAGACGCCCAACCGATTTAGAATTATTGACCGATTTTTGCGTCAAAGGGTTCATTCCCAGGTGGTCCCATTTAAATTATATCGAAATAGTACTGCTATTAAAAAATCAACATATTAAAAACAACATATAAAAAAAATTATACATCGATGATATTTTCGTTTACTCCGATACCTCGCTGGCTCATTGGAGCGTTTATTTGGCCTACCCATATTATATATATACAAATATACTTCCACTAAAAATGTATTATAGGATCAAATTTCATTCAATGAAGTCGGTTTTCTTTTTAGTTTTTATAACGTAATTATAGGTCTTCTGAACGGCTCTATCATGACTTACATATATAGACCATTTAAAAACCAAGTAACAATGCAATAATAAAATTTCCACAATTCTTCGTTTACTTACATTCAATAGTCCACACTGGCCACCAGCGCTGAACTGCTGCAGGTAGACTCTCTGCACTGATTCACTGTATTCATTCTCCACGCCTGCTCCCTGAATAAGTTTCTGCCCCTGTCCCGTGATGAAGCCAAGTCCCACTCCTTGTTTAACTCCAAGTCCAAAGCCCTGGCTAATACCCTCTCCTCCTCCTTGTCTAACTTCAAACCCTTGGCCGACTTGTTGGCCGGATCCCTGGCCGTATTCAAAACCAAATCCAGCCTGTCCTTGGCCAACGCTTAATCCGAAGTCAGCACCCTGACCGCCTGATATCCCACCCTGATTTGTGCTGACTGCAGATCCCTGGGTAGCGAATTGACTTTGGTCCTGGATCGTGGTGAATCCTTGTCCAGTGTACTGGCCTTGTCCGCCTGAGGTTCTGATTCCTTGACCCTGAACGCCGGCTACTCCTTGACCTCCGGTCGCGATCAGACCAGAGCCTTTGATCACGCCGAATCCTTGGCCTCCTTGGCTGACCGTTTGGCTCTCTTGCGAGGTGGAAACGCCCGATCCTCGGATGACTCCTGTTCCTTGGCCGAACTGGGTCTGAGAGCCCTGTTGTGTGAAATAAATACGTAAATGACAGTCAGTGACAGTTCGTTCGTTGTTCGTTATAGGTATTATAAGAGTGTATTACTGATTGTACAATTTGAAATGCCAATGTTATGTAACGAAATGGTTAAATAAATGAAATTTAATAGAAGAGGGTTCGGAATCAGAGTTCATGGCGCCATTTTGATTCAGAACTCTTTGGTTCTAGAAATCTCACCTGTCCTTGGATTCCGAATTGTCCTCTGCCTCCTTGCGAGGAGATGCCTTGTCCTTGAACCGAGCTCTGACCCTTAGTGCTCTGACCGAAGCTGGAGGAGGTGAATTGAGAGCCTTGACCGAACTGGGTAGCTGTGGGAAAATTATGAATTAAATTAAGTGTACACAAATTCTACGCACATAACATTTGCGCGCTTATGTTGTAACACTACACCTGGATATGATAGGTTTTTTCTTTATTATAGATTGTCGAAATATGTTTGATCTGGGGGCCGACCGCGGTAATTTTGAACGTCTGAACCAAATCTAAACCAGAGTCAAAACGTTATTTTTGACATATTTCGTACCGCGCTAATCACTATAACGGAAATGATTTAGCTCTAATTTGGATTATACGTTGATCAAACGTTACGGGATCGCGTTATTTTTGACAGTGCTTTCAAACGAACGTTTTAGATTTAGTACATCCTAGTAATCTGTGCATAGAGTATACTAGGTAGGTAATACTAAGGTAGTTCTATATATAAAATTGTTCGATTGGTAAAATCAACGATTAAATCGTTCAGGAAGAATAGCGCGGTACCATTTTTAGCATTCAGATTAGCCAAATCCTAGCCATATCCAAACCTTTGCCAAAACCGATCCGTTCAATGGCAATTACGTTGACAAATAGCGCAATCGGCCTACTGGTCTATTCCCCTAAATATAATAGCGTTTCTGTCGTTGACTTACTAGACTTTTTAATAGTAAAAGCTATGTTTAATTTAAGGTTAGATAGTGTTGTGCTGAATGTCATCAATTCACTTATTTATCTAAGATCATAAACCTTGTTTACATCCTATTAAATCAAAATTAAGACATTTTTGGGATTTAATTATGTGCAATAAAAAGTCGTAAATAATAGCACCAATCAGAGTAAATTTGAATTTTATTGTCATCATAAAATCATCAACTCGTAAACTGTATCTATCGAGAATGTATATATGTATGTATATGTTTGAAGTGTGGGCTAAGAAGTCTAGTTTCTATCCTAGCATAGATTGACATTACTTTATATTGCCTTGCCGTTATATTGTCTTAAAATTATGAATAATTATTGACTTTTATATTGATTCTTCATCTGTCATTTCATGGAGTAACATAGCTCTGCTAATTTAATATTTTTTACCCGTTTTATTGCATGTTTTATTCAGTAATCTTGGCGGAATTTTAATGAATACAGGACGGGTGTGGATAATTGAATTATATGTGTATTATTGTGGTGCAATGTGATTTGAACGACGAGGAATCCCAAGAAAATTCTAGACGCCATTCCGCGTGACGTCTAGAATTGACAATTGACCATCGACTAAGACTCAAATAACAAACAAACTGACTATAAACTATAAGCACTTGACATTGGCAAAATTGACATTAGTATGTCACAGGACATTAACAAAGCAGAAGAAGAATGACTTTTTGACATTACCTATATAATTGACGAAATTGTAAAATCCGTAAATAATCTTGACTTATTTTTAAAGCTCTAGTTGATGTACTGTCATTTTATAAATTGTTTGAATAAATAAATGACCTAAAATGAGAATTAGAATATATCTTTTCGAATTATTGTAGTCAACTGGTGAAAAGTTTGTATGAAATATATACGAACCCGGTATAATTAGCTATCGTGAACGGATGTGGACACGATTCTCGCCGCGGGATAAAGCTGAACGTGCATATGACGTACCGCGCCGAAAAACATTGTCGAACATGTTTTTTTTTGACCAGACAGTTTTTTTTAAGGATTTTTTTTAACATAAAATCCTTTTTTGTCACCTATTTCGAAGAATCATGTTTACCTTGTCCTTGGCCTGAGATGCCGAATTGCCCCTGACCTCTGTTGCTGTAAGACGGTGTTGGTTTTGTTGTGCTGTAGAATAAACATAATTATAAGAATTAGTATAACAATAAAATGTGTTACGCAATAACGCAATAGGATCACCATACAAAACAAATCAAATATATTAAATTACTAAGACTTGTATTAGGAACAATATACTTGTCCCCGCACTAGGACTAGCCTATATCGCGGGTGGTTGACAAAAGCTCATTACATACCACTAAATACACAAAAGGAAAGAAGGAATGACTCGAAAATTTTGATAATAACTTTTGTTCATTTGTGTGCGCGTGTTTGTGTGTGTGTGTGTGTGTGTGTGTGTGTGAGAGAGAGAGAGAGAGAGAGAGAGAGAGAGAGAGAAAGAGAGAGAAAAAGAGTGTGTGCGTGTGTGTGTGTGTGTACACTTGTCTCTCTGTTTGTGTGTGGGTGTGGGTGTGTGTGTGTGAGTGAGTGTGTGGGGTACTTTTCTGTGTGTATGTTTGAGTGTGTGAGAAGGGTATACGCGCGTATGGAAGAGGGAAAGGGATTACTGGGTATTGTTGAGTGACGAAAATTGATTATCATTGAATTGACAAGAGATTTTATGCTTCGTCGAATTCCGTAAGAAGCCATTTCCAATTTCTCTCCTTAAACACCGTATAATGAGCATGAAATGTTGAAAGTGTTTTAACGCATATATGAAAGGAAAGCAAACCGCTGAAATAACCGGTTTTAAAAAGAAAAGTTTCAGAGTGAAGCGATACATTGAAAAATAAGTAGGAAATTTCGACCTGGATTCACACGTAGAAGGCTACTTTGTCTAAGTATTACCAGAGCAGGTACTTACATAAAGTTATTCAAATACTCCGAGCCAGTGACCGGTGGTCGCAGTGTCACTTGCGGTCTGACGTTGTTGGTCGGGCTTCCTCTGCTGTCAGGAGCATACTTCCCGTCGTTCCCTCCGAAGACACCGGGCACCCATTTTCCTAGTTGCGTTGACGGCCAGGGGTCAGTGTAGAGAGGATCGCGGCAGCACTTGCCAATACGACCTGATGCTATATCTTTGCAGTCCTGTAGGGAAATTCAACTTCATATACTTGCACTCTAGTGACGAGACGACTTAAGAGGTCAACCATCATTGTGTGGCAGTCGGTTTCTGAATGAAACTGATGCCCACATTGTTAACTAACGCAACACGCGCCTACGTCTAGCGTACCAATGAGAGCCTACTTTTTGCGATTTGACAGGCAAATTACGATGTTGGTTCGGTAGTCAGAATGTTCAGCGAAATCATCAGAGTAAGGACCTAAAAAATAACTCAATCCTAAGCTACAAGCCTAAGCGTTCTTCCAAAAGCTTTACGTGCTCTCCGAAGCATGAAAGTGCTCAGATGGAAACGCCACTACAGTCATAAATCCAAGTACTGATCTCGCTGGTTGCTTAACCTCATTGATCTGTTAGGAACGACTAAGACTGCTATCCCAATATATGGCAACTTTAGGACGCGTAGTACAATTTGCTTGAAACCTGGAATGAGTACACTTAAAAGACTAATAGGATATTTGATAATGAAATAGACTCAATGCCCTTACCGTAAGCGGCACTCTGTAAGCTTCCTGGTCTCTGGTGAGGATGACAGTCGTGTTGGAAATAATTCCGTCAGATGAACAGAACTCGATAGGGGTGCACTTGAGTGCGGCGGCGCAGCCGGCTGGGATGTTGTCACCTGTGAACAACAAACTTAAGTCTAGAAAAGGGACAGTAAACACAAAATAAAGGTAATGAAAATAGGACATAGTTAGTTCTAATATACTATGTTCTTTAAGAATAGAGTCAGTCAGTTTGTATCTTATGTCATTGTCATTAATATAAACGTCAACCTCCTTCGAAAAGACTAATAAGATGATTCTTCATTTGGCATTTTATAAAGTAGTAGTAGCTATGTTAGCTATTATAAATTAATTAATTTCGTGTTATTTCACGTTTTATTGGGGTACCTAGCAGATTTTTTATTAATAAATGTTGACTTCTTGTCTACGCTTGTAGCACAATTGAATTATAAATGTATTATGTTGCGATGTGATTTACGATACGACGGCCATAAACAAAGATCCACAAACAAAGATCGACTGCAACTTTGTGCCGATATCATAATAAAACAATCACTTGACATTGGCATAACTGTCATGGATGTCATTATAGAAATAAAGAATAAGAAAACTGCGAGCTGAGAGAATGAGAAGAACATAATCAAAAAAGTATTGCTGCCCATGCTCATGACATAATTAAACATCCGACAATAATATACGATGAAGTAAAAAACGCCTTGTTAAAAAAACAATGGATGTACTTAACAGCTAATTATACCTAGTTACATTCAATTAATGCATTGATCAAATTGATTTGCTCGTTTAGTAACTCGCTTCCTACTCGACCGACGTGTAATAAGTCAATTACGCGTAACAAGTACAGTGGCGAGATAGTGCCGAGTGCACGATCACACTATGAAGTATGAAAACTTTGACAATTGCTTGCCCTAGTGCATACACACTCACCCACCTTGACTCAAACAAGGTACAAACCTACCAGGAGTCCAATATGTAGTAAGAGGTGGAGTTCGTATAAGGGGCTAACTGACTTGATGGAGTTAAAGGTAGAAGACCTGTAAATTCTATGATGTAGGCATCTTACAACACAAAAACCAAGAAAGTTACTTCTACTTACTTGGTGGTGCAGGAACGAATGGAGGTGGTCTGAAGGTGGGCTGCCTATTTTCATCCAAAATGATTTCACCCTCGGAGTAAGTCGTTGGTCGTGGGCTTGGCAGTCTTGTCTCCCTGTTGTTAGAAGATTCTCCTTGAGGTGGTAGGTATCCCGGCGCTTGAGTTGATGGCACGTACGGTTTGGTCGGTGGCGGTCTTGGTCGTGCCGTGGTAAACGGACGCTGGGTCGTGACGAAAGCTGTTGAACTGACTTGGTTCGAGCTGCTAGTGGAACTGTCGATTGGAGGCAGGTATGGAATGCCAGGTTTAAGCCCAGGCCCGGATCCAGGACGGTAGACCCCAGCGTTTTCACTTCCAGCAGAAAAGGAGTCGGATTCGATGAAGTTCGATTGGCTAGTCGATTTGTAGACTTCGTTGTTGAAGTTTCCTGAGTTACCGTTGAAGCGGTTTGTTGTTGGGACGACGGTTGACCCGAAACCTCCGTATTTGTTGCCTCTGGAGGCTTCAAAAGATGAAGAGCTGGATTCTTGTACTCCTCTGTTTACTCCGTTGGCTCCGAAAGTATTGGTTCCAGAACTCGCTCCAAAGGCGTTGGTTCCTCGGCTTGCTCCGAAGGCGTTTGCGCCAGCATTGGCTCCGAAATTATTCGCACCTGCTCCGAAAGATCCCTGACTCCCGAAGGAAGATGACGTAGCTTTGTTAAAAGATCCAAAGCCAGCACCTGCTTGGAAGCCCTGACCGTTCTGCCTCTGTCCGCTCTGACCGAATCCTTTCTGTCCTAAACCTTGAGTACTGCCTGTCTGACTAAATCCTTGGGTACTGCCGGTTTGGGTGGATTGTCCAGATTGGCTGACGAAGAGGCCAGATCCCTGGTTCGAGCCGGAGAAGGTTCCAGAGCCTACTCCAAGAGAACCCTGAAGACTACCGGCTCCTGGAAGCGAGGAGAGTTCGATTCTGCAGCAGATTTCGGTCCTTACGTTGCAATATTGTTTCTGCAACAAAGCAAAAGGTATTTTAAAATATAAGAAGTTTAAGTATACCTACTTGAGATTGCTAAACTGGACTAGAATTTATTTAGCTGTTACGTTAATAGCTGTAAAACACTTAAACGGTGATTGAAGACATCGTGCGGAAACAAGCAGCTTAGTCAGCTCTCCGCGTAAAAGTCTTTCTTGTAAATGGTCGACTATGCTGAGAAGTATACGTGCTGACTGCCTACTTGCATCTAAACATATCGAAGCACTACAGCATCCTGCATGGCGTTAAGGAACTCTTGATATAATCAATGTCTATTCGATTAGCAATAGGAATTTCTTTATGGATTGGTATTACGTACGTTCTATTTCTACCTCAGTATCTTCATATCAAAATCATCCTTCCGTAATACCAATCAATAGTAACTGAAAGCTGTTAGTATCAATGAACTGAACTGAAATAGCTGAATTACATAATAGCCTGGCTCTTTGTCAACAGTTCCACCTGATGCTGTTTAAGTAGGTATATTATTATAGATGAAAATCTAAAGCTTTCAAAATAGCCCTACAATTTGAGACTAAATAAATCTTTGTACAATCTGTAATGTTGATCGAAGATTTGAAGCAAGTAACGACCTTTGCGCAACTACGAATATATTCCGATAGGGCGATGACTTTTGCGCCACCCTGTACAAACAAGCGTGTACTAACCGTAGCATGAGTAGGTCAAGCAATACAAGAAATGTTTGATGTTTAAATAACAATAAATCAATGTTACTTTCTGTATGTGGGTAAATAGGTATACACATCAAATATTACTATGATCAATGTCTTTACTAACCTCAAACTATCAACCTATATAAGTACCTGTACTACTACTAAAGGACAACGTCCATTATATAGTCAAAATAAAAAACATTTTTATTTATAACTATCACAAGGATTACCTCCTAACCCAAGTTCAAGTGTTAACAAGTATTAACTCGTCCTAGCTCTAGCGCTTTTTTAAATGAACCTTCTTTTAGCTAGCTTAACTACGAAAAACGAATACGAGGTAACAGTAGGTTATACATTGCAAATCTGACATTTAACTGTCAATCGATCAATCAATCAAAACATTAAATAACATTGAATGCAATGTGCTCCCACATTGAATCATCTTCCGATTAAGGAAAGCGTCGTACAAAAAAACGAAGAAATCTTAATTTACAGATACAAAATATGTGGAGTAGAATAATGTCAAAATTGAGTGACGTCATCGCGTAACATTGATATTTTAGACAACTACGATCGCATCCCGCTTTGATGGACATTAGACTCATAATTTACGTGCTTAGGCATCGGCCCCACGCTTTAATCTTAATAGAATAATAAAAAAATGTATTTCTGCACGCGATAGTTTCATTGTTGTTTTTGTATCTCAATGTTGCAATTTAATTAATAATTAATGCGATTGACGACGGGTGATGTTTCCGGTTGTCGGGTGGTCGTTTCCTTCAAGGCATTGACACAGTGACAGTGACAGTTAAGTATCTTAAATTATGCAGATGCCATCTTTATCAACTAAATTGATTTTTTAGGCCATCTTGCAAAGCGAACATTGCGCTCTTAGGTATATTATGTATTTTTCTCAAGTTATGTTTCTCGCTTCCTTTTCGTGAAAAAGGATGGAAGCCGGGGAAGCGCATGTTATTTGATTTGATCAATGATCCCGCGTGGTATTTGATCTAACCAATGAGCGCGCGCAGTGGTAGAGTTGGCTGTCAGATGGTATTAACCTATTTTCCGTTGGTAGTGTCAGCCAACAGTGTGTGCGCGTGACGAGAAAGAGAAAGAGAAATAGAGAAGGAGAACGCATCAGCTGTGCGCTTAAGCATCAGCTGTGCGCTTAACCTACAGTGTTGTATACAATTGTGCTGTTATATAAACTAATTCAGCATATGATGTTTATGTTGGGTAGGGTGAGATGTCAGATATAAATCATATGCAACTATTAAGGCTCGCTCGGGTTTTTTTATTGTACATTGAAATTGAAATATTTAAAATAAATTTGATGGGGCAAAATCGATAATCAAAATTCAAAAATTAAACTTATTTAGAACAGCGCCATCTATGTTCAACTCTGAAAACATAGCCAAGAAAGGCCCTTATTAAGTAAAGTGTTATCAATGACAGTTGATGAACTAACACTGACAGGTTTGAACTTTGACAGACATTAGAATACCAGTTGACATTTTCTTTGATTGCATTGATAACATTTTAACAGGAGCCTAGTAGGACACGCCTAAATGTTTCTCAACAGATTGAAATCAGATGTGTTCAGCTCAAGGAAACCGGGCTTGGTATTTTAAAGGGCGAGGATCTATCAAAGCAGAGAAAAGACGAAGTACGTGTACCTACAATCAGCAACTGCATCAGAAACTGCGCGAAAACATGCAATTTTAATTAATTCTAGTTCTTGATGTTGCACCTTTTATATTCTACGCTTTGGTAGCCACTCTCCTTTCGGTCTTGATTCAAATCTCGAACAATTAAAAAACATTGTAAATCATATTTAGTATTCTGTATTCGAAAATTTGAAACCGGAACCTTCTCTAATCATTTTGTTGTCCAAATTGTAAAAAGTTTCTATCAAAAAGATCCTTAATTTTACACATGCACGATATTATACAACAAGTATAAACAATTACCTAAATCTAATTAAAAACGTGGAAAAGCAGCCAGTATTCAGGTTCTGTTGAGCTATCTATAGATCGTTCTAACGCACCTTAGATAGCTCAACTGTTTTACTGTTATTTTATTAATATTATTAACATTTCTTTAAATAAAAGTCGTTTATTTATTACTAAGGTTTACCTGATAAAAAAATATACTTAACAGTCTTTGGGGACTGCCAATAGAAGTTAAAACTAAGTAACTTGTGAATTGTATCGTCGAGATATTAGATTATTATTTTTGAATTATTTTTGTTATATAAGAATAGAAGGGTTAATTACGTTAACGGCTTACAGAGCTGGACCCGTCACGTACTGTCAATACGCGACGAATGACGTCACAGCTAGTACATATTAGGAAAGCGTTCGATAACGATGACGCGAGTTCCATGATTTCTGTTGACTCAAAAAGTGCTTAACGAGCTTATAGAAGTTTCCACTACTAAAAAGCACTGTACAGAATAATGTTAAAGTTACGCATTGAAATAGAGAGATTGCACTAAGAATTATATAAAATTGAACTTTTTGTAAATCTATTCCCATCAACTATATTTTCAAACAGGCGATGGCTACAATAAGCTATTAAAGACTGCTTGAAGGGTAAACACATTTGAAACTACTGAACGAAGGACCTATAAAAGAACAGACATTTTTAAACTCTTTCAAAACATTCGTGAGTTGTACTTATACATTTTAACCCCTTGAGTGGCGAGCCTAAATTTAGACTTTTAAATACAATTCCCGGGCTAGAACATTCGGGCCAGTTGCGAGTCAACGAAGTTTTCACTACCGGGTAAAATGTACCATTAACGAGTCAACGGGTTAATAATCACGGGCTTCACTCACGTATTATTTGGCCGATGGAGGCACCTAGAGAATTCATCTAGAGAATCTTCATCTGGGTGAGTTTGATCCGCGGTTGGTGAGATGCCGCTCGAGTTCACGGTTCGTGGTTAATGATGAATTTTTTTTTACTACGATTTTTTTGTTTGTTTGTTACGTTATCATCACGGAATTTCTAAGGTCGTGAGTTCGAACTCATTCGTGCACCAATGGATTCTTCTTTTCAAAAAATGTATATGCGCTATACTAGTACTCTCAAATGGTGATGGAAAACATCGTCAGTGTATGGGATCGAACGCGCGGGACGCTAAGCTACGCTGCGATCCCTACAGTCAGGAAACCAGAATGTCGTAGAACCTTAAAAATATGAAGCCCAGTGCTTTAAGGAGCCTCTGAGGTCCACTGTAATCCTTGCATCACACGGGTTCGAAAGAATTAGTGACGATATGAAGAAGAAGACCTACGGAACCCTCTGAGCGCCTTCGACTCACCCTTGTCGAAACGTATTAATTCTTATTTCTCAGGAAACTGGCCAGTTAATTGCGTCCATTCATCGTGAGAACTAATTTAACGTCACGTGACGTAAAATAATGAGTTTTTATGCTTTTTGCTCACTTCGGAGTAATATGCATTTTGATAGTTTGTTGATAATTACTATATTGTTGATGAAAATGTATGGCCTCATGTTGCTCTGCCCTCAGACAGTTTACTGAAAGATTTGCAATGTACCTACTGTTAGGTACCTTGTTTTTCGTAGGTAATCTAGTTATAAGAAGGGACATACAAAAAGCGCTAGGACCAGGACGAATTTCTTGTCATATTATACATAGAAACACCCAGACCCTGTTCAAGCGCCTCAAGCACCTGTTGGTTACGGTAATCTACCATCAGGTGGACCGAATGCTTGTTTACCGGTTCTGTTGTACACAAAATTGTTTAAGTTCCATACTAAAGTTTTGTGGGCCTAGTTAAAATGAAGCGTTGCGAACATTATAATATAAGTACTTAAAACTCTTTTTTTTATATTTGTGACCTCATACATAACTCCGTCATTTATAAATCGATTTGTAAACTTAATTTTGGCCTGATAACGTCTTATAAATCGATGAACGCAGCCGGCGTTCACGCACGAAAAAGTGTCACGTTGAGCAGACCGTGCAAGCGACAGCGCGGAACAAGCGATAAAGAGGCACGATCGGATGTTTTCTTATGACGTTATCACGTAAAATTATCGTCCGTAAACCGGCTTTATAGACAACCATTTTTTTTACGTGAAAAGATATACGGTTGATCAAAAAAAAAATGTCATACATGTTAACGAAAATTTGATATCTTACTTTCCTGTAACTTTCCAGTGGTGTTTACGAATTTCGAAAAATTATAAAGCGTAAATAAAAACTTTTAACCGACTTCATAAATAGGAGGAGGTTCTCAAATTCGGTTGTATTTTCATAGGCTCAAATTTAATTCAATGAAGTCGGTTTATTAAAACGTAATTATTAATAGGTCCTGTTAGTGACTTCAAAAGATCTCGGTTTATGTATGAGTAATAGTCTTAAAATACAATGTTTAGTTATGTACCTAATGGACAATTTATTGACGTTGCAAATTGACAGCGTTAAATTGCAAATGACATTTAACTAGAGTGTCAACGTGCCCTTAGCACCACTGACGTTTTAATAATGATTTATTAAATGTCACAATGACATATCTACATAAATTAAATTACTTGTGCAGCATTATTTTTGGTTATCTTACGAAGTAATTGCAGGACGCAAAACATTGCGCTCTTATATTATTTATTTTTCTCGTGTCATTTCCGATTTTATTAGTAATTATGGTGTTTTTTATTGAAATAGAGCTAGGGTCCTGTCGGCAAGGTCGAGAAGTTTGTGTGGGTACCTGGGAAGGCCTGCGCTATCAAACGAAATCCCAGTGACGTCAGGAGAGAGGAAACTTCACCCACCTCAGCTTGCTGGAGTAGATTCATGAAGGAAAGTTTTCAATTACAATTAACTGCACTGTAACTTTACTGACGCTACCTAAATCATCTTCAACAGATGAAGATGAACGCTAGAGTTATTGACTCGGGTGTGAATGATTGGAATAAAAGCTTTGTGTTTCTTTGTGATTCGAGCAAAAATAATCCGTAGTAATCGTTTCTTGGGATCATCTAGGTCAACAGAAGCTGCAGGCTAAAGCTAGTTAAACATAAACGTCAATTAACTGCTTCTATTTCACAGGTAATTCATCAAAAACATACCATTTAAGTAAATACAACATGGTGGCGTAAATTAACTGAAGTCGTGCTAAATAATCTGGTGTCTATAAAGGTCAAAACTTATTTAAATTACCTCTAGTAGAGCCTCTAGTGGCCCTGTGAGCTGTAGACCTCGCGAACATTTTTCGAAATGACTGAAATTTTCAACCCCCATATCTCCGCCATTTTGAGAAGTTTCCAAAAACTGAATCGCCAAAAAAACTATATAGTTATAGAACCTGCTCACAACATTTTTCGAGAATCGGTTGAGAAATGCGACCTTTATAGTATTCGAACAGATGCCGGCCGGACAGACATGCGAAAGCATTTTTGCCTAAGCTGAAACGGAGACACTCGGGCTCGCTCGATTAATAATTACGTTTTAAAAACTAAAAACAAACCCGAATTCATTTATGTAATAATATAAAATTTCGTTTACTTGGACGACATATTTTTCCAGTTTATAGTCAGTTTGTTTGTTATTAGTCTTAGTTGATGGTCAGTTGTCAATTCTAGACGTCACGCAGAATGGCGTCTAGAATTTTCTTGGGACTCCTCGTCGTTCAAATCACATTGCACAATCACGTCCCGCAGCCACAATTTATTCATTAAAATTCCGCCAAGATTACTGAATAAAACATGCAATAAAACGGGTAAAAAATATTAAATTAGCAGAGCTATGTTGCTCCATGAAATGACAGACGAAGAATCCCAATTACATCTCCCCGCAGCGCAAACGTGAACGTCAAACAGAACAGAAAGAACAGAAACAGAAACAACAGAAAGAACAGAAAAACAGAAACAGAACAGAACTGAACAGAAAGTAAATCTAGTCTATACTCTCTGGTCAAGTATATCTGCGCGGGCAGAGGCTAGTATCTACATAGTTAATATCGAATGTGAAGTTACCTTCTCTATAAGTGCATATCCTAGCAAATAGTTGTTACATGCAAAGCCTTTATGCAAAATAAAACATTATTTTAATGTTTTGACTCTAAACATTGCAACTGCCATTAGTAGAGTCAGCAAAAAACTGTTCAACAACAAATAGTTCATCTATCGTGTTTTATAATAATAATATAATATTAGTAAACAATGCACACAGCACCATCAAACTAAGCATACCTTGTATTATGGTGACCAGATGACTGATAGAATACTTATATATTTTTAAGTACATACTAAAGTTACTTTATAACACCCAGACACAGAATAAACACCTATATTCATCACACAAATGTTTATCCTGAGAGGAAATCGAACCCTCAACCTACAGCGCAGAAGGCAGAGCTACTACCAAGCTGACAGGCCAGTCATCTGTTAATCATCTCCAAATATAAATAGATTTATTTACAGAAATATATAGAATTATTTACCTAAAATTATATAAAATCGAGCAGATAACTGCAAAGAGCATTCCTAGACACAGCATCGCAACGGTGAATTACAAAGCTGATACGCTACACATATAAAATAAAAAAATGCCAGACATTTCGGAGCTTGTGTTACGGGTACCACGTGACGGATATACTATTAAATACTTTTTTTCTTTTGTTAATACATACATAGTATAGATAGAAAAACATCCAAACCCGAAACAAATATATACAGATTTACAAACATTAGTCCCGCGGCGGGAATTGAGCCTGCAATCTTCTGCGTCTCAGGCGGGCTCGGTCCACTGCGCTACAAAGGTCGTAAATATATATGAATTTCCACCAAAGTTGTTTTTTTCTAACCGTACCTACAGGTAAAACTATGTACCCTCCGGTGTCCATTACGACACGACATGTTACCTCCTGACCCGTGTTTTGAGCGCGAATATTCAACTCGACTTTATTTTAATGAAATTACGAAATAACCAGAGACCAGGACATTATTTAAAAACATCAGAAGGTAATTCTGACTTACATTACTATCGTTTATTTAAATACTAGCTGCGGGCCGCGGCTTCGCACATCTATGTCCAATCCTAAGACAAAATCAAGTCAAAGTCAAAGATCAAAAACAGTTTACCCGACTGCCAATGAAGGGTTATGTTTTCCGCGCGTGTATCTTGTATGAATATATCTAAATTTCTTTATTACCTCGTATCTTGGATGGATTTCGACAGTTAAGGTATCGTTATATTTGTTCGTGTGTGAAATGTCCGCAATTATTTATTTATTATCTTAACCGCCATTTTTTATTCGTTTCTTTATCGAAACAGGTTAAAGTTAACTTGTTTGAATAATCCTTGATTACAATAATTCCATCAGTTAACATTATTATCGTTTCCTTTATAATGCTAAGTATTCTCATTAAGTATACCTAAGTACTAGAATACCTTGACCGCATGACGTCTGACGTCTAACAAAACCCCTGGAGATATTGTTATGGGACTATCATTTTTAATAGGCTAGTGGAATTTACCGTGACATTGTTCGTATTCTTAAATACCTATTATAATAAATAAATAAACTACAAAACAAAATAAGAAATATATGCCTTCTTGCATATACATATTCAATTCAATTAAATAAGTCTTTATTCAATAAAATCACAAGGACCACTTTGAATCGTCTTCTTACATGCTAGTGAATCTAGGTGCCGGTTCCTCCTAACCCCAGTTCAAGAAGAATCCGGCAACAAACTTGTCTGGTCTTAACACTTTTTTGTATGATCCTTGACAATTTTGTTATGGATGCCGAGTCGAGTTGGAGCAGATTCATCCCAAGCTTTTTGTCATCTAAATAATCAGATATTTTATAATATGCTTTAACAGACAGTTTCTGTATAATTGCGTTTTTATTAATTAATACGTTTTTAATAATTTGCCAATCGACAAATCTAACACGTCGCTTGGGACCTTGTTATAGAAGCGTACACATTGCCCTATAAAAGACTTATTAACTTTAGCGAGCCTAACAGTGGGAACAGCGAGTTTATCTTTATTTCTAGTGTTAATACTATGATTATCGCAATTTTTTTAAAATAAATGAACATTTTTGTGCACATACATTAAATTATCGTATATATACTGACAAGGCACTGTCATAATATTGTGCACAAAAATGTTCATTTATCATAAATTGATTATCATAAATTAATTAGTGTCCTGAAATCGGCGGTCTTATCGAGGATACGATTTCTACAAGAGAAGTAGATTATTATTTTCAAAACTTTTGTGAGTTGTATATTTATATATATATATTTATATATTTATACTATACATTTTCGCGGATCAAACTCACCCTTATGAAGATTCTCTAGATGAATGTCACAATGTCAGTGCCTCCATCGACTAAATAATACGTGAGTAAAACCCGTGTTTATCAATATGTATCGGATTATAATTGTTTTGTTATGTAGATTTGACATTTCGCTATCTGTCTGCTTTTGTGGACATTATCCTTTAGAAAGATGCTTTATCTACATCCTCTTGTGTTTGTATTTAGTATTGACATTTTGACTCGAGCATGCGTGAACGCATTTAAGACCTATTCACTATACACACTCGTACGTCTTATTAAATAAAGATTATTATCCACTCGACGTCTTTATATCTATAAATATAAAATTGAATCCCTATTTCCCTTGGTCACGGCATCACGTGTGAACGGCTAGACCGATTGCGCTAATTATTTTTTTGTTGTGTTTGTTTCTGTAAGGAGAAATTTTTTATGAAAGAAAAAAAAATGGTGCGTGGAGAGACCGCGCGGAAGAAGTGAAACCTCGTAATGTTGAAATGAAAAAGAAAATAGCAAGAATACCACGCGCATGTGCTTGGGATCTACCGACTCACTCTCTTTCTCTCTCCTACTTTCTACCTTTGTGTATTTTTTTTCTATCTCCCTCTTGTGTTGGAATATTGGACGCTACTCGTTGCTAACGCTCGCGCTGGCCTGTAACAGGTATACTACGCGCATGCGTTCAAGCTTCAAGTGCCACGCATTTACTCTCGCTCTGTCTCTTTCTATTCCCCCTCTCCAGGAGCGTTAAACGTTTAACGCAACCTTGTTGGGAGTCGCATAAGAAGTTTCACTTCAAAAATAAGAAAGTAGCGTGGAAAATTAAAAAAAATAAGAAAACTTAACGACGATAGGTGTTCAGTTCAATCCATCCTAAGGTTGTTTGGCAGAGATCGCTACATAGCGACAAGACCGCCCATTGTACTACCGACTAGCAAAACATTGTTATTTTTCTACTAGTCCAATATATATATGGTGTGCAATAAAGTATTATATGACTACATTTACTTAAGTATATAAAAATTCGAAATTCCGTTTACTCGTTTTTCAGCCTTTTTGATTTAAAACCCAAACTACTGAACCGTATAATGAAATTTTATGAAACCAATCAAAACTGTTTGAGATAACTTCAAGATATTTTATATCCATCGAAATAATTTTAAAACGCTGCATTATTCACTAATTTGTACTTTTAGCATCAATAAAGAAAAAAAAAATTTGCTTGATCTTTAAGTCGTAATTTTTTACAAGATAATCTACTTTCGCTTCCATTTCCTATCATATCTTTCTCAAAATTCATCACTAGAACTCCTTTCACTCTACAATGCTCTCTTATCACACTATTTCTCACTCTATCATTCAAAGTTAAACACATACAATTCTAAGCTCTCATTTCAACATTCATTACGCTGTTTAAATCATTAGACTCGGTTTCGGCATTTCCCCACATAACAGCAGCAAAACGGCGTTTCAAATATATCTCTATTTGCAGTTAAGGTTATTAATGATCAGTTGAGCTATCTATAGATCGTTTTACACGGCTCGTAAATAACTCTACGGCTTCAGATTGAGTTTGTGTTTTATATTATAAAAAAACACATCAAGTATGATCTGCAAGTATTTGTCTCGGGTCTGGGTGTTTCTATGCATAATATGTATTTATTAAAAAAAGTATATAACTAGTATATAAGTCATGTGGTACCCATAACACAAGCTCTGCTTACTTTGGGGCCAGATGATGATGTGTGAAATGTCCGGCATTATTTATTATTCATATTATAAGCATCTACATATTGACTGATCTATCAGCTTAGTGGATAATAGCTTTGCCTTCTGCGCTGTAGGTAGTGGGTTCGACAAACATTTGTGTGATGAACACAGGTTTTTTCTGTGTCTATCTATATTTATTACATAAAGATGAATCCCTATTTGCCTTGGTCACGCACGGCATCACGCGTGAATGGCTATACCGATTTCGCTAATTCTTTTTTTGTTGTGTTTGTTATTGTCATAAGGTTTTTATGAAGAAAATATGAAGAAAGTTGCGTGGAAATTTAGAAAATATAGAAAACTTAAAGACGATATTAACTTGTCTAATATAACCTTAGCGCTTTTGACAATATAAACTTTTCTAATGTAACCTTATGGCGTTTGACATAACTGTCAGTCGTTTGACAGTTGGCGCGATAGCTGCAATTTTTTCTGCTGCTGTTTTTTCATTAATTATACCAATTCGACTTCAATATTCATAGTTATGACAGGACAACGTCTGTCAGGTCAACTGAAAGTTATGAATATTTATTTAAAAACAAGTTTTCGATCAGTTATCTGTTCCCATTGTACAAGTTATGCTTATTTTGGGGCTATATGGTATTGTGTGGATTCTCTATCGATATTATAATTGTAATTATATTTTTTATCTATTTATCTAAATAGAATCCCAGGCAGAGTGAGGTCAGTGGAGAGGAAACTTCACTCACCTCAGCTTGCTGGAGTGGATCCATGAACGAAAGTTTTCAATTAAGTACAATTAACTGCTCTGTAACTTTACTGACGCCACCTAAATCATCTTCAACAGATGAACGAAGGCCAATTATGAATTATCTTTGCTAGAAGTCATCGTCAGACCTACCGACAGCTACCTAGCTAAGTACTAGCTATAAATTTAGTGTTTTATCATGTCAACTTAACATTGGTATAACTATATCCAAATACATTTAAGTAATAATAAATATGTATAAATATTGGTTGATAATGCACACAATACCGTCTAGCCCCAAACTAAGCATAGCTTGTAATATGGTGATCAGTTGATGGATAATATCTTTATTTAGATGAATCTTCTGTGCGTGTGTTTGTAATAAAACTCCTCCTTAACGGCTGGACCGATTTTGATGATTTTTTGCGTGTGTTCACGTGGATTCGAGAATGGTTTAGATATACAATTTGATATTTTTTTCTTTTTTAAAACGCGTGGATGAAGTCACGAATAGGATAGCTAGTACTTATATATTTTTAAATACATACTTACGATAGGTACAAAACACCAAGACAGAATAATCACCTGTGTTCATCACACAAATGTGTGTCCTGGGAGGGACCTCGAACCTACAGCTCAGAGGGCAGAGCTAGCACCAACTGAGCTCACTAAATTATAATCTTTAATTAGCAATAAAAGAGTTTCAAAGCATTGCATACTGTCGCCTATAGCCGAAAGCACATAACTCAAGAACTATTAATTTTTAGTCGTATTGTGGGCGCTCGACCTTTGTCAGATGACCTTTTCGACTATGTAAAGGTTGATAAATGAACCACGACTTTGTAAGTATATAATATTCTGTTATTGATTGTGAAGATTTGAAGAGCTTGTTCTAAGGATGTAAATGGCGTAATCATTTTGGTATTTATACGTCATTATTTTCCGGCTTAGTGCGTAGTGCGTACGTGATTAAATATTATTGGCAATTTTTTACTCAAGGATGTTTAGACAAAACTTATATAGGAGCTATGCATATAGATTTCGATATGTCGTAATTATGAGGAAGCCCAAGGGAATTATCTAGCTGTCATTTGTAATCTTAATCGACTATATTGATAGGTCTCAGTATATTTGACATAATCAAAAATAACTGTCATATAAACTTGATTCCGATTGCGAGTTAATCCCTGCCTGGACCGAAAGTTTAATATTTATTACTTCTGATAAGGAGAGAACAGATTTTGTTATCTTTTTCTTACCCACAGACTTTTTGACTCTACACATTTTGATAAGCACGAGTTACACAACGGGTTTTACAAATTCGTAGAGAAGCGCCGTGCCAGACGGGAGAGCTATGCGGTAGAAAGAGAGGCTTTGTAAATATAATAAGCTATATAAGCTTGTGCGAGCTGAATTGTACCTTGTGGCGACGTCGCAAAAGTCACTATTTATATAAATGTTTTCGTGGAGTCAGCCTTCTGTACTTGTATTGTATTAATAAGTACTACTGGTCGAAATTCGACCATAATTAATTAATAATTATTGTATATTTTATGCTAAATTAAAAAAAAAATATTAGTATTCTGCTCTCCTTCTCTATATAAACTATAAGTGTGCGAAATTTTCGTAAAAAGGGTTACAAAGTTTTTGCTACACGTATTAATATATAAATATAAATTCTGTGGTCACGTATTATCTTGTCGATGAAGACACCTTTTTTTGACTATTTATTTTTAAGATGGTGAGCAAACTGATTGCCATCGACCTCAAATCTATATCCTAAAAATAATCTCAAATGACAGCGAAAGCGATATTTGATTTATGACATAGATTGTGACAAGGCAGAAATATAAAAATGTGAGTTATGATGCTTTATCGCTTTGATCTAGATTGTCTATCGGGATGTTAGATTACAGTTATGTAACTTTTTTTTAAATATTTGACCGATGTCTGAAAGAGATCTCTTTATGTGATAAGATCGTTAAATTAAAACTTGTTGATGATATCTGTGCCACAGGTCAAGACCTGGGTGAGACGCAGAACGATCCGGTTCCAATTCCCGCCGCGGGACAAATGTTTGTATAATCTGCAAGTATTCGATTCGGGCCTGGGTGTTTCTAAGTATAATATGTAGTATTTACAAAACGAATAGTATATAAGTACGAGTAGTATATCAGTCATGTGGTACCCATAACACAAGCTCTGCTTACTTTAGGGTCAAATTATTATGTGTGAAATATCCAACATTATTTATTAATACTTTTTTGTTCTGAAACCTATGATTATGGAATTATCTAGAATATATTAAGTCTGGGGCGGTATGCCTAATTCACCTGGGGTAGTTCACCCGGCTGAACTAAGTACTCTATTTAGCAGACTTGATTCACCCAGGCTTTGCATCTATGTAGATGATATTTACAGATGCAGGTAGAACTGTTGACTGCCAGCAATGTAGAGCTGCTTAGTATGCTTAGATAGAATATGTAGCCAACACTATAGGTGTTGGAAATGTGATAAGAAGAAAAAAAGGAAAAAGCTTGAAGAAAACAGATACTACCTACATAAGTAACTACCAACTCATCTAAAAAGAATGCGTCAACTAAACACCACAATTTTTTATATACAGACAAAATATTAGGTATATTACTCACTCACATAACATAACTTAATTTATAGATTTACCTATCGTCATAAAATATGGTCATAAAACTATGATTAAAAGTAGTTTTTTAATTGCCATGAGGATATTGCAAATTGATTGTATTCTGTCAGTGGTTTTTCTCCGTTACTCCGGGTCTATGACCCGGGTTGTCCTGAAAACGTCGTTACGCCTGATAGTGAAATAACTGATGTGGTGAAAACACAGTCCTCTTTTAAAGACCCAGTGTCTTGACTCTTGTCCTAAGAGTGAAAATATAATTTCAGTCTGTCAAAATATAATCTATTGTATATTTGTAAAATACCACTCACTCATTCATCACGAAATCTCAGAAACCACCGAACGGATTGGAATGAAATTTGGTATGCAGCTTCCTCTAGGGCCTTAGGTACTCGCTAAGAAAGGTTTTTAAACAAATCACTCAGGATAATGGTCAAACCGCGAAAACCGCTACTATGCTTTGTAATTTTTCCGAAACATTCATTCGTTCATATTAGCCTGCTACTTTTTATCTACCACGCGAGCTATGCCGCGGAAACAGGTAGTAATATATGTTTTTCTTTATAGAAGTTCTATAGAACGGCAACTTCATAAAAAATCCAAGCACGAGCATAGCCTAAGTCTCTCTTGATTAGAATTAATTTCAAGTCATACTGTTTTAGTATTAATCGTGTTTTAGCCTTTAATTTATTCCCGAAGTTTCCCCTGTTATGCTACAACCGTGGTCATAGGCTGACTGGAGGCATAGAGAGTAACCGTCAAGTAGCAAAGGTAGCTTTTCGAACTACCCTCATATAGTACCTTAATATTACGACACAAAAAATACGAAATCTGATCGCGAAAGTTGATAAAATATTATTTGAAGACTTACCTGAGTATTCGCCTGGGGAAGGTTCCCTCCGTTCGTGTTGACCACACCATTGTTGCATTGAGCCTTGTGCACGCAGACGTAGCCCTGACCAGCGCAAGTCTGTTGCAGATCACCCCCAGAGTGCTCATGAGCATTCACGTTTCCAGTGTGACGGAACACCTCATCAATACTCTGGGTCTGTTGTTGCTGCTCGTAGTCGAACTCGTTAGCTTTCTGCGTATTCTGCACCAGGTTTACGTTAGATCCAGTTGAGGCCGTGAAAGGAGTTGGCGAGGAGCCGGTGTAACCAGCCCCAGTGGTGCTGAACTTATTTGTGCTGGCACCGAAGTTCTGTCCAGATCCGAATCCTGACTGCCCCTGTCCGAAACCAGCGCTAAACTGACTAGCGGTGTTTGTTTGCCCGAATTGACTAGTGGACTGGCCAGCGCCGAATTGACCAGTGGTTTGACCAGTGCCGAATTGGCCAGCTGAGTTTGATTGACCAGCGCCGAATCTGCCAGCTGAGTTAGATTGTCCAGCGCCGAATCCAGCACTGAATTGACCACCTGAGTTGGCTTGTCCGGCACCGAATTTACTGCCTGCGTTGGATTGTCCAGCACCAAATTGGCTGGCTGAGTTGGATTGTCCAGCGCCAAATTGGCTGGCTGAGTTGGATTGTCCAGCGCCAAATTGGCTGCCTGAGTTTGATTGTCCAGCTCCGAACTGGCTGGCTGAATTGCCAGCAAACTGATTGGATCCGAAAGAGCCTTGGGCTTGGAACCCAGCACCGTTAAGCCCAGCACCGTTGAGTCCAGCACCATTGAATCCAGCTCCTCCATCTTTGTTTGAAGTACTGAAGGATGAGGATTCGAACGATGACGATTGGAAGTTCGAGGGTTTAATTTCAGCTCCGTTAGCACCAGCGCCAGTAAAGCTAGCTCCACCGCTAGTAAATCCACCAGCTAACTTTGAGAAATCTCCATTCAGGAAGGGGTTACCAGCTAAATCAAGGTTGGCGCTGCTGCCTCCATTACCAGTTGTACTAAAGCTCGAAGATGAACTACTGTACTTCTCAAAGTTTCCACCTCCAGCTCCGGCTCCGGCGTTTTTGAATGGAGAGTTTTGGTTCATCCACCAGAAAGGTGCATCGCCTTTCAAACCTTCGAGCAAACCATTTCCTAAAGACCCTGCGGCGTGGAACGTGAACTCGTTCCCGGAGTCCTGGGCGGCTGCTTGCCTGAAGTCATCCAGGTTCCCAAACCGTTCCAAAACCTGTCCATCCTTGACTTTGAGGCCTGCGCAGCCCTTGTCGCTGGAGCAACCTTCGAAAGACTGTTGGGTGTGGACTTCAGTGCCTGCTGGCAGCTGCGTCAGGGCAGCTAGAACATCTTTGTGGCTTTTGAAGTTTAGCTTAGGCCCTGGGCAGTTTGTGCACCGCTCTATCCTGGCTTGGGGTTCGCTTTCTTCAGCCTCTACGATTGGTTCCTTGTTTTGAGGCAGTTCTTTCACATCCTCGATGTTTTCGGGGTGAGCGTTAGCTGCTAATACCAGAATGGTGACCACTATTGAAAATAGCGGCTTCATTTTTCTGTAACAAGAGAAAATAATATTAAGACACTCTAAAATCAAAATATTTTTCAATCCAAAAATCACAGACCGTTTTCGGTTTTGAACAATGTACAACAAAACTAAATTGATAGTTAGATTAGAGCGTTTACTTTTTGGGATAAAAGTAAAAAAGAAACTGAAAGTAATAAAGAAAGACGAAATCGTTACCCCAAAAGGCCGAATCGTTTGTCATAATTCCATATAACGCAAGAAAATAATACGTTCTTAGTGATAAGCCGGTATAGATTTAAGACTAAAAGAGCCTAAAAGAGCGAATCATTTATCATCATCATAAAGTAAATATTTGAGATATGACCCTAAACTTATTATCTAGAAGAGTGTTAATAATAAAATATAAAATAGATTGAAAAAAAAATGTTTGTACGTAACATACAATTTTTTTGGAGAACCTTCTTATGAAATATACGTTTAATTTAAATAAAATTATACAATCAACAAAACGTTTTGATTATAGCAATTTGCAATAGGATAGTTCTAATTCTATAAATCTTAGAACACCTGACTTAAATAATATAAACAAAGACATAGATGTTTTCCAACGAAAAAAAAACAAATGTCAAGGCTGTATAATAATGAACATATATATTTTGCACAAATATTCGCTAATTGACTCTTATGTCGAACGAGCAAAGTTCACACTCCGTTGTCAAAGAGCTTTTGATTACGTGCTATGTTTGCAGACAATTTAAAAAATATATTTCGACGTGACATTTTGAAATAATTATCGGTAAAGCTCGATTTTATACTTTAATTTAGTGGGTATTGAGGTTTTTTTGTTGTAACAAGAATCGTTAAAAGTCAAATTGTGTTATTTTATTGTGCTTTCGTTTAAGATTATATTGTCGTTGATAATAACGACCTTTTTAACCGACTTCAAAAAAGGAGGAGGTTCTCAATTCGGTTGTATTTTTATATTTTTGTTACCCCATAACTCTGTAATTTATGGACCGATTTGAAAAATCTTTTATGTAAAAGGATATACTTTCTGATTAGTCCCGTAGAAATTTCATCAAAATCGGTTCCGTAGTTTTTAAATCAAAACAACTAGATAAAATTGTCATTCAAGTAAATGAAAAGTCATATTTTATAAATCAAGTCGTTTTTCTTTTTAGTTTTTAAAATGTAATTTAAATTCAGGTCTAAAAATTATAATACTAAAAACCAAAGAGGCCAAAAAGAAAGAAGGTATTACTAGCAGTAGGAATGTTAAATAATGGTATATCCAGGATTTCAGACAAAAAAAAATAAGTTAATTGAGCATCGTCGCTTCTGACTGAACGCTTTCTTGATTCTTTTTATAGCGTCATTTTTTTTTTAATGAGTGTGGTGAAAGGTGGTCTTTTAGTGGGCCGCAGAGGCCCCTTTCGTGTACTTGGCACTAGTTTTTAACCGACTTTATCAAAAAGGAGGAGGTTCTCAATTCGTCGGAATCTATTTTTTTTATGTATGTTCACCGATTACTCGAAAACGGCTGAACCGATTTGGAAAATTCTTTTTTTGTTTGAAACGGTATACTTCACAGATGGTCCCATATAAATTTTATCAAAATCAGTCGAGCTGAAAATAAACGAAAATCTAAAAATTGTATACATCGATGATGTTTTCATATACTTTCATACCTCGCTGTCTCATTGGAGCGTTGAGTTTATTTGGCCTACCCATATTATATATATACAAAATACATCTACTTTCCACTAAAAATGTATTATAGGCTCAAATTTCATTAAATGAAGTCGGTTTCTTTTTAGTGTTTAAAACGTAATTAGATATACTACGTTTCACTGTTTTACTACTAGGTACTATGTACAGACTGCAAACTCAACTAATTCGAATGTTATCAAGTTTTTGTGAAAATTTTACGATTTTTGTAAAATGATGATTATTAATAATGATAGTACCTTACATTTAGATAAACACGGGCTTTACTCATGTATTATTTAGTCAATGGAGGCACCGACACTGTTTCCATTCATCTATAGAATCCTCATCAGGGTGAATTTGATTCGCGGTCCGCTCGTTGCCGCTCGAGTTCACGTTTCGCACGATCCGTGCGTGTTTATCAAAATGAAATGTGAAATGTACAACTCACGAAAGTTTTTAAAATGATTAATTATTATTAGTAATAAAATTATAAGTCTTTGTAAAATATGAGTAGACTATGAGTGGCAGCACACGCGACAGTTTCGGCTATTTCGGCTCAAGCACTTTCGTGCAAAAACATTAATTACACGCGGCTAGCTGCAGCGACTTTTGTTCAACAAAAAAATAAAAACATTTTTTGAATCCTGTTCTTATAAGTGAATCTAGGTGGCGGTTCATCCTATCCCCAGTTCAAGAAGAATGCGGCAAGAAACGAATCTAGTCTTCGCTTTTTTGTAGCTCAAAAATTCAAAATACGGTTTGAAAATCAAGCGCTGTCAGTCATTAGGCAGTTATAATCTATTTGTAAAAGCTATTTCTATCGTTGACTGTACGTTAGGCTTCAATAGCATCTCTGAAGGCCAGTCATATTTATTTAAGTATTCAAATATTTGTGTTCGATGACACCCATTGGCCTAGAGAATCACCGAACCATAGATTCATTTTAAGAGTTGAACTTTGACATTAAATAACAGAGCAATTTCAAATAATCCGGGTGACTGTGACGCTATTGACAGTGACAGTGACAGTTTGACTACCATTGACATTTAAATAACACCGAGCCTAGCTCCACGTATCTATTTCTTGTAAAAAACAGAAATGGCAAAAGCATTACCAAACATAATATTAAATTGGTAAGTATACCATATGTATTATGTTGGCAAAGTGATTTGAACGAAGAGAAATCCCGTGAAAGTTCTAGACGGCCATTTCGCGATGTCGTTTAGAATAGACACATGACGATCGACCAAGACTTTATAACCATTCAATTCTTGACACTGGCAAAATCAACAACAAAAGAAATGGATTTATGCCTCATTCGTCCCGGATTTTCGGCCCACTCCATTAAAAAGTATTTATTCGTCCCGCACAATAATATTTGTCCATATTCGTCCCGCATACCACAATTATTGCAAGTACAGTTAGCGACATAAGTACAATTTATCACCACAGCCAAAATATGCTATTACAGGAAGAAAAGAAAAAAAGGCATAGAATAAATGTAAAACAGTGTCAATGCCGGAATTATTTTTGACCGTTTGGCGAAATAAACATTCTACTCTTATATTATTTATTTTTCCCGAGTTATTTCGGGTTTCATTTGAAATTTGGTGTTTATTTGTGATACAAGAAAAAATAATCCATATAATTATTTTTAAAGAGACACCAATTTTTATAAAATAACAAACGACGAACGACAACATACGACTTTGTGACGTCTTACTATAAACAATATAAACACTTGACATTGGCAAAATTTTCATCATATGACACATGTCATTAACGAAGAAGAAATGTCGATGCCGGATTCTTCGTCTGTCATTTCATGGAGTAACATAGCTCTGCTAATTTAATATTTTTACTCGTTTTATTGCATGTTTTATTCAGTAATCTTGGCGGAATTTTAATGAATAAATTGTGACTACAGGACGGGTATGGATAATTGAATTATATGTGTATTGTGGTGCAATGTGATTTGAACGACGAGGAATCCCTAGAAAATTCTAGACGCCATTCCGCGTGACGTCTAGAATTGACAATTGACCATCGACTAAGACTAATAACAAACAAATTGACTATAAACTATAAACACTTGTCATTGGCAAAATTGACATTAGTATGTCACAGGCCATTAACAACAACAAGAAGAAGATACAGAAAATAATACGAATAATATGAAAGATTAAACGCGTCTTTCTCAATATGTAACAGTTGAGGTATCTAAAGAATGTTTTAAATAATCTATAGATCGCGTTTTACTTAGTTCTTGATCTGAAATTCCTAATCAAATGTTATTTAGAAATTGTATATCATGTAATTTAATAATATCACTTGATTCTATCCATTATACGTAATAATTTATTAAACAATATTGCATTGTCGTTTACATCTGTAATTTAGGTGCCACTTAGAATTTGGTATCATATTGTTTGTATATTTGGATGTGTTAGTGTATACCTTGTTGATGCAACTAATAAATAAATAAATCTGTGTTCGAGTTTGTTCGAGACCAGCCAGATTTCTAACTAGCATAGAACTTGCTCAAGAAATATCTGTAGTGTAGACTTTGCCAAAGGATGCATATTAATGACGTGTGGGCTGCAAGGCTGGCACGAAAGTTTACGATTGCGAAACCTATACGAAGATGGTCGCCTTTTAGGTATTTCTAGTTAAATTAGTTTCCACTAGCTGCTATGCTACCTATCTATGTAGTTTTTTAAGTAAGTAAAAGTTTATTTCGACAAACTATACACAAATTAAAATATGTCAATAAACAAGTTTGCATACCTACATAAATAGCAATGACTGTACAGCAAGTCAAAGAAGGTTCTGTGTTCAACTTAATGCTGCAGTAAACTGTAACGCTGGTTGAAACACAGACCATGGTTGACGCACGGACCTGATACACAATTACGATACACTGATTTTAGTCTTTAAACGTAGAAAATTACGTTTAAAAACTAAAAAAAAAACCTCATTTAATGAAATTTGGGCCCATATATACAACCGCATTGAGAACCTCTTCCTGTTTTTGAAGTTGTTTAAAACAGTTTTTATTTTACGCTTTTAGTACTTAATTTTTCGAAATTCGTATACACTAGAAAGTCACAGGAAAGCGAAATATCGAAATTTCATTACCTTGAATGACTACTGAACCGATTTTTATGAAGTTTCTATGGGACCAATCGGGAAGAATTTTTCAAATCGATTCATAAATGACAATAAAAAAATATGTAATCGAATTTCTCGAATCGAATCGAAAAATATGAACCTCCTCCTTTTATTTAAGTCGGGTAAAAAGCGTAATATGTTTTTTCAGATCCACAACATACCAATTTTCATCAAAACCCGTAGCGAATTAATCCGCGCAGTTTAATCCGCGCTATTCTGTAGTCTATTGAGTATGGAATTTTCAATAACGATTTTCTTGTAGTGCGTGCGGCTGAACCAATTTTCATCAAACTTGAAATATAGGTAGGTAGTTCCTGATTTTAATAAGTTACTAATTATTAAATAATAATAAAATAAAGGTAGGAATGGAGTTCAAATATTTTTTTTAAAATACGTAGAAGCGCGTTGATGTCTTTTGTATTAAACTTAAGTGATCTTAATTTTACATTTTGATAAACACGGGCATTATTCGTAAATTACTTTGTCGATGAAAGCAACGATACTGTTTCGATTCATCTAGAGAATCTTCATCAGGGTGAGTTTGATCCGCGTTTAAATATATAAAACTCACGAAAGTTTTGAAAGTGAAATGATCTTATGTTATTATTATATCTCATAATTAGCACTTAATTAGCAAAATAATTAGCTCAGGACCCGCAACCTTCTGCGTCTCGGTCGGACCTTAGCCCACTGCACTACAGAGGTCACAGAGGATCCTCCTCCTACTATCCTCCTACTATATAATATTATAAATGCGAAAGTTTGTTTGTATGTTTGTTACTCTTTCTCGCAAAAGCTACTGAATGGATTTTAATGAAACTTTACAATAATATAGCTTATACATCAGAATAACACATAGGCTATAATTTATAAAGATATTGTGTGAATTGTCCAAAATATAACGATAAGTGTCAAGAAGTAGGAAAAAAGTCTGCCACCTGCCAGCTATTCTGACGTGCGCTGCAAAAGCCGTGAGAATTACACGAAGTGCTAATCCTGCGCAGACGAAGTCGCGGGCACCAGCTAGTTATATATACATTAAAAAATAAAACTTAAGATACCAAAACACACGGTAAGCTCACTACTCCGTATAACAAAATGTATTGAATTATGACATACGCAGCTCTTTAGTCTTCGATTCTTTAACTCCTATGTCTAGGTGTTATAAATCATCATTCAAAAATATATAAGTATTCTATCAGACATCTGGGGGTCGACCGCGGTAATTTAGAACGTTTGAACCAAAGCTAAAACAAAGTCAAACGTTATTTTTGACATATTTGGTACCGCGCTAATTACTAACGGAATCGATTTAGCTCTAATTTGGATTACACGTTGGTCGAACCTTTCGGGATCGCGGTATTTTTACAGTGCCTCTTTTCTAACGAACGTTTTAGATTTAGTACATCCTAGTAGTCTGTGCATAGAGTAATACTAGGTAGTTATATATAAATTTGTTTGGTAAAATCAACGATTAAATGATTCGGCAAGAATAGCGCGGTACCATTTTGACATACAGATAAGCCATATCCAAACCATTGCCAAAAGCAATCCGTTCAATGGCAATTACGTTGACAAATAGCGCGATCGCCCTACTAGTCACCATAATACAAGCTAGGCTTAGTTTGGGACTAGACGGTGTTGTGTGCATTGTCCACCAATATTTACTCAGTTAGGTTAGTTTAACGTAAGTAGCTATTAGCGTTTAATAGTGCCTTCAATGCTATGCAAGCCGGGTTATGAGTCAGTAGTGACTAAATCCTCATTGCGTAGGATTTTTGACATTGCTATTGTGTTGAGTAGAGGTTACAGAAACTAATTTTGCGTGCCCACTAAAATATCTAACTATCTCAGTCATGTGGTACTCATAACACAAGCTCTGCTTACTTTGGGGCCAGATGATGCTGTGTGAAATATCCGGCATTGTTTAGTATTTATTATCTACTAGCTGACCCGGCCACGCGTTGCTGTAGCTCAGTAGTTCTAATACGTTGAACCAATATACGCTTACCTGTAAAATTATCAGTGTTTCTCTACTATATTATTCATGTAAACATATAAACCTTCCTCTTGAATCACTTTATCTATCAAAAAAAACCGCATCAAAATCCGTAGCCGTGATAGGTATAACTATATACATAAATAATGCCGAATTTTCACACAGCATCATCTAGCCCCAAAGTAAGCAGAGCTTGTGTTATGGGTACCACATGACTGATATACTACTTATATATTTTATCCCAGATATTTTTTTTATATTAATTTATTGCAAATTCCAAGGTGACCAGTCAGCTGAAAGGTTTGATTCCCGCGGTGGGACAAAAACTCAACTTCAATCTAAACATTTATATCGGTAATGGCCTATGAATATTTAACTCCCCAAAAAATCGATTTGGTTAATTCTTCATTTATAATACATAAAAAATACGTTTTTTTTATTATTTAGCATGATAAAAAAGTTTACAAGAAATAGGTAAATATAGCACAAAAAAAAAAAGGTGTCTGTACAATATATTAAAACTAGCGTAAGTACTACATAGGCTACCTACTTGCCTCGTACAAAAAACAACATCTACCTAACTCAAATACCTAAGTATGATTGACTAAGTAGTTAGGTAGGTATTAGTGTAATTATCATAAATTTAGATATTAATTTGTAATAAGTATTAACTACAGTAGGATTATGCATTGTACATAACACCTGGGTATAAAATGAATTAATTAATTTTAGTATTATTTTAATCGACATTAAATTCTAGTTTGTCATAAATAACTAAAATTCGTGTTAAAAAATCTGATACATTTTTGCATAATTTTATTTTTATGCGCAAACACGTGTTTTATTTAACTTCCTGATTTAATAAAATATTAGCATTATGTAGGATTAAGTAATTGGTGACAGATACATTTTCAAGTTAAAAATATTTACGAAATATTTCGGTGTTTTTCTTTCATAATACCTTCATAATCATTACATATTACTAATGGCTCTGTGAGCTGTAGACTTCGCGAACATTTTTCGAAATGACTGAAATATAACTTTTTTTACGTGAAAACGTAAAAAAAGTATCACCACATTAAAAAATTTCCAAAAACTGAATCGAAAAAGAGTTCTATGTAGTAATAGAACCTGCTCACAAAATTTCACGAGAATCGGTTGAGAAATGCGACCTGTAGAGGAGAACATCTGGATAGACGCCGGACGCCGTTCGGACAGACATGCTAAAGCATTTTTTTCTTAGCTGAAACGGAGCAATATAACAGTCTCCCCGTCGCGTCTCGGCTTGAACGCGATAAACTCAAAACTACTGAACGCATTTTTATTACGTTTTCACAAACAGACGGAGTGATTCATGAGGAAGCTTTAAGTGTTCAATTATTGGTTTTTTTGTGTAAGTTGGCTTAAATATGACGATGATTGAAGATGACAAATAAGCGTAGGATGAATCTACTCCAACTCGATTCGGCATCCGTCACAAAATTGGCAAGGGTCATACAAGTGTTCTTCTTGAACTAGGGTTAGGAGGAACCGGCACCAAGATTCACTAGCATGTAAGAAAACGATTCAAAGTGGTCCTTGAGATTTATTGATTAAAAAATGGTTGGCTGTAAAGTCGGTTTACGGGCGATAATTTTACGTGAAATTTTGTGAGCAGGTTCTATAACTATATATATTTTTTGTCGATTCAGTATTTTAAAATTTTTCAAAGGGCGGAGATATGGGGGTTGAAAACGTAAAAAAAGTTATACTTCAGTTATTTCGAAAAATGTTCACGAGGTCTACAGCTCATGGAGCCACTGCTTTTAAAATTGTATAACTTGATATCAGTCATCTGGTCACCATAATACAAGCTATGCTTAGTTTGGGACTAGATGGTGTTGTGTGCATTGTCCAGCAATATTTATTTATTTATTTATTCCTATTATCGTGTCGCTAGAGGCTAGTTTCGTGCGCTTGGCACATGTCTGCGAACTTAACCCAGGTTACGATGTACATGACTTGACATGGCCGAGAAACCACGAGCCAAAACTACATAAAACCTGTATTTCTCCAACACTTATACCACTGCTATAACTTTCTTGTTGTTTTCATTCTTACGTAAGTTTTCGCAATCTGTAGGTAAGTATGTCAAGGTCAACTTTCTCTTACCAAAATGGGGTCGTTATGAATAGATTACTAGCTTCTGTCCATGGCTTCGTACGCGTAGGTATAGGTACATACATTAAAGGTAGCCTGTGTATGAACTGTCAGCTCAGTTGGTAGTAGCTCTGTCTTCTGCTCTGCAGGTTGAGGGTTCGATTCCCTCCCAGAATAAACATTTGTTTGATGAACGCAGCTGTTTGTTCTGTGTCTGGGTGTTTTATAGTATCATATGCAGGTTTTTTTTTAATATATAAGCGGTCTATCAGTCATCTGGTCATCATAATACGAGCTATGCTTGGTTTGAGGCTAGATGGTGTTGTGTTTATTGTCCACCAATGTTTATTTATTTATTTATTTATTTATTTCAAGTAATTGATTATATTTTTACAAAATTTCATCCAAATCTGCCTAGCTGTACTGGCATGGTTAGACCACAAACTTCTAAAGATCCAAATAAATTTTTGAATTTAAATTATTTTTAAATTTAAATTTATCTTTTTATATACTCTCTATTCCATAACCGCATATTTAGTTAAAATGGCATTTAATTTTATTCTGTCCTTGTCTTTTTAATGTTAATGAATAAAAATGGCTACAGATTTAAACAACTCATTTGTTAAAACGTGAGAATAATAATATTATTCTTTAGATTATTTGTTTATGTATTTAGTTCAACAGTCATATAATATTATCTATTTTATTTGTATTATATAAAATAATGTTTTTCTGTAAATTCGGTTTACGGACGATAATTTCACGTGACAACGTAATAAGAAAACATTGATAAACCGATCGTGTCTCTCTATCGCTTGTTCTGCACTCTCGCTTGCACGCTAGGCTCAGATGTGAGAGCTTTCGTGCGTGCAGACGGCGTTAATCGATTTATAAGACGTTATCACGTCAATTATGATAACCGTGCGTTAGTCTCGCAAAAACTCGAAAATAGCTTTAATTTTTTAACCGTCTTCAAAAAAGGAGGAGGTTAATGTAACCCTATGGCGTTTGACATACTATCAGTCGTTTGACAGTTATAGATTATACCAATTTGAATTTAATATTGGAATTCTTCGTTTGTCATATCATGAAGTAACATAGCACTTCTAAATTAATATTTTTTCTCGTTTTATTGCATGTTTTATTCAGTAATCGTAGCGGAATTATAATTAATAAATTGTGAGTACATAGTTCGGACAATTGAATTATATGTGTATTATGGTGCAATAAGATTTGAACGATGAGGAATCCCGAAAAAGTTCTAGACGGCCATTCCGCGATGACATTTAGAATTGATAAATGACCATCGACTAAGACTTTTTAGCTTTTTTTTTCAGCTACATTTAGTTCAATCCATCCAAAGGTCTGTCTGGCAGAGATCGTTATATAGCGATAAGACCGCCCATTGTACCACCGACTAGCAAAACATTGTTATTTATGTTTCTACTTGTTCAATGTATATTTGGTGTGCAATAAAGTATTTTCTATTCTATTTCTATTCTATTCTATTCTAGGACTTTATTATCAAACAATTACCTGACACTGGCAAAATTGTCGACAAGACAGATGCTATTATAGAACGAAAAGGAGAAGAATTCAATATTCGTAGGTAGTTAAGACAGGACAACGTCTGTCGGGTCAGTAGTATTATAAAATAGTATCGATAAGTCGGTATCTCGCGACAGCACGTCACTGGGTTACCTACTTGCGTAACGATAAAGGCAGGGTTTGCTTCATTATTTATAAAACACGTTTCGCATCTCTGAATTCCGATGTATATGATAATGATAATACTGAATATTATTTACATGATAAATAATATATATATACGTTTTAACATAACACCGTCTAACCCGAAACTAAACAAATGTTCTAGGAGAAATAAGAAAGTAAGAAATACATTTTTAATTAAATAATTCAATAAAATCACAAAGGCCATTTTGAATCGTCTTCTTATATGAATCTTCAAGTGTCGGTTTCTCCTATCCCCAGTTCAAAAAGAATCCGGCAAGAAACTTCGGTTTTAACGTTTTTTTTATATGATCCTAGCTAATTTTGTTACGGATGCCAAATTGTATTCTTATTTATTATTTAGCAGACGTACAACTCTTGTAGGAGGAAACTCTTACGGTTTTCGAGTCGTCCGTGAACAGAATTGCAATCGTACAAGGAATGTCGTGAGTCCGACTCATACTGTAGATTTCTTGAGTGTGCAAGCTACATCCTTTCTCACACCAGGAAAGGCCTTAAGGGTACACAATCCTCTAAACACAGTAATGCCAACAATACTGATTAAAGGCAGATAGATTATCTGAGTTCCATGGATATATCCTTTCCGACTTGGGTTAGGAAGAATTGGCAACTAAATTCACCTAGTATGTATGATTCAGGCGTGACTTTGCGGAAATCCATTACAAAACATTGATTAAATGGAAATATACATCGAATTTGTTTTTGAGGTTGCATGTGTGGATTGTGTGCGCTTACCTTTTACTAACGCTTTGCATGGCTTTTCTATTGCGGGTGGGAGGGAGGTACATGCGTCTGCATCGTGTCTAACTCATTGGGAATAGATTGGTGGAATGGTACTAAATATTTGTCCATCTAATTAATGATTTGAATTTGAGTTTGACTCATAGCCGGTGTTCATGAACTTTATAAAATCTACTGTCCCATTCATTGGTTTTTACCAAGATCTGACTGTTTACGAGCTTTGATGGATGTGTTTGTTGGCGGATGTATTTTTTTCTTAATTTATTAAATCAGAGAGATAACTAATATGGTCGTATATCAATTATTTAATTAGTAAGATCCGTGATCAATCGTTTTTATTTTCTTTTTGTGAGACATAAACCACAAAATCGTGGATAAGGCTTATTCTGCTGTGCTGTTTAATGATCTGTGTCTCAATGTATTTACGTATCTATATATGTGTTCTACCAGTCATCTAATACAAATAAAAGCATAGCTTGTATTGGGGCTGGATGTAGTTGTGTGAATTTACCAGCAATATTTTTTTCAAATACAATATTAAAATTCATATGTAAAACAATTAAGCTATCGAACGACCGTTTAAAACGATCTATAGAAAGACTAAATATGTACCTACTTATACATTTTTATTTACTGTTATAAATTTTTTTGACTAGATTTATTGACTGAATAATTGGACTAAAAGTTTCGTATGTCTTTGTGATTCGAGCAAAAATAATCCGTATAAATATTTTATAAGGAGACACAATTTTTTATAAAATAACAAACGACGAAAGACAACTAACGAATTTGTGACGTCTTACTATAAACAACCTAAACATTTGACATTGGCAAAATTGACATCATATGACACATGTCATTAACGAAGAAGAAAATTAGGTAAGTATAGGTACATAATAGATACACTAATTTGACTTAACATTAATTTTGGGCAATATATATTTTTATTTCAGCATTTTAAAATTCGACGCGACCTCAAATCCATTAATAACGAAATTGTATGTCATCGAATTTTGTTAATAAGTTGCCGAACGGGTCACAGGTCAGTTGCATGACCTCGAGGTCGTGTTAAGTCATCGTTCCATCGAGAGATAAACTGTACTTGCCAAATCTAAAATAGTGCCAAGTTTCTTGGGTCATCTTGACTATGACGTTAAATCTATTGAGTAGAATATGTCAAGCATACGGCCCAAATGTTGTTATAACTCCATAAAGGTTATCATAGATTTCGTTTCGATTTCTATGTTGGTTACCAAAACCAACCAAGGCTCTGAAAGCTTTATCAGTTTTAACACTATTTCCCCACAACAAGAGTCCATAATGTAGACTAGAATGGACATAGCCATGGTACGTATGGAATAGTTTATTTATGCTATCTCACGTCTGGACACATAGGTATCTTGTAATGGCCTTTAAGATGCCGCCAATTCATAGGTCACAGGAAACTATAAATATCTGTTATACGCCTTTTATACGGCACCTTGATTCAAGAATTCCACAAAAAGTTGATCTACATATTTTATTATCGCTCTATTGTTACAAAATCATATTGATTTTGTATCGAACTAAGAAACTGCTCACGACTTTGGTCATAAATACATTAAATTAAGTAAAAAAAACGAATTCAAAAGTTTTATGATTACATATTTTAAACAATCTTTTTCTATTAATATATTAATATATTATCAATATATCTATTATTTTTAATATTAATATTATTTAATTGTGTAGGTAAATAAATATATGGCATTTTATTTTATTGGAGGAAAATTTTCGGTTATAACCGTTTTTACCGGGATTTATATTTTATGATTGAATAAGAGATGAGTGTTGCCATAGTGACTGATTTTAAATCTTAGAAGGCCTTAGAAACGTCTCCCAACTTCTGTCAAAAGGTATTCACTGTTTAAAATAGTACCATCCTTTTTTGTAAGATAGTGACAAATAGAGACAGGGCGAATCTTAAGCAGTTTTTATTCAGTGCCTGATTATTTTTGACCGTTTTGCGAAGTAACATTTCCCGAATTATTTCGGGTTTATTTGTGATTTTGGTGATTTTATTCAAGTAAAGCTAGAGTTATTGACTCGGATGTGAATAATTGGAATAAAAGTTTTGTGTTTCTTTGTGATTCAAGCAAAAATAATCCGTATAATTATTTTATAAAAAGACACAATTTTTTTAAAATAACAATCGACGAACGACAAAATACGACTTTCTGACGTCTATAAACAATCTAAACACTTGATATTGGCAAAATTGACATCATTATGACCCATGCCATTAACGATGAAGAAGAAGGAGTAGGCAGTGTTCAAGTTGAGGGACGTTTATAAGAAAAACCCGTAAGTCAATTTATTTTGACATATTTTCAAAATCAAGACATATATATGTAAAGAGTTTTTATCGAGTCACTAGTTTTTCCGAACTAGTGTGGTGAAAGGATTAAAGTGCACCTCAGAAGCACTTTTCATGAACTTGAAGATAATTTTATCTTTTGTTTAATCTGTGTATGTGAGGTTATTTTTTTCACATTTCAATCAAATATGGCGTCTAAATCACAGACAAACACAACTTTTTAAAATGTAGATGTGTTTAATAAAGCTGTGGCGTACAATCAAGACGAGTCTAAAATTCAAGGCCTTAATTAACATAAACCTTCATTTTATAAAAGCTAGCATCAGCATAATACACCCGCTATATAGAGAATAAATATAAATAAATAAATAATAAATATCGGTGGAAAATGCACATTACACCATCTAGCCCCAAATTAAGCGTAGCTTGTATTATCGTGACCAGATGACTGATAGAATACTTATATATTTTGTCACACTAATGTTTGTCCTAGGAGGGAATAGAACCCTCAACAAACAGCGTAGAAGGAATAGCCAACTAGCCTGAGATACCAGTCAATAAGCGTAATAATATTTTTTTTTATTTATTTATATGCGAGTATATGTAGCTAGGTGAGTAATAATATTCGTAGACGGGGAGGGATTTGAGGAGGGCTGAAGATCAGGCTCAGTGGCGTGCCATGGGAGAGGCCTATGTCCAGCAGTAGACTACGTCTCATAAATAAAGGTAACTAGCTGTTTCCCGTGGCTTAGTCACCGTGGTTGATAAAAAGTAGATAATAATTGAACGAATGAATGTTTCGGAAAATTTACATAGCATAATCGCGGTTTTCGCGGTTTGACCATAATCCCGAATGCATTTTTTTGAAAACCTTTCTAGCGAGAACCTACGGCTCTAGAGGAAGCTGCATACCAAATTGCATTCCAATCCGATCGGTGGTTTCTGAGATTTCGTGATAAATGAGTGAGTGGTATTTGACAAATATAAGTAGATCCTAATGATATTTGAAAAACTTTAATATACCTTATGTTTTTTATGATTTTGTTCGTGTATGTCGTTTCTGAATTTCTGATGGATAGTGTTTCCAGATATATTTTCTGAGTACAGTTTAATAAAAAAAAAAAACATTTTATATATTTTTAATAAGATTGTTCGCGATTTGCTTTCTCTGTAATATTTATGTACGGTCGTCTTGCTTGACGGTCACCGTTTTGTAAGGACATTAGATTAAATTTGAAATCCGGAATCATTGATGTTTGTCAGACTTTTGACAAACTAACATTATTATATATAGTTAGTGGTATTGTTGTTTAAGTTATTTCATGTAAGTGTATGTAGAAAAGACATATACGCAATCTAAGTACTTACATGACATGACATGAGTATCTATATCTTAAAATTAATATTCATTTATATTTTAAAAATATTTTACTCAGTGAATATATATATATTTTCCATTATTTTTACGTTTTTTAACACAAGACCACAGAAGAGTTGGGATGATGATATCAGAGAGGTGGCAAGAGCGATGTGGAACAGAGTAGCTCAGGAAAGATCAGAATGGAAAAGGTTGGAGGAGGGCTTTGCCGATTGGCAAACAGACCTTCAGAAAACCAGCAAGCAGCAAATACTAGAATAAGTTCTTTAAGTTTTTAAGTTATTATGTGTGTATTAGAACATTGTTATTAGGTTAAGTTGATCTGAATAAAAGTCTATATTATTATTTGTTTTTTAAATAAATCAATTATTTATAATTATAAAATCAAGTTTTCTTCGAATTATACTCAGGTATATTAAAGACATACAAGTTCATATGTTTATTAAAATAAATTAAGGGACTTATCTAATTATGGTGGCGGCAATGGGCTTGCAACCTGTCGTATGGAATACTAACTAAAATATTTAGACGTGTTTCTGACTACCTCTTTCCACGAAAAAGGTAACTAAAGGGTCCTTGGAGATTCCTGTTGCAAGTGTTTTTTTTTTATATTTGTAGTGGCAAACATCTCCACAAACATTCGTTAATTATATTATAAATTGGAATGTCTGTTTGGAACGTCTTCACGACTAAACAGTTAGATGGATCTTGATGAAATTTGGTATGCAGATAAATCGTAATTTGAGTTTTAATTTTTATTAAACATATTTTTATGTAGGTACCATGCGTGCGAAGCCACAGGCAGAAGCAAGCTCAGAAACAATAGACAATTTATTATTTTCATGATTTTACCATTCAAAGGTTACTAGTATCAATTGATTCCTTTCATTATCTTTTAACGAGTTTTATTAAAACTGGTCGAGCGTGTTTCCGAATAAAGGACAGATATTTACAATGAAAATAATGTATTTTTTATTATAAGTGAGGTTATATGTTAATGTTATCATCCGATATCGTTGTCGGCGATCGTTATTATATATTAAAATACATAATGAGTTTTATTATGTACTAGCTGTCCCGACATTGTCCTGTCAACTGTCAAACTACTGACAGTTTTGTCAAACGCCATAAGGTTACATTAGAAAAGTTCATATCGTCTTTAAGTTTCTATATTTTCTAATATTCCACGCAAATTTCTTAATTTTTTTTGCTCTTGACAATATAAACACAACCAACGCCTAGGACCAGGACGAGATTCTTGCCAGTTCTTCTAGGGCTATAGTTAGGAGGAATTAGCAACTGAATTTACCTAGTATGTAAGACGTCTCAAAGTGATCCTTGTGATTGTATTGCATAAAGAATTATTAAGAATTAGCGAATTTAAAAGCGATAAAAGCGAATTAGCTTTTATAATGGTGAAAATATAACTGATAGAATATTTATTGGCTAGTTTGTCAGCTCAGTTGGTAGTAGCTCTGCCTTCTGTGCTGTAGGTTGAGGGCTCGATTCCTTCCCAGGACAAACGTTTGTGTGATGAACATAGGTGTTTGTTGTGAGTCTGGGTGTTATAAAGTATCATAAGTATGTATTCAAAAAATTATAAGTAGGTATAGCTTGTTTTATGCTCATCTAGTCACCATAATAACATAATACTATGCTTAGTTTGGGACTAGATGGTGTTGTGTGCACCATACTGATAGAATACTTATTTAAATAGATATTTATGATATTTTATAACACCCAGACACAGAACAAACACCTATGTTCTTCATACAAATGTTTAGCACAAGGCAGAGCTACTACCAACTGAGCAGACAGGCCAGTCAATAGTCAATAATTCGCTACCATCTTTGCAATAACGATCACTAGGCCACATGACCACTAGGTCAAACTAATCAGGATTATCGAAATCGTTTAGTTTTGAAATGTTTACTCTGATCACGGTCAATTATGGATTAAATATTTTAATACAATTAACTATTGACTTACCATTCATTAATGTTGAAAGCCTCTTAAAACTAATGTGATGGTAAAATCTGATGCTCTATATACTCATTGACGTTATAATGACAGTTAAATGAGCGAATGACAAAAGAACGAGGAATGAATGATTATATTTTTCAAACGTTTTAGACTAGCAGGTCAATATGGGATATTAATACGTGAAGTAAATTTTTTTACGAAAATTGCGCGGACGGAGGAGTAAGAAATTTCGCACACTTATAGTTTATATAGAGAAGGAGTGCAGAATCCTTTTTATTTTTTAAGATTTTTATTATTTAAATTACTTATTGTCGAATTTCGACCAGTGGGCGACCACTAGTATCCATAAATTTACCTATTATCTCTTTAAAAACTCTTACTATTGTTATAAATATCAATATCGATAACGATATAAACGTATCGGTATCTGCCCTTGTCCCCGCCCTAACGTCCGCTGTTGCAACACCCAATGGCCGAATTATGAAAGTGAACATCCAATATTATCGTTAAATCCGTTAAGATGTTATTGAACAAGGTCTTAAAAACATATTAACTATCAAATTATTTTCCTTTCACAAAAAATAAAAGCATAATCAAAAAAACGATCAAATGCGAAATACGCGTCTGAGAGAACCTACCTACCTATATTTTTACGATAATGGTTATTAATTGACTTCATAATAGGAGGAGCTTCTCAATTCGACTGTATTTTTTTTATGTTTGTTACCTCATAATTCCGTCATTCATGAACCGATTTGAAAAAAACTGATTTCATGTAAAAGGATTCCCGATTAGTCCCATATATTTCATAAAAAATCAGATTAATTTTTTTTTTAAAAAATACTTCATTCACTTGGATGAAACGAAATTTTGATGTTTTGCTTTTGAGTTGCTGACGATTCGGACACAATTTATTCGGACACAGTGTCCCAATTGACACTTTTGATTTTAATATTTTCTTTACTGTCGATTCGGACACCATCAAACTATTGAAGCTTTTGAGTACAGTCAGGCAAAAAAAAAATAAGCTTAATTTATACGTGAAGTCGGTTGTCTGTTTAGTTTTTAAATCGTAATTATTTTACCATCCAATTCAAGGCAACTACCTAGTACAAACTATTAAAGCACCCGATAAGTTGGATTGAAGGAAAATTAACTATGTAGTGAGCTGGATCATTTGAGCGATCTATATATCGTTTTAAATGGTCTATATATAGATAGCTCAACTGATCCACATAATAAGTAGCATTCGGGAATTACGACACTTCGTAATAAAATCGTATAATTTTCCACTGAAGAAAAATAATGTGATTCAGTTGAGCTATCTAGGGACCGTTTGATTTGATTTAGATATAGATCAGCCGATCCAGACAGTACTAACATTAAGGAATGACGACATTTCATAATACTTCGTAATAAAAAAATTATAATTAATTAAGAAGGTATTAAAATGCCTTCTCCCACAAACACAATACTCTTAAACTCATTTCCGAATATACCTAACACACGCTCACTCACACGCAGCAATACGCAGTAAAAAGTTTTAGTGTTTTTTTTTTAATATTTTTTTTTATGAAGTAGTCTTTATATTTTTATATAATAGAAAACCAGCCCTGCGTAAACCATGTTAGCGCAGATATACTGTAACTGTATAAACTGTAAATGATCTAGTAAAATATTTTTTAGCAATATCTTTTTGTATTTGTATTATATTCAACTGAAGAAAAATACCGTGATACGGTTCAGCTATCAACGAACTTAAAACAATCTATAGATAGCCCAACTGATCCAGATAATAAGTAACATCCGGGAATGACGACACTTCGTAATAAAAACGACTGATAATATTCCATTGAAGAAAAAATACCTGCAATTATTTGACACGAATGCTCGCGTGCTCAGCCTAGTTTGTATCCTACACGTGAGTAAATTCTAGATAAATAATTGTCTTGGTTTTTATAAAAACGTGCGCTTGAGCAAAGAGTTCTGAAAAGTTGTTTGAACTTTTCGAGTTATTCCCATGACGGCCCGTGTCGAGCCGTGGTGAGAAATGTAAAATACAGAACCAATACCTTTAACATTTTAAATAATCATAAAAAACACATTGTGCTTATCAACATCTTAATTTTCGTTCAAAACGGGATATTTATGTATATATGAGTTTTTTCTGGTTTCCGATATTTCGGCACAGTTGCATGCGCCACACACACAAAATGGTGCATACAAAATTATGTTCAAAACCATGATAGTTTTAGAAGTTGTATCAAGATCTCTTTAAGTACAGCATTATTTTATTTTAAATTACACTTAATGGTTTTGTTTTTTGATTATAACATTATGTTTTAAGTTTAAACCTTGTATTTCTTTACACTCCTGTATTTATATTATTTGTGTATAATATTTGCATTTCTTTAAACGGGACCGAAAATTTTCAATAACAGACTGACAAGTGGTTGTTGCAAAAAAACTGCATTTATTTCATTGCATACTATTGTGTTCTTTTAATTCTTCAATAGCATTAAATCTCTGGGTAGGTAGCTAATGTAAACAATATTTTTAAAGTATCCAGAGTAAAAGTTAATTAAAGACAAATGCGGGTTGAGGGTTATACCTGTTAATCGTTGTTGGGTCAGGTTTTGCCCAAAAATTTCATAAATTGTGTATTATTTTTATTCCTGTTACGGTCCGTTACTTTTATAATTGAATTAAAATAAATGAAATGCTTTAAGACCGTTTAGCGAGACCCTGTAACACAAGTAAGATGTCTCAGCACCCATAAAATTGAAAAAAAGGAATTCTGTTTTTATCTGTAAGTAATTGTGTAATTATTTACTATATTTTAATTCAAAATTAGTAACAGAAAAATACGAAAACAAAAAAAAGTTAGAAACTGTATTCTGTATTTGTATTATATTTTGTATTTCAGGTCCTAATATTTTAACATAATAAGAAACTGTTTGACCTTTACAGTTTTATTATAAGTATTGTAGTCTAAATAACAAACCGAACAGATTTTAATATATTATGTGCAATGAAATAAAAATCGAAAGAAAAATTCTATAATCACAAGGACTACTTTGAATCGTCTTTTTCAATACAAGGTGAATCTAGGTGCCGGTTCCTATACCCAGTTCAGGAAGAATCCGACAAGAAACATCGGTTTTATCGCTTTTTTGTATGATCATTGTTAATTTTGCTTAGGATGCCGAGTCGAGTTGTAGCAGATTCGTCTCAAGCTTTTTTGTTATTTAAATAATCTGATATTTTATAAGCTTATTGAGTTTTTGTTTAATTACGTTTTTAAGTTTGCCAATCGATAAATTTATCATGTTGTTTGGGACCTTATAAAAGTCTACACATTGCTCTTTATAAGATGTAGGTACTTACTTTGGCGAGCCTAATTGTGGGTACAGCGAGTTTATCTTTATTTATTTGATCTTACTATATTTTTCTCATTTTTTTTCACTGCAGTGTAAAAACATTGCGTGATAGCTGGCTCCTATCTGGCAGCGTTAGCATTCAACGTGGCAATGTCGCCAGTGTTTTGGAGACGCTGCCGTCTGCCAATTATCTGTCAGTTGAGCTATTCATAGATCGTTTTAAACGGTTCTTAGATACTTAAACTGTTTCACACATATTTTTAACCGACTTCAAGAATGAAGGAGGTACTGAATTCAGTTGTATATTTGTTTAACCTCATAATTCCGTCATTTATGAACCATTATAAAAAAATGTTAAAATATATACTTTCCGATTTGTCCCATATAAATTTCATTAAAATTGGTCGAGTAGTTTGCTTTTTAAATCACAATAGCTGGAAAAAATATGTCATTCAAGTGTCATCGTATTTTTATATAAACTAGTGGTCGCCCATAATTATTTAAAAACAAATGTATTTTTTATGCATAATTAAAAAAAAATATTAGCTTTCTGCTCTCCTTCTCTATATAAACTATAAATGTGCAAAATTTCATACTCCTCCGTCCGCGCATTTTTCGTAAAAAGAGGTACAAAGTTTTTGCTTCACGTATTAATATATAGATGAAGTTTTTAGGTTTTAAATCGTAATTATATATTACTGTATATTATTTTATAATTTCTATAAATAAATGTTCTTTATTCTTAATAACTTTGTTTTTGGAAGACGATATTATTCGATTAATCGCTAATTCGATAATGCTTTAATCGCTGCATAACATTTCAACATCATTACACAATTATGTATTTACATTAAAAGCATAATAAATTAAATAAATATTTATAGTTACATTAGAATTTCAATATAACATGTTTTTAATATAATACATGTAATTATATGAATATTAATCATTATCACTGACCTTAGCCCTTGACATCGGGAATTTAATCATAATGTTATTAATGCAAAATTGTGTCGGAATGTTTATTAAATAAATAAATAATCCCGGACATTTCACACAGCATCATCTGGCCTCAAAATAAGCATACATATTATACATAGAAACACCCAGAGCCAAGACAAATACTTGCAAATTATACAACCTTTTTGAGTCTCAGCCGGGCCTTGTCCCACTAAGACACAGGGGTCGTTAAATTTAAATATAAAGAGAAAATATTTACCCTCTAAATTTATCTTATTATCCCATTACTAACGTAGCGTTAAAGTATAGTTTGTCTTTGTTATTCTAAAGTCAATAGATAGAGATGGAAACACATTTAAATGCATTAGCTTTTATGCGAGTACAAGACACACCTTAATTTTCTGTTTCTTTGTGATGGATAAACTCAAAAACTACGTTACCGGTTTCAAAAATTCAAATAAATGAGGTTGTGTGTGTGTGAATGGGTGTGTTTGTGTGGATGGGTGTGTGTGGTGTGTGTAATTTCACATCATAAAAAGGTTTTCCGTGTCGTCATAGGACAGTGATTGCAACCATTGTAGGAAGAGGATATGTTTAATTAATTATTTAACCTGTTTAACGTGTTATATACTTTTAAATACATACTTATGATACTTTATAACACCCAGATACAGAAAAAACACCTATGTTCAGCACACAAATTCCCTGGGAGGGAAATCGATGGGAATCGATGGGCAATGGACCAAACATGCGTCCATTCATTACATTCGTAGATATTCTTATCACGTTATTTTTAAGCTATGTCTTAGAGAATAGGCAAAAATATCACAGTCACGTAAAACGTGTTAATTTTACGTAAGTGCGAGTTTTGACAGATCGAAACTGTTGCGCACGCGCAATACTTGCGACAGATGTCATCCTAATATTGGAAAGTTACAAAATGTATTTGTTATTTTGCTATTATTTGCATTATTGTAAAATATTTTCGGTTCTTTATTTGGTTTACCGCCCTGCTGTATTAAGCGATGATTAGCGCGGTCATCATTACTGGAGATTCAATTGAAATACCGTTTAGTTTCATCATTAAATCATACATGAAGGGTAGTCTTTTGAAGAAAGCGTGTTATAATATAAATGACTAAATTATTGAAAAGAATGCATGACCTCATGTCGCTCTGCCCTCAGACAGTTAACCAACACATTTGAAATGTATAAACTCTCTTGTATAGTTTTTCGTAGTTAAGGTAGTTATAAGATGGATCATGCAAAAAAGCGCTAGGACCAGGACGAGTTTCTTGCTAGTTCTTCTCGGGCTTGGGTTAGGAGGAATTGGCACCTAAATTCACCTAGTATGTAAGACGTTTCAAAGTGATCCTTGTGATTAAAGATAAAGTATCTTTTGACTTGGCTTGACTTTGACTTGATTATCAACAGCAGACTTTTTATAAACAACTGATCTAGCAAACAAGCTTACGTCCCATCTGATGGTTACTCAGATTGTAAGCCATATCAGTTGACGGTCTCTGTAGCGCAATGGGCGAAGGCCAGGCAACTGATAAGAGTTTATTTGCTTCCCAATATTACAGCACAGGTTCAGCCATGATCGTGATCGGTAATTTCCTGTTTGAGTGAAAATTAGTATTACAAATTCTTGATAGTCGCATAATAATACAAGATTAATTATCACGGATGAAGGAAAAAGCAATAACCCTTCATATTAAATTACTAGCTGTCCCGTACGCGACTTAACTTCGTTTAAAAAAAGAAACTAATTGGAAATCTAAATCTTTCTCGAATCCACTTAAACACACCAAAATAATCATCAAACGCGGTCCAGCCGTTTAGGAGGAGTTTATATACAAACATACGTACAAAGATTTAAATATATAAAGATACTACATAACACCCAGGCACAGAACCAACATTATCTTAAAATAGAAGCTGTCAAACGATTATGGCAACAGTGGCCTTAAATATTCGCAAATAACTCTCTTCGTGCAAACTCGGCTTTAATGTCAAAATGGCATCGGAAAAACCGAATCTATCAGAACAACTTTGCATAATAAGTAGACGGTTTTACCAGATTTGTTTAAAATTAGTCACTATGTACCTACCTATTTGAGTATCTTTCAGATTGTATTGTTCATATATTATTCACTAGCTGCCCGCAGCTTCGCACGCGTGGTACCTACGTAAAAAGTGGCGTATGTCCTATTCCAAGGTCCCATCTATCTCTATATCAAAATTCATCGATATCGGTTCTGTGGTTTAAGCGTGAAAACGTGACAGACAGACAAACAGACAGAGTTACTTTCACATTTATAATATTAGTATAGAACTATAGATTATTTATTTAGACGACCTCTGTGGTGCAATGGAAAAGTCGGCCTGAAATGCAGAAGGTTGTGGGCTAGATTCCCGTCGCGGGACAAATGTTTGATCTGCAAATTTTTGTTTCGGGTCTAAGTGTTTTTCGATGTATGATATGTATTTACAATATGTAAGTACCTAATCAGTCATGTGGTTCCCATAACACAAGCTCTGCATACTTTGGGCTAGATGATGCTGTGTGAAATGTCTATCCAGCTAATTTATTTATAAATAAATAAAGATTGTATTACACTTTCAAAACTCCCGTGAGTTGTACTATACATTTAGATAAACACGGGCTTTACTCACGTATTATTTTGTTGATGGAGGCACTGACTTTGTTTCGATTCATCTAGAGAATCTTCATCAGGGTGAGTTTGATGCGCGGTCCGCTCGTTGCCGCTCGAGTTCACGGGTCGCACCAATGTCGGTGCCTCCATCGACAAAGTAATAAGTGAGTAAAGCCCGTGTTTATCAAAATGTAAAGACTGTATTAGTTTAGATATTTAGTTAACACGTTAAGTTTGTTTATTTATAAGCCAACAAATCAAAAGATTGAAATTTAAATTAACAGTACCTGGATGACCGTGCTTTGCTCGGTATAAAACACGGATAAAAAGACGATTTCTAAAAATGAAACCTAGCTAGATCGATTTATCGCCCCCGAAACCTCCTGCATACTAAATTTCATGAATATCGTTGGAGCCGTTTCCGAGATTCAGATTATATATATACATATGTATATACAATAATTACTTTTAAAGGTATTAGATAGATTATAAAATAATAAGTTGTTTGTTTTTTGTTAAACTCAAAAACTACTGAACCGCTTTAAAAAATTCTTTCATTTCTTTCATATAAAAAGCTACAATAACAGCGAGTAACATAAGCTGTATTTTATTTTTCAAAAAATCAGAGATCCTCACGAAAACTGCAATAATGCAACTCAAGATATCAAAAAATTACATAAAAAAGTCATTATTTGGCGCGCGCTGCGAAAACTGTCAATTACCTATACATATAATAATGTACTACATCTTTATAGTATTCACTAATACCTACAAAAAACTCCACAAGGCTTTATTTCTATCTTCTATATAATAAAAATCAATTGCTGTTCGTTAGTCTCGCTAAAACTCGAGAACGGCTGGTCTGATTTAGGTAATTTTAGTTTTGAATTATTTGTGGAAGTCCAGGGAAGGTTTAAAATGTGAGTAAATGTGAAAAAAATGCTTGTTTTTTTATTATTTTTTATTCTGAGGCGGTACGAAGTTTGCCGGGTCAGCTCGTCTATTATAATTAAGTCTCAATAACAGCTATTTGTTCAAATTAGTCAATATAAATAAGAGTAGGAAAAAGATGATGGAACCATTGCGAAGCCGAGGCCGCGCTCTATTCAATAACAAGAACCATTTTGAATCGTATAATATGCAAAGTAAATCTAGGTGCTTGTTCCTTCTAACCCACTCCTAACTAATTACAATAATTTAAATGCTAATGCCATAGAATACATTTTTATAAGCGCGGGTTTTACTCACGTATTATTTTATCGATGGAGGCACCGACACTGTTTCGATTCATCTAGAGAATCTTCATCAGGGTGAGTTTGAACCGCGGTCCGTGAGTTTTCGCGAGCGTTCACGGCGAGCACTAGTTTGAGTTCACGGTTTGAGTGCGAACCGTGATCTCGAGCGGCAACGAGCGGACCGCGGTTCAAAATCAGGCTTAGATGAATCGTGACGACGAAATTAATTAAATGTTTTTGAAAAGATTTAAATTTCAGATCTCCTTAAGGTACATAATTTCTGTATCATTTAGTTCCTCAATAATTTAAGGAATGAAGGAGACCATGGAGTCCTTGTGTCCCCACAATACAGGCTCTTCAGTCCTAGTGTGGGGAACAGGTCTACTCTGGCCTCTTTTTTTTTTTTTTGATACGACTGCAGCAGAAGTGTAACTGGATATATTAGTCTAGTCCATAAGTTATATTGTACCAGAATACAAACATTGAATAAAACATTTTATCTTTTTTTTATTTTATTAATCTGTATATTTTTACATCTTCTATTTTATTTTTATTTTTGTTAAAAATCTCACATAACGATTTTTTATATAAATTCCGGAAATACTTATTTTTTGTGAAATTTGGCTTACTTACTGTAATTCAGTCAAACTTAAATGATATGATTTTATCATGATTATGGACCTAAATATCAATAAGTTCAGTGTGATATTCAACGTAAGTTCAACGTAATAGAACTACTGAGCCAAGCAACACGTGGTCAAGTCAGCTAGTATTCGATATATAATAATAAAATGCCGTGTCTTGCAAAATCTCGAAAATATATAGTTTTTTATTTAGTTTCCCTCAACACTAAGTTTACAATCATATTAATTTTAAGGTCGAAGTTCACCGGGTTATCAATTTAGGAAGTAAATTAAATTGAATTGAAAAAACAGATCAGCATTTTTTTGCCTATTTTATGTTGAAATTATATTTTTTTTTACTTCTGGTGTCATCTGTTCCATCAATGGAGCTGGAATTACTCTCAGTAGCCCCATGGGGAATTATGATTTTTTCACCTTTTTCACAACAATTACTTGCTTGCAAGCTGATGTTGACGATGATGGAAACCTAAATGGAAGTGTTCAGCTGAAATCCTCGATGAGTCATAAATATAGACTTGGGCTCCTTAATCTAAGTGTTTTGAAAATAAATATTTTTTGTAATGACCGAGATATGGCGAAACTATAAACCTTGTTGAACTTCGGAGTCCTAAAACTTTTTTTTTATATTTTTTTAATACCTACTTACATTTATAATAAATTATTTATTAAAAATATTAAAAAATATACGAATTATTTAAACGCACAATTTTAAACCTTGTTTTTTTTCTTTATTATTGTAAAAAGTATAGATTATATTTAATGAAGTATTAATGGGTTTACAAAAGCCTACTCAATAGTCAAACCTATAAAATAAACTTTAAAAACGTTCTTTCTTTTTATTAAAAAAAACTGTATAGTCTAAAACCACTGCACATTTAAACAAGTGTTCAAAAAATAATATATATTGCTTTATAAATTAATGTGCGTGTAGCACATTAATTTATAAAGCAATATTAACATGCATCCAATAAAATAATTATTATTTTCTAAATAAATATGCACCGCATCCTAATAATTTCGACAAAAAAATATATCAGTAAATATCCTGACAAAAATTTTAAATTCATAAAATTTTCCAATTATATAATTCACAAAAATAAATAATAAAAAACTCACATTATTTAAACAACCACTCGTCACTGAAACCAAGCACACACTGCCACGATTGTCCTGCGCCGCGTATATAACTGTCACTTATTTTTTAATTTTTGTTTTTAATCCGCGGCAACCGCTGGTCGGTCGGTCTGAGGAGTATCAAGCTGTAGGTCGCGAGAAAAGAGGTTTATATATACAAGAGTTTATGAAACAGCGACCTCGCGCAAAGGGATACTGAATCATCTTTAAGTTACCGACAACTTCAATTTCCCTCTTAAGAATCATTGCTTACTTTGTTGAATGCAATGCTACTGTGTAGTAATGTTAACAAACAGCACAGAAAGTATATAATATGACCATTGATCATTAAATTAATAAAAATAGGCTAAACTAATAATTTAAATGACATTTATCTACCTAATCTATTTATCTATCTAATACCTTTGTATATATACAAAGGTATACATATATATATATATATCCGACCTCTGTGGCGCAATGGGCTAAGGTCCGACTGAGACGCAGAAGGGTTTGGTTCGATTACCGCCGCGGGACAAACGTTTGTATGATCTGCAAGTATTTGTCTCGAGTCTGGGTGTTTCTATGTATAATATGTAAATAAATAATAATATATAAAAGTAGTATATCAGTCATGTGATACCGATAACACAAGCTCTGCTTAGTATGGAGCCAGATGGTGCTGTGTGAAATGTCCGGGATTATTATTATTATATATAATCTGAATCTCGGAAACGGCTCCAACGATTTTCATGAAATTTAGTATGGGAGGTTTCGGGGACGATAAATTGATCTAGCTTGGTTTCATTTTTAGAAAACGTCGTTTTATCCGTGTTTTATGCGGATACCGAGCAAAGCTCGCTTATCCGGGTAATTACGTTTTAAAAACTAAAAAAAAACCGACCTCATTATTAGATATATTCCAACAGCCTGCTGACCACCGTGGTGCAGGACCTCCGCTCCAGTATGACCACTGGATGATGATGCTGAAACCGGTATCATCGCTGGTGGCTCAATAGTCTCTCTAAGACAGAATTATAAATACCTATAAATTTAACATAAATGATTTATTACTATTAATAATAAAATTTGAGCCTGTGAAAATACAACGGAGTTGAGAACCTCCACCTTTTTTGAAGTTGGTTAAAAAAGTTTTTATTAAACGATTTATTATTTTTCGAAATTTGAAAACATCACTAACAAGTAACACTACACAAAATATTGAAATTTCGTTTACTTGGATGACAATTTTTTTTTCATTTTTTTTTTCCAGTTATTTTGATTTGATGACCTTTGTGGTGCAGTGGGCGAAGGCCTGCCTGAGACAAAGAAAGTTGGCGGGTTCTATTCCGGTCACGGGGCAAATGTTTGTATGATCTGCAAGAATTTGTCTCTGGCCTGGATGTTTTACTAAGTGTCTAAGTGGTATATCAGTCATGTGGTACGCATGACTTTTATTTGTGTTTTGGCTCGACATTGATGGCTAGGTAATATTCATATTTTTTATATATATTTTTATTAACCTAATTATACTGACTATTTCTTTGACATTGTAAATAAGTATTTATAGTCTATTTATATTTCAAATATTTTGTTTAATATTTTGGTATGTTTAATAATTCTATACTAATATTATAACGAGAGAAGATTTGATTATTTGTTTGTAATTATAGGCTCTGAAACTACTTGACCGATTTGAATAATTCTTTTACCGTTGGAAAGTACACTATCTCCGGGTGACATAGGCTACTTTTTATTCTGGGAAAATTGGTTTGTCCCGAGAAAAATCTTTTACGCAGGCGAAGCTGCGAGCTATAGCTAGTATATTTTATTTTGAGAAAAAAAAAACTATTTTTCTTATAGGAATAAGTTTAGCTGTTTTTAATACCTAAAAATGTAACCTAAATAGATTTAGTCTGAAAAGTGCTATTATTTATGATTTTGGCTTTAACTATTTTAGTTTTTTTAGTTTTAGTTAATTATTTTTAATCTAAATTTAAGCTGTTCCCTGTATAATATGTACTGTATTTTATGGAAAATGCTGTGCATACCTGTAATTGGTAAAAATTTCATAAAATTTTATCTACACTATAATATAATTAAAAGGAATGATTTCTATTTTTGTATTTTTGTATGTTAGTAGACCGATTTGAAAAATTATTTTACCGTTGGAAAGATACACTATCCCCGGGTGACATAGGCTATTTTTTATCCCGGGAAAATTTGATTGTCCCGGGAAAAATCTTCAACGCGGGCGAAGCTGCGCGCGTACAGCTAGTTTTTAGTATATTAGATTCGTGTTTATTATGTGTACTGTTGGCGATGCCTGATAAATAAATAAATAAACTTAAAAAAAATCTGTCTGTCTGTCTGTCTCGCTTTCACGCCAAAACTACTGAACCCATTTAAATTAAATTTGGTACACAGATAGTCTAAAGTCTGAGAAAGGACATACTTTTTAATTGGAAAAAAGTGTTGTAGAGGGTTGAAAGGTTGTATGAAAGTATTGTCATTTTCAGAACTAGAAGCAAAAAATTTGAGGCTGTTGATCCTTTTTTTTCGGATGGGGGGTTGTCCTACGCTTCGTTTTCCTGTCCTTGGTCGCCATTCGAGAACTTTTACTCCCCAACGGTTATCAGTTCTGCGAGCTATATGGCCTGCCCATTGCCACTTCAACTTTTGAGCGCTACGTCGGCGACTTTGGTTCTTCTACGGATTTCCTCGTTGCGGATTTTATCACGTAGTGAAACATCCAACATAGCTCTCTCCATTGCACGTTGCGCGACTCTGAGCTTGTGTATGAGGCCAATAGTCAGCGACCAAGTCTCAGTTCCATATGACATCACTGGCAACACGCACTGATTGTAGACTTTCGTCTTGAGGCTCTGCGGTATCTGTGACTAGAAGATGTGCCTTAATTTCCCGAACGCTGCCCATCCGAGTTGGATTCGTCGGCTGACCTCTTTGTCAAAGTTTGCCTTGCCTAGTTGAATTGTCTGACCCAAATAGACATAATGGTCTACAACTTCGATTATATCGCTCCTAACATGTACCGATACGGGTGCAACATGAGCATTTGTTAATCCTCCTTTGGATTTTTGTCTTGCTCATGTTCATTTTAAGACCCGCCTGTTGGAAGTGAGGCGTTCGCCATTGATGTTGATACCATGTCTATGCCAGTACAAGAGCTTGAAAACATCCTCCAATGCAGAGGTGAACAGTTTCGGAGAAATAACATCTCCCTGTCTCACTCCTTTATGCAATGGGATTGGATTCGTGCTCTGGTCCTGGAGTCGGATAGACATGGTGGCGTTACTGTACTGACATTTCAACACTTCGATATACCGATAGTCGATTTGGCACCGCTGGAGTGACCGCAACACTGCCCAGGTTTCGACAGAATCAAAGGCTTTCTCATAATCCACAAACGCTAAACAAAGTAGCTGGTTATACTCTTCGGTCTTCTGTATAACCTGCCGGAGTGCATGGATGTTGTCTATGGTGTTAAAGCCTTTTCGAAACCCGGCTTGTTCGGGAGGCTGGAAGTCGTCAAACCTACGAGTGAGACGATTTGTAACTACTCTCGAAAACAGCTTATAGACATAGCTCAACAGCGAGATGGGCCTGTAATTCTTTAAGAGGGTGTTATCCTTTCTTAAAGAACAGTACCACCACGCTCCTGTTCCACGCCTCTGGCATAGTTCCATCGAGGATGACGGAGTTGAACAGCTTCTGGAGGACCTTAAATACCGGTGATCCACCTGCTCTCAGAAGCTCTGTCGTTATTCCGTCTTCCCCCGGTGCCTTGTTGTTCTTAAGCTGCTTGAGAGCCGTTCGGATCTCGTATAGGCTGACGTCCGGAATGTCTTCAGTATAGTGTCGGGTTAGGCGGGCTCTTGCATCGGTAGTCGTGCTTGTAGTAGGACTTGAGGATGCCTTCTCGAGCTAAAATTTCTGACTTCGAGGAAACGACACTGCCACAGTCGGTCTTCAGCTTCGTCAACATGCTTTGCTTAATAGACATATCTCTCACAAACACTTTGGAACCTTGCGTTCTATCGAAAAAGCTTATCGAATGGTAGGTTTTTTTATTAAGAGTTAGTAAGGATTTTAGACAAATAACTACTTTAATTACTTTATATAGTAGCTTTGTAAGATCTACATTAGAATATGCCTCCGTAGTAACGAATCCGAAATATTATATCTTAATATAATTATCTTAATCTTAATTATATATAGAGAATATATAAAATAAATTTTACAAACATTTAAAATCTAGATCCGCATTAAAAAGATTATCTCCATCTGTTTTATTGTCTTTGCTTTAGAGGAGAACAGAACGCGATCAAATATTTTTATATAAAACTAGCTGTTGCTTGCGACTTCGTCCGCATTTTTATTTAAAGGAATTGTAGCATATTTTTATTGATAAGTTTAAAACCAATCACCTAACCACCCATTAAAAAGCTCCCATACAAACATTCACTCTTCATTTTACTCCTTTATGAGGGTTATTTTGAAAAATCCTGAAACACGTGTTTCAGGATTTTAAGTATCGAAACCAAATTTCAAAGAAATAACACCACCCGTTAAAAAGTTTCCATACAAACTTTGACACCCCATTTTACCCCTTTGTTAGGGTTATTTTGACAAATCCTGAAACACGTGTCCATTTATTTTGCATTTTAATTATTTAAATCAAGTTTCAAGCAAATCGCTCAACGCGTTAAAAAGTTTCATACATTCGTTTTCACCCCTTTTCACCTTCTTAGGGATTGAATTACAAAAAACCTCGCTTTAGTGGGTGTTTTTGCTATAAAAAGGAAGTACCTTCCAAATTTCAGCTTTCTAGCTTCAGCGGTTTCGGCTCGGCGATGAACAATCAGTCAGTCAGTCAGTCAGGTTAAGCTCTTTTATATGTATAGATTATTAAAGGCCATGTTGACTCTCCATACCTGCTAGATATATTTAGATTTAGATGCCCTCGTATCAGCTCTAGAATAAGTCATCTTTTCAGCCTCACACATCCCGAACCATATATGAGTCAAATGCTTTTATCAGTCGATCTATGACATCTCATAACAACTAACAACTACTTTTCAAACATTGATTTTTTCGACCTCTCTCTTTCTATATTTAAGCAAGGTTTAAGCTTAAGCAAGTAAGGAACCAACTGCAAGCTTCGAATTCTTTTTAAGTTACTTAGTGTTCAATTTCTTTTTATATTTGTATGTTTCATTATTTTTATTTTGTTAAATTCCACTAATTCCTTATATACTTTCTTAAATGGTTATATAAATTAGTGGAGACTTCATTGGATTAAGCACTATAATTTAATGATTTAGTAATATAATATAGTTCTGTTTGTTTTCCCAAATTAAAATATAAGCTTAAAAAATATATTTATTCCTTCCTTAACTGCCTAAACTTATTTTATTATTGATTAACAAATACAAACGATTTAATTACTAACGTCTGAGAGCAATTAAATGAAACGCAGAAACTAATCAATTGAAGGAATGCACGAATGCTAGGAAATGTTGTAATTAATATATTTTCGAGTTCTGAATTAAACATTGTACATCATTCAATTCATCTAATTCATTCGTACATATATTTAATTAATTCGTGTCACCCTACGGACAACCGTCTACACTAAAGAAAGGGTCGTGACGGAAAAATCTTACACGTTTTTTCCTCTAGCCCACATCCGCCAAGTCCGTGAAGAGAAATAAGCAAATTCGTTAAAAAAAAATTGTTTTTTTTGTCTGGGTGTTATAAAGTATTAATGTGTATTAAGTATATCTTATCTTATACCCCATAAACGAGCCATTCTTGTATGTATATATATAATCTGAATCTCGGAACATCTTTAACGATTTTCATGAAATTTAGTATGCCCCCTGCATACTAAATTTCTGGGGCGATAAATCGATCAATCTAGGTTTAAATTTTAGGCGCCGCGCAAACGTAGACACTTAGTTGCCGACACGGCACACCATCACAGGGAGCGTAGTTGCTGTGTCCTGTAGCGTCGATCGGACACAGTCGCCCGGTGCTACTACTGGCCACTGGTACAATTCGTTGCTCGTTTTCCGTCAGTCTCACGATGGACGTCGATGAACAAACTCAGTACAATTGTAAGTCAACTGACAACTTTTAGTTTCCAGTTACCGACACCGAACACTTTTCGATCGTCATTGAGTAAGTGGGAGCAATTGGACACAAAAAATGTTTACGTATGCGCAGGGATTGGATGATTTCATCTCACACAAGACACAAAAGTGTCCACGTTTGCGCCCTGCCTTAGAAACGTCGTTTTATCCGTGTTTTATACCGAGCAAGGCTCTGTCATCCATGTGCTAAGTATTATGTATGTTATCTTTCGTCTGATTATGGAATACTCTCTAACGATTTAGACAAACATTGTGAGGAAACCAACATGTAGAATCTAGGTAATAATAAGCTTTATATTAGTTCAATTGTAGTTTTAAACGTCCTGTAAAGTCGGAACCCGGTTCTCTTCGGTATGGAGGAGGGCTCTGGTACTTGCGACACAGTATTTATACTTCTGCGAGTACTATAGTTTCTAAATTGTTATCTACTGTAGCTACATTTTATTATGTTCCTAATAATAATAATAATGCCGGACATTTCACACAGCATCATCTAGCCCCAAAGTAAGCAGAGCTTGTGTTTATGGGTTACATGATGACTGATATACTACTTAATACTTTTTTTTTTGTAAATGCATACATACAAAGACGAGTATATATAAATAGTAGCTATGCAATATGCGGAAAAGTATATAATTCCATACCTGACTATATAAAAAAATTACCATTAAATAAATTTATTAAGGAACTCAAGACCTGGTTACAAGCTAAATGTTTTATAACGTATTGTTTTATATTGTACTAGCTGACCCGGCAAACGTTGTTTTGCCATGTATGTTATTTTTAGGAAACATTTTTATAGGTAAATTAAAGTCATGACAGAAAAAAAAAAATTCTTGCAAAAAAAATAAATCTTTTTAATTACCAAATAAAAAATAAGGGTTGATCGTAGAGGGGTGAAAATTTAGGGTTGCATGTATTTTTGTATGATGTATCATAAAAAAATAAAAACAAAAAATTTTGTCAGAAAAATAAAAAAAAAAAATTAAGGGGTGGACCACCCTTAACATTTAGGGGGATGAAAAATAGATGTTGTTCGATTCTCCCCCCTGACTAATATCCTCGCTAAGGATCACGAAAATCGGTCGAGCCGTTTCGGAGGAGTTCGATTACGCACCCCGTGACAGAAGAATTTTATATATTAGATTATAACGTATCTGAATTAATAAAATGACATAAATTTAATTAAATAATATTCCTAAGTGACGTTAATATTGAATTATTATTATGTTACCTATTTTTTTTTATAAATGTCTCACATTGTTAGAAAATATTGTACACCATTTATCAAATGGTAGCATAGCGAACTTAGCAATTAATAAAACCTGTAATATACCTATGTTCCACAATAAATGAATTATGAATTATGACATATTATACATAGAAACACCCAGACTCGAGACAAATACTTGCAGATCATACAAACATTTGTCCCGCGGCGGGAATTGAACCCGCAACCTTCTGCGTCTCAGCCGGATGTTAGCCCACTGCGCCACAGAGGTTGTCAATAATAAAGATATATAAATATTTGATTTGATTTATCATTTGATCTAAAAAGTTCGAAGATAACCAAGTACACGAAAGGAGGCTCTGAGGCGCATTAAAACATTGACCATACTGGTTTGAAATAATGACACGATAAGAAGACTAAAACAATAATATGTATGTATTTACAAAAAATTAGTACTCAGTCATGTGGTACCTATAACACAAGCTCTGCTTACTTTGGGGCCAGATGATGCTGTGTGAAATGTCCGGGATTATTTGAACGAGCGAGCGCGAAGCGCGAGCGAGTGTCTCTGTTTCAGCTTAGGCAAAAATGCTTTCGTATGTTTGTCCGAACGTCTGTCCTCATGTTTTCCTCTACAGGTCGCATTTCTCAACCGATTCTATTGAAATTTTGTGAGCAGCTTCTATAAATATATAGAATTTGTTTTCGATTCAGTCTTTGGAAATTTTTTTGCCATATCTCCGCCATGGTTGAAAACGTAAAAAAAGTACTATATCAAGCTACAGCTCCCAGAGCCAGAGCTAATAGATATTATTTTTTTTATAATGACTGACAATAGATAATACGTTCCGTAATTATTAATACCGTTAATTACGATTTATCAATTGATGGGTTGTCTTGTGATAATTCTTGTGACCTAAGAGCTGGCTCCTATCTGGCTCAGCGTATTAGCATTGCCATTCAACGTGGCAACGCCGCTAGTGTCTTGGGAACGTTAACTTAATTATATAATTACCTAATTTATGAATTCATTCTAATAATATATCTCCCAATAAAATTAAGTAAGCTAGATTAACGACACTAGATTAAATTTGCATGCCAAAGAATATGGTAGGACATACAATGGACTAACTATTATAAGACTTAATTTGTATCACATATGTTCAAGCAAATAAATAATATTTCATGTCATTTCATTTCATTTCATTTCATTTCAACCTCTGGCAGTGATCTGTATCAGCTATCTATAGATGTACTCCAGTCATCCCGTGACCACGACAGAGTGTAAACCTGTCGAAACGTCGGGAAAAATAGGTAAATAAACGCGATAAATACCCGTAAATATTTATAATAATATCTATAGATCGTTTTAAACGGTCCTTAGATAGTTCAACGTGTATTTTATATTATTGTATATAGGTATATATATATATTTTATTAGAAATTATTAAAATGTAGGTTTTCTTTAAAAGTAATTTATTATTTTTGCTTTTTCACAGACGATTTCAAGTTTCGTACGATAGTGAAATTTTTAACGTCGTACGTTTGAATGTGTTTATTAATTTTTGTTGGTGACTGTACAAAGCTATGCTTTTTAAGAAGATCGAAGAAATAGATAGATAGAGACAACCCGTCAATTGATGAATCGCAATTAACTTAATTAATAATTACGGAACGGATTGACTATTGTCAGTGATAATTATTACAATTATTGTACTTAATCACTAATTAGGACATGTGTAGGCTTTAAGAAACGACCACCGCATTATGACGCTCGTGATCACAACGCACAACTAGAACTAAGTATCTATATTAACCTCTTGAGTGGCGAACCTAAATCTAGACTTATAAATTTAGCGTTAAGCGGCGTTGGCAAAATGTCGGCATACGATGAATTTTCAGAAAGTCAACTATTTTGAACAAACTACTTTATGTATAACATTTCGAGCGCTGGCACTTTTGGGCCAGTTGCGAGTCTACGGCATTCGTACTACTGGTCAAATTGTACCTTCAAATAGCGAAAGGGTTAAGTCATCATCATTGGCCTTCGTTCATTCTATTGAAGATGATTTAGGTGGCGTCAGTAAAGTTACAGAGCAGTTAATTGTACTTAATTGAAAACTTTCGTTCATGGTTCCACTCCAGCAAGCTGAGGTGGGTGAAGTTTCCTCTCCACTGACGCCACTCTGCCTGAGATTCTGTTTGATAGCGCAGGCCTTCCCAGGTACCCACACTAACCTCTCGACATTGTCGACAGGACCCGCAGGAAAGACGAGTCAGTACATGCGGTGTCGGTTCGGTTGCATAATAACGGCACCGAGCCGGACTTGTTTCAAGTTTTCCTTCTCTAAGTAAGTAAGTGTTTGGAAAAATAGCACTTGCTTTTACCCTCGGCTTCGCACATAAAAAATAGCCGTTGTTTTTCCTCATCATACAATCTCGTCTGGTAGAAACCTTGCGGGACCCAAGAGCTGGCTCCTATCTGGCTCAGCGTATTAGCATTTCCATACAACGTAGCAATAATAATAATGCCGGATTTCACACTGCATCTTGCCCCAAAGTAAGCAGAGCTTGTGTTATGGGTATATACACCACCATGACTGATATACTACTTATATCACCCAGACCGGAGACAAATACTTGCAGATCATACAAACATTTGTCCCACAGCGGGAATCGAACCCGCAACCTTTTACGTCTCAACCGAACCTAAGCCCACTGCGCCACAGAGGTTCACCAACGCCAATGCCGCGGACGCTGCCCTCTGGCAGTGATTTGGATCAATTGAGCTCTCTACAGTTCGTTTTGAGCGGTCCTCAGATAGCTCAACTGTTTCACGTGTATTTTATATTAATGTATATTCTGTCTAATTCTGTCAATAAAATATAATAGATAGATACGTATTATTAACAATAGAAAATAAAAACAATAATTACGTTTTAAAAACTAAAAAAACAAACGACTTCGTATACCTATATAAAAAATATCATCGATGTATACAATTTTAGATTTTTGTTGATTTTTAAAAAACCGCTCAACAAATTTTGATAAAATTTTAATTAATTTTAAAACGTCTATAAGTAATCGGTGAACATAGATAAAAAAAACTCTATATATAATTATATACATAAATTAGTTAAATTGGTTGATATTGGTGGCAATTCTGTTGGCACCAACCTAACTAATTTTAGCTAAAATTAGGTTTAGAACTGTCAAATGAAACTTTGTTATTCTGTTGTTACCAACTTTTCCTAATTTAATTTTATCTAATTCAATTAAGCGGTCCTTATTTAGTTAGATGGTACCAACGGAATAGGTTTTACAAATGATATGACTAACTAAAATATATTTTAGACACTCCTAAATTTAGAAATGATCCAACCGAATTGCTACCTTTACCAATTGAACTAATTTATATATAGAACTAACTAATGCACATATTACTAGGATGTACTGTACTGTACTACTATAAAGAACGTTCATATGAAAGCAATGTCAAAAATAAAGCAATACCGCCAACGGGTGGTGACAAACTTCATTACATAGTATAAAACAAAGTCGCCTTCCGCTGTCTGTCTGTCCCGATGTATGCTTAGATCTTTAAAACTATGCAACGGATTTTGATGCGTTTTTTTAATAGATAGAGTAATTAAAGAGTTAGGTATGTATAAAACATGCATAATATAGTAGAGAAACACTGATAATTTTTGAGGTTTCTGTGGTTCTGTGGAGGTTTATGTGATGTTGTATATAAACACATTTTTTTGCGCTTACATTGCGAACGCTGTCTGAACCCTACGAGATAGATCAAAATAATGTACTACAGTATTGTACACCTTAAAAAGGTCACAAAAAAAAGTCCGCAATGATATATGTTTTATCTCTTAGTTTATGTTATTATCTTAGATAACGTTGTGTATAAAGACATTCTGTAGTATATTTAGTATCAGCATTGCACCCGTGCGAAGCCGGGCGGGACGCTAGTATAATCTAAATTAGAGCTAAATCGTTTCTGTTATAGTGATTAGCGCGGTACGAAATATGTCAAAAATAACGTTTGACTTTGGTTTAGCTTTGGTTCAAGAAGAGACTGTTGCCTGAAATAAGTGAAGTACCTGTACAGGACACCAGGGCCAACTCTCCACAGATTTACTAAAATGCCTAAGGTGATCCCTGTTACAGTAGTTGTAAATAAAAAAAGAAAATGTTTATTGACAGCAAAAACTTAACATAAAACAAAGGAAAGTAAAAACTGCTTAAAACCATTAAAATTATGACTATAAGAACATTGTAAATATGGAATTTAAATATAAATGAAAAACTCAATGGGTACTTCTATAATACTATATTATAAATAAATAAATAAAATTATATTTGTTAAATGTCTGTTAAAATCTAATATGAATAACTTTTGATACCCACACTAGATATAATCTGTATCGCAGATATCAAATACGAAGCAATGGCCTCAATTCTGTTGGCACCAACCTAACAAATTTAGCTAAAATTAGGTTTAGACTGTCAAATAAAACTGTGGTATTCTGTTGCTACCAACTTATCCTAATTTAATTAAGCGTTCCTTATTTAGTTAGATGGTACCAACCGAATAGGTTTTAAAAATGCTATGACTAACTAAAATTTATTTAGACAATCCTAATTTTAGAAATGAACCAACCAATTTGCCACCAATATATCAATAAAATAAAATAAGTTATGGAATAAAACATAATTATAATAATTATAGAGAAACGGATGAAACTACAATAATCTAATAGAAAAAAGCAATAGGATTCTTCAGCTGTTCTTGGATTGTTGATAGAAGCAGTAGTTTGTTCAAAATAGTTGATTTTCTGAAAATACATCTTAAGCTGCCATTTTGCCGCCAACAGCGCTTAACGAATAAGGTTTAGGTCTAGTTTTAGATTCGTTACATAAAGGGTTAAGGTAGTAACGTAAATTAAATAAGGTTAGGTAAGGTAAGGTAAGGTTAGGTAAGGTAAGGTAAGGTACCACGGACCTGCTAGGTTGTCCTAGTGGGCGGGGAGGTGAACCCCGACGTGGCGCGTCCCCAGGTGGCGGATAGGGGATCGGCTCCCAGAAATGGGAGCTACCGGTTTACCGGCGCGGACCAAACACCAAAGGAGGGAGTGTTGCGTCGTCCTGCCCGGTTTTCCGCGAGTCGGCTGTATGGGTCAGTTTCCTTGCGGGATTCCGAGTGGGGCGGTGCTTCGTGCGGTGCTTCGTGCAGCGCATCTCGCGCAGGCGGGACGCCCTTTTCAGGGCGCAAGGGGGGGTTACCGTTGGAGAATCGGGGGACTCTCTAACGGTCTGCACGACCCCCCTGCATGAGGGCACGAGGGGTGATTTTTGGTATGAGCAAATTCACCCCTCTATAGAGGAGAAAGGGCCCTTTTTAGGGCCAACCACCGGGGCAAGATGGTTGAATGCTAACGCGACCCCATCTTGTCCCACAAAGGTGGAAGAGGGACTCATCCCAGGTTTTTAGTGGGTATGCCGCCGTGAGGTAGGCGGAGACTCCCACATAACCACCTTGCTCCCCCGGGCAGGTGGTATCCATAAAGGATTTTCCTGGGTCAAAAAAAAAAAAAAAAAAAAGGTAAGGTAAGGTAGGGGTGCAAGGTCGGGTAACCTCCTCGTGGTGCACCCTGGTAACATCGTGGGATACTTCTGTAGTACGCTGGAGAAGTATCGCACGGTGGCCAATAACCCGACACGGAGGATCTCTCCACGTGTCCCTCTGATTAGCAGAGGGCACAGTGAGACGAGGCAGGAGGAGAGGAACGCATCTGCGGTCCAGGGATGGTCTTGTGGCCATGGCTCGTAGAGCTCTGTCTTGTAAGGCGCTCTGCTTTGCAAGACAGAGTTGTGCGGGCCACGTCCGCAAGCAACGAAGCGGGGACGTGCTTGGTGTGCACGTCCCAGTCGCTTGTCGGGAAGGGACACTCGCAATGTCGTTTTCTGACTTGCGGCCGCTCGGAGATCCCCCACACTGGGTCAGGGAGACCCGTAGGCCGAGAGATCTTGGGGGCCTTTGATAGTAGGATTTAGGGCGTCCGAAGTCATTGGCCCTTGGGAGGGGTGACGGCACTTTGCGAGGAGGTGTCTTCGCATGCACCCAGGTAGGCTAAGGGGGATTTTCCTCCTGGCCAGCGTTTGGCCGCTCGGTATTCGCTGGGTCGCCAGACCTTAGTGGGACCGAGTGGCGGAAGGGATGGGGGCTTCCTCCGCGCGTCTCTTCAATGAGGGTGCAGTGGTTGAAGCGGGGACGAGCTTGGCGTGGAGTTGCCTGGATAAGAATTCTGGCGGGGGACCCCGCAGTACCACTAGTTCTGACCGGCGGCGGCACTCTGCGAGTAAGTGTCGTCTATACACCCAGCAGGCTTACGAGATGGGATCTCCTTTGCCGACGTCTCGCCGCGAGGTATTCGCAGTTTCTTTTAGATTCTTGTGGGACTGAGCGGCGCACTGGTTCCGTGGGTAGTCGGAGTGAGGGCTCCCGGCTATCCGTTCGAGGGCTCGGGGAAGGCGGCAGTTAACATGTGTGACGTGTTCTGTCGTAAGCACCAGGTGGGTGTGCGGGGGTGGCTTGCCACTCCTGGGATGGGCTGCGGCCGCAGCACTTTGCGAGAGGGGCACCGGTGCGTTCCTATGGAGATCCCGGAGCCCCTTGACATGCAATGAGGCTGGTCACCGGGGAGTTTTAGTGAGTCGTCTGTCGTTTTTTAGACAGCCAACCTCACATATTCCATTTACACCCCTCAGTGCATTGGACATCTGTTTGCAGATTTCTCCTCGTCAAAAAAAAAAAAAAAGGTAAGGTAAGGTAAGGTAAGGTTAGGTAAGGTAAGGTAGGGGTGCAAGGTCGGGTAACCTCCTCGTGGTGCACCCTGGTAACATCGTGGGATACTTCTGTAGTACGCTGGAGTAGTATCGCACGGTGGCCAATAACCCGACACGGAGGATCTCTCCACGTGTCCCTCTGATTAGCAGAGGGCACAGTGAGACGAGGCAGGAGGAGAGGACCGCATCTGCGGTCCAGGGATGGGCTAAGGTAAGGTAAGGTAAGTTAAGGTAAGGTAGGTAAGGTAGAATACAAAATACTTTATGCACACCACAAATACATTGGACTGTTATAAGAAACAATGTTTAGCTACACGGTAGTACAATGGGCGGTCTTATAGCTAGGAAGCGATCTCTGTCAGACAACCTTAGGATAGAAATTAATATAGCCGAATATGGGATGATGAAAATAATATGAGTGATTTATGCTAAAAATAATATGTACATACATAATTACAGGATAACAAGCAATAGTTAACAACAGGATAAATAGTGTTCCCTGACCATAGCTTTAAAAATATAAAGTTTTTTAAACTTACACGATCAGAACACATTATTATAAATATTAACGGGTATTTATCGCGTTTCGTTTATTGAGTCATCCCGTGACCACGACAGAGTGTAAACCTGTCGAAACGTCGGGAAAAATAGGTAAATAAACGAAAAATATAATAATAATAAAATAAATATGATTGTTAGTTTGCTGGTAATGGACAAACTCAAAAACTACCAAACCGATTTCAAAAACGATTTCACCTATAGAAGGCTACATTATCAGGAAGTAACTAGAGTGTATTTTATGTAAAAAAAAAGATCTCTACGAAATTAACAATAATGTAACTAAAGGTATCAAAAAATTGCCTATAAAAGTCATTATTTGGCGTGCGCTGCGGATATTTTTAATGATACATAAAATAATGTACTACACCTTTATAATACTCATCATTACCTACGAAAAAGTCCACGAGACTATATGACTAACTATTATAGTTATGTTACAATAAGCGCTTTTTGTTCAAATTAGTCAATCAAAATATGCGTAGAATCGAAAAATTATGACATTCGTATCATTATCTGTCTATCTAATACCCTTAAACGAGAAATTCTTGTATATATAAATAAATAATAAGTAAATAAATATTGGACAAAGCACAAAACCAACATAAAACCAACGTGAAGGAGAATGCAGGTACTGCTTTCCTAACACTTAGGTCCTGGGTTCCAATCTTGATAAATGAGGCATGGTCTGATACTCCAAAATACATGTTCTAGCCCCAAACTAAGCATAGCTTGTATTATAGTGACTAGATGACTGATAGAGTACTTATATATTTTTAACTACTTATATACATATGATATTTACATATGATTATACATTTATAACACCCAGACACAGAACAAACACCTATGTTCTTCACACAAATGTTTATCCTGGGAGGGAATCGAACCCTCAACCTACAGCGAAGGCAGAGCTACTACCAACTGAGTTGACAGGCCAGTCAAAGTGGCCAGCCAGTCAATCATGAAATTTTGCATGCAGGGGTTTCGGGGGCGATAAATCGATCTAGCTAGGTTTCATTTTTAGAAAACGTCGTTTTATCTGTGTTTTATACCGAGCAAAGCTCGCTTATCCAGGTACTTATTAATCCTTATTGAACTAAATAATTTTATAATGAATAATAAATAAATAAATAATAAATCCCGGACATTTCACACAACATCATCTGGCCCCAAAGTAAGTTATGGGTACCACATGACTGATATACAACTTATATACTTTTTTTTGTAAATACATACATATTATACATATAAACACCCAGACCCGAGACAAATACTTGCAGATCGTACAAACATTTGTCCCGCGGCGGAAATCGGACCCGCAACCTTCTGCGTCTCAGCCGGGTCTTAGCCCACTGCGCCACAGAGGTCGTCAATGTTGATTATGTACATGTAAATTCCACTTTAAATAATATTAATCGGACCATTCGTTTCGAAGTAACGATGAGTATTGAATTGACGAGACTCGAACTATGTTTCATGTCAACTATGTTTCATGCCAACTATGTTTCATGTCAACTATGTTGTTATGTTTCAAATATAACAAATCTAAATTATAATATTTGGCCGTTTTGCGGAGTAAACAGTTCCCGAGTTATTTCTGGTTTTATTTGATATTTTGGTGTATTTTATCTATATAAAATAAAATAACAGAGAGTTATCAAAGAGACTGGTGGACAAGACCAATGATCAAAGGGCTGGTGCTTACCTCGGACAAAGGATTAGTATGGCTATTCAACGACGTAACGTTGCCAGTCTTTTGGGCACTCTACCTGCGGTCAGTGAACTGAACTGTATTTTATCTATAAGAAATTGTATATTTTTTTGATATTATATCTGTTTACGAAAGGAAGTTAATGGTGGCAATTCGGTTGGTTCATTTCTAAATTTAGGAATGTCTAAAATATAGTCATATCATAAACCTATTCGGTTGGTACCATCTAAATAAAAAAGGAAAACTTTATTTAATTAGATAAAATTAAATTACGATAAGTTGGTAACAGCAGAATAACAATGTTTAATTTGACAGTCTAAACCTAATTTTAGCTAAAATTTGTTAGGTTGGTGCTAACCGAATTGCCACCAATGTAATATATATTTTAATATGTTAGTCATGCAAGAAAAAAAAAATATCTATGTATTAATACGTGAAGCAAAAACTTTGTACCCGTTTTTACGAAAATTGCGCGGACGTAGGAGTTTGAAATTTCGCACACTTATAGTTTATATAGAGAAAAGAGCAGAATGCTAATATTTTTATTATGTATGCATAAAAAATACATTAATTTTTAATTAATCGATCATAAATTTCGACTATTGGGCGACTACTAGTTTAAATAAAGCTAGAGTTATTACTCGGGTGTGAATAATTGGAATGACAGTGTTGTATTTCTTTGTAATTCGAGCAAAAATAATCCGTATGTTTATTTTATAAAGAGACACCAATTTTTATAAAATAACAAACGACGAACGAGAACATACGACTTTGTGACGTCTTACTATAAACAATATAAACATTGGCAAAATTGTCATCATATGACACATGTCATTACGAAAAAGAAGAACAACTCTACATAGCACTCGTGCGAAGCCGGGGCGCAACGTTAGTACTGGATATTCTTATATCCAGTACTAGCGTTCCGCCCCGTCTTAGCACCATACGAATGCTACTAAATTTAAGTGTATTTTACGAGGGTACCAAATTCAAATCTCCTTTTAACCGACGTCTAAAATGAGGAGGTTCTCAATTCGTCAAAATCGAAAGGTATTCATCGATATTTTCGTTGCGTGCAGTGAAGAGCAGTGCGTGTAGTTGGCCTACCCATAGTATATGGGTATAAACAAAATACATCTACTTTCAATAAAAAATTGAAAATAAAATAATTTTATCGTCTCAAATTTAATCCAATGAAGTCGGTTTTCTCTTTAGTTTATAAAACGTAATTATTTGAATTTAAATTAGGTTCCCTCGTAAGTTAAATTACGTGAACGAAGTCGCAAATAAAACCACTGTTCTATGGAATTACCATAACGCCATCTTCAGATGATATGTCAGTTAAAAATTTACATAAAAAAACTCAGGCGGATCTCCGTTGTTCCGTGCTCATGGTCATTCGTCACAGTATGTAATTGAAATCATTGTAATAGGTAAAGGCGAGGGAAAAATACATCGTTTCTAGAAATCCTGAGATTATAACCACATTGATGACGAACATTTGAAGTTGGAAGCTATGAATTACAAAATGGCCGACCGGATTTCGCGGGAATCGTTACTGAATTTCTGAATCATCATATATTGTTTCCTGATTAGAGTTTTATGGTGAACGCAATCAAAATCATTCAAAAGATCACAAAAATAAGGCATCGCACGATTCCTCCCAAATATCAAAAATATGTGATATTGGCCTCAATTCTGTTGGCACCAACCAAACAAATTTTAGCTAAAATTAGGTTTTGAACTGTCAAATGAAACTTTGGTATTCTGCTGCTACCAACTTATCCTAATTTAATATTATCTAATTTAATTACATAAGCGTTCTTAATTTAATTAGATGGTACCAACCGAATAGGTTTTACAAATGCTATGATCAACTATATATATATTAGACAATTCCTAATTTTAGAAATGAACCAACCGAATTGCCCCTATTAACTCTTTGCGCCCTCTGAGCGTCCCTTTGTAAATCCGAATTGTTTACTTAGAAGCTATGAATTTCGAAATGGCCGACAGGATTTCGTGAAAATAGTTACTGAATTTCTGAATCATATAACATTAATTGTTTATAAAATTTATGAAATACCAAATGGGGAACGAGGCTTGCAATAATGCTACACAAATAAATAAATAAATAATAAATATCGCTGGACAATACACAAAACACAATCTAGTCCCAAACTAATCATAGCTTGTATTATGGTGACTAGATGACTGATAGAATACTTATATATTTTTAAATACATACTTATGATACTTTATAACACCCAGACACAGAACCAACACCTATGTTCTTCACACAAATGTTTATCCTGGGAGGGAATCGAACCCTCAACCTACAACGCAGAAGGCAGAGCTACTACCAACTGAGCTGACGGGCCAGTCAAGGTAGACAAGCTATCCAATATTTATGTAATAAAATATATATTATTTAGATGATAAAAAGCTTTAAACAAATCTGCTCCAACCAGTCGAGTTGGCATCCGGCATCCGTAACAAAATTTGCAAGGATCATACAAAAAAAACGTTAAGACCAGACGAGTTTCTTGTCGGATTCTTTTTGAACTGGGGATAGGAGGAACCGGCATCTAGATTCACTAGCACGAAGACGATTCAAAGTACATACTCCCAGTGATATTGATTATTTTGTTTTTAACCGACTTCAAAAATTGTATTGGCGACTAGAGCGTTTATTTTTTTTTTCATGAAGTAATAAAAAGCAGTACTATTTAATGAAGGTCTGGAGTCGATCTGATGATAGAGCCGATAGATAGACAGTCGAGGAAACTTCTCAACTATTTACAGCAATTACCTGGTGATTGGGCTTGATTAATTTGTATTGATGAGAACTTTACACCTGGTTGTGACTGTCATTGAGGGTCTGATGATGAAGACAAAGGACAGTCAAGGGATTTTGTACATAAAACGGGTAAACAATTTAAATTTAGCAGAGTTATGTGACTCCATGACAGACGAAGAATCCGTCTTCATGATAATTTTGCCAATGTCAAGTGGTGATTTCATTAAAATGGCGCACTCGTCATTTGTTTTGTCATTCAATTCTAAACATCATCGCGGAATAGCCGTCTAGAATGTTCTTGAATACCTCGTACAAATCATAAAAACATATCCTTCCTTACTAATATTATAAACGCGAAAGTTTGTATGTATGTTTGTTACTCTTTCACGCAAAAACTACTGAATTAAAGTTAATGAAACTTTAAAATACTTATATATCAGAATAACACATAGGCTATAATTTATAAAGATATTGTGTGAATTGTCCAAAATATAACGAAAAGTGTCAAGTAAGTAGGAAAAAAATTGGCCATCTGCGAGTTATTCTGACGAGCGCTGCAAAAACCGTTAGAATAACACGAAGTACTAATCCTGCGCAGACGAAGTCGCGGGCACCAGCTAGTTACACATAAAAATTAATTGTCTACACTTGTGTTTAGAATTATTGATTTAAATTCCACTAATATTACATAATTAAACATGAAATAACGAGAAAAACTAATTAATTATTGAGAGCTATGTTACATCGTGAAATCTTAAATGACGAATCCTTCTTCTTCTTCTTTGTTTATGGCATGTGACATAATAATGCCAATTTTGCCAGTGTCAAGTGTTTATGTTTGTTTATGGTCAATTTGTTTAATAAAGTCTTAGTCGATGGTCAATTGTCAATTTTAGACGTCACGCGGAATGGTGTCTAAAATTTTCTTGGGATTCCTCGTCGTTCACATCATATTGCATCACAAAACACATTTAATTCAATTCTCCATACCCGTCCTGTAGTCAAAATTTATTCATTAAAATTCCGCCATTATTACTGAATAAAACATGCAATAAAACGAATAAAACAATATTAAATTAGCAGAGCCGTGCTACTTCATGAAATGACAAACGGAGAATCCATGACGAATCCTACAGAGTTCTTCTTCAGTTACGGCATGTGTCATAATAGTGTCATTTGGCCAATGTCAGTGTTTAGATTGTTTATTGATTCTTCCTTTGTCATTTTATGAAGTAAAATAGCACTTCTTAATTAATTTTTTTTTCTCGGTTTATTGCATGTTATATTAAGTAATCTTAGTGGAATTTTAATAAATAAATTGTGAATTCATAGCACAAGTTTGGACAATTGAATTATAAGTGTATTATGTTGCAATGCGCTGTGAACTACGAGGAATCTCGTGAAAGTTCTAGACGCCCATTCCGCGATGACGTTTAGAAATTACAAATGACCATCGGCTAAGAATTTAATGTTTTTTTAACTTACGCGATCAGAACACATTATAAATATTTACGGATATTTATCGCGTTTATTTACCTATTTTTCCCGACGTTTCGAGAGGTTTACACTCTGTCGTGGTCACGGGATGACTGGAGTACTGGAGCTACCGCCTCTGCGAAGCGGGGGCAGCATTTTTTGCAACTACCCTCACTTGTTTTTCCGAAATAGAAATGTCCATCTGCACACTCGGGCGACACACAACACTAACCGTGTCAATGACGCATTGAGAAACCGGTCTACGCTGAGGACACTTAGCTATAACTGGATTCCATGAGGCAGAGAATCTGAAACCGTCTTCACGATTGAAATTAGGATATTTCTTAATTTCAATCGCTTCCCAAACCATTCTCTTGTAGTAATGTCGTCGTGAAAAATAGGTAAATAAACGCGATAAATACCCGTAAATATTTATAATAATGGGCTAAGAGTTTATTAATAAACTATCACTTAACACTGGCAACATTTTCGACGAGACAGATGCCATTATAGAAAGAAAAAAAGAAAGATAGATTGTTCATTAGTAGGACGTCACAATGTCGTATGTAGTCGTTTGTCTTCTACTATTTGATAGAAAAAAATACTTATGAAAAAAGCTTCTGACGAAAGTTTGCATTTAATTGACTGGCCTGTCAGCTTAGTTGGTCGTAGCTCTGCCTTCTGCGCTGTAGATTGAGGGTTCGAATCCCAAGACAAATATTTGTGTGATGAACATAGGTGTTTGTTCTGTTTCTGGGTGTTATAAGGTATCATAAACATGTATTTAAAAATATTCAAGCAATCAATCAGTCATCTGGTGACCATAATACAAGCTATGCTTAATCCACCAAAATTTATTCATATATATTTATTTATTTATTAGATCTGAATATTGGCCGATCTCACCAACATTTTCCCTCAACTGTACAAAAGCGGAAACCACCGCACATCCCAGCTTTTCAACCGGATATAGTGTTTATAATCTTGTATCACGTAATTTGTATAATGTAACAACTGTTAAATGTAAATTATTGTAATGTTACTTGAATGTAAAAACAAAGATTTACCATCTTCTAATTATGGTATTTTACGTTCCTTCACCGTACTTCCCGTAGGTCTGATTTTTGAATACAATATACTAGCTGACCCGGCCACACGTTGCTGTAGCTCAGTAGTTCTAATACGTTGAATCCATATACGCTAACCTCTAAAATTATCAGTGTTTCTCTACTATATTATGTATGTATTATACATATAAACCTTCCTCGAATCACTCTATCTATTGAAAAAACCGCATTAAAATCCGTCCGTTTTGAAGATCTAAGCATACATAGGGACAGACAGACAGCGGGAAGCGACTTTGTTTTGTACTATGTAATGATTATTAATGCCGGACATTTCACACAGCATCATCTGGCCCCAAAGTAAGCAGAGCTTGAGTACCACATGACTGATATACTACTTATATACATTTTTTTTGTAAACACATACATATTATACATAGAAACACCCAGACCCGAGACAAATACTTGCAGATCATACAAACATTTGTCCCGCGGCGGGAATCGAACCCGCAACCTTCTGCGGCTCAGCCGGACCTAAGCCCACTGCGCTACACAGGTAGTCAGAGAGTACAATATTAATAATAAATAATAATAACTTTATTTTTAACTTCTGCCGAGACCATAGCCGTCACAAGACCCTGTGAGAATATATTACTTAGATTAATATAGTTTTATTCAATATAAGTGGCAAAAATAATACAAAAAATATAAGATGAAACAAAGATATAAATATATTAAATAAGTGACTTACATAAACATACATAACATAATATACATACATAATACATACTTACATAATATACCTACATTCCATGTACATCAAGGCGGCATAAAATATGTTTTATACTTAATAGTATTTAACTTAAGTTAAGTTATATTTACTTAATAGCTTAATAGTAGGTAAACTAGTCACTTAGTACGAGGGCGGGTCAATAAGTCCGTGACTTTTTGAATTTCTGACCTCTTTACTGAAAAAGCAACACTACTCCTGTCAACAGGCATCTGTCAGTTGACTCCTGTCAAAATTTGAACTTGCTGTGTCAGTTAGTTTGTGTTTGACAGCTATCTTTATCAGACTACCCACTAATTTGAGGAAAAAATGGAAAAAAGTGAATTTCGTGTGCTTATTAAGCATTATTTTTTGCGAAAAAAACCATTACCGAGACCAAGGCTAAGCTTGATAAATACTATGGGGACTCTGCACCATCGATTTCAATGGTAAAAAAGTGGTTTACTGAATTTCGTTGTGGCCGTACAAGCACTGAAGATGCCGAACGTCCTGGACGCCCAGTTGAGGTCTCTTCACCCGAAACAATCGAAAAAATTCACGATATGGTGTTGGCCGACCGAAGATTGAAAGTGCAAGAGATTGTGGAAGCCGTAGGGATCTCGCATGGCTCAGTGGTTTCAATTTTGAATGATCACTTGGGCATGAGAAAGCTTTCCGCAAGATGGGTGCCGCGTTTGCTCACAGTCGACCACAAACGCAATCGTGTAACAACTTCACTGGAAGGTTTGGCGTTGTTTAATCGCAATATGGAGGAGTTTTTGCGCCGTTTTGTAACCGTGGACGAAACATGGATCCATCACAACACACCAGAGACCAAACAACAGTCAAAACAGTGGGTTTCTAAGGGTGAATCGGCGCCAAAGAAGGCCAAGGTGGGTTTGTCAGCCAATAAAGTTATGGCGACTGTTTTTTGGGATGCACGCGGGATAATCCACATTGACTACCTTCAAAAGGGAAGAACAATCAATGGGGAATATTATGCCAACTTATTGGACCGATTCAATGACGATTTGAAAAAAACCCGACCTCATTTGTCCAAGAAAAAAGTTCTTTTCCACCAAGACAATGCAAGGGTGCACACATGTGCAGTTGCCATGGCAAAAATCCAGGAATTGGGCTATGAATTGCTCCCTCATCCGCCCTATTCTCCAGATTTGGCTCCGAGTGACTACTTCTTGTTCCCAAACCTGAAGAAATGGCTTGGTGGAAAAAGATTTGACTCCAATGATGAAGTCATCTCGCAAACAAAGGCCTATTTTGAGGACCTCGACAAATCCTATTTTTTGGAAGGGATAAAAAAATTGGAGAAGCGTTGGACAAAGTGTATAGAGCTCAAGGGAGACTACGTTGAAAAATAAAATTATTTATTTATCAAAAAATCTGTGTTTTATTCCAAAAGTCACGGACTTATTGACCCGCCCTCGTAGTAGGTACATCCCCGAAACTTGGCTCACACAAACTTAATATATAATTATTGTACCTATTGTACTAGTCTGCGAATAGTGTGTAGGTATCTAGGTATACGATGTACATGGCTGAACCCCAACTCCCAACTAGGTTTCACTGTATTTGGGATATCAGTGCTCCCCCTATACATAGTTTAAGAAAAATTTAAAGCAGATATAATTTAGCTGCTAAGCTGTTGGCACACAACTAGATTTTACCTTGGTACAGGTGATAGGTTATATTATTGTGGGCAATGTTCGCGATTGAGCGAAGAGGTAAGTAGTAAGTGGTAGGTAACATAAATAAGATACATTTTAATAAATACACCCGGGTAGGGCACAACGTTCGACGACGTTGGTAGTAATAGCTTGGTACTTATGAATACATTTATTAGAGCGCGTCTGAGCTTTGAAGGGCTCGGTAAGAGGTAGCTTTTGGTGGCCTATTTATGTATTTATTCATGAGAGTTGGCTAACTCAAATGAAGTAGTATATATACCTAAAATATCGATATCAATCTATGTAGTATGCACTGATGTCCCCGTTAGACAAACTCAAGTAAGATACATTCCTGACTTTGGTGCCCATGCTTTTGTCACGACTGAACTCAATTTTAAGAAACAGAAACCATCTAGATCGTATGTAATATACAGACCTTTTAAAGATATTTTGATAGAGTATTTTAACAGAACTTGGAGAGTGTTGATTGGAACTTTGTGTAAACCTTTGATAATGTTAATGACATGATAGCTTTCAATAATGAAATGGTCTTGAAGCTGTTGGATTTGCATGCTCTCGAAAAATAAGTGTTTCTAAGAAAACAATCTCACCCATGGATACTTTAAAACGTTTTAAACGATCCGATAACGTATCTTTAAGAACGAGATTCATAGACAGTATGACAGAGAATTGAAGAACTCTGTCTTGTAAGCTCTACAAGCTGATCGTCGCGCTTATTTTGATAAATACATTAACGCTAATCTTAAAAACCCTGGCAGCTTGAGGAAACGTTAAAAAAAACGTCTTTCCGCAAAATAAATCTACTGATCTACCTAATCACTTGAACGACCCGGAAGTGATATATCAAAACTTTCTTAATGTCCCGGGTTCCAATGACGTTTGCTTAAGTCTTCTCACATACTTTGAACATCATAGATTCTGTGATAGCTCTCTGCAAACTACTACACCTGACAAGGTCCATAAAGCTCTTCACATGCTTAAATCGAATGCTAAGGGGTTTGATGATGTTAATCTTGAGATGATTTTGTTGACTTTGCTACATTTTTTGGAAGCCATTACATATATTATTAATACTTCTGTTTCTATGTCAACATTTCCTGAACTCTGGAAAATAGCAGTAATCAAGTCAATTCCAAAAGCAGCGAACCCGAATACCTTTAAGGATCATCGGCCAATTAGCATACTACCTTGTCTCTCCAAATCCTAGAAAGAGTAGTATGATGTTTCCCAAGTTTCCCAGTTTGTTGAAGTTAACAACATCTTACCAGAAGTCCAGTCAGGCTTTAGGAAGCTACTGCTTTACTAGACGTCACAGACAATATTCTTGCAGCTCAAGATCAAGGCATGGGCACTTTGCTGGTTCTGCTAGACTTTTCTCGTGCTTTTGATGTATTAACTCTAACCTTCTTATTTCTAAGTTCAGATACTACAGATTTGACAGTAAAGTTATAAAATATGTAGTTCGATAGCTATCTCCAAAACCGTATGCAATTGGTAGAGACTGTAAAAGCTGATGGAAGTAGGGTTGTATCTACTATTCGTTCTGGCGTTCCACAAGGTTCTAATTTGGGACCTTTGTTATTTGTAATTTATTGTTCTGATATTATTAGGCATATACATCACTGTCAGCATCATATTTATGCAGATTACTTGCAGCAGCTTTTTTTGTCTTTTCCGCCTAAAGATACCTTGCAAGCTGTAGCCAATCTAAACAAAGACCTGGAATGCATTACTCTCTGGTCGCGTAAAAACTCTTTGGTTCTAAATCCAGGTTAGTCCAAATATATGATTTTGGGTTCAAGGAAACAAACTGACGAAATTGCACTTAATTTGCCCAACGTGAATATAATGGGAGAGCCTATTTTCCGCACTTACGAAGCTCGTAATCTTGGTGTGCTTATGAATAGTGAATTACGGTTTGAAAAACATATAACAGATTCTGTACGGAATTGTTTCTACCGTTTAAAAGTTCTATATCGATTCCGTAACTGCCTCAGAATTGATCTTCGTATAAATCTTACTGAATCACTCGTCCTTTCCAAGTTAAATTATGCGGATACCGTATATGATCCCAGATTATTTGCCAGAACTGAGAGTATAATACAGCGCGTTCATAACGCCTGTGCCCGGATCTGCTTTCCAATACCGCCTAGGACACCTAGGACCTAGGACCTTTCTAGGACCTCACCTAGGACCTTTATCAACAAAGCTAAGCTTCTTAAAATGTCCTGGAGAAGGCACCTGCATCTTGCAATTCTTTTATTTGGTGTCCAACCAAATTACCTCTATAAAAAACTTTGGTGGCTCCGTGATGGCAGCAGGTACAACGTTTGTTTTGTTGGCAACACCTGTATATAGGACTGCAGCTTTTCAGGGAAACTTCTACTCAAATTCACCAACCCTGGCTGGTGTAGTTGAAACTGAACTCTACTAATTTTTCGTTCCAAATTTTTATACTGTTTATTATTACGTAATAATTGTTTAATTTACATTGATAAAGCATGTGCTTATAAATGTTAGTGTATGTTAGTTATATGGAAGTGTAGTTTAGTAACTTCAGGTTTAGGTATGTCTTTTGGAAATTACTACAATATTAGGTATATTGAGCAAACTATGTTCAGGATGTCCGTGAAGTCAACATTGACCTCAGAAGTATAGCAGCGCTGCAACATGGCAACATGCAGTAGCATTATGCTGAGCTGTGGGCCATTTCACCACCACTCAGTCCTCACTCATTTGTTTCTCTTCTTTGTTTTAATTTTAGTCAGTAGTGTTTAAATTAATTTTCATTCAACTAATGTTATCGTTAATCACTACAAAACCGATCACAAAGGACGTATTTTTTAACAAAACAGAAACAAAACACTGCAGTAATGTTATATGAAATCTCATTATTGCACTGTTTTTTACTTTTTATTTAGAGATAAATTTACGACATAGGTTTAATATCTCCCATTATGTTTCATATAAAATGTTTGCATTCGATCAAAAAGATACTGGCTGATAATAAAAATCGGCTGAATAAAACTGACTTGGTGAAAAAAAAAACAAATGGCGCGCATTTTGTAACATTGTATAACTTTGATTCTTCATATTTTTAGTTTGAGTAGGTATATTTTATCACAGTAGGTAGATTGGTAGTTGAAAGAAAAGTCAATTACGCACCTTGCTAAAGAGAGTAATTAATGCACTCGTGTTAATTCAGTGCCCTCGCTTGCGCTCGGGCGCCAACATGACACTCGTGCATTAATAACTCACTTCGCACTCGGTGCAACAATCTACTATTATTTTTTTGTATTAATATTGTAAATTGGTGGTTTGAATGAATGATTTTTCTTTCCTTTCTTTTTTTCATTCAAATCTAATCTATTATTGATTCTATGAATGAATTAATTTATGAAATTTGCTGAAACCTATCTCTATTGATATGAGTGTACTTATAATAAATTTTCATTTATAATGATAATAATAATAATAATGTGATTTTCACTCTGTTTTTTATCAAAGTAATTATCTAATTATGGCTAGTAGAAAAGTTCATAGTTTTAAATAGTTTTATATAGAATAACTAGGTATAGTAAATGCTTATTTACAGAAATGTACAGAATAATATACAATAATATATACACGTGAAACAGTTGTGCTATCTAAGGACCGTTTAAAACGATCTATAGATAGCTCAACTGATCCAGATCACTGCCAGAGGGCAGCGTTCCTAAGACACTTGGTGTTCATTGTTTGTACCTACTTGTTACTTTATTGGATAAACAAGTTGCCACTCTTGTGAAATTCATATATATATATATATATATATATATATATATATATACTATGTAATGTATACCTAGTGGGTGTAATATCGTGGGCATTTAAATAATTTTAAAATTATATCTTGTAAGTGGTAAAAAACCAGGACTCATTGTCCACGACAGTACATCAGACATTTTCATAACTCACAAATGTTATAGCTTGCGGCTTGAGACATGGCGCATCGCTACGCATACGCCCGAAACGCGACGACAAATTTTTATATATAACATTTATTTACATAAATTCAGTTCATTAATATAAAAACATGTATAATAATGCCGGATATTTCATAGATCGTTAACTAGTCCCAAAGTAAGCAGATCTTGTGTTATGGGTACCATGTGATTTACTACTAATGTATTTTTTTGTATATACAAATACATACATATTGTAAGGGTTATGAACCCCTACAATACGTTAAGCTGTGGTTAAACTGCTAAAGGGAAGCTAGCTGAGGGGTGGTGACTCCACAGAAAAACAGCCAGACCAGAGACAAACACTTGCAGATCATACAAACATTTGTCCCGTGCCACAGTAGTCATTACTAACATTAAATCTAGTACCAATACTTAATCCGTACTAGTATTATAAATGTGAAAGTAACTGTGTCTGTCTGTCTGTTACGTTTTCACGCCTAAACCACCGAGCCGAGTTTGATGAAATTTGGTGTAGAGATAGATGGTACCTTGGAAAAGGACATAGGCTACTTTTTATGTAAGTACCACGCATGTGAAGCCGCGGGCAGCAGCTAGTATAAAATTAAATAAAATCACAAATAAGGTATACAAAATAGAAAATAAAAACATACGTAACATTAACAGCATAATAATAAAAAAACTTACATATACCTAATACCTCAAACATATTTTAAATTAAATTAAAAATTTGTTTATTGACAGCAAAAACTTAACATAAAACAAAGGAAAGTAAAACAGCTTAAAACTATTAAAATTATGCATATAAAGAACATGCTAAAGGAATTTAAATATAAAAGAAAAACTCAATAATAGGTAAGAACTTAATGATATTGTTTTCACAACAGTTAAGACAAGCTCACTCAATCATCTTCCATTCATCAGAAATGTACAGAGTGAAAAACAATAATATAATATACACTGTGAAAGAGTAGTGCTGTCTATGGACCGTATAAAATGATCTACAAATAGCTCTGCTCCACACTACCGAAGCAGCGTCCTTAAGACACTGGTTGCATTGCCATGTTGAAATCCGAACGAACAATTTGAAATTAGAACTTCAGATTCGAAAAAAATATGCTATTTTTTGAAGCTTTACTCTACTCTACAATGTTACAACTAATCTATATCTCTGTGTGCCACACTAAGATCAGTATACTGTAGGTATGTACATTTTATTACAAATATCGCTACATCTGTCCGTCTGTCCATATATTATAGTAGATCCGGGAAGCTCAGCGTAAAAAATAAATGCAATAATATTAAAATAGATGACTGAACGGCTATTATCATTAAAATACCACAAGATCCCATATCCTTGTGTCCAAGGAGGAAAGTAAGGCCTATGAGTCATTTGCAGGTGGGTATAATACTAACTTCAGAAAATAAGGTTAAAGACATTATTTTAGCTCCACTTGCACCATCTAAAACTACGTTTAGATTAATCAGAGATTTATAAAACTTTATAACAAAAAATTAAACCTCCGAAAAAACTGAAAATAAAAAAATTAATAACCTTTTTAACCTTAACTAAGTTCTTTTAAGGCTATAATTTACTAATGTCTATATGCTTAATCTTTGATTACTATTAAAATACCTACGTTACTTTAGTCATCAAACATTACAATCAGTGAGTGAACAATCAATCATCCCCTGTTTTCCTGCCCTTAGGGTTGATTTTGTTTCCAAATTTATATGGGACCACCCTCAAGTATAACCTTTCCATTTAAAAAAGAATTATGAAAATCGGACTCCTCTGTAAAAAGATATACGTGGTCATACATAAAAAAAAAAATGCGTTCACTTGTAAACCTTCTTCTATTAGTCAGTTAAAAAATAATATATATATATATATATATATATATTATTTATAAATATGTTACGTCACCTCTGTGGCGCAGTGGATGCCCGACTGAGATGCAGAAGGTTTGGGGTTTGATTCCCGCAGCGGGACAAACGTTTGTATGATCTGCAAGTATGCATCTCTGTTTCTATGTATAATCAGTATGTTTTTTATAACAAAAATAATTACGTTTTAAAAACTATTTAGTTCAAATTTCATTCAATGAAGTCGGTTTTTTTATTGAATGAATGTTTAGGCTATAAAAAAACAACCATATTGAAAACCCGCTTTTTGGAAGGAAGTTCCTTATCGCACGGTACGGACTTGGCGGCAGGGGCTAGGCGAAAAAATAGTTAAAATTTTTCCGTCACGACTTTCCGTCACGACCCTTTCTTTAGTGTAGATGGTTAGGGTGACACGATTCGTCATCCCCGTACAAAATATATCCGTAATATCTTCGTAATTAATATATTTTTTTGAGTTGTGCAAATAAACATTTTATTGTACATCATTCAATTGATTATTATATATATATTAATATATATATATTATTATATATAATACTTCAAGTAAGTAGGAAAAAAATCTGCCATCTGCGAGCTATTCTGGCGTGCGCTTTTTCCTACTTACTTGACACTTATCGTTATATTTTGGACAAATCACAAAATATCTTTATAAATTATAGCCTATGTGTTATTCTGATATATATTATTGCAAAGTTTCATTAAAATCCTTTCAGTAGTTTTTGCGTGAAAGAGTAACAAACGTACATACAAACTTTCGCGTTTATAATATTAGTAAGGATAATATACTACGATACGAACATCGTTCCAACCGAGTGAGTGTTCAACGACTCACGCATTTTTTATATACATACATATTATACATATATAGAAAAATACTCTCATGTGCCACAGCAACATCCGACAACTGCAGGGTCCTGACCTACCAATAAGCTTTTAACTGAAGCAATAACGCATTGTAATATTTATTTGTAATATATCTGAATCATTTTTGCGTAACAACAAAACCGTTTAAATGGCTTCCTCTTAACGAAGATCCTTGAAGTCTGTGAATCATATTTTAACTTTTAAGAGAAAACTACGTATACTAACCTCTATGCACGTAATGTCCAGTCATTTAGCCCTGACCCCATTACGCAGAATTTACTAATTTCTATATTTCATAATAATATATTATGATGTAGGTTGTTGTCAATTGAATTGGTTTAAAATTTCTTAAATAATAATAATAATCCCGGACATTTCACACGGTATCATCTGACCCCAAAGTAAGCAGAGTTTGTGTTATGGGTACCACATGACTGATATACTACTTATACATATATATATTTGTTAATACGTACATATTATATATAGAACCTGAGTGTTTCTAGAGAAAAATACTTGCACATCATACAAACATTTGTCCCGCGGCAGAAATTGAACCCGCAACCTTCTGCGTCTCAGCCGGACCTTAGCCCGGTAAATATCAATTGAGCTATCTCAAGGACCGTTTAAAACGATCTATAGATAACTCAACTGATCTAGATCACACTGGATTTGTTACGTTATGATAAACAGGCATTAAAAGTAACTAAAATATTAGGCCTAGCACGCACGCACAAATTAATCCGAGCGGTTTAAACCACGCTGTTCTTAGTTTATTCTGAAGAATGTAAATTTCGGTTTTTTAAGCTAGTGCGTGTGCCTACGTGCGTGTGTAGGAAAGCAAGAAAAAAGATTTTACACCAATGATTTAAAAACCAAACCACTTAAATGGTTTTGATGAAATTTCTGTGGAACCAATCGTAAGTATATTCTTTCCTCCTTTCCAATAAAAAAGAGTTTCTCAGTTAAAAGATAAATGTCAGAGTTATGAGGTAAAATACAAACAAAACAAAAAACAAACAAATTGAGAACCTCTTGCTTTTATTGAAGTCTGTTAAAAAACAAACTAACAAAACATACAACTTTGTGATGTCTTCTTCGTTAATGCATGCGAATTAAATGTATTTTAATTGATCAACAAAAATCCGGGTTGATGCCCCTTTTACATATGAGTATTTATTTATTTTATGTAAGTCATTTATTAAATATATATATATCTTTGTAACATCTTATATTTTTGTAAAATTCAATATAAGTGGCAAAATTAGCCACTTATATTGAATTTTTAACTTCTCTAAGTAATATATTCTCACAGGGTCTTGTGACGGCTATGGTCTCGCCAGAATAACAGCGTCTACTGCGAAAAGAGTAGGCATCATGCTGAGTCGGGGCCAGTTAGCTACTGTAGCATACACATACCTAAGCATAAAAGTACCAATTTTTACATAATAGTACATAATTGTAAGTATTTATATAGTTGGGGAATAAAAGTTCTCGAATGGCGACCAAGGACAGGAAAACGAAGCGTAAGACGACCCCCCACCCGATGGACTGACGACATTGTAAAGATCGCAGGAAGTCGGTGGATGGAGAGGGCTCAAAATCGTTCTTCCTGGAAATCTATTGGGGAGGCCTATGTTCAGCAGTGGACTTTATAAAGGTTGTTATGATTATGATGATGATGTAAGTATTTATAGTACCTTGTACCTTGTTCGGCGCAGTCTGAAAACCTTCGCTACTTTGCAATATGTGAAGTAGCATAGAGCTGAGACTGGGCCTTTTTGGCAAACACAGACTGGGTTGGTGCAGGGTAGGTACACATACTACTGTTTTTTATTTTTATTTTATATTCATGTTATTGTCTTTTTCATTGTGTACCTGCTATTTTTATGTTATTTTATTTTTATCTGTTTGTGTGTGTCAAAATAAACTTATTTCATTTAATTTCATTTATTTCATTCATTTCATTTTCATTTATGTGCCTTTTTTTTTTTTTTTTTTTTTCTTGTATTCTGTGTGTTGTTTGCTAAGATGCAAATAAATGACTGTCTATGTGTATGTCTATGTGCCATAATAATTTCAATTTTGCCAATGTCATGTGTTTATATTGTTTATAGTATGTCACGAAGTCGTATCTTGTCGTTCGTCATTTGTTATCCATACCTATAAAAGAGCTTAACCTGACTGACTGATTCATCATCGCCGAGCCGAAAACGCTGAAGCTAGAAAGCTGAAATTTGGAAGGTGGCTTCCCTTTACAGCAAAACCACCCACTATGGCAGGATTTCTTGAAATTCAACCCCTGAAAAAGGGTTAAAACGAATTTATGAAACTTTTTAACGCGTTGTGCGATTTGCTTGAAACTTGATATTAATAAATAAAGTAAACACGTGTTTCCCGATTTTTCAAAATAACTCTAATAAAGGGGTAAAATGGGGTGTTAAAGTTTGTATGGGAACTTTTTAACGGGTGATGTGATTTCGTCGAAACTTGGTTTGGATACTTAAACTGCAAAATAAATGGACACGTGTTTCAGGATTTTTCAAAATAACTCTCATAAAGGAGTCAAATGGGGTGTGAATGTTGTATGGAAACTTTTTAATGGGTGGTGGGTGTGATTTGTTTGAAACTTATCAATAAAATGCGGACAAAGTCGCAAGCTTGTTTTATATAAAATGGTGCCTCTCATATAAAATGATTATGGAATATTTTTGCTCAAATAACAAACATACACTTTTATCGGGTCTGGGTGTTTTATGTGTAAAATGTATGTTATTTACAAAAAAAAACAAAGTATATAAGTAGTAGGTATATCAGTCATACGCATATCAGTCATAGTCATATCAGTCATACATAAGCTCTGCTTACTTTGGGGCCAGATGAAGCTGTGTGAAATGTCTGGGATTATTTATTTATTATTATCATTATTACAAATATTCACACCCGAGTCAACAACTCTAGCTCTATTTAAATAAAAACACCAAAATCTTATCTTACTAATATTATAAACGCGAAAGTTTGTATGTATGTTTGTTACTCTTTCACGCAAACACAACTGAATGGATTTTAATGAAACTTTACAATAATATAGCTTATACATCAGAATAACATATAGGCTATAATTTATTAAGATATTGTGTGTATTGTCTAAAATATAACGATAAGTGTCAAGTAAGTAGGAAAAAAATCTGCCATCTTCGAGCTATTCTGGCGTGCACTGCAAGAACCATTAGAATTACACGAAGTACTAATCCTGCGCAGGCGAAGTCGCGGACTAGCTTGTTACTAATAAATCCGGAAATAACTCGAGAAAAATAAATTTGACATTGTCAAAATTGTCATTATGACACATACCATTAAGGAACAAGAGGAAGGATAACGGGGTCTCAAACGTCGAATTTCATCATACTCTGTTAGTTCATCTAACAACCTAACAGGTTCTAACAACCTGTTATAAGGTAATTGAGTTAGAGAAATATATTGTATTTGTATTTGTAAAGTTTTTATTAATCTAATTACAGAAATGTACAGAATAATATACAATACTATAAAATACACGTGAAACAGTTGAGCTATCCACAGTCCGTTTAAAACGATCTATAGATAGCTCAACTAATCCAGATCACTGCCAGAGGCCAGAGTTCCCAAGATACTCTGCCACGTTGAATGGCAATGCTAATACGCTGAGCCAGATAGGAGCCAGCTCTTGGGTCACGCAATGTATCTACCAGACGCCGTGAAATAATTTGAAAACGCGGTGGGCTTCTGTTCCACACGGGCCCAGGGTCTTGACTTCAAAATACTCAAATATGTAGGCCTTATCCAAACCAACATATTTGCGGCTTTTGTGATCCTCGGCACATTCAGCCGCCGCACCAGCTTTAACGGAAGTCCCCGACAGATGGGATGCGGCCAGTGTGTCTACGCAAGTAGGAACCCACATGGCCTACTCAAAACAACCGATAAAATTCGGTAAAAACAAACAAACAAAAAAATACAACTGAATTTAGAACCACCTCCTTTTGAAGCTGGTTAAAAATGACAAGGTAATGTTTCGTGTCATTTAATTTTAATCACCGGTTATGGTTTGGTGGAACCATAACCGGTGAAGCTGGTTAAAAATGACATGGTAATGTTTCGTGTGGTTCTAAATTCAGTTGTATTTTTTTGTTTGTTTGTTTACCTCATAGCCTCCGTCATTTATGAACCTTTTTTAACCGACTTCAAAATAGGAGGAGGTTCTCAAGTTAGACGGTTTTTTTGTTATTTATGTATGTTCACCGATTACTCAAAGACGCCTGAACCGATTTGTTTTTTTTTGTTTTAAGCGTATAAATTTAAATTTTATCGAAATGGTGGAGCGGTTTTTAATAATCAACAATAATCTAAAAATGGTTTTCTCCGAAACCTCGCTGTCTCATTGGAGGAGTGCGTTTAGTTGGCCTACCCATATTATTAAACAAAATACAATATACATATACTTACCACTAAAAAAATATTCAATGAAAGGTTTCTTTTTTAACCGACTTGTTTGCGGATAACTTCGTCGTTTATGATCCGAGTTTGATGATTATTTTTTTGCTGGATAAGAAAACCAGGATCTGATGATGACATCTCAGAGAAATCGAGGTGAACCTACAAAAATCGTGGCGGCGACTAGTGCGTTTGTTAATTTTGTTCATTAAGTATTTAAAAGCACTATTATTTAATGAAGGTCTGGAGTCGATCTGATGATGGAGCCGAAAGACGGTCGAGGGAACTCCTCAACGATTTACAGCAATTACCTGAAGTTTGGGCTTGATTCATTTGTATTGATGAGAACTTTACACCTAGATGGGTAGTGGCTGTCATTAGGGGTCTGATGATGAAGACGAAGGACAGTCAAGGGAACTCCTCAACGTTATACAGTTGCTACCTTGTGTATATACATGAAGTCTGTTGGTTTTTTAGTTTTTAAAGCGTATTAATTTATGTGAAAGGATATACTTTCCAATTGGTCCCAAAGAAATTTCATCAAAATCGGTTGAGTGCTTTGGTTTTTAAATCAAAGTAGCTGGAAAAAATATGTCATCAAAGTAAACAAAATTAAAAAAAAAATGAATGAAATATGAATAATGATAAACTACTTAAATACATAAAATAAAATCGTTTTTAACCGACTTCAAAAAAATGAGGATGTTCTCAATTTGGTTGTATTTTTATGAGCTCAAATTTAATTAAATGAAGTCGGTTTTCTTTTTAGTTTTTAAAAAGGTTTTAATTATTATATAAAATGGTGGCTTTTCAAATGGATAATTTTTGCTGGCAACACAATGAAACAAAAATTTTATTCCAATTATTCATAACCAAATCAATAACTCTATCTTAATTAGAATAAAATCACCAAAATTACTAATAATACGAGAAAAATATGAGATACAAACGCAATGTTTGCTTAATCAGACGACATAATATAAAATACAAACGCAATGTTTACTCAATCAGACGAAAAAATATGAGATACAAACGCAATGTTTGCTTAATCAGACGACAAAATATGAGATACAAACGCAATGTTTGCTTAATCAGACGACAAAATATGAGATACAAACGCAATGTTTGCTTAATCAGACGACAAAATATGAGATACAAACGCAATGTTTGCTTAATCAGACGACAAAATATGAGATACAAACGCAATGTTTGCTTAATCAGACGACAAAATATGAGATACAAACGCAATGTTTGCTTAATCAGACGACAAAATATGAGATACAAACGCAATGTTTGCTAAATCAGACGACAAAATATGAGATTCAATCGCAATGTTTGCTTAATCAGACGACAAAATATGAAATACAAACGCAATGTTTGCTTAATCAGACGACAAAATATGAAATACAAACGCAATGTTTGCTTAATCAGACGACAAAATATGAGATACAAACGCAATGTTTGCTTAATCAGACGACAAAATATGAGATACAAACGCAATGTTTGCTTAATCAGACGACAAAATATGAGATACAAACGCAATGTTTGCTTAATCAGACGACAAAATATGAAATACAACGCAATGTTTGCTTAATCAGACGACAAAATATGAAATACAAACGCAATGTTTGCTTAATCAGACGACAAAATATGATATACAAACGCAATGTTTGCTTAATCAGACGACAAAATATGAGATACAAACGCAATGTTTGCTTAATCAGACGACAAAATATGAGATACAAACGCAATGTTTGCTTAATCAGACGACAAAATATGAGATACAAACGCAATGTTTGCTTAATCAGACGACAAAATATGAAATACAAACGCAATGTTTGCTTAATCAGACGACAAAATATGATATACAAACGCAATGTTTGCTTAATCAGACGACAAAATATGAAATACAAACGCAATGTTTGTCTAATCAGACGACAAAATATGAGATACAAACGCAATGTTTGCTTAATCAGACGACAAAATATGAGATACAAACGCAATGTTTGCTTAATCAGACGACAAAATATGAAATACAAACGCAATGTTTGTTTAATCAGACGACAAAATATGATATACAAACGCAATGTTTGCTTAATCAGACGACAAAATATGAAATACAAACGCAATGTTTGTTTAATCAGACGACAAAATATGATATACAAACGCAATGTTTGCTTAATCAGACGACAAAATATGAGATACAAACGCAATGTTTGCTTAATCAGACGACAAAATATGATATACAAACGCAATGTTTGCTTAATCAGACGACAAAATATGATATACAAACGCAATGTTTGCTTAATCAGACGACAAAATATGATATACAAACGCAATGTTTGCTTAATCAGACGACAAAATATGATATACAAACGCAATGTTTGCTTAATCAGACGACAAAATATGAGATACAAACGCAATGTTTGCTTAATCAGACGACAAAATATGATATACAAACGCAATGTTTGCTTAATCAGACGACAAAATATGAGATACAAACGCAATGTTTGCTTAATCAGACGACAAAATATGATATACAAACGCAATGTTTGCTTAATCAGACGACAAATTATTCATAATCTGACTAATCCTTTCAATTTTAAAGAGGAAAATGACGGAAATGTCATCAAAGTAGTCTTCAAATTTAAGTGCCGTTACAATACTTAACTTTTTTTACTTATATTTGAAGTTGTCTGTATTGACACATGTCCACTATCAGACACATAATTAATTAAACAAATTAAAATAAAAAAATAGTCAGTCATAACAACAATTAATTACATTAAAGACATATCAATAAAATAATTATTAAAAAGTGTTTCCGACTGGCCTATCAGCCCAGTTGGTAGTAGCTCTGCCTTCTGCGCTGTAGGTTAAGGGTTCGATTCCCTCCCATGATAAACATTTGTGTGATGAACATAGGTGTTCTGTCTTGTATATGTATTTAAAATATATAAGTATTCTATCAGTCATCTGGTCACCATAATACAAGCTATGCATAGTTTAGGGCTAGATGGTATTGTGTGCATTGTCCACCAATATATATTTATTTGTAAAAAAAGTTGGTGGACTACAGCACCTCTACCCCCAAGATAAGCCAAACTTGAACCATGGAACTAAAATAATTACAAATAGAATGCTTGAATGTTTGTAAACACATACTTATGATCCTTTAAGTAATAATAATGCCGGACATTTCACATAGCATCATCTGGCCCCAAAGTAAGCAGAGCTTGTGTTATAGGTACCACATGACTGATATACTACTTATATACGTTTTTTTGTAAATACATACATATTATACATATAAACACCCAGACCAGAGACACATACTTGCAGATATACAAAAATTTGTCCCGTGGCGGGAATAGAGCTTCTGCGTCTCAGCCAGACCTTAGCGCACTGCGCCACAGAGGTCGTCAAATACTTGTCCTGTGCATCGAACCCACAACCTTTAGCGCAGAAGGCAGAGCTACCATAGAGCTTTGAGTAGGTAATCTTAGTCAGGGTTTACTTGACCTTAGAGTAAAGGTTTCCTGAGGTCCGGGTTACCATATAACTCGTAACACTATATATATAACACTATTTGATATACGATTAAAAAACCGCAAAGTAAAATCGAATATTGTTTCACTAATGATGATTTATTATATAAACTGAGGGTTAAACCACACTTACTATGCGCTTCAGCATTATTACTCGCTTTGTTTACGTTTTACCGTGTCACTAGTTAAATCGTACCATTGTGGTATGCGCCTCAGTAGCTCCTTTCGTACATTACAGGAACAGTTTTATTTTATTTACCCTATTTCGTCCCATTGCTGGGTAAAGGTCTCCCTCAAATCATTTCAACTTAGAGTCAAAATATATTTTATTCAATACAATCACTTTGAAACGTCTTACATACTAGGTGAATTTAGTGCCAATTCTTCCTTACCCAAGACTGAGAACTGGCAAGAAACTTTTCCTGGTCTTTTTTGCATGATCCATCTTATAACTATCTTAACTACGAAAACTAATACAAGAGAGTTTATATATTTCAAATGTGTTGGTTAACTGTCTGAGGGCAGAGCAACATGAGGCCATGCATTCTTATGAATAATAATAATAATAATAATAATAATAACCGGACATTTAACACAGCATCATCTGGCCCCAAAGTAAGCAGAGCTTGTGTTATGGGTACCACATGACTGATATACTTATATACTTTTTTTTTGTAAATGCATACATATTATACATAGAAACACCTAGACCCGAGACAAATGCTTGCAGATCATACAAGCATTTGTCCCGCGACAGGAATCGAACCCGCAACCTCTTGCGTCTCTATGTAACTAGCTCCATCCTTCGATATCGCCCACCACCCCCTCTCAAAGGTATCAAGATCGTCCCTCCAACGCATTTTCGGCCGACCGCGAAACTGCTGTCCGTCAAGCTGCCAGGGTGTTACCATGATGACCCATCTGAATGCATGCGACTCATGATCTGCCCAGACCCACTTAAGCCTGGAATAAAAATATATATGAAACAACTATTTAAGGGCCATTGAAAACGATCTCAACTCATCTGAGCAGATCACTGCCAGAGGGCAGCGTACACAAAATACAGGCAACATTGCTACGTTGAATGGCAATGCTAATACGCTGGGCCAGACTGGCCTGTGGGCTCATATTTTCGTTTACTCCGAAACCTCACTATCTCATTGGAGCATTGCGTTTACCTGGCCTACACATATTATATATAAACAAAATACATCTACTTACTTTCCACTAAAAAAAATATATTCAATGAAGTCGGTTTTCTTTTTAGTTGTTAAAACGTAATCTTACTGATGTTATAAACGCGAAAGTTTGTATGTATGTTTGTTACTCTTTCACGCAAAAACTGCTAAATGGATTTTAATGAAACTTTACAATAATATAGCTTATACATCAGAATAACATATAGGCTATAATTTATAAAGGTATTGTGTGAATTGTCCAAAATATAACGATAAGTGTCAAGTAAGAGGAATAAAAAACTGCCATCTGCAAGCTGTTCTGGCGTGCGCTGCAAAAACCGTTGGAATTCCACGAAGACTAACCCTGCGCAGACGAAGTCGTGGGCACCAGCTAGTTATACATAATCACAGTAATGGCAACACTTCCGCGATGGAGACAGGGTATCTGGCAGTGTACCCAAGGCGCTGCAGAGTTCAAACGTTGTTGTCATCAATACAGTTAATTGAGGTCCAGATCCAGATTGATCCAGAGCTTATTGATCTTCTCAACGTGCCATTTGACCTTTGAACCAGGATTTAAGTGCTTACAGGGCTCCTTTCGTGCTTGACACATCTATATATTAATACGTGAAGCAAAAACATTATAACCCTCTTTACGAAAATTTCGCACACTTATAGTTTATATAGGTAGAGAAGGAGTGCTGAATGCTAATATTTTTTTGAAATTATGCATAAAAAATACATTAATTATTAATTAATTATGGTTGAATTTCGACCAGTGGGCGATCACTAGTAAATATAAATGCGCAGTGGGCGACGGAACGCCTGAGATGCGCTGAGGTTGGGCGTTCGATTCCTGCTGCGGGATCAATGTTTGTATGATCTGCTAATATTAGCAGATAGTCGAGTCTCGATGTTATTCTATGTATAGTACACTAGCTGGTGCTTGTGCTCGGGATTAGTACTTTGAGTAACTTATATAAATACAAATAAAATAAAAATTGTTTTCTTCATCAATGTCCTATTTATCTTTATACCAAACCATAATTAATCATAATTATAGTAAGGAATAGTTATATTTTGGACAATTCACACTATTTCTTTATAAATTATAGCCTATGTGTTATTCTGATGTATACTTAAGCTATATTATTGTAAAGTTTCATTAAAATCCATTCAGTAGTTTTTTCGTGAAAGAGTAACAAACATAAAATAGAAACTTTCGCGTTTATAATATTAGTAAGAAAGATAAGATTACGGATATGTCCGTAAAAAAGTATGTAAGTGGTATATCTGTCATGTGGCTCTCATAACACAAGTTTTATTTATTTATTTAAGTATCAATTAGAACGGCGAAAACACCAATTACACTAATTAATTATAATAATTACATATATGCAAAAAAAAAAAAAAACATGCAGCAGCAAGCAAGCAGTAAAATTATGCATGATAAAATTGTTAATATTATTTTAATATTATTTTATTATTTATTACAATAGAGAAAAATAAAAAAATGAACAAATAATAATAATAATAGTAATAATAATAATCGGTCATCCATCCATTCCTCTCGCAAAAGAGCAGACAAACTGACATTAGCTCCTTCCATTCGTCCGCAAATATGTCAACGTCTGGGAAAGCCTTAATTAAACAGTTGAGGGCGTCGAAAGCGCTTTTGGAGCTTGTGCGGGGCTAGATGATGTGCAGTATAAAATGTCCAGAACTATTTATTTATTTCTTGGTGGAGAATGCACACAACACCATCTAGCATCAAACTAAGCCTAGCTTGTACTCGTATTATAGTCACAAAATGATTGATAAAATAAATACATATCACTACATATTATAAAACAAAGTCGCTTCCCGCTGTCTGTCGCTATGTATGCTTAGATCTTCAAAATTACGGACAGGATTTTGATGCTTTTTTTTTAATAGATAGAGTGATTCAAGAGGAAGGTTTATATGTATAATACATGCATAATATAGTAGAGAAACATTGATAATTTTAGAGGTTAGCGTATAATGGTTCAACGTATTAGAACTACTGAACTACAGCAACGCGTGACCGGGTCAGCTAGAACTTAATACACTATATCACACACAGAAGAAATACCTAAGTTCAACACACAAATGTTTGTCCTGGAAGGGAATCGAACCCTCAACAGCGCAACCTACCAACTGAGCTGACAGGCCATTTGGTAGGTTACTAAGGCTAGATGGTGTTGTGTGAACTGTCCACAATTTGTTGTATCAGTTTGTACCATTTGCCGTTTTCCTCACAATTTCTTCACTGCTTGAGAGTACTTGCAAGGCCGGATTCGAACACATGACTCCAAGATCGGAAGGAGTCTGTACCACTGAACCACTAGAGTTCTTGCTACTGGCATTTGCTAATACAGCTGTAGGGCTTATTGATGAAAAGACTCATTGATTGTATTTATTCTGAACTTATCTACGACCTTTTGAATAGGCATGGGGTTTTCTATGAGCCTCGACCTTGACTCTTGAGAAAAGGTCACTATGTTTTCTATAAAACGGTCGGCGCTACATGCTGGATATACAGCGAAGTCATAACTGACTAACGGAAGAGCTGGTAATAGTACAGGAAAACTTGAAACATGCCCGGCTCGGTGCCAGCCGTTATGTTGCAACCGAACCGACACCGCATGTACTGATTCGTCTTTCCTGCGGGTCCTGTCGGCAAGGTCGAGAGCTTACATTAAGGCTTACCTAAGTGCACGAAAGGAGCCTCTTCTCCTTTAATCCTTTCACCACACTGGTTAGAAATAACTAGTGACAAGATAAGAAGAAGATAACTCAGTTCTGTAAATTCACTTATTAGAAATTCCTATCTGGCCCAGCGTAATACCATTGCCATTCAAGGTAACACTAGGTACTTTGGCGACCTCCACAGTGGGCATATTTTATGTTCTAAACAGTTATCCAGCTGAGCCGCAGAAGGTTGCGTGTTCGATTCCCGCCGTAGCACAAATGCTTGTATGATCTGCAAGTTTTTGTCTCAGGTCTGGGTTTTCCTATGTATGTATTTACAATGTAAAGAAAAGTATATAAGTAGTATATCAGTCATGTGGTACCCAACAAGATGTGCTTACTTTGGGGCCAGATGATGCTGTGTGAAATGTCCAGCATTATTTATTTATTATATTTACTTTGCCGCCGTCTGTCTTTCCTGCAAACTACAATATCTCTTCAATAACTCTTCAAGTCAAGAGTAAATAGGGGTCTTCTAGACCTGCCTGCCCCATTGTCGGTCGCATCGTCGCTTACCATCAGGCGAGATCGTGGTCAAACGTAGGTCTATCTATGATTTAAAATTGTGTCTTGGGGCGCTGCTTTCTGCCAGTGATCCGGATCAGATGTCCGGATCAGATGAGTATGTGATATTGGTGATGAATTGCGGTTGAGGTTGGTTAAGGATTCGATTACAATCATTACTATCAACTAAGCTGACAGGCTCAGAAGGCTTAGCGCCTTTTGAGCTGGAGGTTGAGGATTCGATTCCCTACCAGGATAAACATATGGTGACCAAAAGGTGTTTGATCTGTGTCTGGGTGTTATAAAGTGTCATAAATATGTATTTAAAATTATATCTATAAGTTATATGTATGTATGTATCTATACTAACAGTCATTTGGTCCTCATAGTACATGCTATGCTTAGTTTGGGGCTAGATGATGTTGTGTGCATTGTCCACCAATATCGTAATTTTGACAACTTCCAGCCTCCCGAACAAGCCGGGCTCCGAAAAGGCTTTACGCCATAACCCACATCCATACGCTCCGGCAGGTTATACAGATGAACGAAGAGTATAACCGGCCACTTTGTTTAGGGTTTGTGGACTATGAGAAAGCCTTTGATTTTGTCGAAACCTGGGCAGTGTTGCGGTCACTCCAGCGGTTCCAAATCGACTATCGGTTTAACGAAGTGTTGAAATGTCTGTACACTACTGCCACCATGTCTATCTGACTCTAAGGCCAGAGCATGAATCCAATCCCATTGCATAAAGGGATGAGACAGGTAGATGTTATCTATCCGAAACTGTTCACCTCTGTATTGTGGATGTTTTCAGGCTCTTGTACTGGCATAGACAAGGTATCAACATCAATGGCGAACTCATCACTCACCTTCAATTTGCCGACGATATAGGTAGTCATCATGGCAGAATCGATGGAAGACCTAGGCACAATGCTCAGTGACCTCAATATCATCTCCCAACAGATATATCTTAACACGATGAGTGCGAAACGAGGCTTGAAACACCTCGTCCGTGTCTCGTCTTTATAGCGGTAAGGAAAAACTTAAACTTCTCTGTCGTGCGAGAGGCGTAACTTCCATCTGGTTCAGTCTAGGAAAGAGATAACTTATATCTGAGATGTGCTATTGATGCCGAGTTTTTTGGTATACCTACCTTAATACCGGATTTTTTCGGCCTCGTAACGCACTGAATAAATAAAAGTTTAATACAGTGCGTTACGAGGTTGCGAACACCTCGTACCCCCGCACACCTCGTACCGCACCCTATGCTAGCTTCACGCGGTTAGTGTTGTGCAAAACGTTGAACGCTGCGCCCGCGAAGATATAATAAGATGTCGAAACGTTGCCGAAGAAAGTTAATTAATAATATTATTGATGATGAAGAGGAATTGGGTGGTAAATCTATTTTAAAATTACCGATATATGAAAAACAGGTAAGTTTCCAATCAATATTTACAAATTATACTCAGTCTAAGGGAATATAATAAATAATTTCCAGTTATGTATATTTAAAATATGGTGTATAAATACAATATATAATATTATAAATTATATTATTGTTTGACCTGTTTTAATAAAAAGCATCCATAAGTACAATTAAATAAAATCGATATATTTTTTCCCATCACTAAACAATATGAAAAACTGCCCTTTTTCAGTGCGGTATGGGGTACATAAGACCCCACATTTTATTTTACCTATAGAATCTAAACTAAATAATCTGCCCACAGGCGGCGGCAGATTTAGGTTAATCAACTCATTGATAATAATAATCGCGACAAAAACCGTACGATTCACCTTATTTGGCGCCAAAAAAAGGATTTTTGTCTCCTGTGGGCGGTGGGGTTTATTAAGCCTCGTGCCGCTACAACCTCTGGTTCAGAACGAGGTTTCAAACGTCTCGTAACGCAGTAATGAAAAGTACAGATAAATCAGTGCCGCTGGGAACGTGTTAAAATGAACATGAGCAAGACAAAAATCATGTCAAATGCTCATGTTGCACCTGTACCAGTACATGTTGAGAGCGATATAATCGAAGTTGTAGACCATTATATCTATTAGGGTCAGACGATTCAACTAGGCAAGTCCAACTTCGTCAAAGAGGTCAGCCAACGAATCCAACTCGGATGGGCAACGTTCGGGAAATTACGGCACAACTTCTCGTCACAAATACCGCAGAGCCTCAAGACGAAAGCCTATAATGAATGCGTGTTGCCAGTGATGACATATGGAACTGAGACTTGGTTGCTAACTATTGGCCTCATACACAAGCTTAGAGTCGCGCAACGTGCTATGGAGAGACCTATGTTGGGTTGGAAAAAATCCGCAACGTAGAAATCCGTAGAAGAACGAAAGTCACCGACATAGTACTTAAAATTTGCAAGTTGAAGTGGCAATGTGCAGGCCATATAGCTCGCAGAACTGATAAGCGTTGGGTAATAAAAGTTCTCGAATGGAAGGACAGGAAGACCCGATAGACTGACATTGTAAATATCGCATTGTAAGTCATTGTAATTGATCGACATTGTAAATATCGCAGGAAGTTGGAGAATGGAGAGGGCTCAAAATCGTTCTTCCTGGAAATCTATTGGGGAGGCCTATGTTCAGCAGTGGACTTTATAAAGGCTGTAATGATGATGATGATGTGTGAATTGTCCAAAATGTAATTAAAGTGTAAAATAAGTAGAAAATAAGTAAAATATTAATTTTTAGTATATTATTCATTATTATTATTATCATTTTTATTATTTTATATATAATTAATTATATATAAATATATTCGTTTATTTAAACTATCTGATTAGTTTATGTATATATCTTTTTATATATAACATAAAAATCAACTAAAATCTAAAGATTGTATACATCGATGATGTTTTCATGCACTTCGATACATCGCTGTCTTATTGGAGCAGTGCGTTTATTTGGCCTACCCATATTATATATATACAAAATACATCTACTTTCCACTAATAATGTATTATAGGCTAAAATTTCATTCAATAAAGTCGGTTTTCTTTTTAGTTTTTAAAACGTAATTATATAGAACAAGAAACAAGTATATAGAAAACCTCTATAAATAAATCGACCGTTCGAAGTAAATCGAAGTTCACCGAAATCTGTTCAACCTTTTAAAAAAGCTCATACGGTGGCCGCTTTTTTAGAAATATCGTAATGAGTGTTTAATTTGAGCAACTACCGCCTTCTAGGCCTAACCGCAAGTGGGCCAAACCCGAATATTTGGCTATTTACAAATTAATATCACATCGGTGAAAGGTCAAGCTTTAAGTTTACACTCTACTGCTAACGGCATCTTCGTATCCTTGTACTCAATTGTCATAAAATTATATACTCGGAAACAATATACAGAAATTAATTAATTTTTCTTTATTTTTTTATTAATGTCTAACTGCTGCCCGCGGCTTGGCACGCATGGTACCTACATAAAAAGTAGCCTATGCCCTTCTCCAAGGTCCTAGCTACAGTATTTCAAAATTCATTAAAATCGGATCAACGGTTTAGGCGTGAAAACGTCAAAGACAGACAGACGGACAGAGTTTTTTCGAATTTATAATATTAGTAAGGATTTCTTACGAAAAGCCTAAATATGACTTTTCAGATCCTAAACTTAAGGACATATTTATTTTATTTATTTATATGATTTTAAGAATTTTATGAAACTTACAGCTAATAACAGTACGGTAAATTACTCAAGATAACATGCATTATACATACATGTTAAGTTACTGAGGGCTAATTACAAGTTTCAACATTTAAGGTATTAATAGAAAAATAATAATAATATAGGAACAAACCGTGTAGACGACGATATAAAGAAAGCACATACAACAAGGTAAAATAAATTTAGAATATGTTAAAAGCAACATATGAATACGCCTTAATTTAGTCACTGATGTATTAAATATGTCAATATCATCATTTACTTTTGCTATCGAGTTGTAATAATTACTTGCTCTTACAATAAATACGTTCTGCCTGTAGTAAGTATTAACGCGCGGTACGTACAACATATTAGGGTTTCTCAAAGCTCTGTTCGTACGCAATCCCACTAGCTCTAGTAACTCGGGACAGTCTACTTTGCCACACGCTATGTTGAAAAGGAATGCCAGGTCGGATATATTCCTTCTTTCATATAAGGGCAGAAAATGAAATTTACGACATCTCGTTCTGTAGTCGGGGAGACACATTTTGGCACGGTATTGTAAATATCGTAAAAATCTCTTTTGAATGCCTTCAAGCCTCGAACTGTTGACACCGTAGCATGAGTTCCATACTTGGCAGGCGTATTCCAAATGACTGCGCACAAATGAACAATATAGAATTTTTATTATCTTAATGTCCGAAAATTCTGCTGACTTACGAAGAACAAAACCAAGCGCTCTGAATGCTCTCTTTACTATGTTTTCAATATGGGCATCGAAAAGTAATTTGCTATCAAAGGAGACACCTAAGTCTCGGATGGTATCTACTCGAGATAGAGGCGTGTCGTGTAGAGTGTACACAAATTAATTAATGTTGAGCTTTCGAGTAAAAGAACAAACAAAGCACTGAAATCTCGTCAGGTCGTCTTGCAGATTATCTGCGTCAGTGAAAGTCTGTATTTTATGAAGGATTTTCATGTCGTCAGCATAAAGTATTATTTTCGAGTGTAGAAACCAGGACGCGATGTCATTAATTGTTATAGCAAAAGGTAAAGGCCCTAACAAGGAACCCTGCGGGACTCTTGAAGGAATAAACGTAGGTGATGATGAATATCCGTTCAGAACAACTGTCTGGCAACTATTAAAAACATAAGATGTAAACCATCTGAAAAGATTGCCTCTAATACCTATTTGTTGCAGCTTTCTCATAAGAACTACGTGATTAATGCGATCAAAGCATTTGGAATAGTCCGTGTATACAATGTCCAATGTATACAATGTGTATATATATGCTGTGTGATGTCCGGGATTAATATGAGTTCAAGGTTGTTTTTGAGACTAGAAGTAGCCTTTGTTCTTCCCCAAAATGCCAAATTTAATCAAGATCCGTTTAGCCGTTTAGCTGTGAAAAAGTAAACAAACAGACAGCAAGAGACATTTTCACATTTATAATATTAGTATGCATAAACCTACATTTGACCACAATCTCGTGATTTTAAGCGACGTTGTGGCCGACGATTGGGCACGCAGGTCTAGAAGACACCTATTTACTCGAAGCTTGAAGAGACCCAGATTGTAGTTTTCAAGAAAGACTGACGACAGGCAAAATATTCTAATCCTAAGCTGTACGCATTATAAATGTGGAAGCAATGCGCTTGGTCGTAAGGGTGGTAGACTGACAAGGTATGGATGGTACTGAGCTGTATGTCTGCTTGTCCTGTTGTGGAAAGGAGATGGTGGAATGAGATCATAATATACATAATAAATCGATCTGTAGAAAACTCAACTGATCCAGATAACTGCCAGAGGGCAGCGTTCCCAAGACACAGGCGGCGTTGCTTTGTTGAATGGCAATGCTAATACGCTGGGCCAGATAGGAGCCAGCTTTTGGGACACAGGATGTTTCTATCAGAAGCCAAGTTTTTGGTTTTGTCTTATAATCAAAAATCAACAAAAAGACTATGTATACTTAAACTGTATTGTTTCAAATTACATCAAAAATTGTACAAATACAAATTCAAATTTTTATTTTTACCATGAAAAATAAAAAATACAGTTTTTTCAAAATTACTGACGGTCCCTGCACTAGGGCAAGCCTGTATTGCGGGCGTCTACTTTAGACCAGAGGCATAAGATGAACGATTTCCACAAACTACATAACGACAAACAATTCAGATAACACATAAACATGGCAAGAAACAAGGAGGACAATTCAGTAGAAATAAAATATAATATCTAAAATCTACATAAAACTAGAAGAACACAAGAAACAAAGAACACGTCCAGCTGTAAGCTATTTTTGAGTTTGTGTATGTGTATTTATGTGTGTGTGTGTGTGTGTGTCTGTGTGTGTGTGTGTGTGAGTTATATGTGTCCCAAATATGAGAACTAGATTTTTCCTCTCTTTTGGATCCCCATATCTAAACAACCCCTTATCCAACTTCACTCAATAAACTGCTACCTCATTTCTTATTTCCAATTTGTTGGCCTACCAAACTGCATGCAGATCTGATCAACGATTCTAAAGTTATTGAACATAGAAACATACAAACCCAATTCACCCAACGTGCGAATGAAATAACCTGCTTATTTCAGCTCGCTCGCTACATATACAATTTTACATATATGGAAATAGTAAAATTATGGGTTCGGTGAGTCAGCTGGACTGAGTTATTTGGAATCTGTAGGCTTAGAACCAACTAACAACTACTTAATAGGTTTGTATGTGCGTGGGCGGTGGCGCCTAAACCTATTTCAAAGCCGACAGACACATGATCGATAAATTCGTGTGGTTATAATATGGTTAATACAAAAAGGTGAAAACTGGTTTCTTTACTTTGACTGGCCTGTTAGCTCAGTTGGTAGTAGCTCTGCCTTCTGCGCTGTAGGTTGAGCATTCGATTCCCTCCCAGGATAAACATTTGTGTGATGAACTTAGGTGTTCTGTTTCTGGGTGTTATAAAGTATCTTAAGTATGTATTGAACGATATTTAAGTATTGTATCAGTCTATTTTAAGCATTGTCCACCAACATTTATTCATTTATTTAATGTATTTATTTACCCTGAATATCTGCAATATCAAATTTTTAAGGTTTACCTCAAAAGTCTAAGGTCTGAACAAGGGCTAGATTTATCGATTGGCAAATCTAAGAACGTAATTCAGCAAAACACATCTTGTAGGCGACTCACGTCGTACCTAGTCATAATTTATTGCTACCTACTTTCCACTTCGGACCCACCATGGTAGTGTAGTGTAGGGAATTGAAAATAAAATAAAGTTATTTTTAAATTAATTATTCAACTTAAACAAAAAAACTACACGTTGAAACTTAAAAAAATAATTCTAATTGAACTTCTCAGAGCAAATTGAAACGAAAAAAAAAACACTTCAAATATAATAAATTAGTGATTTCATGGTGAGTAACTGCATTTGAACTGCTCTAATAAAATCATTGACGTTTTTTAGGCGTAAACTTATTTTTTTTAATATTCAGAAGGACATTAAACGATCGCATTAACGTAACTGAATTATGATTTAGTAATTTTGAATGAAAAGACTCTAATATATTTGTCCGATGTCATTCACCGTAAACGCTGAATATGTCAGAAGAGTGAATTCTAAACAAAAAATTTTCAATGTAGCTAATGAATTTGTCAATCCGCTTCAAGTTCTCGCACTCCGATTTTATATAATCTAGTCCTAGTAATATTTTATAATATAATAGCCCGGCTCAGTGCCAGTAGTTATGCACCTGCAACCGAACCAACACCTCATGTACTGGCTCGTCTTTCTTGCGGGTCCTGTCGGCAATGTCGAGAGGTTAGTGTGGGTACCTGGTAAGGGCTGCCCTATCAAACAGAATCCCAGGCAGAGTGACATCAGTGGAGAGGAAACTTCACCCACCTCGGCTTGCTGGAGTGGATCCATGATCGAAAGTTTTCAATTACAATTAACTGCTCTGTTACTTAAATGACACCACCTAAATCATCTTCAACGAAGAAACGAACGAAGGCCAATGATGATGAGTAATATTTTGTCGGCAGCCAGAAGCGGCAAGGCGGCAGTAATTGTCACGATTCTCTTTTCAGGTCTTGTTTTAGTTATGTTGAACTTTTGAGATTTAACATGTTTTTAAGTGGTAATAGCATCTTTTTACAGAGCAGTATGGAAAACTTTCGTAATTGCATTCATTGCCGCTTATTTATAATCACAGTGGGTTTGTTCGCTTATGGTATACTCAGCAAACCGTGCACTAAAATTTTCTGTAGGAGATGAGCAATCGGTCCCTTTCGTATATAAACAACTTCGAAATCGGGCCACTTCTCAATAGGTCCACTTCTCAAAGGTCTACTTCTCAAAAGGTCCGCGTATCAATCGGTCCGTAGTTCTGTTCACGAATCTTGTGACATGAAATTCAGATCGAAACCAGTTGGTTAGGTTATGTTAGAGTATAGAAAACAACGCGCAAGGCGAGCGAGCGAAGCGAGCGTGCCGCGGCAGCGGCCGCCGATTCGCCAGAAGAATATAGTTATTTTTGACCGAACACTAAGAGGACCGACTGCCAGGATGACTAGTTGCTATGTTGACCGATCAAGAAGTTGATTGATTGCGAAGTTTACCGATAACGAAGTCGTGAAAAATAGTGGACGGTTTGCTATGTTGACCATAGCGAACAAATGTCAACGTGGATTTCAATGGTTTCCACTTTGGTATTTGTGACAAAATCTAATTTAACAAAATTATATAGCTCTTTTAGGGCTCATGACGACCTCTGTGGCGCAGTGGGCTAAAGCCCGGCTGAGACGCAGAAGGTTGCGTGTTCGATTCCCGCCGCGGGTCAAATGTTTGTATGAGTCTCGGGTCTGGGTGTTTCTATGTATAATATGTATGTATTTACAATAAAAAGTATATAAGTAGTTTATCAGTCACCTTGGTACCCATAACACAAGCTCTGCTTACTTTGGGGCCAGATGAGCTGTGTGAAATGTCCAGGATTATTTATTTATTTATTATTTATTTATCATTTAACGAGACTTTTTGGAACCGAAAACGAAAATACGTGTTTGTTCCCCAGCTTCCTCATGGTAGTAATCCAGTGCTCTAACTCACTCATATCTTTGGTGACATTATTGCAATTTTCGTAAAGATCTCTAATTTGTTCGAAAATAAAATACCTTTTTCTGTAACTAACTAAACTAAATAACTTGTAACATATCGCATGTTACTAACAGATAATGCAGCTTTATATAAGTGAAATAATTTTCATAATCGGTTAAGTAGTTTTGAGTTTATTCATTAGAAAGAAACATACAAACACAAATAGTCCATTAAAATGTTACATTTTTTAGGCCTTAGTGTGCATTTGTCAGAGGACGCAATTTTATTTTTTTAATGTGTAGGGGGGGTCAGTAGAAGCTTAAGTTCAAGTTTGTGGGGTCGGCACCCTTGTCCCCCGGCCGCCATCTTGGAAAAGGGGGTGCAAAGGGTTTTCGCGCTGTATCTCGTAAACTAGTTACCTTACAGAAAATTTAATCAAACATAAAATGTAGCAAATTAAATTTCCTACAATTTTATTTCTATTACTTTTTATCGTCAAGTGACCAACAAAAAAGTTATAAACAAAAATAAATGAAAATTTTGTTTGTTTGTTCTAGGTTTTACAGCGCTCCAAACTTAAACGGATTCTCGAATGCTCATAGGGATGCAATAAAAACTAAAAATTAGGCTTACTTTTCTATCTATATTTTTTTTATTCATACAATTTATTATGATCTTAACATTCCTATGCTATTATTGAACTATGTTTGACCCTTTTACCCACCACCTATGAGGTATAACATGGGCAAAGTCAAATTTATAAAAATTTTGCAGAAGCATCCAGAGTTAGCAAGTGGAACTAAATTATTTATGAGTGAGAAAGTCGAGTCATCGTTACTCAGTGTTGTTGGCGAACGTTTTTTCGTCTTTTTATATGGCGGAAATAAAGACGATACTCTAGACACTCTGCGATACAAACGATTTGCTAAGACAGTGACAAAAAATGCATTAAAAAATGCATTAAATTTTTATAAATTTGACTTTGCCCATGTTATACCTCATAGGTGGTGGGTAAAAGGGTCAAACATAGTTCAATAATAGCATAGGAATGTTAAGATCATAATAAATTGTATGAATAAAAAAAATATAGATAGAAAAGTAAGCCTAATTTTTAGTTTTTATTGCATCCCTATGAGCATTCGAGAATCCGTTTAAGTTTGGAGCGCTGTAAAACCTAGAACAAACAAACAAAATTTTCATTTATTTTTGTTTATAACTTTTTTGTTGGTCACTTGACGATAAAAAGTAATAGAAATAAAATTGTAGGAAATTTAATTTGCTACATTTTATGTTTGATTAAATTTTCTGTAAGGTAACTAGTTTACGAGATACAGCGCGAAAACCCTTTGCACCCCCTTTTCCAAGATGGCGGCCGGGGGACAAGGGTGCCGACCCCACAAACTTGAACTTAAGCTTCTACTGACCCCCCCTACACATTAAAAAAATAAAATTGCGTCCTCTGACAAATGCATACCCAAATGTAACTTTTCAATGGACTAAAACTAATCAAGGAAAAACAAAAAAGGAGGAGGTTCTGAATTCGGTGGTATTTTTTTTATGTTTGTTACCTCATAACTCAGTCATTTATGAATTTGATACGGTTTGACAAATTCTTTTATAAGTGAAAGGACAGATAGATAGAAAGTACTTTATTGCACACAACAAATACATTAGACATGAATAAATAAATACATTCTTATCGCTAGATAGCGATCTCTGGCAGACAACCTTAGGATATACCTGCTTCCCGATTGGTCTCATAGAAACTTCATAAAAATCGGTTCGGTACTTTGTTTTACAAATCAAAGATAGCTGGAAAATGTGACATCCAATTAAAAGAAATTTCGATATATTGCTTTCCTGTTAATTAGAAGTAGTGTTAACGAATTTTGAAATTTAATAAAACATTAAAAAGCGTAAAATAAAAACGTTTTTAACCGACTTCAAAAATAGGAGGTTGTCAATTCGGTTGTATTTTTATGTTAAAAGATTTTCTTTTTAGTTTTTAAAACGTAATTATGATATTAGTACTCGCAGGGTTTCTCATCTACACGGTTCATAGTACGCAGGTACACCTTTACCACAATGATCTCGTCATCTGAGCCACTCGTTAGCAAGTGATGCCGCTTTCAACATAGCATGATCACTCGAGTACAACATCCCACACAAATTCCGTGAATGTGACTCAAATCGATAGATGTTTGAACTATTTCAAGGTTGCAGTGAAATTGTTTGTTGTATATGACTTTTGGAAAATACCGCGATGAATATAGCATCTATATATTAATTAGGTGAAGCAAAACCTTTGTACCCCTTTTTAGGAAAATTGCGCGGACGGAGGAGTATAAAATTTCGCATACTTATAGTTTATATAGAGAAGGAGTGCAGAATGCTAATATTTTTCTTAAATTATTATTTAGGCATTAAAAAAAATTCATTATAATTAATTATGGTCCAATTTCGACCAATGGGCGATCACTAGTTAGTAGTTAGTAGGTATAAATTAATATATTAAAATAATTACAGAAATCATTTTCAATAATACAAAATACATGTGAAACAGTTGAGTTTTCTAACGATAATACAAACATTTGTCCCGCAGCGGGAATCGATCCTGCACGCTTCTGCGTCTCAGCCGGACCTTGGCCCACTGCGCCACAGAGGTCGTCGATCTAAACACTGCTTAAAACGATCTATAAATAGCTCGACTGATCCAGATGACTGCCAGAGGGCGGCGTCTCCAAGACTCTGGCGGCCACGTTGAATTTATCTCAGGTTTGGGTGCTTTTATGTATCATATGTATGTATTTACATAAAAAATGGTATACAATATATATCATGTATATCAGTCAAGTGGTCTCATTACACAAGATCTGCTCACTTTGGGGCCAGATGATGCTGTGTAAAATGTCTGGCATTATTTATTATTTTATTATATACCATATACCAGGCCATACGTTGCTGTGGCTCAGTAGTTCTGTTGAAGTTAACGTTCACTGCCATCTGTTAGAAACATATGGAACTTATTATAGGAAAACATTTATATATGTTTATATCATTTCATGTAATTTATAATATAATAAAAATAATACTTACATAGAAACACCCAGACCCGAAACAAAAACTTCTAGATTATACAAACATTTGTCCCGCGGCGGGAATCGAACCTGCAACCTGCGTCTCAGCCGGACCTTAACACACTGCGTCACAGAGGTCGTCAGATTTTTTTATATTAATAGTATTTATCTCGTACCCTACTATACCACTCTTATAAAGACATCAACAACATTCAGAGCCTTCATTATACAGCCTATTCGATTCTAACCTTAAAAGACTTGAAGGTGTGTCATACGTGTCATATAAAATGTCATACAAACGCTACATACTATTCAAAAACATACCATAACACCTTTGGATAAGGAGTAGTTTTGACTGGAGTTTTAAGGTCGAGACAAGATAAATGAATGCTGACTTCGACACTACAAAAGGTATTGTTAGATGCATAATTATGTTGTTACTAGCATCTGTCTGTGACTTATATCCTTACCTACATTAGAAATAACTAGCTGTTACCCGCGACTTCGTACGCGTATGCTTAGAACCTTTATTATTATTTTTGAAAGGAATACATCCTGTGCATCTAAAGAACATCTCATAAGTTTAATCTCCTATTTATCCCCCTATCGGGGATGATTTTTCAAAAACGTTGATAAACATATTTCTTGAATTCTTACCAAAAGCCTAAATATTAATTTTCAAATTCCTAACTTAAGAAAATATGAGTTGCAGAAACAAACTTTCAACCCCTATTTTACCCCTTTCAGGTTGTTTTTTTAGACTAAATGAGACTATGTTCTTCCCCCGAATACAATTCATCTTCATACCAAATTTCATCACGATCCGTTCAGCCGTTCAGCCGTGAAAACGTAACACACAGACAGAGACTTTCGCATTTATAATATTAGTATGGATAAATATATAGAATAATACGTGCACGAAGTTCCTATAATAGTATATTATTATTGATAAACGTAATATATTATTGATTAACAAATACAAATGAACGAATTACTGGCGTCTGAGAGCAAAATGAAACGCAGGAATAACTAATGAATTGAAGGAATGGAAGGAAATTTCGTAATTAATATATTTTTTCGAGTTTTGAAAATAGAGTGTATTACCCTAGCAAAATGTTGACGACTATCAGGGTTTTGAGTATGCAGATAATTAGAACATTGTTTCGTGTAATTGTGCACGAAATTTCATAATTGTGCGTCATAACCCTGAAATTCGTCAACATTTTGCTAGGGTAATACACTCGTGATAATAAACATTTTGTTGTACATCGTTCAATTAATTTAATTCATTCGTTCATTCGTTAATATAATTGATTCATTCGTGCCACCATATGAATAACCGTCAACACTTTTCTTCGACTAGCGCCCTCCGTCAAGTCCGCCAAGTCTACCAGGCAACCTTTATAAAGCTTAAAGCTTTTCTAACTAGAGGATGATGAATTGGCTTGAGACCTGTGGGGTAATTCTGTTAATTTTCGTAAGCGTCATTGGAATCGAACCACACCCGAATGACAGCTTTTGACGTGTTTTCCTATTCTGCTAATGAACAGCGGTTCAGCTTGCGCTACTTTTCGAAGTCGCCAACGATCGATCGAATGTTTTCTTTTGTTTGATAGATAGATACCTAGCTAGATAACTCTTTATTGCTATACCACATTGAAAAATACAAATACCTTTACAATAAAAGGCAATACAATGGGCGGCCTTATCGCAGACATCGGTCTCTGCCAGGCAACCTCTGGATGGATTGGACTAAATAAACAAAGATGGGGCATGTTGGTGTGGTGTTTAGGTACATTATAGTTATATTCAAAATTCAAAATTCAAAATTCAATATCACTTTATTCAATAAAATCACAAGGACCACTTTGAATCGTCTTCTTACATGCTAGTGAATCTAGGTGCCGGTTCCTCCTAACCCCAGTTCAAGAAGAATCCGGCAAGAAACTTGTCTGGTCTTAACACTTTTTTGTATGATCCTTGACAATTTTGTTACGGATGCCGAGTCGAGTTGACGCTGATTCATCCCAAGCTTTTTTGTCATCTAAATAATCAGATATTTTATAATATGCTTTAATAGACAGTTTCTGTTTAATTACGTTTTTAAATTTGCCAATCGACAAATTTAACACGTCGCGGAACCTTGTTATAAAAGCGTACACATTGCCCTATAAAAGACTTATTATCTTTAGCGAGCCTAACTGTGGGAACAGCGAGTTTATCTTTATTTCTAGTGTTAATACTATGATTATATAATAAATGAACATTTTTGTGCACATACATTATATTTTCGTATATATACTGACAAGGCACTGTCATAATATTAATTTCTTTAAACTTATCTCTAAGTGATTCTCTGGGGCCCATGTTATAAATTGCACGAACAGCCCTCTTTTGCAACACAAATATGGTGTTAATATCAGCAGCACTCCCCCACAACAAAATGCCATAAGACATAATGCTATGAAAGTAGCTGAAGTAAACGAGTCTAGCGGTATCTACGTCGGTAAAATGACGGATCTTTTTAACAGCGTATGCGGCAGAACTGAGTCTCTTCGACAATTTATCTATGTGCGGGCCCCATTGCAGCTTATTATCTAAAGTAATGCCTAAGAACACTGTGGTGTCGACGAGATCTATCTTTTCGTTTTTAATTTTTACATTAGCATTCACCTGTTTAACGTTGGGCAGTATAAAACGAATGCATTTCGTTTTTTTCTCGTTAAGTAATAAGTGGTTTACATTAAACCATGTTACAACTTTAGAGATTGCATTGTTTACATCGTCAAGATTAGTAAGTCGTCGCTTTAATTTAAATAAAAGTGACGTATATACTTACACCTTTAAATAAACTAAATATAATACTGATATAAATAAATACATACATACACAATAGGTATAATAATAAACAGATAAAATCATAGCACATAGTGCATAGCACATAGTGCATAGTGGGTATTATATAAGATATCAGGTAAGGAGTTCCAAAGATGTACAGCTTGAACAGTAAAGGATAATAATCACCACACATGACCTATTTTTAGTTATAAAACTAAATTAAATTAAACTAAAAAGAAACAGACTTCATTGAATGACATTTGAGCCTATAATACGTTTTTAGTGGAAAGTACCTAGATGTATTTTTTTTTTATATATATATATATATATATATATATATATATATATATCATCGATTTCACCTCGACCGATATTGATAAAATTGAAATGGGACCACCTGTGAAGTATACAAAGAATCGGCTTTCAAATCGGCTCAGGCGTTTTAGAGTAATCGGTGAACATACATAAAAAAAAAGATTCCGACGAATTGAGAACCTCCTCCTTTTTGATAAAGTCGGTTGGGTCAGCTAGTAATAACATAAATGGACAGGAGTAAGGAGTTGAAGGTAGGTTTAAACGTATGTTAAGGAATTTGCTCGACCTATTGACTCCGGCTGACTCATACGAGAGTATTAGTAATACGACCTTTGAATTAAGTACAATGCAATATTTGCATATTCGAGAATTCTTATTAGACTTTTACATATGAAATTGGCGTTTTGTCGATTTTGTTATTTTAATCTGAAATTTAGGCGTTTAGTTAATCATGAACATCATTAGCCTGTGTCAAAAGTCAAAGTCACAAAATGCTTTATCAATACAATCACAAGGATCACTTTGAAACGTCTTACATACTAGGTGAATTTAGGTGCCAATTCCGCATAACCCAAGCCTGAGAGCCGGCAAGAAACTCGTCCTGGTCCTAGCTCTATTTTGAATTATATGCATTTTTAGCTTTCTTGCAGCCCACTGCCGGAAATAGGCCTCTCCTATGGCATACCACTGAGCTCGATCTCCAGAGCTCCTCCAATCCTCGCCCGCTGCCTGACGAATATCATCGCCCCACCTAGCTACAGGGTGCTCTACATTACGTTTGCCGACACGCGGTCTCTACTCCAGAACGTTTAGTTCGGATATCCAAATTAAAATTCATTTCATGGCTTGTAAATAATAATAATAATCCCGGACATTTCACACAGCATCATCTGGCCCCAAAGTAAGCAAAGCTTGTGTTATGAGTAACACGTGACTGATATACGTTTTATATACTTTTTTTTAATACATATTATACATGGAAACATCTGGACCCGAAACAAATATTAGCAGATCATACACACATCTGTCTCGCGGTAGGAATCAAACACTGCGCCACAGAGGTCGTTAGAGGCTGTGTAGTTTTGTTTATATATAAATAAATAATTAAATTAAAAATTATTTTGATTATATATTAAACATATATTTTGCATGATGCCACTTTATGCTCCCGACAACTACGTGCGTTGTGGCAGACATCGCCTCCTCTGTTTGCCACCTTTGTTTGCCAACACCAGCCACACACCGCGTACCCATCACGCGAACAACGCACCAACCCTAAGGATGCTTATCTTACATAATGCATATGTACACGAGGTTCGACATATAGATATTTTTAATGACAGTCTCTCCGCTATTTTATAGATAGCACTTTGGTTTTTACTGTAAGCTTATATCATAACTGTATTAAATAAATAAATAAATAAATTCGAATTTAGTGATTCATTTGTTTTCGCGCTATTTTCAATCAAAATTCATTTTTTCATCAATTCATTTTCAAGAAATCAAAATTTCTTTGACGTCGTCTGTTCACAATATGGAAAACATAAAATATCGTGTTATTTACGAATAAATGAGTTCCACAGTAACACAGTAACTGTAGAAACAGTTTAAAGGATCAATCTTGTGAATAGGGATGCTACTGTATTAAAAAAAAACCCGCTACGTTTTTGCTTCTTCTTCTTCTTGTCGCATCACGTCTATCTAACCAATGTGGTGATAAGTTTAAAGCGTGTCCCTCAATGGCTCTTTTAGTGCACTTGGCTCGTTTCTTTGAACATATTACGATCTACGATATGCCGGTTCCCTCATGATGTTTTGCTTCTCCGCTTGACGTCTGTTATAAGCGGACATACATTTCTATTCTATTCAGAACTATAACATTTAAATTATTTAACATCGCTTTTTAGGGACGATAATTACGCTTTGTCTGTCTATTTTGTTCATACTCCGTATTACAAATACAACCTTATAGAGACAACCACAAGACCAACTCCGTATTCAAAATACAACCCCTAAACTGTGCTGGAAAACTTTAACAGCAAACTATATTTCTATATAGCCATATTAACAGACAAAATAATATACTACAATAGACAGGACCTAAAGCTTATTAACAAAATAAATAAAAAGAATTCCTTACACACACAACTTGCAAAACACAATAGCGGGAAAGTTCTCTAAACACCTGAAAAATAAAATAAGCCGGATGTGGAGACTGGAAAAGGTTACCATCATTCCAATCAACCTATCTTCAACTGGAGTTATTCCACACCAATTATTTCATTTACTCTACTCTACATGACATAGGTACCCAAAACCCCTTAAATCTAATGCAAAAAGCAGTCAATTTATATATTTGGCGAATCGTCGGAAAGTTTCAACAAACCGACCTGTTCATCGACATGCAGACACCAAATATTGGTCGCTAAAACTCATCAAATCACTTATAAACATATTAAATTACAATCGTAGGCCTTATTTACCGGTATTATCAATTTACCGGTATACAGCTGAGTTGATTAAAATCTAAACATCATCCTTACTAATATAGGTATTTCTATTTCAGACACTAGATCCATTTTTTTACAAGCGATAGGTACGAACGCAGTAAAATATAGTAGAATTATAAATAAATTAGCGACCCGACCCGGCTGCGCACGGGTGCAATGCTGATACTAAATATACTACAGAATATTTTATATACCAACGTTATCTAAAAGAATAACATAACCTAAGAAATAGATATATACATATATGTGTAGACCTTTTTAAATTGTATAATGCTATAGTACATTATTTTGATCTATCTCGTAGGGTTCAGCCAGCGTTTGCAATGTAAGGGTAAAAAAAATTGATTATTTACGACATCACATTAGAAACCTCTAAAATTATCAGTGTTTCTCTACTATTTTATGTATTATACATATAAACCTTCCTCTTGAATTACTCTATCTATTAAAAAAAACCGCATCAAAATTTGTTTTATAGTTTTAAAGATCTAAGCATACATAGGAACAGACAGACAGCGGGAGGCGACTTTGTTTTATACTACACTCACGAGCAACCGAATCGAATCACCCCTACAAAATTTACAAAGTGTAACTTTTTTCCAAAATGACCTGAGTAATGCATATAGAATATATTTTTTTTTGAAAGCTTGATCTTTAAGCTTCAAAATTACACCATTATTTTGAAAATCTACACAGTATTTTAATAATTAATCAGTTTTGAATGGAAACACAACAAAAGTGAAGTTAATTTAAGTTAACATAGGGCTAATCAAAATTAAAATAAAACAGAAAATTTATGTTTAATACTCTTCATTTATTTAATCAATATTTGGTGTTGCCTCCTCTAGCTCTAATAACACTTTGAAGGCGGTTTTTCATTGATTTAATAAGTTTTTTAATCAGTTCTTGAGGTAGCCTTTCCCACTCCTCTTCCAGCGCTATCTTTAGCTCTGCGATGCTTGTAGGCGCCGGATTTCTGGCTCGTACCCTCCGTTTGAGTTGGTCCCATACATGCTCAATCGGATTGAGATCAGGACTTAATGCTGGCCAGTCCATGGTCCGAATGCCAACTTCATCCATGAACTGACGAGTGATTCGTGCTGTATGACACCGGGCATTGTCATGCATTAACAGAAAGCCGTCCTCGATGAAGCCTTCATAAGGCAAGACATGATCCAGAAGAATGTCTTCCACATATCGCGCAGCAGTCAGACCGCCTCCTCGGCCTCCACCAGGGATGAAAACGAGCTCCGTTTTTCCTTCCAGCGAAATGCCCGCCCACATCATACACGAACCACCCCCGTAGGACACGGTTTCGGCAAAACAGCACTGCGCAAACCGCTCGCCTGGGCGCCTGTAGACCCGAGCTCTCCTATCACTGCCATGTAGACACACTCTGGTTTCGTCAGTGAACAGGACTGACCGCCATTGCTCAGCACTCCAATTAATGTGTTCGCGAGCAAATTCAAGGCGCGCTTGTCGGTGAGCTGTGGTCAATTTTGGGCCTCTGGCAGGCCGTCTTGGAACGAGGTTAGCTTCTTTTAATCTTCTTCTGATTGTCCATTGACTGACAGACACTCCTCGAACTTCTCTCAGCTGCTGCTGGACAGAAACACCGGTAAGATGGCGGTTTCTGAGACTCGTCGAAACGATAAAACGGTCGTCTCTCTCAGATGTTACCCGGCGCCGACTGGTATCTGGCGTCCTGGAGTAAGAACCAGTCTCTTGGAATCTTCTGTACACCCTAAACACAGCAGATTGACTCAGGTTTAGTCGACGAGCGACTTCTCGCTGGCTGAGATCCTGTTGCAGCAAAGCAACAACTTGAGCGGCTATTTCTGGTGTTGTATCCATAGTGGTTGTGAATCGGCGATCGTAACTTGCGTAGGTGTGTTCAGGTCAACGTCTGATGAGCGACTGATAAGTGTGCACTGCTTGCAGGGGGTTTTATAGAGGGTTGCAACCCGCCCGCGTGACTACCGCACAAAGCGCATTTTTGATGCTTACACGGATATAACGATTTTATTTTTAAATAACGGACGGATATAAATGATAGTGGTGTTATTTTAGAGCCTAAAGATCAAGCTTTCAAAAAAATATATATTTTATATACATTACTAAAGTCATTTTCGAAAAAAAGTACACTTTGTACATTTTGTAGGGGTGATTCGATTCGGTTGCTCACGAGTGTATATAGTGATAAACTAAGCTATGTTTAGTTTGGGGCTAGATGATGTTTTCGGCATTGTTCACAAATATTTATTATTATTATAATAATTAAAAAAAAAAAAAAAAAATTTGGAACCTTTAACACATGTAACACAAAAGAAACGAGTAAAAATGTTGACAACTGCAAAAGTTAGAAACTGTTGTGGTAGTGTCAGCGCCCTCCTCTCTAGCAAGGAAGGACAATTAGCGTAGGAGTAATGTCGTATCCTCCACAACAGACGATTCGATAACTTGAATTTGAAAACGAAATAACTGTCCATTCGACTGAATTCGACGTGCATTCCAACGTGTTTATCGTTAAAAAATCCTTAAAAATATTTAAGGATTTTTTGAGGAAATCCCTAAGTGCGGTAAAACAGGAGATGATGTTTGTTTTCTTTTTTAAAACGTGTTAATTATCTCTATCAAGGTATGTAAGAAACTTCCACAAGTCTGATCGATCTACGATCCGACTTCGATATATCGAAACGATAAACTCGTTGAAGTGCTCGAATTCAGTCGAATGGACAGTTATTTCGTTGTCAAATCCAAGTTATCGAATCGTCTGTTGTGGAGGATTACGACATCGATTGTCAAAAGTAATGTCTGTAGTTCCTTTGCTCAAAACGAGTCGAAACGATGTAACTAAGAGTAGGGCTTTGCACGATTATTGACCCGATATATCGTTAATCGATTTCAAGAGTAGGACCCTTGTTTATTGCAAGAACATGGTAAATTTCTTCTATGGAAAGTCATTTACAGTGCAGGCTGTCCGCTTGTGGAACGCGTTGCCTGTAGATATCAGAAAGGCCAAGACTCTTCCCATCTTCAAAAACATGGTCATGAAACATTATTTGTTATGCTGTTAAACGTAGTCATTTCTGTATTGTTGATTTTTATACTGTTTATCTTTATATATATAGATCTATTGAGTACATATTAATGTGTATATTCATATCAGTATTTGTTTAGTTGATACATATATGTAAGTATGTAATTATATAAATACACCACACCTACATGCCCCTTCTCTGTTTATTTATAGTCCAGTCCATCCAACGGTTGCCTGGTAGAGATCGCGATTAGCGATAAGGCCGCCCATTGTATTGCCTTAAATAAGTTTAGTTTTTTGTTATTGTAATATTCCGTGTGGTAGTCAATAAAGAATGTTCTATCTTTCTATCTATTTAATTTGACCTGATGCTGCAGCATCACCTGGAATGTGCAGAATACACAACTCATCAACTTACAGCAGTGGTATCGTGTTTGAGCTTATTGGAATAGACTCAATGAAGGTTATAGATATAAGTTTGGTTTTGTATATAAGAGGTTTTTTATACTATTAATTAATACTTATTGTCACTTAAATAACACGGATGTAGATATTCGATAGGTCCTTTGAAAATGGCGTTTCGCAAGATGCTAAAAACTGAAGTAGTAAAAATATGCATTGTTGATAATAATTATAATTAATGACTATAGCCGGAAAAATAGACAATTCATGATTTATTATAACGGAGATGAAATAATGGATAATAGTACGAGTACGATTCGCGGTTTGAGGGTTCAGTAACAGCGCTTCAAAATTTATAAATAGGTAAGTATAACGTATAGAATTATGTTATCTGTGGTATAACTAAATAAACGACCTATTAAGAAATTTAAAGCTTAAATGAAGGGTAGTCTTTTAAGAAAAGCGTATAATAATAAAAAATACTATAATAATAATAATAATAGTCCCGGACATTTCACACAGCATCATCTGGCCCCAAAGTAAGCAGAGCTTGTGTTATGGGTACCACATGACTGATATACTACTTATATACTTTTTTTTTGTACATACATACATATTATACATAGAAACACCCATAAATGATAACAATACATAGCTTCATGTTGCTCTGCCCTCGGACAGTTAACCGACACATTTGAAATGTATAAACTCTCTTGTATTAGTTTTTTGTAGTTAAGGTAGTTATAAGGTGGATCATTTAATAATTACGTATTAAAAACTAAAACGAAACCGACTTCATTGAATGAAATTTGAGCCTATAATACATTTCAGTTCAAAGTAGATGTATTTTGTATACATATAATATGGGTAGGCCAATGCTGCTTGGAGACTGATGATGGAGAAGACAGCAATAGTCATTAGATTTTTGGGCGTTAGTCCCCTTGCTGACTAACAGAATAGGTGGCAACAGAGAAGGAAAACTTGAAACAAATCCGGCTCGGTGCCAGCCGTTATGGACCTGCAACCGAACCGACACCGCATGTACTGATTCGTCTTTCCTGCGGGTCTTGTTGGCAAGGTCGAGAGATTAGTGTAGGTACCTGGGAAGGCCTGCACTATCAAACAGAATCCCAGGCAGAGTGGCGTCAGTGGAGAGGAAACTTCACCCACCTCAGCTTGCTGGAGTGGAACCATGAACGAAAGTTTTCAATTACAATTAACTGCTCTGTAACTTTACTGACGCCACCTAAATCATCTTCAACAGATGAACGAAGGCCACGCATGATGAGGCCAAATAAACGCACCGCTCCAATGAGACAGCGAGGTATCGAAGTACATGAAAATATCATCGATGTATACAATTTTTAGATTTTCGTTGATATTGCAGCTTGACCGATTTTGATAAAATTTAAATGGGACCTGTGAAGAATTTTTCAAATCGGCTCAGGCGTTTTCGAGTAATCGGTGAAAATACATGAAAAAAAATAAAAAAGATTCCGACGAATTGAGAACCTCCTCCTTTCTGATGCAGTAAAAAAGCGCTAGAAGCGCTACATCGGGGATGTTTGCTGCGGCGCGGGTTGAATGTTTCTATACCAGCATACGCAAACGAGAAGCGTCTCTGGTTGGCAGGTTGTGGGCCAGTTCCAACACTGTTCTGGCAATGATAGCCGCCAAGGTGCACTGTCCCTTTACAATTCACCTGTCCAGCAGTCAACTAGTTTTTACTTTTTAATAGTGTACCAGGCCACTCATAAAGTAATGCAAAAAAAAATTATGTCTAGCTAAAGCTAGCTGATTATAATTATTAAAAAAAATATGATTATTTTCATGTAAAAATAAATTTTGAAATTCCCTCCACATATTTTTGAGAGCTAACTTGAATTATCGTATTTCATTTAAAAATAGATCTGCGTCGGGAACATTTTCGTGCAATAACATTCTACGATTTCAAATGTTGTTTAAAATCGATTAAGTAAGTCGTTTGATCGTTTTCAAATGGCATTTATGGATGAAGGCCCTTCTAAAGCAACCATCTACCGTTGGCATAACGAATTTAGCCGCTGTCGTCTAACTTCGGGGAATGAAGAAAGAACTAGTCGTCCTTCGATGGCTGTTACCGAGGAAAACGTGCAGTGGAAAATATAATTCCAGAAAACAGGCAAATTACGTACGAAGAGATTCAGCATTATATTGCAGGTTGGATCGAGAAGCGTTCACAAGATTCTACACGAGTAACTTCGCGTGAGAAGGATAGTTTTACGCTGGGTGTCAATACGGTCCAGAAACAAAGCATCAGTTGACATCGGCTGTTTCAAAACGGACCAAAGCCTACCTAAGTGAAACGATCGAGAAATACAGGAAAAAATTTGATCGCTAGTTTCTTCATTTTGACGGGGTATCTGGTGTTGGTTCCATTACAAAATCAATGCAGCATTAACGCCGAATGGTGTACTATGAAATGCCTGCCAGAAGTTTTCAGTGAAATGAGCAACAAGCGAACGAACATCGGGCTCCGCGGACTACTGCTTCACCAAGACAACGCGCCAGCGCTCAAATCAAGGGACTTCCTGGACACCACACCGGTCAAAGTCTTGGGTCACCCTCCTTACAGTCTTGATCTGGCACCGAGTGATTTCTTTTTATTCCCTAAAATAAAATATCAACGGAAAGGGATATAGTTTTCATCACAGGAAGATGCATTAACAGCATTCGAGAAGGCCCGCGGCGGACTGGAATATGTGTTTTGAAAATTGCTTTAAACGCATGAAACTTTGTATAGAGGCTGGTGGGGAGTTCTTTAAAAGATTTTAGCCAAATAAGTTAGTTTTCAGTTTCTCTAAACTTTCTGAGTGTCCCACATATTTTTTGTATATATGAGTTTTGTTCAAACTAAATGTTTTTTTCTTAATTATATTTTTTTATTTTATTTAAAGCATAATTACGTTTTAAAAACTAAAAAGAAAACCGACTTCATTGGATACAATTTAAGAGCATAAAATTATTTTATTTTGAAATGTTTAGTGGAAAGTAGATGTATTTTGTTTATATATAATATGGGTAGACTAACCAAACGCACTGCTCTGCACTGCAGGTATCGAAAATATCATCGATGTATACAATTTTTAGATTTTAGTGGATTTTGTAAAAACCGCTCGACCGATTTCGATAAATTTAAATGGGGCCACCTGGGGCCCTTTGAACAAAAAAAAATTTAAATCGTTTCAGGCGTCTTTGACTAATCGGTGAACATACATAGAAAAAAAAAACCGACCAATTGAGAACCTCCTGGAATGGCTTGCCTGACTTCATCCTTTTTGATGAAGTCGGTTAATATGAATTCATATGGCATGAGGCAGTAGTATAACACTGAAGTCAGAATTTAATAAATGGGTACTTAGATATAATCTATTATGAGGGTACTACTCATCCTTATCCATATATTATAAACGCGAAAGTTTGTATGTATGTATATTTGTTACTCTTTCAAGTAAAATCTACTAAATGGATTTTTATGAAAATAATATAGCTTATACATCAGAATAACACATAGGCTATAATTTATAAAGATATTGTGGGATTTGACCAAAATATAACGATAAGTGTAGGTAGGAAACAATTCTGCTATCTGCGAGATATTCTAGCGTGCAAAAACTGTTAGAATTACACGTAGATAATGTATAATAGAAATGTTTATCTTAAATAGTCCTACAAAAAAGCCCGAAAGAGCATATGTCTATCTTTTATGTGTGAGCTATTATCGCTAAAATAGTCAACCATACCTAAATACAACATTAATGTATAATTTATTTTGAGTGCACATTTGGTAGTAACAAATATATACTTATATCAAAATAAATACTTTTACCGCTTCTGGTATTTAAAGTAGATAAATTCAGTCTTTTACATTACATCATAGGCAAATATTTTAATAAGATGGGACATTCATCATCATCTAGGGCGCTACAGCCGCGGGTGGGCCTTGGCCTGGTCAAGTAAGTTCCGCCACCCCATTTGGTTTCTGGCTTTTTCTTTCCAGCCTCTCACTCCAATTGCTCTTAAGTCCTGCTCCACTCCATCCAGCCATCTGAGCTTTCCAGGGGGTCTGCGGCCGTCGAGTTTGCCACTTAGAAGACGTTTTGGTGTTCTGGCGTCCTCCATTCTCTCTACGTGACCTGCCCATCGCAGGCGACCCACTTTGATAAACTTACAATGTTTGGCTCTTGGAACATACTGTACAGTTCATGGTTGTAGCGTGAGCGCCAGCAGTCGCCATCCATTACAGCACCAAAGATACGCCTGAGTATTTTCCTCTCGAACACGAGCAGACTGTGTTCATTTTGCTTGCTCAATACCCAGCATTCCGATCCGTACGTTAGAACCGGCCTTAGTAGGGTTTTATAAAGTTGGACCTTGGTTTTCGTATGCAGCAGTTTAGGACGGAAATGCTTTAGTAGACCGAAGTAACATTTATTGGATGCGAAAATTCTTTTACCAATTTCCGCAATCATCTCGGTGTTATCGGTCACCAAAGAGCCGAGGTACACAAAGTCGCTAACCGTGTCGAAAGAGTCATTGCCTATTGTGACTGGTGGTTGTGAGGTAGTTTGGTCTCGGGTGGCTCTCAGGTATTTTGTTTTGTCCACGTTAACTTGCAATCCAGCAGACCTTGACGCATCTTTCAGAGCAAGGAAGGTACTCTTCATGACAGATATATTGCGCCCAATCAAGTCCAAATCGTCGTCAAGTCCAAATAGTCTAGAACTTGGACTGATTTAAGTAGGATAGTACCATTTGTGTCTATCTTCGAGTCCGATATGCACTTATCGAGCGCTATATTGAACAGTAGACACGAAAGAGCGTCGCCCTGGCGAAGACCATTGAACGTACGGAAAGACTCTGACGTGTCAGACTGGATCTTGACGACACTCGATGAGCTCTTTAGTGAAGATGGGACCTTGGAGAAGAAAATTAGCTACTCGAAGTACCTACTAATCCCGCGCACACGAAGTCGCGGGCACCAGCTCACTCGCGAGCAACTGAATCGACTCACGCCTACAAAATGTAGTGTACTTTTTTCGAAAATGACTTTGAATTTGTTTGAAAGCTTGATCTTTAGGCTCTAAAATAATACCACTATCATTTATATCTGTCAGTTATTTTTTTTTAAAACGTTATATCCGTGTAAGCATCTAAAATGCGCTTTGTGCGGTAGTCACGTGGGCGGGTTGCAACCCCCTATAAAACCCCCTGCACTGCTTGTGCACAGTTATCAGTCACTTATCAGACGTCGACCTGAACACACCTGCGCTAGTTTCGATCGCCGATTTACAACGACTATGGATACAACATCAGAAAAAGCCTCGTTCGTAGAAATACACTTTGTACATTTTGTAGGCGTGAGTCAATTCGGTTGCTCACGAGTCACGAGTGTAGTTTAAAATAACTGTTAAGTAAGTAGGAAAAACCTATCATAAAAAGCTTGTAACCACTTGACTAGGTACTACTATGTAGGTACTTAAATAGGTAGTTGAATTTTTAAATAAAAAACACCCAGACCCTAGACAAATACTTTCTGATCATACAAACATGTGTCTCGCGGCTGGAGTCGGACCCGCAAGATTCGCGACTCAGGCGTGCCTTAGCCCACTACGCCACAGAAGTCGTCAATATAACATTAGTTACACGTAAAACGGATCATGCATGACGAGCCGACAACAAACTAGCATTTACGGGTTCTATATAGACATACGGAACTCTAAATCGAAGATATCTGTCATTAAAATATTTAGGTACAATTAAAACCTCATATCCTGCAAGTATTGACTTCCGGTTTATCAACAATTGATATTCGATGACTCTACGAAGTTATTTGCAGAATTTTTAAATGTCACGGTTGATACGCTACCATGGCTAGCCTTGACCATAGAAGGAAGTAATAGGCGCAGACTGCGTATGTATATTCAAAATTGAAGATAGTAGGTACAATGTAATATTGACTGACTTGTCAGTCAAGGGGGACGACCGCGGTAATTTTGAACGTATGAACCAAAGCTATACCAAAGTCAGTTATTATTGACAAATTTCGTACCGCGCTAATCACTATAACGGAAACGATTTAGCTCTAATTTGGATTATACGGTGATTAAACGTTGCGGGATCGCGTTATTTTTTACAGTGCTTTTTAGCGAATGTTTTTGATTTAGTACATCCTAGTAGTCTGTGCATAGAGTTATCATAGATCATAGTTCTATATATAAATTTGTTCGATTGGTAAAGTCAACAATCCTTCAGGAAGAATAGCGCGGTACCATTTTGACATTTAAAACGACCTCTATGGCGTAGTGGGCTTAGGTCCAGCTGAGACGCAAAAGGTTGCGGGTTCGATTCCCGCCGCGGGACAAATGTTTGTATGATCTGCAAGTATTTGTCTCGGGTCTGGGTGTTTCTATGTATAATATGTATGTATTTACAAAAAAAAAGTATATAAGTAGTATATCAGTCATGTGGTACCCATAACACAAGCTCTGCTTACTTTGGGGCCAAATTATGCTGTGTGAAATTTCCGGTATTATTATTTTTATATTATTATTCAGATTAGCCATATCCAAACCTTTGCCAAAACCAATCCGCTCAATGGCAATTACGTTGACAAATAGCGCGATCGCGATCGGTATATATGGTACTGAGCGGTACGTCTGCTTGTCCTGTTGTGAAAAGGAGATGGTAGAATTAGATCATTCAATTCCTGGGCACATTCTACGAAATGTAATTTTTAAAGAGACAGAAAGGCTTAACTTTACGGCGGAGCTGGAGACTTCTTGTCATTTTTAACCGACTATATCAAAAAGGAGGAGGACCTCAATTCGTCGGATTCTTTTTTTTTATGTATGTTCACCGATTACTTGAAAACGGCTGAACCGATTTGGAAAATTATTTTTTTGTTTGAAAGGGTATAACTTCACAGGTGGTCCCATATACATTTTATCAAAATCGGTCGAGCTGACAAATCAACGAAAATCTAAAAGTTGTATACATCGATGATGTTTTCATATACCTCGCTGTCTCATTGGAGCGGTGCGTTTATTTGGCCTACCCATATTATATATATACAAAACACATCTACTTTCCACTAATTATGTATAGGCTCAAATTTCATTTAATGAAGGTCGGATCGGATCGGTTTCTTTTTAGTTTTTAAAACGTAATTATAGCTACAATAATCAGAGGGACAAACTCAAAAACTCTTAGCATATCATAGCTAATTTATTTGATTATCAGATCTACGATGTTAAGTACGCTGAGCGTGGTCAACACCTTGCGTGACCGCAGTAACTTTTCAGAGCACGTTAAGGATACACTAGTTAGCGGCACAAACCCGTCAATAAAATGCATGCTATTTCACGTAGCATAGTGTGAAAAGGATAGACTTACACGAAGGATAGAGATGAGCAGTAATAAAAGTATTGCTTTATTTTAACAAAATCCACAGCTCTCTTACAACCAGCCTTACAGCTTAATAAAAGATTTTCATTTCTTAATTGTAACATAATATAAAGCGACCGTTTTACTAAGTACATAACAACTTTAATTTATCTTAATAAATATATATACAATCACATAAATATTAGAAATGAGAATGTCTTGTATGTATGCGTGTGTAGTATAATTGTCTGAGTCTCTTATGCAAAAAACTATACAATAAAAATAACAAAAAAAAAACATACTTTTTAATAACATACCACGCGGGAAAAGCTACGGACGGAAGCTAGTACAAAATAATAATAATAATAATAATAATAAAAGCCTTTATTCGCTGATCAATTTTCAGTAAATTTTTTGACTAATCTAATTTTTAAATCAAGTTTAATAAAGAAAATAAATAAAAAAAAACCATTCTTCAGCAACCGTTTTGTTGGTCATGTTGTCTCTTCGATATAGGCCTCCCCTAATATCTTCCACTCCTCTCTGTCACGTGCTAATCTTCTTCATGCTTTCAGTAAATCATCTTCCCATCTCCCATCTCAATTTATTTATTTATCTATCTAGGATTCCATTCCAGTACAAAATAATATAAAATAAAACGAATATACAAATAACAAGAGGTTAACAATTTTAGGTGTACGACTTTAGAATTTCATATTTAAACATTTATGAATGAAACATGATTACGATTTCTAAACATATGATTAAATTAGACTGATTGGTACATAAAGCTACCGTGAAAAAAATATTTACGGACTTCTGACGAGTTTTCATAAAAAAACTACTGAAAGTATCATAATAAAATTATTTTTAACCGACTTTATCAAAAAGGAGGTTAATTCGTTCGTCGTTCTGAATTCGTCGGAATCTTTTTTTTTTTTTTTATGTATGTTCACCGATTACTCGAAAACGGCTGAACCGATTTGATAAATTCTTTTTTTGTTTGAAAGGGTATACTTCACAGATGGTCCCATATAAATTTTATCAAAATCGGTCGAGCTGAAAAATAAACGAAAATATAAAACTCGATGATGTTTTCATGTATTTTCATACCTCGCTGTCTCATTGGAGCGTTGCGTTTATTTGGCCTACCCATAGTATAATATACAAAATACATCTACTTTCCACAAAAAATGTATTATAGCCTCAAATTTCATTCAATGTTTCTTTTTAGTTTTTAAAACGTAATTATACAATCAAGTTATTATATTATTATTAAAATCTGAGCTTTTGAATAAATAAAGCATGCTTGTATCGGAATCATTTTGGAGTTTGCGTACTCCGTATGTTCTTTATTTACGCCCAAAGCTGCTTATTCTTCTTCCTCTTATCGTGTCACTAGTTATTTCTAACCAGTGTGGTGAAAGGATTAAAGTGCGCCTCAGAGGCTCCTTTCGTGCACTTAGGTAAGCCTTAATGTAAGCTCTCGACATTGCCGACAGGACCCGCAGGAAAGACGAATCAGTACATGCGGTGTATAAAGTTGCGCTAAAATCAGTGCTGAAACATGTTATTGAAGTGAAAATTTCTTTTAGCGCGGTACGCATATTTTTAGATGAGGTAAAACCTCTGGATTCGCAACACCGTTACCGTCTGGGGCGAGACGCAGCCGGCTGCCGCGCTCGCCCCATTTGATTATAAACCTTAATTCACATGTCTACAGTCTAATTTTGTATGGAGAAGTTTACTGAGTTAGGTTCTTTGATATAGACGCAGCCGGCTGCCGCGCTCGCCCCATTTGATTATAAACCTTAATTCACATCTTTACAGTCTACTTTTGTATGGAGAAGTTTACTGAGTTAGGTTCTTTGATATAGACGCAGCCGGCTGCCGCGCTCGCCCCATTTGATTATAAACCTTAATTCACATGTTTACAGTCTACTTTTATATGGAGAAGTTTACTGAGTTAGGTTCTTTGATATACTATCTACATTCTGAACAAAAAATATTGCATCATCTGTGTTCGTTCAGTATTTGATTGGCAGTCGCCATAATTACTGATTTTGAAGTGATTTATTACTAAACTCTAACGCGCCAAAATAAGTTTTCACTTCTGTCGGCACTCCCGGAGTGCAACCCGATTTTATTTTTGTATTGTATCTTCCAAACCCATATATTGTTTACGAGTCTGTTGCGATACAAGCATAGATTATGAAGAGAGAAATCGATATCATTCTTCGTTTTGGTTGTTTAACATCAGACGGTGGCTTGATCATACGTTGACGTTTGTATGGAAAGTTAATTGACTAGTTTAGGATTAAGCTGCAAATCTGGGCTTTTTATGATTTATAGTTTAGCCTATCGTAGAACCTAAAAAGTTCAAGGACATGTTACAAGTGCACGAAAGAAGCCTCTATGACGCACTTTTATCCTTTGAACAAACTGGTTAAATATGAATGAGAAATGACTGGCCTGTCAGCTCAGTTGGTAGTAGCTCTGCCTTCTGCACTGTAGGTTGAGGGTTCGATTCCCTTCCAGGATAAACATTTGTGTGATGAACACAGGTGTTTGATCTGTGTCTGGGAGTTTTAAATTATCATAAGTATGTTTCAAAACATTGATGAGTTGTACTATACATTTTGATAAACACGGGCTTTAGTGCTTGGCCAGACTGCAAAGGCGGGCGCGGGGCGGGCGCGTGAGCTCGTTCATATAAGTGACCGCAGTGAGAGCGCGGAGCCAAGCGACAAACGTTCTTGCAGTTCTTGTGATGGCGTAGCGTCTTATCAAATTAATGTAGATGAATTAATAAGTGCTATTCGAGCACGACCTACGCTGTGGATGTCGAAACAATGTCAATACAAAAACATGAATGCTAATTTTAGCTTGTAGAATGAAATAAAATCAAAAAACTTTAGAGGTTGCTGAATTGCCATTTGATTGCCATAAGAATTTTTCACATGGACCATTTCAATGGACACAACAACACGCGGAACGAAGCCGCGTTCTACTGCAGACAGGCAAAAACGCGCGCGTTGCCGCACCTGCGCCGCTGCCCGCCCCGCGCTGCTAGTCTGGCCAAGCACTTACTCACGTATTATTTTGTCGATGCGAACCGTGAATGCTCGCGGCAACTCGCGGACAGCGGATCAAACTCACCCTGATGAAGATTCTCTAGATGAATCGAAACAGTGTCGGTGCCTCTATCGACTAAATAATACGTGAGTAAAGCCCGTGTTTATCAAAATGTATCATAAGTATGTATTTAATAATTCATAATTATTATGTTAGTCATTTGGTCACCACAATACAAGCTATGCTTAGTTTGGGGCAAGATGGTGTTTGGTGTTGTGTGCATTGTCCACCAATATTTATTTAATAATATTTAGTCATCCCGTGACCACGACAGAGTGTAAACCTGTCGAAACGTCTGGAAAAATAGGTAAATAAACGCGATAAATATCCGTAAATATTTTTAATAATATTTATTTATTTATTACTTTCAACCTACAGCGCAGAAGGCAGAGCTACTAACCGGACTGGCAGGCCAGTCAATTGATAATAAATATTGCTGGACAATGCACACATCTAGCCGAAAATAAACATAGCTTGTATTATAGTGACTAGATGATTGATAGAATATTATATAACACCCAGACACAGAACCAACACCTACGTTCGTCATACATTTTTTTTTTCCTGATAGGGAATCGAACCCTTTACCTACAGCGCACAGGAAAAAGATACTCTTACCTATTCCAATGAGCCAGATATATAAAATTAAAGAAAATTTAAGCCATGACGATTGTTTTGAGATATCCCAAATTAATATTTACCTAGGAGCCATGTTTGCTTTTGTGTAAGTAAATAAATCTTTTAAAGTAGTTTAGGCTTAGGCCGACCCCACACTTTTGTGGCGCCCACAGATATTACAAGTTCTGTGGTAGCGCTACACACTAGCTAACTTCCTACTAATATTATGATGACTGTGGCGCAGTGGGCGTGGGCGAAGGCATGTCTGAAAGGAAGCATGCGGATTTTATTTCCGCCGCGCGAGGTTTGTATGGACATTTCACACAGCTCCATCTAGCTCCAAAGTAAGCAGAGCTTGTGTTATGGGAACCACATGACTGATACTTATATACGAGTTTTTGTAAAAACACACACATATACACATATAATACACATATAATAAACAAAAAAATTGTTGTCGGTAAAGTTGACGGCCGATAATTTTACATGATAACGTCATAAGAAAACATTGATGAACCGATTGCTTGTTCCGCGCTCTCGCTTGTACGCTCAGGCGGAACGTGACCATGAGTCATGCTTTTTCGTGCTTGCAGCCGGCGTTCATCGATTTACAGACGGTATCACGTCAAAAAATGTGTATAGTGTATAATGATGATTACCAGCAGTATGGTGTATAACTGCTGGTAATGATCATTTTTTGTGATTCGAAATGGCGATTTTTTATTGTGGCACCAAAATTGTGGCGACTGATTTGTGGCTTTGGTGTGCGGCCTGCCTTACATGCCTTATTATGTATGTTTATGTATGTCATCATACATATTATGTACATTACATTATATCTTAGCATATCGACGTCAAAGTGAAACTTCTGTACACGTTATTTTGTTTATTTAGTGTCGCTGCAATCACAAAAATGTGATTTTTGTTTGACTTATTATGTAGTTAGGTACTCACATAATATTGACGCATCGGTATGTCAAGGTCGTTAGAATTGGGGATTTAGGTGTACTCTGTTTATATTTTTGAGTATTTCTACTGTGGGCTTTTGATGCCTTATATTTTGTTTAGTTAAGATTAGCAAATTGACGATTTCTCTGGCCAAGGCCCGGCCGAGAGCCGGTATTATGATCATGCTTGTATGATCTGCAAGTATTTGACTCAGGTCCGGGTGTTTCTATATATCCCTACTAATATTATAAATGTGAAAGTAACTCAGTCTGTATGTCTGACAGTCTGTTACGTTTTCACGCCTAAACTGCTGAACCGACGAATTTGAAAATGGAAATGGACTACTTTTTATGTAGTTACCATGCGTGCGAAGCCGCGGGCAGCAGCTAGTAATATATTTTTTGCTTCAAACTAAATTAAGAATATAATTTTGGCATTATGGAGATTGGAATGTAATTATTTTAACATAACTTAATTGAATTTTCTTATTAATAAGTGCTTAGTGTGTTATTGAATTATTATATTTTATTTTTTGCCCTATGACAGTGTTCATTCTATTGTGACTACTCTATTGTATTAGGTCTAATCTGTAATGGTAGATTGTTTTAAATAAATAAAAACATATATATGATTTTGACGACCTCTGTGGCGCATTGGGTTAAGGTCTGGCTGAGACGCAGAAGGTTGCGGGTTCGATTCCCGCAACCTTCTGCGCTTCCACGGGACAAATGTTTGTTTGATCTGCAAGTATTTGTCTCGGGTCTGGGTGTTTCTAAGTATAATATGTATTTACAAAAAATATATATAAGTAGTATTTCAGTCATGTGGTACCCATAACACAAGCTCTGCTTACTTTGGGGCCAGATGATGCTGTGTGAAATGTCCGGCATTATTTATTTTTTATTCTTCTTATGGACGCTACTCTCTGGCATTCTGGTATTTTGTTTGGTTACTTTGGATTTGATTATGTATAAGTCACGGTTTTTCATCGATAGTGGACAATGCACACAACAGCATCTAAACCCAAATTAAGCATTGCTTGTATTATGGTGACCAGATGTTTAGAAATATTAATTTATTTACAGAAATAATTTAAGAAATGTACAAAATAATATACAATAATATAGAATACACGTGAAACAGTTGAGCTATCTAAGGATCTTTTAAAACGATCTATAGATAGCTCAATTGATCCAGATCACTGCCAGAGGGCAGCGTTCCCAAGATACTGGCGTCATTGCCAATGCTAATACGCTGGGCCAGATAGGAGCCAGCTCTTGGGACACGCAACGTATCTACCAGACGCCGGCGCCTTGAAATAATTTTGAAAACGCGGTGGGCTCCTGTACCCCACGGGCTCAGGGTCTCGACTCCAAAAGGCTCAAATATGTAGTCCTTGTCCAAACCAGCATATTTGCGATTTTTGAGGTCCTCGGCACAATCAGCCGCCGCACCAGCCCTAACGGAAGTCCCCGACAGATGGGATGCGGCCAGGGTGTCTACGCAAGTAGCATCCCACACTAATGGCCTACCAATCTCCCAAGCGACAAGATTAATTCCATTAGGCATCTTACCATTATCACGTATCAGACCGTTGAGTTACAGGATAACCCATGGAGACTAAGCTGGTCGACCGCTGTACCACACTGGCACTGATGAGGGGCGCAGCACCGCGCACCCAACCGCAGACAAATTGCAACTCGAAATGTTGTAGGATCTAATAATGTGCCAATGTTAGATGATGGTAGATCTTGTAACCAATGTCCTGACTCCCATTTCGAAACGGTTAGGAGACGGGTGCGATCTACGGAGCTTGAAATTTTACGAATACCTAAGCCTCCCAATTTGACAGGTAGGGAGGCCTGCAGCCTTGTCTTGTCATCCAGATGAATATATTCAAAACCGACGATAAATGTCCTTTATTATGTTGTCTAAGTCTTCCACCAGCTCGCTGTGTTTCCACAGTTGACAACACCTTAAAGTAAATTTTGGAACAAAAAGAAAAAACTTGATAATTGTAAAAGCCATATGACTCTATTAATTTGAAACAATCTGTCCGAGGTTTTGCTAAAATTTTGAATTTTCTCATCTATGAAGGTCGGAAAAGACTCGTCAAGAATTGGTGAACCGAGGAGGCGAAGTGAACATTTATCAACAACTGTAATATTAGAGGCCAAACTGTTGAATTTTGAAACAATTGATTTTTTATCCAAAAAAGTGTCCGAAACTTAAAGCTCGCATTTTGAATAATTTAGCTCTAAACCAATTTGCCGAAATGCATCACTGATGAGCTTTAGATCACCAAAAACAGTGTCCACATCTCCGCCTAAAGTTCCGTCATCCAAGTACCAAACATTGAGTTTAGATTGGAGACGTTGAGTAATCGGTTGATTGCATTTTATATAAGGTAACTGGCCAATAACATAGGTATTAAGTACATGTAGCCGAAATCATAAATGGTCAATATCCTTAATAATACATTTTTAGGAGCTGTCAAAGAAAGTTGTCGAACGATTGTTACATAATTATGTTTTAAAACTATAAGTAAAGAGAACCGACTTTATTGAATGAAATTTGAGCCTATAAAAATACAAGCGAGTTGAGAACCTTCTACTTTTTAACTCTACTCGAAATACGTAAACAGCGCTGGAAAGTCACAGGAAAGTCGCAAAATATCAAAATTTCGTTTCATCCAAATGGATGACATGTTTTTTCAGTTTTTTTGATATAAAAACCTAACTAACGAACCGATTTTTATGAACCTTATATGGGACCAATCGGGAAGTATATCCTTTAAAAAGAAATCATTTTTTTTCAAATCGGTTCATAAATGACGGAGTTATGAGTAACACACATTAAAAAAATACAGTCGAATTGAGATGGCTTCCGAAAACAGTAAGGATAAGAATGACTAGCGTTTAGGTCCCACAACATTTAGTTAGATAATATGATCGTTAATTATTGTATTTGAAAAAAAAAAAAATCTTTTTAACCGATTTCAAAAAAGGATAAGGTTCTTAATTCGTCGGTATCCTTTTTTATTATTTTGCCTTTTACTTTTTCTATTTTTAATGTACACGTTTACAGATTACTCAAAGACGGCTGAACCGATTTGGAAAAATATTTTTGCTAGCGACTTCAAAGAAGGAGGAAGTCCTCAATTCGTGTGTTTTTGTTTGTTACCTCATAACTCCGCCATTTAAGAACTGATTTGGAAAAATCTGAATTCATGTGAAAGGATATACATCCCGATTGGTCCAATATAAATTTTATAAAAATCGGTTCAGTATAGGTTTTTAAATCAAAAAAACTGAAAATATATGACGTCCGCTTGGATGACGCGAAAATTTGATATTTTGTTTTTATACATGAAATGGGTGGTACGATTTAAATTTTATCGAAATTGTTCGAGTTACGGTTCGGTTTTAAAAAAATCAACAAAAATCAAAAAATTATATACATCGATGTTATTTTTCAAGTACATGAAGTCGTTTTTCTATTTGGTTTTTATAACGTTATAATAGTTTATTGATGGTTGGCGATACATTAATTAAATAGACACTTAAAATAAAATGTTTAAGGTATATATCTTTTTTTAAAGGTATAAAAATCAGACTGTTACCTGATACCTATTCATCAATATTCAATTTTCAAAATGTATCTTATTCCCAAAACGCGGTTTAACCAGTAGGTAAGTATGGTACCCATAATTAACGCAAGAATTCGCAATAAAAATCATCTCTATGCCGGGAAAAAGCCAAAAAACCCGTAGGTGTGCGTATTTACCGAAGGCCATTTATTTTAATGCTTATTTTGGACAGCTTATTGGCTATTGTCTGAGAAATAGGGTTCCGTAAGCTGTCAGTGAAAACGGAACTCGAACACTTGCTGTACTGTAACTGCTTTATTGCAAAAAAATCTTAAAGCTTCGATGACAATCAAAAAAGGCTAGAGGTAACATGGGGTAGGGTACCTGGTCGGAGCGAAGTTGAAAATAATAAAAATGATAAAACGCTTGGTCATAATTCATTATTGACGACCTCTGTGGCGTAGGGGGCGAAGGCCTGAGACGCAGAAGGTTGCGGGATTCTCGGCTCTAGGCGTTTTCTATGTATACTATGTATGTATTTACAAAAAAAAGTATGTAAGTAGTATATCAGTCATGTGGTACCCATAACACAAGCTCTGCTTACTTTGAGACCAGATGACGCTGTGTGAAATTTTCGGTATTATTATTATTTAGCACATAAAGACGTTTCAGGTCGTAGGGTTTGAACTCGGGGTTCAGTATGACTCAGCTATAGTAATCATTAACAAGTGTGTGAAATTTCCTAATGGCTTGTGGTCATAGTCTTGTTAAATTTGAAATTTGGTTAGTCGAAATTTTTCAATTTTTCTCTCGTGCAAAAAATATCTAAAACGTGCAATAAGTTGAGGCATATTTCTAGCTTCAGCTTCAGATGTTGCGACTTGCGACAAAGAATTACGTTGTAAAATCAACACAACACATGCTTTTGACTTTACCTAATTCCCAGGCCTGAGACACCTCATATCTCTAGCTTACTTTGATCTTTGGGAAGGCCCTACTCAAAGCACTGACATTGCACGTTTTCTTTTCTCAAAAGGACAACTCAAATGAAATCGAATCAATACATTATTTATTCAATAAAGTCGCAAAAACAATCTTTGAATCGTCCTCTTACATGCTACTGAATCTAGATGCCAGTTCCTCTTAACTCCAGTTCAAGAAGAATCCGGCAAGAAACTCGTTAGTTCTCAACATGTATTTGTATGACTCTTCATTAAACAGATGGACAAATATTTAGTACTATTCCGCCAATCTATTCCTTCCTCATAAATAACTACGATACGTGTTTTGCCTCCACAAGGCATCCTCAGGAACACCTGACTCGCTCTGCACTTTGACGAAAACACACTCTCTGCAGACTTATTGCTTCTCTCAGGCGGCCCTGAGGATGCCTCATGGAGAGTCGAAACACGTGTCAAATTTCATTTTAAGAGGAAGAAATAGATTGGTTGTATAATCCTTACTTCCTTACTAATATAAACGCGAAAGTTTGTAATGTATGTTTGTTACTCTTTCACGCAAAAACTACTGAATGGATTTTAATGAAACTTTACAATAATATAGCTTATACATCAGAATAACACATAGGCTATAATTTATAAAGATATTGTGTGAATTGTCCAAAATATAACGATAATGTCAAGTACCTAAGTAGGAAAAAATCTGCCATCTGCGAGCTATTCTGGCGTGCGCTGAAAAAACCGTTAGAATTACACAAGTACTAATCACCAGCTAGTACTATATATTTTTCCATCTATTTAATGTTTTTTAATGGATTTCCGCAGTCACGCCTGAATTAATTATATATGTATGACTCTTGCTAGTATTATTACGGATGCCGAGTTGGAGCAGATCCATTCCTAGCTTTTTTGTCATCTAAATAATCTGTTATTTTATCATGTTAACACAATTGTTTGACGTAGATAGGAATCGAACTCATAATCTACATCGCAGAAGCCGGGGTTATTACTGTGGTAGCTTTCCACGAGTACCAACAGCATGTTTAATTTAATTTAATGTTTTAAAAAACATAAAAATTGTCATGTCATGTTCTTTGCTGAAATATGTGCACTTACTGTGACTCAATTACTGAACTACCATATTTCTTCAAATAAATTATGTCTATTTCTATTTCTATTTCTTTATCTGACGCGTATATTTTGTGTATGCGTCGTCACTCGCCAATCGTCAGTCCCCGCTCGCTAGATCATAGCATGTATAGGTACATAATTGATTCAGGCGTGACTTTGCGGAAATCGATTACATAAATACATATGAAAAAGATAAACAAATATTTGCTCACACCAAAGTCACACCAAAGTAATAGGGAGGTACATTTTTAACTCGATATGTGTAGCATCATCGACAATACCTTGACAATACCTTTGACATTTTAACTATCTTGTTTGTATTTTTATGTTTGTAGATATATTTCTAAATTGTTAACAAAATACTGCAGTGTTGCAGACTTAAATGTTAAAACAGAGGCTTACATAAAATTCCCCAAAGAATATTACGATCATAGATTGAAGGAAGAACAGTCTTAGTCGATAAAATATACAACAACACGATCAGAAAGAGAAACTAAACAATATGTTTTAAAACATATGTTTTAGTAAATTCTATATTTTTCACAGAGAAACGCTTTTTTCGTCGGAACTCTACTTTAAGTTATAACTCTGGCTTCTGCGATGTAGGTATTTCTGAAGTAGCTTTCCACGAGTATAGTTTGTGGATTGCATCGTCACTCGTCAGTCGTCACTCCCCGCTCGCTAGATCATAACAGGTACATAATTGATTCAGGCGTGACTTTGCGGAAATATAACATAAAATATTAAATAGAAAAACCAATATTAATTACTGATCCGCCAATATATTCAAATGAATTAGACTCTAAATAAATTCGACACGTGTTACACTTCCACGTGGTATCCTCAAGTACAATTAAATCGCTCCGCAGGATTGTTCAGCAGCAATCATTTTTTTTTAATAAATGAACAGTTTTGTGCACATACATTAAATTTTCGTATATATACTGACAAGGCACTGTCATAATATTAATTTCTTTAAACTTATTTCTAAGTGATTCTCTAGGGCCCATGTTATAAATTGCACGAATAGCCCTCTTCTGCAACACAAATATGGTGCTAATATCAGCAGCACTCTCCCACAACAGAATGCCATACGACATAATGCTATGAAAGTAGCTGAAGTAAACGAGTCTAGCGGTATCTACGTCGGTAAAATGACGGATCTTTTTAACAGCGTATGCCGCAGAGCTGAGTCTATTCGATAATTTATCTATGTGCGGGCCCTATTGCAGCTGATTATCTAAAGTAATGCATAAGAACACTGTGGTGTCGACGAGATCTATCTTTTCGTTTTTAATTTTTGCATTAGCTTTCACCTGTTTAACGTTGGGCAGTATAAAACGAATGCATTTAGTTTTTTATCTTTAAGTAATAAGTTGTTTACATTAAACCATGTTATGACTTTAGAGATTGCATTGTTTACATCGTCAAGATTAGTAAGTCGTCGCTTTAATTGAAATAAAAGTGACGAGTCATTAGCAAACAGTATAATCTCGTGATCATCCTTTACAAGTTTAGGTAGATCATTTATATAAATTAAAAACAAGAATGGCCCGAGTATTGATCCTTGTGGTACACCCATTTTTACCATTGAACCCGGAGAACGCTTTCCATTTACATCTACTCGTTGTGTTCGGCCACTTAAGTAGGATGTAAGAAGCTTAAGTGAAACTCCCTTAATGATTCCCTTAGTGATGTAGTTTGCTGATTAGAGTTTTATGATGAACGCAATCAAAAGCTTTCGACAGATCACAAAAAATACCTAAGGCATCGCGTGATTCCTCCCAGATATCAAAAATATGTGATATTAACTCAACACCGGCATCAGTCGTTGAGCGTCTCTGTGTAAATCCGAATTGTTTACTGTCAAGTAAATTGTTGGTATTAAAATGACGTTTTAATTGGTTTAGCATAAGTTTTTCAAATATTTTACTAAATGTAGGAAGTACTGATATAGGTCTAAAGTTACTGGGATCGGAATGACTACCTGATTTGAATAGAGGTATGATCTTGCTATGTTTCTTTAAATCAGGAAATACTCCACTGTCAATACATTGATTAAATATGAAAGCTAGATCTGGTGGAATAATGTCAATTAGTGGTTTTATAACACTGACGGAAATGCCCAAGAGATCAGTGGTCTTTTTACATTAATCAGGTAAACTATCTTTTAACAATGATTCTGCTGTTACATGAGAAGAGTTTAAAGACTTTGTAGTGGAGACTGGAATATCAGTAAAAAAGTTTCAAATGCCTTTGCTACATCTATATCTTGCTTAATGATATTATTGTTGATATTTAAATTTATTACACTTTTATGAGATTTGGATTTTCCGGTCTCACTATTAATTATTTTCCAAGTTGCTTTCATTTTATCTTGACTGTTTTTAATTTTGGAACTTAAATACTGAGATTTAGCAAAGCGACAAACATTTTTAAAGATTTTTGAGTAATTTTTTACTTTTTCTTTAAATCTTCACTAAAGTTATACCGTTTTTCACTGTACAATTCATACAAGGTACGCCTACTCTTATGAATACCTGCTGTTGCCCACTCACAAAATGTTGAACTGCCAAAGACCACAATAGTTTTGGATGTGAAAATGGAACTGAATACTTTATTAAATTCAGTGAAAAATGTATTGTATAAATCATTTGGATTATCATCATTATACAACAAAAAAGGCAAGTTGGTATCCAGGTTCAATCTTACTTTCTCTAAACGATCAGTGGTAACTGGTATATAAGTAGTTTTTTTTGTACATCTTTATTATTCATTTTAGTTTCTATTTGAACTAGTTGACCGAGATGGTCAGAGTGAATATTACTAATTATATTTTTGCTTATTATGTTTACATTGGTATATATGTTATCTATGCATTTGGCCGAAGTGGCAGTTTTTCTAGTTGGCTCCATAAATGTAGGTTCAAGACCAAATGAATTAAATAAACTAGTTATTCTGGTACTTAATAATATTTCTCAAGTAAATTTATATTAAAATCACCGCATACAACAATTTCTTTATTTGATTTTGTAATGGACTTGTGCAAAATGTCCTCCATAATTTTCTCAAAAATATCAAATGAGGCGGTTGGTGGGCTATAAGTGCTTATAACAAGGAACCGCTCCAACTCTATGCAGGCTATCTCAATGTGTCTTTCTACAGAGTGGGCGACAATGTTTTTGCGTTCTTTGAATTTTATTTGTTTATTTATTAATATAATTGATCCACCTCTTATAGAATGTACTCTGCAGAAAGAACTACCAACTTGGTGATTCTTGAAGTTGAACATGAGCTCATGACTTTTGAGCCAATGTTCTGTTAAGCAGATTATGTCAATATTGTTTGAGTTCATGTACAAGTCTAATTCAAATTCTTTGTTACATATTCCTTGAATATTTTGATGCACCAAGTTAGTAAACTTAAACTTATTTACAGTAGATAATTGATTCAGGCGTGACTTTGCGGAAATCCATTACAAAACATTAAACAGATGGACAAATATTTAGTACAATTCCGCCAATCTATTCCTAAAGAGTTACCTCCAAAAGAAATTCGACACGTGTTTCGCCCCTCCACGAGGCATCCTCAGGAACACTTGACTCACTCCGCACCCCGACGAAAAAACACTCTGCTCTGCAGACTTGTTGCTTCGACCAACGTCTTCAACGTAGAGTCTCATTCTGTTGGTCGAAGCAACAAGTCTGCAGAGCAGAGTGTTTTTTCGTCGGGGTGCGGAGTGAGTCAAGTGTTCCTGAGGATGCCTCGTGGAGGGGCGAAACACGTGTCGAATTTCTTTTGGAGGTAACTCTTTAGGAATAGATTGGCGGAATTGTACTAAATATTTGTCCATCTGTTTAATGTCTTATTTACAGTATTTATTTTACAGTTTTTAGTCTTTTTGTTTGATTGACTATTTTTATAACATATATTATTTGACTTGTCAGTGCTAGAGACTTTCTCTATTGTCTTTTTATCTAATTTAAATTACTAGGAAAAAATTCCAGTCTGATTTGGAATGTCAAGATTATGCTCAATAGAAGCATTGTGTGTAGCCAAGTTTTTGGCTGTTATACTTAAATAATAAGATGGCGAAACAGCTACCTGTCGTTTGTAATAATTAGGAAGGTAGTATCTACCTTTTGTCAAAAAATATATTTTATTAACAATGTTGTTAGTGTCAATCATATGGATTACATTATTATTATTGCATGACATTGTATGCAAAGCCTGATTTAATTTATACCTATGGTCATTTTCTGCTTGTGGCAAGCTGTCGCTGTAGGTAAATGTAAACATTAAAATGTTGTTTACTTGCAATGAACAAAGTGTTTCAAAATATTGTATTAATTCAGCTTTGTTTACATTACCCCTATTTCCAAGCCAAATTACTAAATTAGAGTTGTGCTTAAAATTATAATTAGTTACTAATTGCATTATGTCATGCAGGTCACAGTTTGGTAAGCAATTATTTAGTACTGTATGTCCCATGCTAGTGTTTAATAATAATTGGCCCATATTTTTTCCAATTTCATCACAGAACATTATGGTTTCTTCTAATGTTACATTTTTGTGTGAGTCCGAACACGCTTGGGATGACGATACAGAAGCACACACTGGCCTAGGATTCTCAGAACACTGACTATCACAGGTGGGGCTAGTCACAAATGAATCAAAGCGGACTTGATCATTGTTTGAGACATTGAGTAGTACTACTAATACCATGATTATCGCATTTTGTTTTAAATAAATGAACATTTTTGTGCATACATTAAATTTTCGTTTATATACTGACAAGGTACTGTCATAATATTAATTTCTTTAAACTTATTTCTAAGTGAAATAAGTTCGTTCCTGTGGATGCTTCGTGCAGGCGAAACATGAGTCGAATTTCTTTGTGTCTCACTCATTAGAATAGCCATATTAGTCCATTGAAAAGTTACATTTGGGTATGCATTTGTCAGAGGACGCAATTTTATTTTTTTAATGTGTAGGGGGGGTCAGTAGAAGCTTAAGTTCAAGTTTGTGGGGTCGGCACCCTTGTCCCCCGGCCGCCATCTTGGAAAAGGGGGTGCAAAGGGTTTTCGCGCTGTATCTCGTAAACTAGTTACCTTACAGAAAATTTAATCAAACATAAAATGTAGCAAATTAAATTTCCTACAATTTTATTTCTATTACTTTTTATCGTCAAGTGACCAACAAAAAAGTTATAAACAAAAATAAATGAAAATTTTGTTTGTTTGTTCTAGGTTTTACAGCGCTCCAAACTTAAACGGATTCTCGAATGCTCATAGGGATGCAATAAAAACTAAAAATTAGGCTTACTTTTCTATCTATATTTTTTTTATTCATACAATTTATTATGATCTTAACATTCCTATGCTATTATTGAACTATGTTTGACCCTTTTACCCACCACCTATGAGGTATAACATGGGCAAAGTCAAATTTATAAAAATTTTGCAGAAGCATCCAGAGTTAGCAAGTGGAACTAAATTATTTATGAGTGAGAAAGTCGAGTCATCGTTACTCAGTGTTGTTGGCGAACGTTTTTTCGTCTTTTTATATGGCGGAAATAAAGACGATACTCTAGACACTCTGCGATACAAACGATTTGCTAAGACAGTGACAAAAAATGCATTAAAAAATGCATTAAATTTTTATAAATTTGACTTTGCCCATGTTATACCTCATAGGTGGTGGGTAAAAGGGTCAAACATAGTTCAATAATAGCATAGGAATGTTAAGATCATAATAAATTGTATGAATAAAAAAAATATAGATAGAAAAGTAAGCCTAATTTTTAGTTTTTATTGCATCCCTATGAGCATTCGAGAATCCGTTTAAGTTTGGAGCGCTGTAAAACCTAGAACAAACAAACAAAATTTTCATTTATTTTTGTTTATAACTTTTTTGTTGGTCACTTGACGATAAAAAGTAATAGAAATAAAATTGTAGGAAATTTAATTTGCTACATTTTATGTTTGATTAAATTTTCTGTAAGGTAACTAGTTTACGAGATACAGCGCGAAAACCCTTTGCACCCCCTTTTCCAAGATGGCGGCCGGGGGACAAGGGTGCCGACCCCACAAACTTGAACTTAAGCTTCTACTGACCCCCCCTACACATTAAAAAAATAAAATTGCGTCCTCTGACAAATGCACACTAAGGCCTAAAAAATGTAACATTTTAATGGACTATATTACCGAATCATAGAAATGTTACCGTCAATTCAAAATCGCAAGCAATATAATGGCCATAACGTTGTTTTTGTGTTTTTATATTGGTATAAATTTCCCCTTGGGCCTATTTTTATTCTTTTTTCCGCTCATGTTTTTTCTTTTGTTTTGTATGTGTACAAAATAAATGTTTCTTTTTTTCATTCTTTCCATAATTCTGTTGTTTCGCCAGTCTAGCTACAATTTGCTGCAATACGAACGACCTTATTTTGCTCATTCCAAAGTTCAAATTAGAGCCACATTTTTAAATAACACTTCTGAAATACATATAAAGATTTATTGAAGTGATAACTTCTTATGGGAGGGTAAACTGCAAACCGCTTCGTTACGTAACGTGTTACGGCGCAAGTATGTCTGGCTTCCATTGATCTCACGCATACGGCAGCGGTAGGCAGGCTCCTCCTCCCGCACTCTAACGCGCTAGTTAGATTAGTTTAAGTTATGACTTCTGTCGGGCGTCCCGAGATACACACGTTTTTTGTTCGATTTATTATAACATAATATATGTTTATTTAACCAATAACATGGGTAGAAGTTATCGAGACCAGCAGATGTTTAGCCAAAGAGTCTAGTTAATATTATACGGAACCCAATGCTTTTAAACCACTAACACTTACTCGCCATCTTTTAATCCATTTTACTTGAACCGGATTTAGTTAAGCGGTTCTTTTTTGGGCATCGTGACGTCATAAGAGGACAAACAAATTACTCATATTATTAACGAAAACAAATATGTCTGTCTCTAAGAGGATTGATGCTATAACATTGACTGACCTGTTAGCTCAGGTTGGTTGGTTTGGTAGAGGCTCTGCCTTCTGCCTTCTGTTGTGGGTTCAATTTCTACAAAGTACTAGCTGTACTTACATAGACTTACTTACTTACTTGTACTTAATTTTCTTACCGTTCAAACCTTCCCTGGACTACGACAAACATTTCAACACCAAAATCAGCTAAATCAGTCCAGCCGTTCTCGAGTTTTAGCGAGACTAACGAACAGCAATTGATTTTTATTATATAGATATAAAAAAACATGTGTGCAATTCACACGTGGTAGAAGTGAAACCTTCAAAACACAAACGTATAATACGTACACGTATACAAAACACCACGGTTGTTGTGATGCCTTTTCTCAAGCTTTGTACTACGCATGCGCGCACAAGCACGTAATAATAAACACGTATAATGTTCCTATCTCATTTTCTCCCACGTTAAATCTTATGAATTTATGTGTCTGTTTTTTTTTTCTGTCGCTTTTTCGTTTCATCGACTTTCAAATCACAACGATGCTAAAGATGTTTTCACTTCAACAAGTAGGTTTTTTATCTGTCATTTGGTTCCAGTACAAGCTATTTTTAACCGACTTCAAAAAAAGGAGGTTACCCAATTCGATTCGTATATATATTTTTTTATGTGTGTTCGCGAATAACTTCGTCGTTTATGAACCGACTTTGATGATTATTTTTTTGTTTGGAAACGTTTTATACCAATTTATCCCAAGGGTGGTACCATGATAAGGAAACCAGGATCTGATGATGGCATCCCAGAGAAATCGAGGGGAACTTTCGAAAATCGTAGTAGCGACTAGTGCGTTTGTTTATATTTTATTAAAGTATTTTAAAGCACTACTATCTGGAGTCGATCTGATGATGGAGCCGAAAGACAGTCGAGGGAACTCCTCAACGATTTACAGCAATTACCTGGTGTTTGGGCTTAATTCATTTGTATTGATGAGAACTGTACACCTAGATGAGTTGTGACTGTTATTAGGGGTCCGATGATGAAGACGAGGGAACTCCTCAACGTTTTACAGTAGCTACCTTGTATATATACATGAAGTCGGTTGTCTTTTTAGTTTTTAAAACGTAATTATTATTTTGGAACTTGCAGTTCAATCTAGTGTTGTGGGTCAAGGCTCCGACGCAAAAGGTTGCGGGTTCGATCTCGGGACAAATGTTTGTAAGATCTGCAAATATTAGTCTGGGATAGGTGTTTCTATGCACAATATGTTTGTATTTGCAAAAGGAAATGTATTCACATCCATTTTGAATTTTGTAGCTATCTGCTCTGTCGGTAAATTAAACGTAACGAGGCTTTAAAGATAAAAAAGAGCAACTATTAAGATGGCTGAACAGTATAAGAATTTTACAAGAAACGCAATGAAAAATAATAATAATCTATTTAATAAAAATCAATTGCTGTTCGTTAGTCTCGCTAAAACTCGAGAACGGCTGGACTCATTTAGCTGATTTTGGTGTTGAAATGTTTGTCGTAGTCCAGGGAATGTTTAAAAGGTGAGTAAATATGAAAAATATATATATATATATATATATTGATTTATTGAGGCGGTACGAAGTTTGCCGGGTCAGCTAGTATAATATAAATTTTATTTCAGGCAACAAAATTATGTGTATAAAATACAAAAGCGCTCATAGAAAAAAAATTCTTATCCAACATATTATCTTTATATTATATATATAATTCTACTGTACGTGTGTATGTCACTGAACTCCTCCTAAACGGCTGGACCGATTTGAATGAATTTTTTTGTATGCGTTTGGGTGGCGCCCTGGATGGTTTAGATTCACAAATCAGCCCGGCAGATGGCGCTGCAGTTGGTACAATTAGATATATATTTTTTCTTTTTAAAACGCGTGGAAGAAGTCGCGAACGGGGCAGCTAGTTTATTCATATAAACTTATGAACTACACAAAAATTCAGGGCACTTTCTTCGTAAGCGGTGCTTCCCTATACCGTGGGTATACAACTCCTGCTGACCAGAAGTCGGGTGCGAGAAATACTTTCTTGTACTTGGCAGCTACTCGGACACATACGACTTGAATTTGGTCTCTCTATTTGATTGTAACCGCTTCAAGCCATGCACAAGTACAGCGGGCGGCTCCCTGATCCGGCATCGGCCTCTCTCGTCCACGTACCGGAGAATACTCTCCCCGGTAGTGGTCGGGTCTAACCCGACACGGTAGGCTCCACCGTCTGCAGAGTGAGCCTAGTAGATAGCGGAGCGGTACCTCGCCGATTTCGGGACAATTTCGGTCGAAGTTTCTTCTCCACGACAGTGAAGCCTTCATCGTCGACCTTATGCAAGTCACTGCTAAACTTCTTCGGCCGTGCCTGACTCATTCGGTGCGTCTCGGCGCTGGGCAACGGGGGCGGCGGCTGAGGCTGGCGGGACACTTGCGCATGAAATGAAATGAAAAAATGCATGGCCTTATGTTGCTCTGCCCTCAGACCGTTAACCGACACATTTGAAATGTATAAACTCTCTTGATTTAGTTTTTCCTAGTTAAAGTTATAAACCGTCAGGTGGTTGGCCGTCAGATGGTACCAACCCATTTTCAGAGGTTAGTACTGTCAGCCAACAGTGTGTGCGTGTGACAAGAAAGAGAAAGAGAGATAGAGAAATAGAGAAAGAGAAAATAGAGAAGAAGAACGCATCAGCTGTGTGTTTAACGTACAGTGTTGTGTATAAAGTGTGTTATATAAACTAGTTCAGGATATAATATTAAGGTGAGATGTCAGATGTTACACATCATAAAATGCAACTACGGTAAGGCTCGCTCAATATAATCACAAGGGTCACTTTGAAACGTCTTACATACTAGGTGAATTTGGGTGCTAATTCATCCTAACCCAAGTACGAGAAGAATTGTCAAGAAACTCGTCCTGACCCTGCATAAAAAGTATGACATATTATTTCCTAAAATCTCATTTACATCCTCACCAAATTTCATCAAAATCCATTCAGCCGTTTAGCCGTAAAAAGGTTACAAACAGACACTTTTGAATTTAGAATTTTAGTATATAGGACAAATAATAGTATGAAAGATATTTTGATAGATGAAATAAAACTAAAGTTTGTCCTAAAATTTGTTCTTTTTTTGTTTTTACATGTAGGTGATTCGGTGATGTGTTAGTGTACCTACTTATTTGTTTTACTAGAGATGTACTATAGTCAAAGGGAGGAATTGCAATAGCGGGGTAAATGTAATAGGAATGTGTCGATGGTTTATTAAAAAAAAACTGGTATTAAAACTGAAATGTTCTGAATAGAATAGTAGAAACTGAAAAAAAGAAAAAGTTAAATATCTTTGTAAGTTTTTACGTTATATTCTTGAAATAAAAACCAAAAGTTTTTCGCATTTTGCTATTACGCCCTACAGTCCTAAGTAATTGAACAACATTATTACATTAGCCCAGTAAAGGGCAAATGTAAGAGGTAAGCCATATTTTTTTATATATCTTCCGCTATCAGAGTGATTTTGATATAACACATTACTTAAAACTGTGGCCTACTAAATGCTTGATATACATGGGAGTTATGTACTTTAAAATAACAAACTAGCTGCTGCCCGCAACTTCGTCTGAGCTTTATTCTAACGGTTTTTGCAGCGCACGCCAGAATAGCTCGCAGATGGCAGATTTTTTCTTACTTACATGACACTTATCGTTATATTTTAGACAATTCATACAATATCTTTATAAATTATAGCCTATGTGTTATTCTGGTGTATAAGCTATATTATTGTAAAGTTTGATAAAAAACAATTTAGTAGTTTTTACGTGAAAGAGTAACAAACATACATACAAACTTTCACGTTTATAATATTAGTAAGGACTAAAAAGTTGTGTATGGTCGTATATGTAATGCCAGTTATGGTATTCGCATTTACCCCACTTTACCTCTTGGGTCACGCAATGTACCTACCAGACGCCGTAAGATAATTATAAAAACGCTGTGGGCTCCTGTATCTAAGTGTAAGATAAGACTTGGTTTTTGGCAAGTTGGTTAAATTTGTCAAGCATTTTTTACGATTTTAATTTTAAGCATTTTACGACTAGTAAAAATAACCATGATACATTTACATTAATGGGAAACTAAACACTATAGGGAAAACCGACTTCATTTATATAAAAACTAGGTGCTGCCCGCGGCTTCGCGCGCGTGGTACCTACATAAAAAGTAGCCTATGTCCTTTTCCAAGGTCCCATCTATCTCTGTACCAAAATTCATCAAAATCGGTTCAGCAAACCGCTGAAAGGCGTGAAAACGTGACAGACAGACAGAGTTACTTTCGCATTTATAATATTAGTAGGGACTAAATAAAAATACGAAATTTCGTTTACTTGGATGACATTTCATTTTCATTCAACCTATTTTGATTTGAAAACATAACTACTGAACCGATTGTGATGAAATTTATATGGGACCAATCGGAAAGTATACATAAAAGAAGATTTTTTCAAATCGGTTCATATATGACGGCGTTATGAAGTACCAAAAGTACCAAAAAAGTAGTAACCGAATTGAGAACCTCCTCCTTTTTTTAAATCAGTTAAAAATGAAAGATGAAATGAAATGTCGAACATTTGTTTTATTATTATTATTATTATGATTATTTCGACCGGTAGGTACCTACATACCGTCCACCACGTGATGTGGCGAGGTCGACACTATATTTTACAAAATTGTCATTTCATTGCAAATATTTTTATGCCTATTGGATAAATTAATTTACATTGATTAAGACTTTAAAAGATATTCAAAGACAATGTCACAGGCCAAGTTGAAAACACGAGCGAAATAACGTCTGACTGGGGGGAAATTACATTACATTTGATGACCTCTGTGGCGCAGTGGGCCTAAGTCCCGCTGAAACGCAGAAGGTTGCGAGTTAGATTCTAGCCGTGAGACAAATGTTTGTATGACCTGCAAGTATTTTTTGTCTCGGGTCTGGGTGTTTCCATGTCTAGTTAATTCAAAAAAGTATATAAGTAGTATATCAGTCATGTGGTACCCATAACACAAACTCTGCTCACTTTGGGGCCAGATGACGCTCTGTGAAATGTCCGGCATTATTTATTTATTAATATTAAGTTTAGACATTGCTTTAGTGCTGGTTAATAAATTATTTTTAAGGATATTTAAACTAATCCAGATCACTGCCAGAGGGCAGTGTCTCCTACACTGGTGCCATCGCCACTTTCAATCATCATCATCATGATCATCATCCCGTATCAGTCCACTGCAGGACATAGGCCTCTCCCATGGCACGCCACTGAACTCGATCTTCAGCTCTCCTTCTCCAATCCTTGCCCGCTGCCTTACGAATAGCATCGCCTCACCTACAGTGCTACAGGGCGCCCTACACGACGTTTGCCGACACGCGGCCTCCTAACTACATAGTTGCTAGAACTAGTTGCCCTTTGAACTTTGAACTTCGAACTTTTGAACTTTGAATTTTTTGAAATTTGAATTTTGAATGGTAATGCTCAAACGCTGGACTAAATTGAGCACCTAAAGTAAGCAAACTGCGCTGTCATCATAATATCAGAATATTTTACAGACGCGGTTTAAACCGCGCGGAAAAAAATCTGTAGTAGGCATCTTGTTATCAGTCTAATATGTAAACACACTTACACACACGTACCCTCCTCTACTTATCACCCTCAAACACACACGCATACATCACACACACACACACATTCATCATATTGTAGGTATAATACCAACTCCTTCATAATTCTTTTCATATAATCATTAGTTTTTACACAAATAGTAAAACTATCAAAATAAATTATCAAAATCGAAAAACATTTCATTCAATAATAATAATAATACCGGACATTTCACACAGCATCATCTGGCCCCAAAGTAAGCAGAGCTTGTGTTATGGGTGCCACATGACTGATATACTACTTACATACTTTTTTTTGTAAATACCTACATATTATACATAGAAATACCCAGATTCAATCACAAGGATCACTTTGAAACGTCTAACGTACTAGGTGCATTTAGGTGGCAATTCCTCCTAACCCAAGCCCGAGAAGAACTGGCAAGAAACTCGTCCAGTAGGGCGATTATGGAACTCTAATTACAATCAATTTCTATCAGTTTTCATAGATTTCTGATAGACATTGATTGTAATTAGAGTTCCATGATCGCCCTACTGGTCCTTGCGCGTTTTTAACCGACTTCAAAGAAGGTTGTCTATTCGTCGGAATCTTTTTTTTAATGTCTGTTTTGGAAACCGATTTGGATTTTTTTTTTTCAAAGTGTTATCTTTTCCATGTTTCAACATTTTTTTTTTTCGAAATCGTTCGAGCGATTTAAAAAAAATCAAGCAATAAATCTAAAAATTTTATACATCGTTGATTTTTTTTGTATTCAATAAAGTCGGTTTTCTCTAAGGTATGTTTTTAAAACGTAATTATTGTATGTAACTTTCCTTTCGGCTTAAGTATTAAGTATCATATGGTTGTTTTATGACTATTATTTATTTTGTACTATCAAGAGATATTTAAATTGGCTATTTCTATGATATTAATTAAGTTTAATTAACTGTATTTTACTGTGGCTGTTGTTCTTTTTAATAAAATAAAAATAAAAACAATAAAGAAGGCTTAAGTAGTCAAATGAAGGTTCGCCCGTATTTCTAACTCAAACTGTAACATACAATCTATTGTTATATATATCTGTAAAAGGCGAAGAATTTTCGTAAGCGGACGACATTGGATCGAATATTGTTTTAATATTGTAATTTAGAAACACATCGTTTAGTTTTCGCAATTTTTATTCCTAGTTTGATTAAAATTAACTTATTTCGATTGCATTACAAATAAAGGTCGATAGATCGAAGATTCTAGAAAGATAATAATAATTATCTATATATACCTACTAGTGATCGCCCACTGGTCTAAATTCGACCATAATTAATTAATAATTAATGTATTTTTGAAAATAAAAACAAAATAGCATTCGGCACTCATAAATTATACTAGTTGACCCGTGCCCACTTCGTTGGGCAACTTCACAAAATATAAAAAAGTACAAATATTACAATTTAAAAAAAGATTCCCGTTCCCGTTGTTTTTCCGGGATAAAAAATAGCCTATATCCTTATCCAAGTTACTAACTATATTCATTTTAAGTTTCAACCAAATCGGTCCAGCGGTTCTTGAGTTATAAGTGGTGTAACTAACACGACTTTCTTTTATGTATATAGAAGTGTGCGAAATTTCATACTCCTCCGTACGCGCAATTGTCGTAAAGAGGGGTACAAAGTTTTTGCTTCACGTATATAGATTTTGACGGACCTGTCAGCGCAGTTGGTGGTAGCTCTACCTTCTGCGCTGTTGGTTGAGGTTTCGATTCCCTCATAGGACAAACATTTGTGTGAAGAACATAGGTGTTTGTTCTGTGTCTGGGTGTTATATCGTCGGTCCAGTGGTCCACTCGCCCAACTGCCTTTTTTGCGTTTTTCACTTTTTGATGGGCACAGTAATGGTTAGACCAAAAGCACAATGTGGTAAAATATCATATCTGTAGCATTCAAAATGACCAATCTATCTCCAGTTTCTTTTTCAGGTATCTGCATAGAATTAACTTGTTGCAATTGTCAGCTGTTCTATGTGCCCGATGGCTCAGTTTACCATGACAGAATCCTATTAAAACACATTTAACACCTTCCCTGCGGCTGCGCTAGATTAAGACTTACTTCCAGTGCTGTACAAGTCACATACTTCCCGTATCAAGAATGCCTGACATGCGTTACGACGTCTATTTTCCCGTACGTAGTCCTGACTTCAAACCTCCACAGAGACATGGAAAGTCCACAGCTGATTTTTTTTGTTGTAACAATCAATAGGTTACATCCTTGTGTATACACAGCTGCAGTCGCACGGGGTTCTAAGCAATATCTTAAAAGTTACAGGTATTTTTGGAAATGGTTGATTTTACGGGAAAATACTTGTAGTGGCGCATACAACAGTCATACTGCTAGGGATGGGGTGTAATAAGTAATATATTTTTCTGTTTCAGATTTATTATTGTTTATTCAGGTCGTACACAATCAACGGAAACTATTTATAACAAAAGTAATAATTAACTATGTTAACAAAAACAGTACCTTCTCATTTTATATTATTATTTATTTTACTTATGATCATACACAATCAGCGAAAACTATTTTTAACAAAAATAATAAGTAATTTTAACTTATTAACAAAATCAGTAATTTCTTATTTTATATTATTATTTATTTTAGGTACTTATAAAAGCTAAATTACCAAAAAAATATCTGATTTATTTATCACAATTATTTATTTTACTCGATAATTTAATCAACAGAAAAAAATAACTTAAAAAAGTAACAGTACAGGTACCATACCATGAAATGAGATAAGCTTTAATAATTCTTTACATAACATCCTGCATAATCACGATTAATAGGAACTTTGTGTATATATTGAGATCTAATTCAGTTATGAATATAATTTTTACTAAAGCCTAAAAATATGGCGGTAGGAATACTTAAAATATTTATGAATAAAAAAATATAACGTTTCTTTTAACAAAATTAACTGTAGTTTTCTCCATAACAAAAGATATCGTAATTATTTATTTTACACAACAATCAACAGAAACAATGTAACAAAAAAATGTAACAGTACAGGTACCATACCATGAAATGAGATTGGCATTAATAATTCTTTACATTACATCCTGCATAATCACGACTAATAGGAACTTTGAGTAGGTATATATTGAGATCTAATTCAGTTATGAATATAATTTTTACTAAAGCCTAAAAATATGGCGGTAGGAATGCTTAAAATATATATTAATAAAAAAATATAACGTTTCTTTTAACAAAATTAACTTATGTAAAGTTTTCTCCATAACCAAAAATATCGTAATTATTTATTTTACACAATAATCAACAGAAAAAATGTGTCTTAAAAAAAACAATACAGGTGCTACCACATTAATAGGAACTTTGTGCATTATGAAATCAAATGTAAGATATTTTTCTTAAGTATCATGCACTTTATTGTAACACTCTAAACACATAGGCTTTTCACATTCTTTACAAAACGTACGCACTTTTTTAACCTTCTTATCCGTTTCACGACTGCTAAACATTTTTCTCAAATCTTGGTAGCAAGAATGACATTTTTTAAATTTATCTGCTTTAATTAAAGTATGGATTATTCGTTTTTTTTGTTCTCGGGCATTTGGATCGGTGAAAGATGTCTTAGTCATGGATTCAATTATGAACTCCAAAAAAGTTAACAAAGGTAATTGGTCCTCATTTTTCATTTTATGTACAATCCATGCATTGACTAAGCAAGTCCCAAATAACAAACTCATCATCAACTTACGAAACCACTTTAGTCCTCTCGCGAGAGTAGAGTAGTAAGCGGTCATTTGGTCACTGAAATCTACGCCTTTTTTATTTTCATTGTACATTATTACACTTGCTGGTTTCATAATTGGCTGTTTAGAAATTCGTGAGAGTCTTCCAGTATCCTTTAAAGTAACGTTGTGCTCTTTGACAGTAGTCAGCATCGTAACAGGGCGTTTATCCATCCATTTGATTATTTTAACTCCTTTTTTGTTCATAGTCCCTATAACTTGGCCTTTCTTTAATTTTGTGCTTATAAATGTCTTAGGTAATCCTTTCCTGTTACTTCGCACAGTACCACATATTAATGTCTTCTTTTTTAGTAATTCTTCAGCTAACGTAACGGATGTGTAAAAGTTGTCTGCTATTAAAGTTCTACCTTTTTCCAATAAGTTATTAGTCAGTCTTAATACTATATCATGTCCATGACCTGCTCCTGATTTTTCGTCGTCTTTTCCAGTATAAACAATTATTGAGTAGGTATATCCCTCCGGCGTACACAATTTATATAGCTTTATACCGTATTTGTGAGCCTTATTTTTAATATATTGCCGAAATTTAAGTCGTCCTTTCCAAGGTATCATGGTTTCGTCGATTACCATAAATCTACCAGGGCTCAAAATTTCAGTAAATGAATTTAACAAATTATCAAGTACATTTCGTATCTTATACAATTTATCTCCATTATTAAAATTATCGCTAAAATGCCAAAATTTCAATAGAAGTAAAAATCGATCTCTGGTCAACAGGTTTACTATGTATTCATTACGATAGCATTTTTTCTTGAACCAATACAAATGCAAATTCGGTAGTTTATTGATACCCATCACCATTAACACTCCCATAAACTTTTCCATTTCCTCAAAAGTAACTGGATGCCAGTTTTTCAAGCGAGATTTTGGCTTTATAGCACGTAAACTTATATATCCTCTGCATGCTTATTAGTTTCTACTACCATTTTTTGAATAAGTTCATTGGTAATAAATAATTTATAGTAGTCAACGGGTTTACTTAGCTGTACGTTTGGTGGTATGTTTATTTGGCTCCTAAGAGGATACGATGCAAAATTTGTTTGGATTGTATTAGGAATATCAGTCCATTCATCTTCATCCTCTATAATATTCTCTACTTCAGTCGAAGAGTTTGATCTAGATTCACTATCATATATTTCGTCGAATGTGTCAGAGTCCGAAGTATTGTCCAAATTAGAGCTATTATCATGAACTGAAGACTCACCAGAAGAACAGTGGTCAATATTTACATTTACTTGAAAGCTAGGTACTTCTTGATTTTTTTCTCTCCTATTAGATGAAACGAAATATTGTCCTACTTGTTCGGCTTCAATGTGAGTAGTAACTGTGTTATCAATTGTGGTAAGATCTGATTGCCTTTCTCTCACTTGAGTAGAAATCGGATTCCTTTTTCTATTAGGTACTATATCAAAAATTTCTTCATCATCAGATTCTATGTCGGATACAATAAACTTTGAAAGTTTTACCTGCTTGGTAGCTCCTGGCGAGGATTCACTAGCATGATCTGAGTTTTCTTCTTCATAACCACCAATTCGAACAGCCTTACGTTTTGAAGTCGGCGTTTCGAAAATTTTAATATTTCCATCGGTATTTCTAGATGTAGAACACGTTGGTGTATTAAACTGTGAAAACTTACTTCGGGGTGTTGACAACATTTCAGACACCATTTCAGAACTCAGTGATGTTTCGAGCGCTGGTACTAGATTACTCACAGAAATGTTGTCCAGGGATAATGAATCAGGATCAGTCTTTTTATTATTATTAATTATTACTTCTTCTAATAAACTAAACTCCCTTCCTGTCGATGGACTTAAAAAAATTGAACTGGGTTTTTTTGTACTAGATGGTTTGGGATTCGATAAACTAGAACCACTACTCTGCACAATAATGTTTCTAGCCTCTTCACCTTCTGTCTTTACACCTTTCCCCATAATAAGTTTTTTACGTGAACGTTTCATTGTTTATGTACAATTTACCTACTTACGCGTGACGAATAAAATATCGCATTCTGTAAAAACGTATTAACTGGGCACAGCACTACGGCTAACTGAAGCTCCGCGCGCGCGCACGTTCAGTGCGGTACGGGGTTTAAGATACGGCCAAATAGTTCCCGTATCGCACTATTGTAAAATAATTACCTTTCTGTGCGTTACGAAAAAATAATTCCCGTACATTTTTATTCGTAAATATTAATACACTTCAAGCAAGGACACCGGCAATATAGGTTTCTCTTTTTTACTTGTACGAATACTTGAAAAAATCACCTCCGCACGGAGTGCAAAACAAGGACAACTAGCTGCCGCACAGAGCAAAACCCAATTACAACCAAATACTTCCCGTAACGCACTGAATGTGTTAACCACATAAGTCTATTAGTTAATGTGGCAGTTTGGCTAATCTACCTACCTTGGCCAAGTTTTATGTTAAAGAAGCAGTTTGGGTAATTTAAGGTGCATTAACTAGCAATGACTAGTCAAATTAGTCGTTTTGATTAGTTTATCATGGTCTAATAGGAAGGTAGTTAATAAGATCGAAATGACAAAATCAAATTGATATCATTGAAATTGATTGAGGATGATTTATTATTAGGTGATGAAAATGAAAACGCAGCGATCACCCTACAACAAGAAGACGATACAATCTCACTTCCGTCTGAAAATATTGAAGATCAGTCAATGAGGGAAGGAAATAATAATAAAAAAAAAATATTGAAAGGTAAATAAGTATTTATAAACAAAAACGCCTCAAAGGCGAGTCTTATCAAAGAAAAGTCAAAGAAGGCAAAGAAGGGCCAATCAATGCCATCCTAAACGGCTTGATTTGGATTGATTTGGCTGGTTCGGAACATTTCGACGGTTTCAATGGTTTACCATTGTATACGAAATGTATGCGGCAACATAAACGTATAACATTTGTTCTACAGATAAAAAATCTACAACCTATTTCGTAGGTATCTTACCAAAATCTACATAAGCAACAGCAGTTTGTGGTATGTCACAAAAAAGAAAAATCGAGATACCTATAACTCAAGGTTCAACACTCAAGTCATTTACTGTAACGCCAAAAATAAAAATAGTGTTTGGACACCAAAATTGTGTGTGTGTGTCAGGTTTAGACACCCTGGATATAACTGGTGATTTTGTAAAGGATGCCCTGATAAAAGTTAATCATGAAGGCATTTCAGAGAAAAGTGGAAAAAAATACTCCTAACAAGCTATAAATGTAAGTTGATTTGTTTTAAAGGATCACTTTTCCAGCAGTTGATTTCCACAATTGAAAATGAAGAAGCTCACGAAAAGCATTTGTTACGCCATGATACACGAATATGCAGATATAATGATAATATAAGAAATGAGGACAATGAAGAAGCAGAACAAAACATGGATGACTTTATGGATTTTGGATCCAAACAACAGCAGAATACCAGAGTTTCACTTGACACTTCTAAACCTAATTTTAGCTTAGTTAGTTTGGTGTCAACAGAATTAATAAATAAATAATTTAAATAAATAATCCCGGACATTTCACACAACATCATTTGGCCCCAAATTAAGCAGAGCTTGTGTTATGGGTACCACATGACTGATATACTACTTATATACTTTTTTTTTTGTAAATACATACATAATATACATAGAAACACCCAGACCCGAGACAAATACTTGCAGATCATACAAACATTTGTGTCGCGGCGGGAATCGAACCCGCAATCTTCTGCGTCTCAGCCAGACCTTAGCCCACTGCACCACAGAGGTTGTCAATTGAGGCCAATATCTAAAAATCTTTATTCCTAAAAATGTTTTCTGGTGAAAACCCCAATTTCATAACTTAAACTAACTCGTACCGTAAGTGTCGTAGTTTAAATAATAAATGAAAGTTACCTGCTGCTGTTATTACGTAAGTTTAAGTTTTAAAAAATACAAGGGAAGAAAAATTTATGATGTAATAAAGTTTGTTTTTTATTTAATTATCTTATCCCTATCAATAAGTTCCTTTAGCTTATATTAGCAAAAGATGACAGTAATTTGTTTGTACCTTCTACATTTTGGCCAGTTTACTATTAATTAATGCATTTTCTTGATGTGTTACACCACAGTAAACTCGTCTTATTATCACATTGGATATTTTATCTCAGTACATCGATATATTACTATTAAAACTAACCATGATAAACTCGCCAATCTGCGATAACTTCGATATTATTCATATTCTAGCAATTTGATATATACTATCCTAAAGACATCTACCTAAAGCTAATATATTATCATGATTTGAAAATATATCTATAAATACTGATTTACAGCAGCGATTTGAACTTTGTTTTCGCTCTCCTGAAAAGTCTTAAATTTTCAGTTTGGCGAGTTGACCGACGACGATGAGTATTCTACCAGTCATCTAGTCACCATAATACAAGCTATGGTTAGTTTGGGACTAGATGGTGTTGTGTGCATTGTCCTGTGCATAGATAGCGGCATTGCCACGTTGAATGGCAATGCTAATACGCTGAGCCAGATAGGAGCCAGCTCTTGGGTCACGCAATGTATCTACCAGACGCCGTGAGATAAATTTGAAAACGGGGTGGGCTCCTGTTCCCCACGGGCCCAGGGTCTCGACTCCAAAAGGCTCAAATATGTAGGCTTTATCCAAACCGGCATATTTGCGCCTTTTGAGGTTCTCGGTCCCCGACAGATGGGTATCTATATAATATATCTTGACTGGCCTGTCAGCACAGTTGGTAGTAGCTCTGCTTTCTGCGCTGTAGGTTCGATTCCCTTACACGACAAACATTTGTGTGATGAACATTGTGTCAGGATGTTATAAAATATCGTTAGCATGTAGTAAGTATGTATTAAAATATCGACTGTTTCTGATACAAAGTTGGGGCTAAATGGTGTTGTGTGCATTGTCTACTAATATCTTTATATATATAAATCTTCTGTGCGTGTGTTTGTCATTAAACTCCTAAACAGCTCGACCGATTTTGATGATGTTTTTTTGTGTTGAACACACAAAAAAAAATTCATCTCAAACGGTCGATAATGGTTTAGATTTAAAATTACATAAGATTTTTTTTCTTTTTTAAACGCGCGGACGAAGTCTAGTCTATTTTTATAATAATAATATTAATGATGGATTTTCACACAGCATCATATAGCTTCAAAGTAAGCAGAGCTTGTGTTATGGGAGCCACATAACAAAATACATAGTACAACTCACGAAAGCAAAGAGTATGCAATATCCTATAAGACACGAAAGTTTTGAAATTGACGTATTACATTGTATTGCTGTTCCCTCACACGAAGCAGTTCCTAGTTCCTCCTAAAGAGGTTTATAACTTTTAAAGAGGTATAACACACGCACGTTATCACACATAAGTTCTTTTGTCTATTTGCCCAGTAATGTCACTTGCTCCAATGCTCTTCGAACGAGAAAACAGTAATAACTTAACCAACACCTTACTATATAATAAAATACTTGTGGTTACCCACTGCACTGGTCGAAATTCGACCATAATTAAATTAAATATAAAAAAAATTGAAAAAATATAAAGAATTGCATTCTGTACTCCTTCTCTATCTTACTAGTCTTACTAATATTTTAAACGCGAAAGTTTGTATGTATTTTTGTTACTCTTTGACGCACAAACTAGTAATAAATTTTAATGAAACTTTACAATAATATAGCTTATACATCAGAATAACACATAGGCTATAATTTATAAAGATATTGTGTGAATTGTCAAAAATATAACGATAAGTGTCAAATAAGTAGCAAAAAATCTGCAATCTGCGAGCTATTCTGGCTTGCGCTGCTAAAACCGTTACACGAGGTTACGAATCTTGCGCAGACGAAGTCGCGGGCACCAGCTAGTATAAACTATTTTGTTTTTTTTCTTGTCCAATGTATTTATGGTGTGCAATAAAGTATTATATTTTCTATTCTATTCTTAGTACAGTCAAAATCGACGTTTTTTTTTGTTCAACTTTGCACTAAAATCGTAAAACGGTAAGTTTTACAAAAAAGTGTACTTGGAACAAAAGATGCGAAATTTTATTTTCTACAATAATGGTCTCAATAATTTTTGCCCTAAAGTACATAGTTTCTGAGATATCGGCCAAAAACGTTTTTTCAAGATGGCGCTTGAAGCGTCACTTGAATCTGTCAGCATTTTGTGATTTTATGCTCATAAACAAAATTTGGATTGGAAATTTAGTGCAAAGTTACTGACTGGCCTTTCTATTCTATATAGATACCCCAGATACAATACTAGCAAATACAAACTACAAGCTCTTCACACCTCATTTTACTCCTTTATGAAGGTTATTTTGAAAAATTCTGAAACATGTGTCCATTTAATTTGCATTTTAAGTATCCAAACCAAGCTTCTAAGAAATCACACCACCCGTGTGATGAAGTTCCCATACAAACTTTGACATCCCATTTTACCCCTTTGTTATTTCGAAAAATCCTGAAACACGTGTCCATTTATTTTGCATTTTATTTATTCATATCAAGTTTCAAGCAAATCGCACCACGCCTTAAAAAGTTTCATACATTCTTTTCCATCCCTTTTCACTCTCTTAGGGGTTGAATTAAAAAAAATCCCGCCTTAGTGGGGGGTTGTGCTGTAAAAGGAAGCTGCCTTCCAAATTTCAGCTCTCTAGCTACAACGGTTTCGGCTCGGCGATGATCAATCAGTCAGTCAGTCAGGTTAAGCTCTTTTATAGGTATAGATGGGTAGACCAACTAAACGCACTGCTCTGCATTGCACGTAACGAAAATATGATCGATGTATACAATTTTTTGATTTATGTTCATTTTTAAAAACTCGCTCGACGGATTTCAATAAAATTTAAATGGGACCAACTTGGAGGTATACCCTTATACACAAAAAAAAATTGAATTCTGTTTAGGTGTTTTTGAGTAATCGGTGAACAAACATATAATACAAAAAAAGATTCCGACGAATTAAGAACCGCCTCCTTTTTGATAAAGTCGGTTAATTACTCATATGTGGCGCCTGCAAAAGGTGTCCATAGTGCCAATTGTATGGTCTAGTACACAGTTATTCCTCTCTCTCCCTCTCAGCTCTCAAACACTTATAATCTTATGCAAAAGGCAGCATATTAAACTCATGCCAATTGTCGGTAAGTTTTAACAAACTGACCTTGTTAGCGAGAATGGATCACTCGAACAAACCACACTTACTGATGTGCACTTGGCTTAGGCCCGTGCATGATAGTTATTTTCCGGTTAGAAACGTTTAACCGAGTGTAAATAAGTTAAAAATAATAATAATGCCGGACATTTCACACAACATCATCTGGCCCTAATGAAAGCAGAGCTTGTGTTATGGGTACTACATGACTGATATACTATATACTACTTATATACTTTTTTTTAAACACATAGTCATAATAATAACATCTATATATATAAAAGGCGATGTGTGTTGCCCATAGACTCCGAAACGGCTGGACCGATTTCGATGAAATTTTCAGATTGCCCTTATTCAATACAATCACAAGGATCACTTTGAAACGTCATACATACAAGGTGAATTTAGGTGCCAATTCATCCTAACCCAAGCCCGAGAACTGGCAAGAAACTCGTCTTGGTCCTAGCGCTTATTTACATGATCCATCTTATAACTACCTTAACTACGAAATACTAATACAAGAGAGTTTATACAATTCAAGTGTGTCGGTTAACTGTCTGAGGACAGAGCGACATGAGGCCATGCATTCTTATCTTAGAAGTTTGGTAGCGATCGGATCTGCATCATAGACATAGATTGTATCTTAGGAACGGACATACTTTTTATGTATGTACTATGCGTGCGAAGCCGCAGGCAGAAACAAGTAACACATAATCCTTGCACACTACTGCTGGGAGGCAGGATATCTGTGCTGGTCCATCAAGATGGATCTTGGTTTTACCAAAAGTCAGCTCAGGATTCGAACCCAAGACCTTATGATGATATATTCACTATCATTGCGTCACTGGCTGCGTGACGGATTTAATCCAATTACAAGAGGGCGCCATTCTTCATCTAATCGTATTATGGTAATGAACTATGAGGTAAGCTGCGTTACTCATATTTTACTGACAGAAAATACTGTCGCGGACAAAAGTTATATAATACATTACTTTTATTCTTTATTGTACACAAAAAAATACATAATCTAAACTTAATCAATAATGGCATGTACACAGGCGAGCTTAACCCTAAAAAGACTTCTCTTCCAGCAAACCTTGGGAGTTGGAGATATTAAAAACGAATGGGTGGGTATATAGTGTACAAAAGGAGGAAAAGAGAAAGATTAAATTCATATAACTAATACAAATTATTCATTAAATTTGAGCCCTTAAAAATTCTGTCTTCCAACCCTTAGGGCTGCAAATATTTTTTTTAATGTTTTTATTATTTTAATCTTAATCAACTAAAAGTCTAATAATTAATTTATTCCTTATTTTTTTACCCTTAGGAGTAGTAGTTTTATATAAATAAGACCAAACGGAAAGTTTACTCTCCCAAACAAATTTTTTTGTTAAATTAGTCGGGTTTACGGGTTTATTAGTTCGCGAGAACGAGCGATCCGCGGATCGAATTCACCCTGATGAAGATTCTCTTGATGTATCGAATCAGTTAAATAGATAGAAAACACTTTATTGACTACCACACGGGGAATATTACAATAACAAAAAACTAAACTTATTTAAGGCAATACAATGGGCGGCCTTATCGCTAATAGCGATCTCTACCAGGCAACCATTGGATGGACTGGACTATAAATAAACAGAGAAGGGGCATGTAGGTGTGGTGTATTTATATAATTACATACTTACATATATGTATAAACTAAACATATACTGATATAAATATAAATATATAGATAGGTATATTAGATAACTCTTTATTCATATACCGCACAGAAAAAAACAAAAACATTATTTTACAATAAAAGGAAATACAATGGGCGGCCTTATCACTAATAGCGATCTCTGCCAGGCAACCTTGGATGAACTGGACTATAAATAAACAGAGTGTGTCTGGGTTATCGACTAAATACGTGAGTTAAACGGGTTTTTCTAAATGTACTGTAAAAATGTCTAGCTTAGAGTATCTTTGCTTCTCTAAAGTTAATAATAAATAAATAATGCCGGACATTTCACACAGCATCATCTAGCCCCAAAGTAAGCAGAGCTTGTGTTATGGGAACCACATAAATGGTATACTTACTGCTTATATTTTTTTGTAAATACACATACATATATATACATATACATAGAAACACCCAGACCAAACAAAATACTTGCGGATCATACAAATATTTTTCCCGCGGCGGGAATCGAACCCGGAACCTTCTGCGTCCCAGCCGGACCTTAGCCTATTGCGCTACAGATGTCGTTAAATTACCCTTCTTCTTCTTCTTATCGTGTCACAAGTTATTTCAAACCATAAATTTTTAACTTCTACAATTACCGCACTTTTTCATTCACCAGAGTACTGTAGTGCAATTTTTTCGAACGGAAACATGATTTTTGTGCGACTAGATTCAAACCTACAACCTCAGAAACGGAAGACTACAACTAAAGTATAGATATAACTAGACCACCAATGTTTTTATTTCGCGGTTATGTTCATACCATTTTTTATTTCGTTACTCTCATTTTTATTTTTCACTTTTCGTCGCGCCTGCTCTCAAATTCCTTTGTTCAAAATTGTAAAGGTCAAGCGAGAAGTATGCGTGCAGCACTATTAAAATATGCCGAACGATTTAACTTTGACTTCTACATTAATAAGAGATTGTTTTTGCGAGGCTTATCTTGCTAAAAGTTTATGCACATTTTGTGCATCATCAAAGTGAATGTCGAAACTTGAGCCCATAAAAATACAACCAAATTGAAAACCACCTACTGTACTTGAAGTAGGTTAAAATGTTTTTATTATACGCTTTTTAATACAAATTATTTCTTTTGGAATTTAATAAAACACCCCTTTTAAGCCACTAAGAATAATATCAAAATTTTTGTTTAGTTAAATAACATTTTGTTTAGCTATTTTGATTTCAAAACCAAACTACTGAACCGATTTTAATGAAGTTTCTATGGGACCAATCGGAAAGTACATATACTTATACTTTCACACGAAAAAATAATTTTAAATCGGTTTATAAATGACGGAGTCATTTGAGGTACAAATAAAATAAACATTAAAAAAATATACAACTGAGTTGAGAATCTCCTCCTTTTTTACAATTGGTTAAATATTAAAAACATTTAATAACTATTGAGACGACTCCAAACACGATACCTCTGCTGTAAGTTGGTTAATTGTTTATCCTGCACATTCCAGGTGATGCAGCATCAGCTCAAGGTTACCATGCTCTTGCAATATCATTGAAGTACCTAAAAGGCTTCCAAATGTCGAATCGATCAGACCTGTGGAAGTTGCTCACATCCCTTCATCAACTAGAGACGAGCTGGTGATCTTCAAATGGCTGAACGTGTTTTCTTAAATTATTGCTTAGAAAACTCTCGATCAATTTATTAACCGATTTAAATAAATCAATTTTGTGGGAAAGGATATACTTTCCAATTGGTCTCATAGGTTACATCTAAATCGGTTCAGCACTTCAAATCAAAATAGATGGATATTATATTTTTTTATGGCCGTATATTTTTTTTTATGTATATGAAATTATATTTTTTTTATGATTTTTTTTTTTATGATTCTCTTTTTGTTGGAAAGGAGATATCCCAAGGGTAATGAATAATCATATGATAAAGAAACCAGGATCTGATGATGGCATACCAGAGAAATCGAGGGGAATCTTCAAAAATCGTAGTAGCGTTTGCTAGTTTTTTTCATTAAGTATTTTAAAGCAATACTATTTAATAAAGGTCTGGAGTCGATCTGATGATGGAGCCGAAAGACATTCGAGGGAACTGCTCAAATTACATTAATTATGAATTACAGCAATTACCTAGGTAATTACCGCAAGACTGCACAATGCTTATAGAAACGTCCAGAAGTGTTCGATAGGAAATAACATAATTAAGACGAATTAATTATTCTTTGACACTCCAATTGTATTGTTCTTGTTATTGTGTATTTCCGTAATGTAGTGTAACTTTGTAAGTAGGTGGGTATACCTATTAATTACTGAGATAGTCAGTTAATTAAGGTATATTATATCTGTTACAAAGGTGATTTAAATAAACAACTATTCTTTTTAAGATTATTATAATAAAATAACTATATAATATTGATAAAAATGCATGGCCTCATGTTGCTCTGCCCTTAGACAGTTAAATATCAACTTTAATATATATATTACATTAACTTCCTTTCGTAAAGAGATATAATGTCAAATAAATACACAATTACTTATAAATAAGAAATACAGTTCAGTTCACTGACCGCAGGTAGAGTGCCCAAAAGACTGGCAACGTTACCTCGTTGAATAGCTATACTAATCCTTTGTCCGAGGCAAGCACCAGCCCTTTGATCATTGGTCTTGTCCACCAGTCTCTTTGATAACTCTCTGAATAGGAGCAACGACTCAGGTCCCCACGGGCCTAATATTATAACCATTGCTAATGGATACAAGTCACATCCCACACCAGAGGCTTACCACGACTCCAGGGAATTAATGTCATGCCGTCAGGCCTCTTACCATCGTCACGTGCGATACCGTTCGGCTCTAGGATGGCCGGCACGTTCACGGTGGCGAGTGCCCTACCGATGATGTCATTAAGACTGGCGTGGCGAGCTTGACGACCTGCGCAGCGGCGGCAGGAGAGTCCGTGGTAAGGTTACCACGCACTCTCCTGCCGCCGCAGGCTTCATGGATGTCATTGCGGCATCATGGTTGACAGACAACCTTGTCTGGTGAGGTTCATTGGTAGTGGCTCCTACACGGAGACTTACTCCCAAAGAAAATGTATTATTATCCATTAGCGTGCCCACGTGCCTATGTTTGCTGAAGGCAGAGCATTTGATTTTACATGTATAAACTCTCTTGTATTCGTTTTTCGTAGTTAAGCTAGTTAATAAGATGGATTATACGAAAAAGCACCAGGACCAGTTTATTGTCAGTTCTTTTCGGGTTCGGGTTAGGTTATTGGTACCTAAATTCACCCAGTATGTAAGACGTTTTCATATGATCCTTGTGATTGTATTAAATATCTTTTTGCCTTTTGATCAAGCTAGCGTAAGTCTTAGTGGCAACATTGGTGATTTTACTTTGTATGTTTGATCGACGATAAAGTCTGAAACATTGATCCAGTCTGCTTAAAATTAGGCAGCTCAACAGAATAAAACTGAGAAATGATCTGGTAACTTTTTGGAGATATGGGGGTTCCAAAGGTGGTGAAAAAATGTTAGAGTAATACAACTGTATTAAGTGCGGTGTCATATTAAAAGAGCTTTGTTTGTACATTCTATAATTACATTATATAATTACGTTTTAAAAACTAAAAAGAAAACCGACTTCATTGAATGAAATTTGAGCCTATATTCTTAATGGAAAGTTTTAGTAAGTATTTTGTAAATATATAATATGGGTAGGCCAAATTAACGCACCGCTCTAATGAGACAGGGAGGTATACGAAAACATCATCGATGTATAAAATTTTTAGATTTTCGTAGATTTTTCAGCTCGACCGATTTTGATGAAATTTTAATGGGACCTGTGAAGAACACTTTCAAACAAAAAAAGAATTTTCCAAATCAGTTCAGGCGTTTTGGCGCATTTGAAAAAAACTGGGTACATATAAAAGCTCGATATTTGGGTACCTCACGAGCTCACTGAAAGAAACCTAATGAACCGTGTACTCATTTGTTATTCTTTATTATGACGTAATGAAACCGAACCATTTTTGAAGAAGCTGATAACTGGTGATGAAAAGTGGATCACGTACGACAAGAACGTGCGAAAAAGGTCGTGGTCAAAGGCCGGTCAGGCTTCACAGACTGTGGCGAAACCCGGGATAACTCGCAACAAGGTGATGCTGTGTGTGTGGTGGGATTGGAAGAGCATTATTCATTATGAGCTGTTACCACCAGGCAGGACCATCGATTCTGAACTCTACTGCGAACAACTGATGAGAATAAAGCAAGAAGTTGAGAGAAAGCGGCCGGAATTAATCAACAGAAGGGGTGTGGTTTTTCATCATGATAACGCTAGACCTCACACATCTTTAGCCACTCAGCAAAAATTAAGAGAGTATGGCTGGGAGGTGTTAATGCATCCGCCGTATAGTCCTGACCTTGCACCTTTGATTTCCACCTGTTTCGGTCTCTTCAGAATTTTTTAGGCAGTGTCAAGTTAACATCACGGTCGCGGTATTTTGATCAGAAGTCCCAAAATTTCTATAGCAATGGGATCATGTCCCTATCTACAAGATGGCAATGTTTTGAATTTTCTTAAAAAATGCGAAGAAACTTTTTCCCCAACCTATTATGTAGACCACTACGTTGGCTCGACCGGTACAAGACATCGACATAGCACGAGGCGCATGGTCAGCGGAACGCGAACGTGGGCCGCCTGACAACCGTCGCTGAACTTTTCATAGGAACTACCTAGCTAGACTTAGGATTGCACTCTTGCTTCATATTTCGAACGAGACTCATGTTAAAATAATTATATAATAATTCTGTTTTATGAATAAGACCTCTAGAGGCTCTAGAGGAAGTATGCATCCATTGGTAATGGCTATATATTTATTATGGCCCGTGGGGACCTGAGGCGTGGCTCCTATTCAGAGAGTTATCAAAGATACTGGTGGACAAGACCAATGATCAAAGGGCTGGTGCTGACCTCGGACAAAGGATTAGTATGGCTGTTCAACGAGGTAACGATTCCAGCCTTTTGGGCACTCTACCTGCGGTCAGTGAACTGAACTGTACATTTTATCTATAAGTAATTGTATATTTATTTGATATATATCTGTTTACGAAATTATTAAATGAATTTATGAATTTAGATTAAATTTAAACTCAGATCTTTAAAAGCTACCCTAGACAGCGGCCTACGTATTTGGCGCAGCCTCCTGGATTACTTGTTTATTGAATCTTTACGAGATTCATCTCGCGAGTAAAAAATAACCTACTAGTGCCGTTGTTAAGGGTGAATCTGAACATCAATTCTGCTGTGTTCCAGAGGACGAGAAATGCTGAATCTCTTTGAATTTTTCAAAGTCCTTGCTTATTCCTTACTGTAGTCCTTTTTATTTATTTTATGTCTATCTTTTATTACGTATATTTCACTGTGCGTTTATAGATTATAAACGCACAGTGAAATATATATAGATAGATTCTCGACCGCAGGTAGAGAACCGCAGCAGGTAGAGAACTTACTAATCTACCTCTCATTAATGGTATTTTAAATAAAATATCGAGTTCCGTAGATAGATTAATTAATTCAAGTGGAATACCAGAAACCTGGCAGGGTATCAGAGTGCATTAATAAATAATTTCGCAGACCATCCTGACGAGACCGCTATATACAGCGATCTATCTTTAGAGACTCAAGGATCGGGGACCCCACAAGAATTCTATGAAAGGTGCCAAAATTTATTTAGCACCATAATGAGTTATATCTCGCTTCACGAGACAGTAGCTACCACTATTCAAGCGAAACGTAGTCTTAACCTCGTAGGCTTATTAAGGGGTCTGAAGGACCCCTTAGGATCCAGGATACGCTGTATGCGTCCTGAGTCTATGAAAAAGCTTTAGAGTTCGTGCTAGAAGAGCTGAATACGCTCTATATGATAGTGGTACATCTAATAGAAAGGATTGGCAGCAGCCGTTCTCAAGCGCACCGAGGTTTAATCTTCCTCGCAATAACTTTGTGCCTAGTCCGATTAACGGACTTGGACAAATGAGACAACCCATTTTTAGTATGCCTGGTCCATCAAGGCCGAACCCCATGCAGGTTCAACCAAATCAGGGCTGGAAGCATAACCCCGCGCCTCGGGTACAACCACCACGTGGTCCCACGCGCACATAATTATATAACCCACAGAGTAACATTTTTAGAATGCCATACAGACCTCAGCCTCAGCAACCGACCAATTTTGGCTATGCCCCGCGTCCTACTCCCATGAGTGGCGTTAGTCATTTCGCGGAAAGACGTTTACAACAGACAGTACATGACTGGCGAACACACGGGAATCCGCCCCTGAGTAACTATTTTAAGACGCGCAAAATTAACTTTAATGCACTCATTACTAGTCTCACTAGACGGCTATGACAATTATGACTACAGCTACGATTATGAAAGTTACCCCCAGTGTTACGAAGATTATTACGCGTACGAACAGTACCCTGAGTATTGCGTTTATAATCAATACTTAATATCGTCTCCCAACAGGTGGGTCTTAAAATGAACATGAGCAAGACAAAAATCATGTCAAATGCTCCTGTTGCACCCGTACTGGTACATGTTGAGAGCGATATAATCGAAGTTGTAGACCATTATGTCTATTTGGTTCAGACGATTCAACTAGGCAAGTCCAACTTCGACAAAGAGGTCACCCGACGAATCCAACTCGGATAGGCAGCGTTCGGGAAATTACGGCACATCTTCTCGTCACAGATACCGCAGAGCCTCAAGACGAAAGTCTACAATCAATGCGTGTTGCCAGTGATGACATATGGAACTGAGACTTGGTCGCTAACTATTGGCCTCATACACAAGCTCAGAGTCAAGCAAAGTGCTATGGAGAGAGCTATGTTGGGTGTTTCACTACGTGGTAAAATCCGCAACGAGGAAATCCGTGGAAGAACCAAAGTCACCGGCATAGCACTCAAAATATGCAAGTTGAAGTGGCAATTATTATTATTATTAGTATTCATTTATTTCAGATATAAATCCATAAAACAATCTTTAAATTATACACACTTAAAAACTACACACAGCATAATAAATCAAAAGAAATTACAATGAATAATAGAATGTCACTGAGAATTTAAACAATAATATGGAAGTAGATACATAAATAGAAATTACAAAATTAAAAATAGTTCAGACAGAGCCGATTGCTATCCGCATCTACCTATTTTGAATGGGGCAGTCTGTCTGTGCAACAATCATCTGCAGGATGCCGTTGTTAATGCTACGCGTACGCTGGAGTAGGGAAGCGACTTTCTTGCGAATGATCGCGTGAAAGCCGTCCACGCGCGCCTCTGCGAACATACCAGATGCGCTGCAAAAGCGAGGCAGCCGCATCAGCATCCTGAAGACATCGTTATATTGGACTCGCAGAGAGGTGGCAGCCCGTTGGGTGTGATTTACCCAGAGGCTGCTCGAGTAGAAGGACTGGCAATAACCCTTGAAAAGAGTGATTTTCACCTCCCTCGAGCAGCGTGCGAACCTGCGTGCAAGCATGTTTCCCCGGACCGCCAGCGCTCTGCGTTCCCTCTCTATATCCATGTCATCTTTAAGATCCTCGGTCACAATATGCCCCAGGTATTTAAAAGTACTTACCACCCGTAGAGCAGCGCCATTGAGCATAATAGACGGAACATGGACTGGTCCAGCTCTCTTACTCTTGAACACGAGAACTTCGCTCTTTTTAGAGTTATAACTCAGTCCATGTTCCACCGCATATGTCTCACATATCTTGACCAGTTGACGAACAGATCCCCCTGACGGCCCCAGCAGCACCATGTCATCCGCGTAACTGAAGTTGTTTACAGCGACCCCATCTACAAAACAACCCGTATGGGTACTGCTGAGCTCGCCGATGAGATCATTAACATAGAGGTTAAACAACAGAGGAGATGTAATCTCACCCTGCCGCACCCCACACTCCTTGCCGTACGCATCAAACAACGCCCCCGCCCATCGCACCTGGTTTTGCTGGCATTGATACCAGTTTTTCAGTATAGAGATGATGTCTGCCGGTACACCCGCCGCCTCCAACTTGCACCAAAGCCCATCATACAAAACTGTATCAAATGCCTTGGATAGATCCAGGAAGCAGGCGTATACCGGCGTCTTCCTCTCCGTGTAGTACCTGACAGCCTGCTTAAGACATAAGATCGCACTCTCCGTCGAGAGCCCAGCTCTGAAACCGAACTGGGCATCGTGAAGTTTGACGTGTTGCAGCAGTATATTATTAAGCAAACTGTCAAGAATTTTTGCCATTACAGTCGCCAGCGAGATGGGACGGTAGTTGTTCTTGTCCGACGCATCTCCCGTTTTGCACTTTACAATCGGCACCACTACAGTTTTAGTTAGCTTGTCAGGTAAGTAACCATGACACAAACACAGATTGTAAAACATGGAGAGCACGCGTGGCAGATGAACACCCGCATATTTCATATGCTCAATGCTGAGACTGTCATGCCCAGGAGATTTGCCTCTTTGCATGGTTTGAATAATTTTCGAACTTCCTTGGCTTTAAAATTTGTAACTCTCTCATGCACGACAGTCCCACCATCAACAGACGCACCTCCTGTAGAGTCGGGCGGCAGATTTACCTTAAAGTGATCCTTAAAGAGATTAGCGATCATGATATGGTCACTAACATCATTTACACTCACAGGGAGGCCAGGCTTTGCATTCATTTTATTTGTTTGTTTCCAAAAATGCTTGAAGTCCTTGGCCGTGTGTTGAGAGGCAAGAATGTCCATTTTTATCTGGTCCTGTCTGTCTTGACACCATTTCAGTTGTTTTTTAAAAAACTTCTACATATCTTCATAGACTCTACCACTACTTGGCTTACCAGCTTCAATCCAGACCAAAAACTTCAGCCTGGCCTCTTTGTGGAACGCGGCCACATGTCTATTCCACCCGAAAACATAACCACCTCTCCTCTGTATTCTTCCTCGCTCATAAGAAGATGCTGCGGCTTCTGTTAGGATGGTAACTATCTTTATATACATATTATTCAACACAATTCTATGCTCTAAGTCATAACAAAGTCCGTCACAACAATGAGAGAACTGTGCTGGAAAATCTATTTCTTTTAATTGAGAGTTACATAATTGATGGTAGTGTTCAATTTGACTAGTAGTACGCTCTCCCCATACAACTTTATTAACAAACGATGTCAAGTTTAAATCTATCTTAGCATTAACCTTACCTAAGTTACATTCCACAAAAAGTGGGAAATGGTCAGACCATTGCACTCCATGCTCTACCCATACACGACTGATAGATGATAATGCAGCGCCGGTTACTAGACAATGGTCCAACCACCTCGCACATCCGTGTGCTTCACTTACAAATGTGAAGGTGCCTGATTCAGCGCCTAAAATAGTCATATCTGCACATGTCCAATTTTGTTCCTTACAAAAATCCAATAACTCACTGCAAAAAAGCTCTTTCGGGTGTGCGCTATAATCACCCAACATATAAATTGCATCCGCGTCTCTATTATCTTCAATGATTGATCTTATTTTACTTAAACATTGAGTGAAGTCGAGTATATATACACTAAATATCATGAAAGATTTATCACACAACCTGACTTTTATTGCAGTCAAACGCACATCATCGCACTCTACTACACTAACCGACCGAAATACACTTTTCCTCCACAGTATAGCAACCCCGCCGTAGGGCCGTCCTCGTAGAAGGCCCGCAGATGTGTCCACGGCAGAAGTCCCGGTGCCTCCGAACTCGTCAGCTATAGTTGTCAACATAGACAAATCATGCGGCAGCAACCAAGTCTCCTGTAGCGCGATAACATCCGCCTGCCTGCAGAGACTTCGAACACCATCCAGGGATCGCTTGAGCGATTTACAGTTGAATGAAATGAACTTACTGTAGGGCGTGCTATCCATTATGAACTTAATGTGATTGCCTCTAACCATCAAGCAAATGCTGGCCGTGCTCGTTGTCTTTCAGGTTTACAAATCGTCTAAAAGAAATTCCTTTGGGCCATAAACTGACATCGAGAAAAGCTTGCAAGTTGTTTTTGCTAACAAACAATTTGTAGGCGTTGTAATTTCGCTGTTTTGCCATTTTTATTTTAATAGGAAACACTTTTTCTCGTGTTTTTGTCAGAACGTATTCTACAATATCTGCCTCCAAGACATCTTTGTGTACATTGGTAATAAAAAGCGGAATTTTAGTGTCAGCAGCTTTAAATTTACTATTTTGCTCCAAACTGGCCTTTCCCTTACTCATAGTAAATGGCAATGAGCAGGCCATATAGCTCGCAGAACTGATAACCGTTGGGTAATAAAAGTTCTCGAATGGCGTCCAAGGACAGGAAAACGAAGCGTAGAACGACCTCCCACCCGATGGACTGATGACATTGTAAAGATCGCAAGAAATCGGTGGATAGAGAGGGCTCAAAATCGTTTTTCCTGGAAATCTATTGGGGAGGCCTATGTTCAGCAGTAGACTTCTAGATGCTGATATGATGATGATGATGATCAATACGCAGCACGCAGCCGCCCCTATCTCCAGCTACTCTGAACCACTGGTAGTAGAGGAAATAGCTCAGGCCCCCGAACCAAAAGCTGAAAATTTTCGGAAAGAGTCGAATTCAGAAAAGGCAAAATAGAAGTTCATTTCCATATTCAAAGGCAATTTGGTTATATTCAGATCGCGAACCCCCCTTTAAAGTTTTTAATCGATACAGGAGCCAGGAGAAAAGACTGGTCTTTTATTAGTCCCGATGCTGTAGGAAAATACTTCTGTCATATACCTTTGAAATCCAATCCATTTCAGGTGACGAACGTGCACGCGACTAGTAAGAACGACTATTCTATTACATTGCCGTGTTTTCAAGAACTGAACGATCCTAATGATATAAATTTATATGTTTATAAGTTACACAACTATTTTTGACTTTTGGGCTTTGATTTACTTGACATATGAGACTTTACCATTGATTTAAAAAAGAGACTGCTTAAAACTCGTAATAGGCAGCTATCTATTCGGATGTACGATTTTAGGAACGTAAACTTGTACTTAGAGATTATTCCAGCTAACTTTACGAAAATAGTCAGGTTGTCGGTTAACACACAAGACGGCGAGGTTCTGATTGATAATCAGACGATTTGTAACTGCCTTATTTCAGATTGTTTAACGACGGTCCAGAACAACCGAGGCTGGGTAGAAATTTCTGACTTGATATAATATTTTCTATGGATCGTCCTGTTGAAGCTGAAATATTTAATATTGAATGTGACAGTACTGAAATTTTATCAGATCGCGAGAAAAATGTTTTATCTCGTTTTCGGACCGATCATCATAACCCGGAAGAACTCGCTAATTTGCGGCGCTTATGTGCGATCTACGCGGACGTGTTTTATCTTGAGGGCGAACCACTTACATTCACACAAGATCAAACATAAGATTATGACCACTGATGAAATTCCAGTACATACTAAGACCTATCGCTATCCTTACGTTCACAGGCAAGAAGTCAGAGGTCAAATAAATAAGATGCTTGATCAAAGTATTGTAAGACCATCAGAATCCGCATGGAGCTCTCCGATTTAGTTTGTACCCAAGAAAGCAGACGCTTCCGGTAAAGTAACATGGCGCCTTGTTGTGGACTTTAGGAAAGTTAACGAGAAAACGATTGATGATAAATACCTTATTCCCAATATAACATGTACTAGACAAATTAGGTACCTAAATGCGATAAAATTTTCGCGATATGCGTTATCTGATCCGACTAATTTAACCCGCATCTTAATAATAAAACGAATTCGCTATTTGAACCCCACTTGGTACTTGGTACTTGGTGAGTGGACTGATTTCCGCAACTAGGCAGCAGGTGGGCCCTTTTTGCGTGACGGATGGAGGCTGCTAATCCAGCCACCTGATGTCCTCCAGGAAAGCCAGCAGCTCGCTCACGCCGGCGCAGGCTTCCTTGGGGGTCCTCGGTGTTCCAAGGCGTTGAGCTCGTTGGGATTCCACGCTACTGCACTCTAGGAGCACATGTGCAGCTGTTTCCTCAACCACCCTCTTGCTCAAACACCCTCTGCATAGTGGGCTGTCTGTAACGCCCAGTGTAAAAAGATGTGTATTTAGTGAGCCGTGACAATACCGACGATACGTCGGATTTTGTCACGTTTGAAGCTGAGGAGTTCTTTGGGAGTATCTAGGATTAAGATCCGGTAGAGCCTCCTTCGACTGCCTGCAGCCTTCAACACTAGCCCAGTATTTTTGATGTAGGTTGGTTGTACGTTGGCGGATCCATGATCGTGCCTGGCTGTAAGGAAGGGGGACCATGAGCTCCGGTCCTGCAGCCCGTAGTTCCGAGCCTTTTTTGGCTAGAACGTCGGCCTCATCGTTGCCTCTGGAACCACTATGGCCCTTGATCCATCGTAGAGTAATATTGTTGTATGTACTTACCTCCTCCAGTAACTTATGGCATTGTGCGGTAAGACCGGAGTTATGCTCATACCTGTTAAGTGCATGTAGTACCGCAGCGCTATCTGAGAGGATTCTTATGTTGTAATCTGTTACCTGTCTATTTAGCACTGCAGTTGCAGTCTGTATTATGCCGATGCATTCTGCCTGAAAGATAGAGTTGTGAGTACTGAGGGGCGTACAAATGTGTATGTTTAGGTCTTCCGAGAAGACCCCTGCCCCCGAACCTGTCTTTGTCTTTGAGCCGTCTGTTTTGATTCTTAGTTCGTTGCACTTTGAAGTGTTGCTCGGCTCTTCGTGTAATTGTATAGTGTATTTTTTGTGAGTGTTTTTTGAGTGTATTTGAACCCCATATAAATTATTTGAAAAATAAGGTCACAAGTGTACTTGAACAGTTAGTCCTTTGAGATAAACCATGTAAAAAGAGGGCTCGTAGATGGTCTCGGATCGATAGTTAAAAGTTTAACTGGTAACTTCGACTATACAAACGCATTATAATCAGGCTATTAAATCATTAGAAAATGATGAGAATAATTTGGTAACTGAATTGAATAATCACGTAAGTTTATCTAAAAATTGGACACTACAATATTCAAGAGAAATACTTAGGTACCTACTAAGTATCAAACAATAAACTTAAACTTAAACATCAGTAAACTTACTCTAAACTTAAACTTAGCTTAAAATATTTTATTTTGATTTAATTTTTAATTTGATTTAAGTATGTACGGAAACTATTAATTGGTATCTAATTATATATTTAGTTCATAGTTATTTAGTATTAAGAGACTGTTTGGACAATTCACACACCTTTATAAATTATAGCCTATGTGTAATTCTGATGTAACCTTATCCTTACTAATAATATAAACGCGGAAGTTTATATGTAGGTTTGTTACTCTTTCACCCAAGCTATAAGTTATAAAGATATTGTGTGATTAGTCCACAATATAACGATAAGTGTCAAGTACTTAAGAAAAAAAAATCTGCGAGCTATTCTGGCGTGCACTGCAAAAACCGTTAGAATTACACGAAGTATTAAACCCTGGCTGCGCAGACGAAGTCGCAGGCACCAGCTAGTTAGCTATATTGGTGTAAAGTTTCATTAAAATCCATTCAGTAGTTTTTGAGTGAAAGAGTAACAAACACACATACAAAGTTTCGCGTTTATAATATTAGTAATGTTTGATATAAAGACTTAAAACATACCCTCTTCTATTCTTCTATTTTATAATCACGTTATTAGCTAGCGTGGCTTTAAAGTGTCGTCTGTCCTTTCACTTTAATGTCAATAAATAAAAATGGTGTCTAATTATAAGTCTACTATATAGGTATTTGTCAAATACCACTCACTCATTCTATGTGTTTTTTCTATGTAATTCTAGGACGAACTAAAGATTCAAGAAGTCAGACATCTGATTATAGAGCTGTAAGTGTAAAATTAAAATTAAAAAAACAAAATACCTCCAATACAAACAATACATCTATCTACCTTGCTTTTTAGCTACTTTGTGTTATTTGTAACTCGTGTATTTTGGTTTTTTATGTACATATAATGTTTCTTTTAGTTTTAGTCATCATCATTTCAATATCAGCCCTTAAATAGAATAGAATAGGATAAATGTTTATTTGGTACATATACACACACGGAAATTGAAAATACAGTAGAAACAAGCAGTTAGGAAACTATATAAAACAATGAGGTAAGAAGGTACCTAAGTAAAAACCAAAGAAAACACAGAGTATAATTCAATAAAATAATAAAGTACAATTGTACACCAATAGCAGGTATACTAACTGTAGTTAGAAAACATTAAGTGCTTTCCCTGTGTGTAGTATGTCCAAACCGGTCCAATCTCAGCGTTGATGCCACTCTCCAAGAAAGTAGCGCTGGTTTTCAGACTAGACTAGTCCACTGCTGAACATACGCCTCCACAATTGATTTCCAGGAAGAACGATTTTGAGCCCTCTCCATCCACCGAATTTCCTAGTTCCTAATTTTAGTAGTTACGTTTATTAATTTAGTTTTGTACCTTATTGTGTGTGTGTGAAATGTAATGTTATATAAAATAAAGCTTTCATCTTTGTATCAATCTATCTGTAACCTATTCATTGAGACAATTCCAAAGAGCCCAAATACGATACCTCTGCTGTAAGTTACCGAGGAGAGACATCCTACAGATTCCAGGTGATGCTGCAGCATCAGGCCAAGGCTACATGTAACAGGATATCGATCGAATCGATCAGACCTGTGGAAGTTGCTTACATCCCTTCATTAACTAGAAACGAGCTAATTTTCAAATGGTTTCAAAAACAAAACCAAAATCAGTTCATCCGTTTGCGAGTTACGATGTCATAGACAAACACAGACACGTCAAACTTCTGTTCGATTCGGGAGTTAAAAATGAAGTTAAGCAGGATATATTGCAAGGAAAGGTGAAGGCAGGTGGTGCAAGACTTCTGAATGGAGGCCGAGGAGTGGATATAGAATGGGTTGACCGGCACGGCAGCGAGATAGGTGGGTGACATCAAATCTCGGGCTGTAGTTAGATGAGACTAGTGCAAGAAAGAGATGGATGGAACAATGGGCTATAATGAGCTGTACAAGATGATAAATATAGTTTTTTAAGGCCTAGAACTCCACCGCAGTGATTTCAATTTTCACTTGCACTCCCAGTGCAGTGCGGGGGAGTTGCCTGCGGAAATTTGCGGATCTAAACATTAAAAAACACTTTTGAAGTGATAACTTCTTATGGGAGGGTAAACCGCTTCGTTACGTAACGCGTTATGGTGCCAGTCTGTCTGGCTTCCCTTTCTCTCACGTATATGGCAGCGGTAGGCAGGCTCCTCCTCTCTCACTCTAACCCACAGCGCTAGTTAGATTAGTTTATGTTATCAATTCTGTCGGGCGTCCCAAGAAACACAGATTTTTTTAAATCTAACTCCCTCTGCTGATAAACAAGCGAACTTGTTTGATTTCAACTAAGCAGCAGGAACTTACACAATAGATACCGGAACCGATATAAACCATTAGTTACATACACCGTAAAATACACTTGTGTATGGCAAGTTGTTTTTCCCAAGGCCCTAATTACATTACCTACGACCGTGATTTTAAATGAAATGCCCATCCAATGGCGTCTTATTCAGAATCTGAAACTCTTCGACAATTTTGACCTATGGAGGAGAATAATTATTAGAACATTGGGATCAAAGAAAACAAAATTAAATATATAATAATTTTATAATCCGATATTTAATTTGATTAATATCCATAAAATCCTACAAACAGCTAACGCTTCTAAATAAGGCACATTCATATAGCACTAACAATTAAATTAATTATAATAACTAATACAAGTTCTAGGGTTGTAGTATTAAGGTGCTTTTACACTGTTACAATAAGTTATATAACTTTTATTTGTTAACAAGAGTCTAGAGTTTGTATCTTGGGGAACGACAAAGGATTTGTCTGCAAGTATAAGCACCACGCGTGCGAAGTCGCTGGCAGCTTGTTATATAAGCTAGTTATATAATTTATTGTTTTTGTATAGGTATGTACTAACACCAATCTTATTTACTGTGTATTGTTATTAACAAATCACACGGATTGAAATAAACTGACACAATTATATACATTATCTAAATTGGATTTCACATCTGCTGTTGCTTTTATTGACTTTAAAATGACAAAGCCAGACTACACAAAATTAATGTTATAGTTTTATAATGATTTAATATTAGCAAAGTTTATTATTTATTTAAAACAACAAAACTATACAAATATTTCGGTAGGTATTATACCTTTGAACCTGAGTCTATGTCTATGCACTCACATTCGTCGTAACATAAAATAAACATAATAATAGTAATAGACATATGAGTACTATAGTATGTAGGTAATAAACGGCAGTTGTATAATGTAGAAATTACCATGCTTGTGACACCATCACTATAATATTCATCAGGCTCGGTAGATACCTCCTAAGATCTTTAGTTCTATGTAACTAATCTTTAACAATGTCTAAAGGGAGATGTCAAAGGTACAACAAAACATTCTCGGCTTTACTTAGAAACGTATCTCAACTTCTGTCAAGTAATCACTGTTAACAATAGTGCCATCTCTTTTTGTAATATGGTGACAAATAGTGACAGGGTGAATCTTAAGGAGTGTTTGGGCAGTGCTCAAGTTGAGATGTATTTATAAGCAAGGCCTTATACATTTATAAACATTAGGAGGTACTCTTGGTTTGCAGAGTAATTGGTATTCTGTACAAGTTGCGAGCACATCACCGCTTTTAGGAATATCAATTGTTCTGTGTCTGAGTGTTATAAGGTATATTACTGTTTTTAAAAATATATAAGTTCTATCAGTCATTTGGTTAACATAGTCGCTATGCTTAGTTTGGAGCTAGATGGTGTGTGAAAATTTAACACAATATTGTAATAATTTAATAAAATTATAATTAATGTTATATAACATTATATAACTTCAGTGTGGAAGCACCAGTTATAAGCCCATGAGTATTACGAAGTGATGTGTAAATAAATGTATCATACAATTTACAAAAACCATTATTTTTATGCTAAGATTCAGGATACATAACGAAGCGTGGACTATAAATTCTGTTTGTCAAAATTTTGTGCAATTTGACATACGGAAGCGTATGAGCGTAAGTTTTCTTTGAATCTAAACCTTTATTCAGCTGTATAAGAGTATATCTTACAATGACTCAGTACCTAATAAGTTAGTGGGTACTTAAATAAACATCAGAAAATAAGATAATCAAACTTTACACAATTAGGGACACAATTTTCAAAAAATTTGGTACACAATCTTCACAAAATTGAAATACACAAACTTTTCAAAATTAGGCACACAATTTTCAGAAAATTAGGGACGCAATCTGAACAGAATATCGTACATAAATTTAACCAGATTAAATACACAAACTGTACAAAATTAGGTACACAATCTTCACAAAATAAACATTGCAACTTGCTAACGAATAAACTAATAACAGATTATAATTATCTAATTGTAATAAACCGTTTTATTTAAAGCTATGAATACTACAGGGTGTATAAAAATACTATCGAAAACCTCAACGGTATACGTTATATCTCGAACGAGTACCACCAAATAGATAGGTACTAAATCGATTTCTCAAAACGATTCCAAATCGAATGAACTTGAACTTAATTTCATAATCTTTAATTCATACTTCTACGAAATAAGAGAACAATCAAAGTCAAGGAAACAGTTTTATTACATACAATCGTAATTACTATTTATGTTCAATACTCTTACTACTTAGTCTATGTGGGAAGTCCAGATACAAGTCTTCAGTTTTCAGACACTGCCTTTTTACACCTTGTATGTAAGAACCATAAGTTTTAAATAAAAATAATATAAAACTTATTATTTATTTAAAAAAAATGCTTACAATTTGTGATGTAAATTAATATCCAATAGTTTAGGAATGTTATTTATAACGTAAATAAAATTAATAAAAATATCCATAATTTACATTATACAGGATGTTGTGTGATGTTTGAAAAAAGGTCAAATTGTAAAATATAAACAAACTATTTAGACAAACAACAGAAAAAAGTTAATTTACTATTTAAAACCATGTTGATAAATTACAAACTTATTTTTATTTTAATTAAATTACTTACTTTGAATAATATATAGGTTTTGTCACGCAATATGGCTTTGATCGAATATAAAAAAAAAGTTTGAGTGAAATTGAATGACAGATATAAATTTTACAAATAAAATATAAGTTAATATTTTAGAGTTAAGCAAAAATCTGGTAGAAGCATCGCGTGACCCAAGAGCTGGCTCCTATCTGGCCCAGTGAATTAGCATAGCATTCAACGTGCCAATGCCGCAAGTGTCTTGGGGACGCTAAAAAGCAGTGATCTGGATCACTGGAGCTATCATTATTTTAATAAACACGGGTTTTACTCACGTATTATTTAGTTGATGGAGGCACCGTCACTGTTTCGATTCATCTAGAGAATCTTCATCAGGGTGAGTTTGATCCGCGTTCCGGGAGTTGCGGCGAGCGTTCATAGTTCGCACTCAAACAGTGTCGGTGCCTCCATCGACAAAATAATACGTGAGTTAAACCCGTGTTTATCAAAATATATCTATAGATCGTTTAAATGGTCCTTAGATAGCTTAACTGTTTTCCATGTATTGTTTATAATTCTGTACATTTTTATGTTCACTATCAATATAGTTCATTTAAAACAGTCTAGTGAAAGGATTAAGTAAAAATGAATATTTATATAGAAATATATAAACAACATCCCATTGCAGTCTTTATTTACATTCATTAAAAGCCACGGTAATGAGTTTTTTTACATTTAAATAACTACGTATTATCACAAGCTTAATATAACAATAAGATATTCTTATTACGTTACTTGGCTTCACCAAATGTCACTGTCACTGTCAAACTGACAGTGACAGTGACAATGACATTTTACTTGAGAGGAAATAACGTTTAGAGGGGGACGTTCTGGCCGTTTAGCGATGTAAACATTATGATTATTTGTAATCATAATACAAATTTTTCATAATCTTTAATTATTTGTAATCATAATTGTAACATTTGTCAAGTTCGGGTTTTATTTATAATTTTGGTGATTTTATTCAAATATAGCTAGAACTATTGACACGGGTGTGAATAGTTGGAATTAAAGTTTTGTAATTCGAGCAAAATTAATTCGTATATTCCTATATTAATATTATTGAATAGGCTCCGAAACTACTGGACCGTGTGAAAAATTATTTTACCATTGGAAAGCTACACTATCCCCGGGTGACATAGGCTACTTTTTATCCCGGGAAAAATCTTCAACGCAGGCTAAGCTGCGCGCAGAGAGCTAGTATTTTATAAACAGACCATTTTTTATAAAACAAATGAATAACGACAACATGCGACTTTGTGACGTCTTAAACACTTGACATTGGCAAAGCTGTCATCATATGACATGCCATTACGAAGAAGAAGAACGTGCATCGTTTACGTTTAAGGGTCTATCTCCTATTGACATTATTAGCTCATTTTGTTGTCTGAACATGTTGACATCTATAGATAGATTAAGACTTTATTGTACAACACAGAAGCAATAATAAAAATAAAATTGTGCAATGGGCAGCCTGATCGCTAAAAGCGATCTCTTCCAGGCAACCTTTGATATACATATGTACCTTTATACCTTTATTCATTGGAATTAAAATGATAATGATGAATCATACTTAAACGCCATGCTTGCTAACTATGTGAATAAGTCTTCTTCCGTTTCTTCGTTAATGGCAATTATAAAGTCTTAGTTGATCGTCATTTATATATTCTAAACGTCATCGCGGAATGGCCGTCTAGAATTTTCTCGGGATTCCTCGTCGTTCAAATCACATTGCACCCTAAGACACTTATAGTACAATTGTCCATGTGCTATGTAGTCACAATGTATTCATTCAAATTTTGCTAAGATAACTCAATAAAACATGCAATAACACAAGAAAAATTAATTAATTTAGAAGTGCTATGTTATATGAAATGACTAACGAAGAATCCGATGTGTACAGATCTTTCCCGTAAGTTGTCCCGTGACTTCACGGCAGGGGCCGTGAAGTTGGCACTATTGATTATAATATGTTGTTGTCTAATTCCACCCAATCAAGTGCGATCTCGCGTCGCCGCCATGACAGGTTAGAAAAATAGGGATACCAGCTTCCGACACAATGCCTTTAGTATGGGTAATTAGAATTTACTGACATAACTTATTAAAATATAAACGCGATGACTGCATGGATAATATTACTGATAAATTCATAATTTAACTAGGAAATGGCAGAAGCACAGATTCGAATACGACAGATGATGATGACGTTTATGCAAGTGACAGTGATGTGTCTGAAATAGTTCCTTTCGACCATAATTAGTGTCAAAAATGTAAAAGGTATTCAAGTTTAATCTAACAAGATATTTTAACCTAGCTTTTAACAACTTAACTCTTATTATCAACGCGTTTTTGTAACCACTTCTATCCACATTCGCTCAAGTACGTAAAGTTAAGTTTAAATCAGATTATATACTTATTCAAATTACTGGTAAAGTCTTTGTATTCATGTTTCATTTAACAAGATCTTTCAACCTTATTTTAAACAACTCCACTCTTTTATTTAACGAGTTTTTGTAACCACTTCTATCCACATTGTCTCAAGTACATCTAACAAGATCTTTCAACCATGCTTTTATCAACTTCACTCTTTTATCCAACGCGTTTTTGTAACCACTTCTATCCACATTGTCTGAAGTACATCTAGATTATATTCTCAAATCACTAGTAAATGGTATTAGTAATGAAGTTTCACCCAACAAGATCTTTCAACCTTGCTTTTAACAACTTAACACTTTTATTTAACGCGTGTTCGTAACCACTTCTATCCACATTCGCTCAAGTACATCTAGATTATATATTTTCAAATCACTAGTAAATGGTATTAGTATTCAAGTTTAATCCTACAAGATCTTTCAACCTTGCAACTTAAATCTTTTTATCAATGCGTTTTTGTAACCACTTCTAACCACATTCACTCAAATACGTAAATTTAAGTTTATATCAGATTATACGTAAATTTAAGTTTATATCAGATTATATACTCAACACACTGGAAAAAGGTCTTAGTATTTAAGTTTCATCTAACAAGATCTTTCTACCTTGCTTTAAACAACGAACTCATTTATTTAACGCGTTTTTGTAACCACTTCTATCCACATTGTCTCTAGTACATCTAGATTATATCCTCAAATCACTAGTTAATAGTCTTAGTATACATGTTTCACAGCTTCATCCTACCAGATCTTTCAACCTCGCTTTTAACAACTTAACTCTTTTATTTAAAGCGTTTTTGTAACCACTTCTATCCACATTCGCCCTGGTTCTCCTAGAGCTGATTCGTTCTTCAAACAGCTGATAGAAATTAGGCGTAGGTGTGTCTATTAGTAAATCTGTAGATTTAAACGCATCTGTTTGTTTGTATGATTCAGGATCCGTTTGTTTAAACCGAATGGCCATGTTTTGAATAAAATGGTTAAACATAGCCGTTTCTGTGAACCATTCTAGAAAGTACTGGTTTTGCTTTGATGTTGCGTTTTTGATGAAGGAGTCTTTCTGTAAATGGAAAAGTCTAATGTCAGTCAAGTTTTATGGTCGCTCAGTTGGTAGTAGCTTTGCTTTCTACGTTATAGGTTGTGGGTTCGATACCCGGTACAAACATTTATGCGATTAACATAAATAAATCTTGGTGGACAATGCACACAACGCCATCTCATCTCTGACGACCTGTGGCGCAGTGGTCAAAGCCCGGCTGAGACGCAGCAGTTGCAGGTTTCATTCCTGCCGCGGGATAAATGTTTGTATGATCTGTAAGTATCTCGGGTCTGGGTGTTTCTATGTAGTTAAAAAAAGTATATAAGTAGTATATCAGTCATGTGGTACCTATAACACAAGCTCAGCTTACTTTGGGGCCAGATGATGCTGTGTGAAATGCATCTCGTATTATTATTATTATTTAGCCTCAAATAGATTGTATTATGGTGACCAGATGACTGATAGAATACTTATATATTTTCAAGTACATACTCATAAAACCCAGACGCAAAACAGAGCCAAGCTACTTACAACTGTAGCCATGTCTATTTTTATATATACAAATCTCGCGTTACGTTGTTCATGCGATATAAACTCCGAAGCTATTGAACCAATTATTATTAAATTTGGCTTACTGTGTGTAATTTGGTCAAACTTAAACGACAGGATAGTTTTTATCACGAGTTAAATGTTTTCCTATCACAAGTTCCATAAGTTTCCAACAGATGGCAGTGTAAGTAAACTTCAACAGAAGTATTAAGCCACATCTATGTAAGTCACCTAGTATAATATAGATAAGTAAATGGATATATAAATAATGATACTTACATCAAATATGACATCCCCCTTCCCCATATCCCCATCCTTAAGTACTCCAACGCTAAAGAATCTCCAGAAGTCTCCCAGTATATCCACGAAGAATCTCAGGAATGCTTCTGATATCATCACATTTCTCGTCTTCGTATCATCACGATCCTGGAAAACGATAAAACGGTTTAGAAAGTACAATAACGTTTATTCAATCACAAGGATCACTTTGAAACGACTTACATACTAGGTGAATTGATTTAGAACACATCCGCCAGATTCCACATTCGCCATAAATGAAAAATCATTTTATTTAGTTCAGTTTGGTCATTGATGACGAATAAGTACAATACAATATAAATACAAATTCATTTATTTACCAAGATAATAAAAATACAGTGTTAACAAACTTACTGATGGTCCCCGCACTAGGGCAAGCCTGTATTGCGGGAGGCCAGAGGCATAAGATGAGCGATTTCTACAAACTAAGGAAAACGAATGAAGATTCGCCAGAGTTATGTATCTAGACAGGCGAACTATATTCTTCTGGCGCTTCGGCGCACGCTCGCTTTGCTCGCTCATCTTGCGCGTTCTTTTCTATACACTAACATAACCTAACCAACTGGTTTCGATACAAACGCAAAATCTTTCGAATGAGGAATCATGAATCGTCTTGGTTGTAAAAATCTGACAAATATGGAAGAAATAAATGATTTGACTGATCTGGAATCTGGATTTTGTCCTAAAACGGTGAATTTAGGTGCCAATTCCTCCTAACCCAAGTCCGAGAATTAACTAGAAACTCGTCCTGATCTTAGCGCTTTTGTATGATCCATCTTATGAGTAGCTTAACTACGAAACTAATACAAAATAACACTAGGTTAGACATTGCAAATCTGTCAGTTAACTGTCAGAGGGCAGAGCAACATGAGCATAAATATTCTTATCAATAATATAGTCATTTATATTATAATACGCTTTCTTCACAAGACTACTCTATGCATGCTTTAATATACTTGATAAATAAATAAATAATGCCGGACATTTCACACAGCATCATCTAGCCCCAAAGTAAGCAGAGCTTGTGTTATAAGTACCACATGAATGATATGCTACTTTATTTTTTTGTAATTAATAATAATAATTAATATTACTGAACATTGCAAACAACACCATCTAGTCCCAAACTAAGCATAGCTTGTATTATGGTGACCAGATGACTGATAGAATACTTATATATTTTTAACTACATATGATACTTTAGAACACCCAGACACAGAGCAAACATCTATGTTCATCATACATTTGTCCTGGGATTCGAACCTACAACCTACAGAGTAGAAGACAGAGCTACTACCAACTGAGCTGACAGACCAATCAAAGGTATTAAATAAATAATGCCTGACATTTCACACAGCATCATCTGGCCCCAAAGTAAGCAGAGCTTGTGTTATGGGTACCACATGACTGATATACTTCTTACATACTTTTTTTTGTAAATATCTACCTTATTTTTAATGGATTCCATATGGAGTGAGGTCTTCAAAGTTTTGTAGCTGTTTGTGGGTAGAATAGTTGATTCGTCTCCTTGAAAGCAGAGTACTTTGGATGGATGTGTCAGATCTATAAACATACCCTGGAAACAAGAAAAATAACCGTAAGACACCAAAATAAACACAAAATATATGAATATCTATAACCTACTAGCTGTCCCGTTCGCGCGTTCTTTATATTTCTTTCTTCTTAGTTATGTGTCACTAGCTGGTGCCCGCGACTTCGTCTGCGCAGGATTAGTACTTCGTGTAATTCTAACGGTTTTTGCAGCGCACGCCAGAATAGCTCGCTGATGGCAGATTTTTTCCTACTTACTTGACACTTAACGTTATATTTTGGACAATTCACACAATATCTTTATAAATTATAGCCTATGTGTTATTCTGATGTATAAGCTATATTGTTATAAAGTTTAATTAAAATCCATTTAGTAGTTTTTGCGTGAAAGTGTAACAAACATACATACAAACTTTCACGTTTATAATATTATTAACATTCCTGCAATCTGTGGTAGTGATTTGGTAAAAAGGGACTTCCGTGTGTAACAGGAAGCCGGGAAAGAGCGCGCTATTTGATTTGAGCAATGAGCGCGTTTGTGGAGTTGGCCGTCAGATGGTACCAACCCATTCACCTCCAGGTTGGTACTGTCAGCCAACAGTATACGTGTGTGACGGGAAAGAGAAAAGGAAATAGAGAAGAACGTATCAGCTGCTTAACCTACAATGTTGTGTATAAATAATAATAATAATAATAACAATAATAATACCGGACATTTCACACAGCATCATCTGGCCCCAAGGTAAGCAGAGCTTGTGTTATGGGTACCACATGACTGATATACTACTTATATACTTTTTTTTTGTATATATTGTACATAGAAACACCCAGACCAAATACTTGCAGATCATACATACATTTGTCCCGCGGCGGGAATCAAACCCGCAACCTTTTGCGTCTCACCCGGACCTAAGCCCACTGCGCCACAGAGGTCGTCAAAGTGTGTTATATAAACTAATTCAGGATATAATGTTAATGTTGCTTATTACCAAGGTGAGATGTCAGATGTAACACATCATATGCGACTACTGTAACGCTCGGTTTTTGAAGTGAAAACTTATTTAGGCCCGTTGAGCCCTTTTTGGGTGAATAAAAATCCTGGAACTCGCGTCATCGTCAACCCCAAGCTTCCCATGAGCTATGGATGAAAGTTGATTTTGCTGAAGTATAAACAATTCATGCGAAATTATTCCCGAAACATTCTCTGGGAACTACCGATAGAAGTGAAAACTAAGTAGCCTGTGAATTGTATCGTCGAGCTATTAGATTATTTTTGAATTATTTTTAGTTTATAAAGAAGTATTTATGTATACAAGTTTAAATTGGTCATTGACACTTCTTTACGAACCAAATCTGCAGTCCCCAAAGACTGTAGATACTAACGTACGAAACCGCGGATAGAAGCTAGTTAATACATACCTCTTCTATACCATCTCCTTCTATATCTGATTTATCCAGCATCCCAGCTAGGATGGGTAAGGGTGCGTCCAACACCGCCCTTTGTATCTCCGCGGGAACACACGAAATTAGGGGTTGCTGCCAGACGAAAGGGTAGAGGGCTGCTTGTAATGCTTCAAGCCATGACGATAGAGCGCTGAAATTAGTATTAATTATTAATATTGGTAATCCAGACATCATCTAGCCCCAAACTAAGCATAGCTTGTACAATATGAACTAGATGACTTATATAGCAGTTATATCTTAAATAAAAGAGAAATTACTTAATTGCACAGTACAAATACATTGGAACTGGTATAAGAAACAATGTTTAGCTATACGTTACAATGGACGGTCTTATCGCTGGATGGCGATCTCTGTCAGACAACCTTGGGATGGATAGAACTCAACAAACCTGAATATGAGTTGACGACATTATTGTGCATGATTTATGATGAAAATAATATGTATATACATATTTACAGGATAAGAAAATACATTAGTGTAATCTATTTACATAATATATAAATATCTAACATTAAACGGATGGGTAAATATTTAGTACTATTCCGCCAATCTATTCCCAATGAGTCAAACACGAAGTTATTACCTTTTACTAACGCTTTGCATGACTTTTCAATTGCGGGCGGGAGGGAAGGTGCATGCGTTTGCATCGTGTCTAACTCATTAGGAATAGATTGGCGGAATAGTACTAAATATGTGTCCATCCGTTTAATGTTTTGTTATGGATTTCCGCAAAGTCACGCCTGAATCAATTATTTATATATATACCTAATTTTATGTGAAGCAACGAGTCTGGTCAGAGTTTTTTCGTTACAGTGCAGAGCGAGTCAATTGTTTCTGAGGTATGTTTAATTTGTTCAGGAGGAATAATATATTGGCGAAATAATACCAAATATTTGTCTATCTGTTTAGTATTCATTACAATAAACTACATAAAACAATACATACTTATATTTACTTATATAACATAAAGAAACAATAAATAGTTAAATACATACATAATATTTGTAATGATTGTAATTGGCCATCAGCGTACGTGTATTCCACATGTATCTACTGTAATATTCCTAGCTTTAAGTTTTCCAAACGTTCTTAAAAAAATAAAATAAAATACTCTATAACACCCAGACACAGAACAAACATCTATGTCCATCACAAATGTTTGTCCTAGGGATCGAACCCACAATCTACAGAGCAGAAGGCAGAGCTACTACTAACAGAGCTGATAGACCAGGCTAATTGTCCAGCTCCCACTGACGAATTTGTGCCGCTGATTTGTATCCTTAAGGAGTTCATTTGATTGCAGAACTCTAAAAATGGATCCATTACCTCAATTTATCAGATCGCACTATAAGCTTCCTCTCCAGGAGTAAAGATCCGAAGACCTTAACGAGCAGACCACCGCCTAAAGAGTCCAGGAGCTCACAGGAACTACTTTCTTCAGCTCTTGGCTCCAGAGGTCTGGATATAGTTTTCACTCTGAAATTATTAAATTTTATCATTACAAATTAACTATTGTGTTATTTGAAGACTATCGCAGTCGTCTCCATCTGCTAACAGAAACGCTAGCAACAGAAAAGGAAAACTTGAAACAATCCTGGCTCGGTGCCAGATGTTATGCTGCAACCGAACCGACATACTGACTCGTCTTTCTTGGGTTTCCTGTCGGCAAGGTCGAGAGGTTAGTGTGGGTACAGGGAAGGCCTGCGCTATCAAACAGAATCTCAGGCAGAGTGGCGTCAGTGGAGAGGAAACTTCACCCACCTAAGCATGCTGGAGTGGATCGACGAACGAAAATTTTTAAATTACAAATAACTGCTCTGTAACTTGACTGACGGTACTTAAATCATCTACAATGGATGAACTAAGGCCAATGATGATTATTGTGTTATTTCAATATGTTGCTATCTTTATACTTTTATGTACCTAGTAGGAATAGGACTAGTTTCTTGTCAATTCTTCTCGGACTTGGGTTAAGAGGAATTAAATAAATAATGCCGAACATTTCACACAGCATCATCTGGCACCAAAGGAAGCAGAGCTTGTGTTATGGGTACCACATGGCTACCTACTACTACTACATGGATATACTACTTATATACTTTTTTATAAGTACATACATATTATATATAGAAAAATACCCAGACCCCTGACCAATATTTGCAGATGCAGAATTGCAAAATTGGCACCTAAATTTATGCAGTAAGGATTGTCTAAAGTCAAAACTAATATTATAAAGATATTCTTTTGTGTTTGTAATGGATCAAATCAAAAACGGCTCAACCGATTTTAAAAATTCTTTCATCTATAAAAAACTACGCTATCAGCGAGTAAAGAGGGCTATATATTTTTTTTATTTAGTGATCTCAGCGAAAATTGCAATAATGTAAGCCAAGGTATCAACTACAATGAACTGGGACTCAATTATACCTAGATATATCACAGTTCTTATTTATTTCAATTCTAAATATATAAATATTCTATCAGTAATCTGGTCACCATAATACAAGCTATATAAAGTATATATTTCATTTGGTAGTAACTGCCTTCTACGCCTTAGGTTGAGGGTTCAATCCCCAGGAATAACATTTGTGTTTGCTTGTTCTGTGTCTGTGTGTTATAAAGTATCATAGGTATGTATTTAAAAATATATAAGTATTCTATCAGTCATCTAGTCACCATAATACAAGCTATCCTTAGTTTGGGGCTAGATGGTGTTGTCAAGTCAAGTCAAAAGATATTTTATTCAAATAATCACAAGTATCACTTTGAAACTTCTTACACACTAGGTGAATTTAGGTGCCATTTCTCCTAACCCAAGCCCGAGAAGAACTGGCAAGAAACTCGTCCTGGTCCTAGCGTGATGATGTATGCTCTAGATGAATAATTGTGTGCATTGTCCATTAATATTTATTTATTAAAATTCTTAATTAATGCTCACCTTACACCATCCAGACTGAGCAGTAGCTCCCGAAAACTATTATTGTTCTCGATATCATACAATTTTTCAGGCATCCGCATATCCGGCATAGTTTTACACTTGTCACGTTCTTTACATTTGTCAATGCCGGTGACTTTACACTTGACACTTCCATTGTCTCTACGGTCGACTTTACAATTGTCACTGGCTTTACACTTATCATTACAATCATCACTGGCTTTACATGTGTCACTTAAATCGTTGACTGTACATTTATTTGTATCACAACTTTCTTTATTGTCACTTTCACATTTATCGGTATTGTCACTAACTTTACACTTGTCACTACAATCGTCTTTACACTTGTCACATGTTTGACAGACGGCTTTATCACTGTCATTGTCTGATGGGTCGATGGTTAGGGTGATTTCTTCTCCAGGATTGGGGAAGTCGGACTCGAATAATTGCTGTAGAACGCTATTTATTTCTGTTTCAGAACCGCCATGATGTGATTCTATCTCCTGTAGAACCTGTTAATGAAAATAATAGTTATATTAATTCCATACTAATATTATAAATTAGATCATGTTTTTTTGTTTGTTACTTTTTTATGGGTATTTTCATCTTGTTGAAATTTGGTATGGAAATAGATTGTGTCTTTGCGTAGATTACTTTTAAACCGACTTTAAAAATATGAGGTTTTTTATTCGGTTATTATTTATATATAATATTTTTTTTATTTTTTTTATTAGTAATTTATGAACCGATTTGAAAAATACTTTTTTTATGTGAAAGGATAATATAATTTCCGATTGGTAGAATTGGAATTGGTATAAATATTTACTAATTAAACATACTCTAGTACATATTTACTAATTAAACATACTCTAGTACTTATAGATGTATAATTAGTACTTATTTATACCTATTTTCTTAATATTATTATTTTATGAACAGTTCGATTCCATTTTATACTCTTAATAAAAAGAGCAGCAGAAGCCTGATTTTGACAGAAGAAAAATAAAATTGTTATTTGATCGCATGTCAATTTTGACAGTTACACTTTTGAAATAGTAATAATGACTCTTATAAACCTTGTAATAGAATCCAGGTGCTCTGTACTTTCCGATAAGGCAATAGCATAATGGAAGACATGCAGTGGCTCCCTCTGGTAACACTCTGCGGCAATAACTGAAAACAATACAAATTAAAATGATTTTTATTCATTAAAACCACAAGGACCATTTTCAATCGTCTTCCTATATAGGTAACCAGGAATCTAGGTGCCGGTTCTATCTATCTGGTTCAAGAAGAATTCGTGAAGAAACTTATCTGAGCATAACTTCTTTTGATGTGTTACATTTTTCTTTTCGCTTTAGCAATCTGTGGGAATTATTTGGTGAAACTTCCATGTTTAACAAGAAGCCGGGGAAGCGCGGCCCTATTTAATTTGAGCAATGAGCGCGCTTGTAGAGTTAGCTGTCAGATGGTACCAACCCATTTTCGTCTAGGTTGATACTGTCAGCCAACAGTATGCGTGTGTGATGAAAGAGAAAGGGAAATAGAGAAGGAGAACGCATCAGCTGTGCGCTTAACCTACAGTGTCATTACATAGTATAAAACAAAGTCGCTTTCCCCTGTCTTTCTGTCCCGTTGTATGCTTAGATCTTTAAAACTACGCAAAGGATTTTGATGCGGTTTTTTTAATAGATAGAGTGATTCAAGAGGAAGGTTTATATGTATAATAAATGCATAATATAGTAGAGAAACACTGTTAATTTTAGAGGTTTCTAATGTGGTGTAAATAAACACATTTTTTGCGCGTACATTGCAAACGCTGGCTGAACCCTACGAGATAGATCAAAATAGTGTACTACAATATTGTACACCTTTAAAAGTTCTACAAAAAAGTCCGCGATGGTATATGTCTATCTCTTAGATAACGTTGTATATAAAGACATTCTGTAGTACATTTAGTATCAGCATTGCAACTGTGCGAAGCCGGGGCGGGTCGCTAGTTGTGTATAAAGTGTGTTATATAAACTAATTCAGGATATAATGTTAATGTTTATTATTACCAAGTGGAGATGTCAGATTACACATCATATGCGACTACTGTAAGGCTCGCTCGTTTTTTTTGTATGATATCTACATGTTAATTTTATTACGAATGCCCCGTCGAATTGGATTTTTTTGCAGACTTGCAATAGTTACCTTGCGGTCGTAAGGGTCCTGGTCGAGCACTAATGATTTTTTCCTTCCGAAATATTTAGAATAGAATAGAATAGAAAATATTTATTAAACGTCACATATCAAATACAGTACAAATGTAATATAAACTAGTCTATGTACAGTGACGAAAAAAAGACTACCACTCAGCATATGATACAGAACTGTGAAGGCTGCTGTATCGCTGGTTTTCAGTGGCGCCATCGTGAGTAGCGCAGCAGCTATTGCCACACGCCATGAGTGTACCACATAACATAGCATAACATAACATACATTAACTAACTAAAATTGGCAAGTTAACAGGTAAAACTCTTAAAACTAATAAAAATATTTACATGTTTGTTAAATAGGTAGGCATTTAACGAATACAAATATAATATAAAATTAAGCAACCAGTTAAACATTGTGATAAATCCATTACTAACAAAAATAATAAATAAATTTAAACCAAAAACGACTTCTTAAAGAGCAGACTTTTGTGCATTTAACAGGTATTTTTTAAATGAATTTTTGAAGGACCAAATGGTAATTTATGAGTATATGGGCAATACCAGCTCTCAAATGGTGAATAAAAACATCGTGAGAGAACCAGCACACCCTAAAATCAGTTATTGGCTTTAGGATAAATCCTAGATTAGGTAATATTTTTTTTAGTTTGATTCACTACATAGTATAAAACAAAGTAGCTTTTCGCGTCTGTCTGGTCCCTATGTATGCTTAGATCTTTAATGCGGGTTTTTTGATAGATAGAGTGATTCAAGAGAAAGGTTTATATGTATAATACATGCATAATATAGTAGAGAAACACTGATAACTTTAGAGGTTTCTCATCACATTAGACATTCTGTAGTATATTTAGTATAAAAATTACACCCGTGCGAAGTCGAGGCGGGTCGCTAGTTAATAAATAAAATAGAACCATCCAAACCAGATACAACATTGCAGATCAGTATCGATATCGATATCGATAAAACATGTGTCGCGGTGGGAATCAAACCCGCAACCGTCTGCATCTCATTGTGTTGATATATTTTGCCGAAAACTTCCTGATGTTTGAGTCTACTTACCCGTAAGATCGTTCACCTCTTTCATCAGTAAGTACGAATGAGTAGCACTGAGTGTACTTAGCATCGGCTGACCACTCTCCCTTATCCTGAGTGAGGGTTTCTGGGAATATAAGGTTTTCTATATGCTGAGGGACTTGTACCTGGAATAAATAAATAATAAATAAATAATGCCGGACATTTAACACAGCATCATCTGGCGCCAAAGTAAGGAGAACTTGTGTTATGGGTGTGGTACACATGATGACTGATATACTACTTACATACTATACATAGAAACCCTCAGACCGGAGACAAATACTTGCAGATCATACAACATTTGTCACGCGGCAGGAATCAAACCCGCGACCTTCAGCCTCTTAGACGGACCTGGCCCACTGTCATAGCTTATATACATTTAAATATCTTAGTTTGGGTCTAGATGGCGCTGTGTTCACTAACCCATATAATCTATATATTCTCTATAATCTATATAATCTATCTATACGTGAAGCAAAAACTTTGTACCCCTTTTTACAAAAATTGCGCGGACGAAATGAGTTATTACATTTAGTTTATAAGATAACAGTAGTTTATTACATTTCAAATCTGTCAGTTAACTGTCTGAGGGCAGAGCAACATGAGGCCATGCATAACAACTTTCCCCAGTTCCAACTGGGGATATGACGACCCTGCATGTGATAAGGGAAAGAAAAATTCAACTCACCTGACAAGGAAACACGCTTTTAACATACGCCTGAGCTGTCATATAGTTCAACCCCACGAGCAAACAGACATTAAACAACCCTTGCTCTCTCGGTTCGAAGGGTAGTTCTATATCAACGCAACCAGCCTTCTCGTCGATACTCATTGTGTCAATGCTACCATCGCTGACATCGAAGTCGTTCTTCAGAGATAGGATGTTCCCGGTAGAATCTATGGAGGGTATTATAATAATAATAATAATTAATAATAATAATAAATAATAATATTAATAATAAAAATATTGGTACAGTATTACAGAAATAAAAAGAGTTGAGTTATCTGAGAACCTTCAAAACTTTCGTGAGTTGTAGTATACATTTAGATAAACACGGGCTTTACTCACGTATTTTGTCGATGGAAGCACCGACACTGTTTCAATTCATCTGGAGATTCTTCATCAGGGTGAGTTAGATCCGCGGTTAGCTTGCTTAAGCTCGAGCTCGCGGTTCGCACAATCGAAACAATGTCAGTGCCTTCATCGACAAAATAATACGTGTGTAAAAGCCGTTCTCAATATCTAAAGACAGTTTAAAACGATATAGAGAAAGCTCAACTGATCCAGATCACTGCCATAGGGCAGAGTTCCCAAGACACTAGCGGGCTTGCCAAGTTGAATGGCAATGCTAACACGATGCGCCTGATAAAATCAATATTGAACAATGCACACAACAGCATCTCGATCACCATCTAGAGATGTCATTAAGCGCCCGGTAGGAATGAAGTTGCAAATTATTAAAATGGTTGATGACAATAATAGTGTAATACATGTATAATAAAATTACTTTTTAAACAGTATTAGTTTTAAAGTTTTACAAAACCCACGTCACCATTGAAGTAGTAGGATACCTATTTATGAATCTATCAGACTTAAGTTGCTCACATCCCTTCATCTAAACCTATAAAATAGCATAACCAGATTGACTGATTCATCATCGCCGAGCCGAAACCGCTGAAGCTAGAAAGCTGAAATTTGGAAGGTAGCTTCCTGTTATAGCAAAACCACCCACTAAGGTGGGATTTTTTGAAATTCAACCCCTAAGAGGGTGAAAAAGGGTGAAAACTAATGTATGAAATTTTTTTATGCATGATGCGATTTGCTTGAAACTTGGATTGAATAATACCATAGTATAAACTCGATGGTTTCTCGTACAAACGCGTTGGCGAAGTCGCGGAGGTTCAAGCTAGTCCACTATAAAAGAGCTGATGATCTTCAAATGGCTTAACAGATTTTCTAGAATAGCTAAGAACACGATTGATGTGGCCACATCGATGTGGCCGACGATCGTGCACGCAGGTCTAGAAGAATCCTATTTCACTCTTGACTTATAGAGACCCAGATTGTAGTTTTCAGGAAAGACAGACGACGGCAAGTATTCCAATCCTTGAGCGTACGCATTATAAATGTGGAAGCAAAGCGCTTTGTTCTAGATGGTGGTAGACTGACATGGAATGGATGGTACTGAGCGGTACATCTGCTTGTTCTGTAGTGAAAAGGAGTCATCGTTGTCAACCGCTCAGCTAGTGTGATCATTAACATATGAGCAAAATTAGTCAACAGCATGTAGTCGTCATATTCATTGTCGTTTTTAAGATTTTAAATTAGAAATTGTCCAATTTAGATCTTCTATTACCCGAGCGATGACAACCATTTTTATGTTTTTCAACTTCGTTGCTACCGGGTGTCCTAACTCATAAGTAGTGGTACTCACCTGTCAGATTAAACTTTGAATCGGTATCCATTTTCCCCGTCAAGTTGTTCTGCGATGCTCTAAAACACTTCCACGACCGGAAAGTGGAATACGGATTGTCAAACTCCGACTTTGAAACGTCAGATTTGTAGGAGCATATTGACGTTTGGTGACGCCGAGTGGGTTTGATACTTTTTGGCTCTAAGTACGCGACGCGTGATGACATTCGACGTACGTAGTTTTTGCGCTTCTCTGTCAAACTGCGGGTTAGTTTGACTGATTCTGTGGAATTAAAAATAATATTAGATAGATATATTAACACATTAGTGTAATAATAAGAATACCGGACATTTCACACAGCATCATCTGGCCCCAAAGTAAGAGCTTGTGTTATGGGTACCACATGACTGGCATACTACGTATATACTTTTTTCTTTTTGTAAATACATACATATTATACATAAAAACACCGGCGGGAATCGAACCCGCAACCTTTTGCGTTTCAGCCGGACCTAAGCCTACTGCGCCACAGAGGTCGTCGATAATATAAATAAAATTGTACAATTGGCGACCTTATCGCATAAAGCGATCTCTTCCAGGCAACCCTTCGGATGGACAGCATAAACAAAAACGAACGACGAATAACATTATGATGATGGGTTGATTATTTTTGGTCGAATTGCTAAGAAAACATTGCGCTATTATATATATACATAAATATTAGTGGACAATGCACACAACACCATCTAGCCCCAAACTAAGCATAGCTTGTGCTATGGTGACAAGATAGAAGGCTGATGGCTGATAGAATACTTATATATTTTTAATTCATATATAGGATACTTTATTACACCCAGACGCAGAGCAAACATCTATGTGCATCACACAAATGTTTGTCCTGGTAGGGAATCGTACCGACAGTGCCGATAAGTAATAATAAGTAAAATCGAGCGTATGGAACCATAAGTCAACGATTATTTTTGTCTATGTTCTCGTTCTTCATTATTAATTTAAAAAAAAATAAACGGACGGACGGACCACTAAGTGATCCTATAAGGGTTCCGTTTTTTTTACGGTACGGAACCCTAAAAATATGTGATGTAACTAAAAATTTAAGGTTTTCAGAATTTTTCTTTTATATTATGTGCTTATAAAACATTGCTTCATGCCAAATTTCAATATTCTAGGTCGGATGGAAGTACCCTTTAGGTTTTGATTGCCTTGCGAGTAGTTGCGAGTTTGAAAATATGCGACTAAAATTGCTGTTTGTTTTGATTGCGTTGACATAGAAGTTTGATTTTGTTACAGCTTAAAGGTATTATTATAGACCTTTTGATATGAATTTTCAATTTAATACCTCTACGCATTCATGAGAAAAGGGGTAGTAAGTTTAAAATAATTTCTAGCAATCATTTCAGCTCCTAGTATTTTGTTTTGTAATATTGGTTAGACTGACTAAGTTAACCAATAACATTTTGAATTTTATTCCGATTATGTTGGATGAATGTACCTAGTTATGTTTGGACTGGTACAAACGCAAGCGTGACTTTTGACGGCACTTGGACATGGCTTTTATTAACAACTGCAACTAATCAAAAATCATGAAAATTGGTCTAACCGCTCTTAAGTTACAAATGGTGTAACTAACTTACACGACTTTGTTTTATATATAAGTATATATTCATATACTAATAATAATAATGCCGGACATTTGACACAGCATCATCTGGCCCCAAGTAAGCAGAGCTTGTGTTACATACTTTTTTTGTAAATACCCACATACATATTATACATAGAAACACCCGAAACAAATACTTGCAGATCATACAAACATTTGTCCCGCGGCGGGAATCGAACCCGCAACCTTCTGAGTCTCAGCCGGACCTTAGTCCACTGCGCTACAGATGTTGTCTATAGATTCTAACTGTTTTGTGACATTTAAGTTACTAAAGATCTAAGGATGTGTCTATCAAGCCTGGGCATAAGCCATGAGCATGCTTGTTGTCTAATATTCCTTTTCGTGTTGTGCGAGTGAGAGGACTTAAACAAATCCGCCATTTAAGATTCGCTTATTATACATGTTATATCACCTTCACTGGAGCCACCGTCAGCGTGATCTGTGGGGAAACTGCCTGGTTTATTTTCCTCCATGTTGCAAGCCGCCGTCACCGTCTCGTATATCTCGTTCATAAGCGCATTTAGCTGTAAATAAAGATATTACTATTAACCATCTTATTCATAACTCAAAAGTCAAATTACAATTAAAACAAGTAAAAAAAATTACAGGGATCACTTTGAAACGTCTTACATACTAAGTGAGTTTAGGTGCCAATTCTTCTAACCCGAAAGTCCGAGAAATGTCCGAGAATTGAATATCCATCCTTGCCCAAGCGCTTTATTTAACAGACTTCAAAAAATGGGGTGGTTCTCAATTCGATTGTATTTTTATGGGCTTTCGTTTTTAAAACGTAATTAAGATCCTTCTAACATAAATTCGAAAAAATAATACCTTCTAACGTGAAGGTAACAGTAGAAAATACATTGCAAATCTGTCAGACGGCAGAACAATATGAGGTCATGCGTCATATACAACAACACATTACAATAGACCAATAGACAAATACAATAAACCTATACATACTAACATAATTGGTTGCCGCAAAATGGAACCTATCTCAGCATATGTGGATTGCAGTGTCAACAATCTGCGCAATGGCCTCAATTCTGTTGGCACCAACCTAACTAATTTTAGCTAAAATTAGGTTTAGACTGTCAAATGAAACTTTGGTATTCGGCTGTTACCAACTTCTCCAAATTTAATTTTATCTAATTTAAATAAGCGTACCTTATTTAGTTAGATGGTACCAACCGATACATGTTTTACAAATGCTATGACTAACTAAAATTATTTTAGACAATTCCTAATTTTAGAAATGAACCAACCGAATTGCCACCAATATCTACATTATAAGAAATAAATAAACAAAGTTACAAAACAGAAAATAAAATAAAAATAAAAGAAATACATGAATAATCAACTATGAACCATAGAGGTAATGAGGGAACCAGAAGGTAGGAATATATGGTCACCTAAATTATAATACGCTTTTTTTATCATCGATAGACCTACGTTTGACCACGATCTCGACTGATGTTAAGTGACGATGTGGCCGACGATGGGGCACGCAGGTCTAGAAGACACCTATTTACTCGAGACTTGAAGAGACCCAGATTGTAGTTTTCAGGAAAGACAGACGACGGCAAAGCATTCCAATCCTTGACTGTACGCATAATAAATGTGGAAGCAGAGCGCTTTGTTCGTAATGGGTTCGACTGATAAGGTATGGAGGATATTGAGCGGTACATCTGGTTGTCCTGTTGTGAAAAGGACATGGTGGCTTTCTTCAGAAGACTATATATTATGTAATTTCTCAACACACACACACACACGATGCTCTCACCCACACAATACTTCTTGCTCTAAGCATACATACTTGTACTAATAAATATTCTGTGGTAATTTAAAAAAAATGCATTATGCTTTCTTCCTGTTTTTTGGTGATTCCTTGACAAAAAAAAGTCACAGAATTACTTTTCATTTGAAATAACACCTTTTTTTAAAAGAATGAAATAGAATAGCACTTGGCCTATAGCGCGAGGGTTTTTTACGATATTTACTGGACGAAGACGTGACATGTATTATGAGCAAGGAGCATGATTTGTGTGTATTAATACAGAGGAACACGTTTTTGAGTCATTATTTTTGTTATTTTTTTTGAAATTTCATCTCTATTCATATGATAGCATTACTGACAAATAAAATCAACCTTCCGTAATACCAATTCATCAACAGTAACTGAAAGATAGTATTAATACATTAGTATAAATGTATTAATACTATCATAATTCCATTATCGCCGGGCTGGCCACAACATTTCCGCTTACCAAGTAAATAATATACATACTCTTACAGCGTATCAGTCCGTCATTGTCATTGAAATGTCAATGTCGAACGTAACAGTAGGTAACAAGAAGAACAAAGCATTCTTTTTGGCCGTTTTCGAAGTAAACATTTCCCTCATATATTATTAATTTTTCCCGAGTAATTTCCAGTTCTATTAGTAATTTTGTAGTTTTTATTTAAATATAGCTAGAGTTATTGACTGTGTGAATAATTGGAATGAAAGTTTTGTGTTTCGTTGTGATTCGAGCAAAATTAATTCCGTATAATATATACCAATAAAAGAGCTTAACCTGACTGACTGATGATTCATCATCGCCGAGCCGAAACCGCTGAAGCTAGAAAGCTGAAATTTGGAAGGTAGCTTTCTGTTACAGCAAAAGCACCCACTGAGGCGGGATTTTTTGAAATTCACCCTAAGAGGGTGAAAAAGGGTGAAAACTAATAGAATAACCCTAACAAAGGGGTAAAAAGGAGTGTCAAAGTTTGTATGGGAACTTTCTAAAGGGTGGTTTCTTAGAAACTTTGTTTGGATACTTAAAATGCAAAATAAATGGAAACGTGTTTCAGGATTTTTCAAAATAATCTTCATAAAGGAGTAAAATGAGGTGTGAATGTTTGTATGGTATTTTTTCAATGGGTGGTGGGTGTGATTAGTTTAAAACTTATGGATAAAATTTGGCAAGAAAATAAATTGCATTTTAGGGAAGGCTTTAAGCTACAATTCCTTTAAAATAAACGTGTGCGTCTCAGAACGGCCGACAGAAGTGATAACTTAAACTAATCTAACTAGCGCTGTGGGTTAGAGTGAGAGAGGAGGAGCCTGTCTACCGCTGCCGTATGCGTGAGAGCAGTGGCGTAGCTATCGGAGGGCTAGACGAGGCAGTACCCTGGGGCCCCCAAACTCAGGGGGTCCCTCGGAATCTGACTTACAAACTATAAATTGAACTAGTAAACATTTTTCCCACATTCGGAATATAAATAAACTAGATTCTAATTTTGCAACTAAAACAAAATGCTAAAATTTGCAAAAATGCAACATTGATTTGGACGAAGCCAATAGAGCTTTAGAAGAAACATATGCAAAGATGCAAATTTATAGAAATGACTTCGAATCATTTAAACGCAAAGCCAGTAAACTGCAACAATATATAGCACAGATTTCTATTTCAAAGAAAAAAGGCATAGGAAAATAATAAAAACATTTTGATGAATTATCTTCAGATTACCGATTTCAAAAAAGGGAATATATATTTAAAATTAATATTTGACCGAGCGAATGTATCCGTTTCAAATTTACATTATAAAGTTGTTTCATCTATATCCAGTAAAAATGTTGTTAGAATATTTATATTTGACTGACTGCACTCATGCCAGTAAAAAGTGCATTTATTGAGTGCATATTATTGAGTCTAGTACATTATTGAATCTAGTGGCTCTGTGAGCTGTAGACCTCGCGAACATTTTTCAAAAAGACTGATCTACAACTTTTTTTACGTTTTCAATCCCCATATCTCCGCAATTTTGAAAAATTTGCAAAAACTGAATCGACTAAAAATTCTATATAGTTTATAGAACCTACTCACAAAACTTCACGAGAATCGGTTGAGAAATGCGACCTCTTAGAGAAAAACATCCGGACAGACACCGGTCGGACGCCGGCCGGACGGACATATAAAAGCATTTTTGCCTAAGCTGAAACGGAAATTAAAGCATTTTTGCCCTGCTATGCACAATGATAAAGTAGCTTTGGAACTTCAAAGTATTTAAATGTAAATTCATTCATTCATTCATTCTATATATTGACTTGTATTGATAAAATTTCGAAGATTTGTTCCGTATTCGTCGTAAGTTACGACTCGTAACCCAAATTCGACGTATAACGTAAAGTCGGTCAAGAAAGTGGTGTTATTGGTTTAAAAATCTCTACTTAATTAGGATTCCGTAAAAGAGAGCTCAACGGGACCCTATTAACGTGTCTCCGCTGTCTGTGTGTCTGTCACAGGACTATATTTTTTGAACGGTAACAGGTAATATTTTCTTTTATTTCCATAAAATAGTTTTAATTTGTTCATAAGTTACAATTTGTATTTGGTTTTTAATTTTATTATGTACCTAGTTGACTGTATTACAACTAATCTGGAGTACGTCGAATTCGGAACACGACGAATACGGAACAAACAATTTTAAATAGTTTAGTTGGGGTCCTAGTTTCTGCCCCAGGGCCTTTGGTTAAACGAAGAACGAAACGAAGCGGATTACCCTCCCATAAGAAGTTATCACTTCAAAAAATGCGTACGAAGTCGCGAGCAACAGCTAGTAATTTTATTAAGAGAATAATTTAAAAAAAAAAGCGACAACATACGACTTTGTGACGTCTTACTATAAACAATCTAAACACTTGACATTGGCAAAATTGTCATCATATTATGCTTGGAATTAATGTTATGAAAGTTAAACTTCTGAACCGATTTTGATGAAATTTATATTGGATCAGTCGAAAAGTATATCCATTTTCATAAACTTTTTTATTTAAATTTCATAAATGACGGAGTTATGAGGTTACAAACACAGGAAAAAAAATACAACCGAATTGAGAACCGTCTCTTTTTTTGTAGTCGGTTGATAAAACGAACAAATTAACAGAGATGGCTGGCCTGTCAGCTCAGTTGATAGTAGCTCTGCCTTCTGCGCTGTAGGTTAAATATGCGATTTCCTCCCAGGACAAATATTTTTGTTATGAACATAGGTGTTTGTTCCGTGTTAAAAGGATGAATTTAAAAATACTAGTGGCCGCCCATTGGTCGAAATTCGTCCATAATTAAATTAAATTTAATGTATTTTTATGCATAGTAAAAAAAATTGCATTCTGCACTCCTTTTCTATATAAAGAACGTATTAATATATAGATATAAGTATTCTATCAGTGAATTGGTCACTACATAGTACAAGCTATGCTTAGTTTGGTGCTAGATGGTCTTGTGTGAATTGTCCACTAACATTATTATTATTATTTTATTGACTGGCCTGTCAGCTTAGTTTGTAGTGGCTCTGCCTTCTGCGCTGTAGGTTGAGGGTTCGACTCCTTCTCAGGATAAACATTTGTGTGACGAACTTGGGTGTTTATTCTATGTCTGGGTGTTTTTTTTTTGTCCTCTTGAAACGACACTAACTAAAACTATTCCTGTCGCATTATGCAACAACATTATATTTCTAGTAGATTTTTATACTTGTATGTATTTTATTAATGCGGAGTCATTATATTACTTGTACCTATGTATTTATAACGATGAATATAGGTACTAAAAAGGAAAAAGAAAAAAAAAGGCGTCCATTACTAAAGCAATGGTTTACCTGATAAATATAATAACTCATTAATTTAATTAAAACATGTGCATTTTTAATTTTTGATAATACAAAAAAATTAACAACTTACCAATTTAATTTTAAAATGATATAAAATTATACATTCAATATATAATTATATAATTCAATTGTGTGTAGTTCCCTAATTTTAGATAGAGCATGTGTGTTTTCATTATAATTTTCTGAGAATAATTATACTATATATACCTAAACTATAATAAGAGATATGTAAGCACCCAATAAGATACTTTCCAGAAAGAAATCAACTTTAGGCCACTGTTTATTATTAAACTACTGTTATAAATATACTAACAAGAGCTGAGTATAATGATTCAACTCAGGAAGCAATATAGCAGATGGAGTCAATAGCTTCAAGTAGCTCAGTAGATAATAGTTTAAGTAAAAATGATTAATAATAATAATAATAATAATAATTATTCACTTAGTAAAGTACCTAAGATAATTATAATGATAGCAACTATACAATAATCAATAATTACTCCAGAAAGGATCCATTTTCTATACCAATTTTGCGAAGGACGGTCTTCGCAAAACTGAGAAACAGCGGTCTACAATTGTCATCTTCTAGTAAGTTACTTAGATTAACTAAGTTAATGCCTGTTTTCATCCTGCTCCCGCAGTCATAACGTAGCTTCCCAAATTTCGGGCACTGAAGCAAGAGATGTTGCACTGTTTGCGCAACACTATCATCACAGGAGCAAGATGAAGACTCTGCCAACTTAAATCGATGTAAATAAAACTTAAAACCTCCATGACTGCTAAATATCTGTGTCTGTATGTCTGGGTGTTATAAAGCATCATAAGTATGTATTTAAAAATATCTATGTATTCTATCAGCCATCTGGTCACCATAAGTCTTCTTAGTTTGGGGCTAGAATGGTGTTGTGTATATTGTCCACCAATATTTATATTTATTAAAATTTTTATTATTTATTTTAAAATATGATATTAGTTTGATGTGTGCTGATAGTTAATAGTGTGATAAAGAACAGTGAATAAATGAGTACTTTGCTTTGTATTTCGGGTGAAAAAGTCAAGATTAGGGAGTCGAAATAACGACCTATAACGTACGTATGGACTGATTACCGCAACTCACGTGTACCCACACGATTCAAATCCCCGAATGTAGGTACGTTGATAAGAAAAAAATAAACATCGGGTGACTAGGTATGCACTCACACTTGATACGGTTCCGTACAATCAACTCGTTAACGATACCAAATTATATTATTGTAGTTTTTAACGGGTACCTATTCATTTTTGATTTGAAACATCTATAGGCTAGGGTAAACGTAATTGTTGGCCTGGCGATACAGGCGGTGGCGACGCCTCGCCGCGCTATGATATTTATATTCCATATAAATAGCGACTCTTGCGGCGACGAAACAAAGTTCAATTCAGCTCACATATCCTCTATAACATAGCCAAACGCTTCTTACATATAGCACTGTCACTGTCTGCCGGAGCGATGCATTTCGTAAAATCTATCTGTTGTGTAATTTCAAGAGTAGGTACATAGGTAAGTGCAAACCTAGCAATCATTATTAATGCCTATTATTTGTACAAAATAATTTCGATGTTTCACATCTGCTAGCCGTCACGTGACGGCTCACATTTTTTTTATATTTAAATTTATTTATTCCCACTGGATGAGACTTGCTAGGGACCGGAAAGAGTGGCATGATAAAGAGGAGGCCTATACCCAGCAGTGAGTGCAATCGGGCTGAAATGATGATGATGATGAAATTTATTCCCAAAGTTTCAGTTAAGTTTTGCTAAATAATTGATTCAGGCGAGACTGCGGAAACCCATTACAAAACATACAATAGATGGACATATATTTAGTACTATTCCGCCAATCTATTCCCAATGAGTTAGACACGATGCAGACGCATGCACCTCCCTCCCGCCCGCAGTTGAAAACTTCGTGTTGCTTCGTCGCTAGTTTAATTTTCCAGTCTCATTTTAACTAGCGACGAAGAAACACGTCTGCAGAGCACAGTTTTCGCATGGTGTGGAGCGAGTCAAGTGTTCCTGAGGAACACTCAGGAGAGTGGAGTGGTGAAACACGTGTCGAATTTCTTTTTGAGGTTGCATGTGTGGATGGTGTGCGCTAACCTTTTATTAACGCTTTGCATGGCTTTTCAACTGCGGGCGGGAGGTGCATGCGTCTGCATCGTGTCTAACTCAATGGTAATAGATTGGAGGAATAGTAAATATTTATTCACCCGTTTAATGTTTAATTAATTATTTTTTAATAATTAATAGGTTAATTTTAAGTTTTGCTATGTGTAATTTGCATGGCACGAAATATTAGTTATATAGATAGATAGATTAAAGATGTACACAAAGAGAATATACAAAAAACAATTGGCAATAAAATTGTACAATGGGCGGACTTATCGCTAAAAGCGATCTCTTCCAGGCAACGTTTGGATACCTTTATCCATTCCATCATTACCAAAAGATTATTTTAACATATAATAAAATAAAATACTGTTTAAAAGAGCGTATAATTTGAATGAATTCTTGTATGACAGTAATTTTATATAGAATTAAGTGAACCTCTTTTGTATTTAGCTTTGTGACATTATTTGTATAGTTTCGACCATGTAAGTAATATTTTTTTAATATCGATTTTGTAACAGTATACCTACCTACTTAACGTTTGTATGCAGGTTAAAAACAATATAATAATAATAATCCCGGACATTTCACACAGCATCATCTGGCCTCAAAGTAAGCAGAGCTTGTGTTGTGGGTACCACATGACTGATATAAGTACTACTTACATACTTTTTTTTGTGAATACATACCTACACATTATACATAGAATCACCCAGACCCGAGATAAATACTTGCAGATCATACAAACATTTGTCCCGCGGCGGGAATCGATGTTGCATGACCGATATCCGATATTACCTGCGTTAAGTAAAATTTTTGAAAAATAATTTTGAATCAGTTATTATATCACTTTAACGTTAACGGCCTGCTACATAGTAACCAATACGGATTTACTAAAGGTCGTTCAACAGCTGATGCAGGTATAGCGCTCTTAAAGCATATATTTGAGGCCTGGGAGAAGTCACAGAATGCAGTTGGGGTATTCTGTGATCTATCTAAGGCCTTTGACTTTGTGAGTCATGCAACCCTATTCCCTAAACGGTAGTCTTTTGAAGAAAGCTTATTATAATATAAATATTGTTGATAAGAATGCATGGCCTCATGTCGCTCTGCCGTCAGACAGTTAACCAACACACTTGAAATTTATAAACCCTCTTGTATTAGTATTTCGTAGTTAAGGTAGTTATAAGATGGATCATGTAAAAAAGCGCTAGGACCAAGACGAGTTTCTTGCCAGTTCTTCTCGGGCTTGGGTTATGATGAATTGGCACCTAAATTCACCTAGTATGTATGACGTTTCAAAGTGATCCTTGTGATTGTATTGAATAAAGTATCTTTTGACTTTGACAACCTTTTGCGTCTCAGTCGGGCCTTAACCCACTGCGTCACAGAGGTCGTCTGAATTGTGATACCAAATTACATAAGTTCATATTAATAATTATGTTTTAAAAACTAAAAAGAAAACAGGCTCTATTAAGTAAAATTTAAGCCTATAAAAATATAACCAAATTGAGAAAATCCTCCTTTTTTGAAGTTGTTTATGAAAAAGTTTTAATTTAATACTAGCTGCAAGTGGTGCGTTGGTTAGTAGCCTATAATGTTAATTTAGATCAACATCTATACACACAAGCTGTGTTTACTTTGGGGCGAGATTATGCTGTGTGAAATGTCATGTATGACATGTATTTGCTTCTTAACACACAATACACGGTACTTCGATTCCTGCCGAGAAAAAATATATATAAGTAGTATATCAGTCATGTGGTACTCATAACACAAGCTCTGCTTACTTTGGGGCCAGATGATGTTGTGTGAAATGTCCGGCGTTAGAGTTTCTACGCTCATTAAATTTACGTGCGCTATAGAAACCCGGCTTACTTATCAGTAGGGCGATTCTGGAACTCTTGATACAATCAATGTCTATCAGTTTCGATTAGCAATCGGCATCAATGTCTATCAATTTCGATTAGCAATAGACATTATTTCAATCAATCATATACGATGAATTTAAATGCTTAGTACGCTAAACACGGTTCCTACCACAATCGTACTTCGAAATTGGTAGAGTTATAGTTTGACACCAACTTCACATTGTAACTAGTGAAAGAAGCCGATAGAAATCGCAGCGATCTGTAAAACCAATTCATCAACAGTAGCTGAAAGCTATTAGTAATCAATGTTTTGATAGTATCAAAGTTCCATAATCGCTCCACTGGTTTGGGGTTAGTTGGTGTTGTTTGGATTGTTCACCAATATTTATTTCCTAACTTTTGCCCGCGGCTTCACACGCATGGTACATACATAAATAGTAGCCTATGTCCGTTTTTAAGATACAATATATATCCATTCCAAATATGATTGATGCAAAAAAAAAGTTCTGTAGAACCGATCGCTACCAAACTTCACAGGATGACTCGCTCATTGAAATCGGTACAGTCGTTTCGGAGCCTATAGGGAACATACATCAGCCTTTTATAGATATTTATTTACCATTTTCATTGTTTTGGGAATCCATTTTGTACGGCATTCACGAATATAGTGCAGGTTCAACTATTTTCTATTTTTTCATGTCACATTGTCACAAAGATTATTACAGAAACTTAATAATTTCAACACTGCAAATGACAAATTCCCAGTCCAAAGTAAATCACAAAAAAAACTTCACATACGTTCACAAAAAAAACTTTGTAAATTTTAAACCGATTACGTAACTTCCACGTGTACTACGCATCAAATTTTATTCCGGCGTATATAAAAAAAAATATGTACGTAACGTTACGGTACAACTTCATTGTCGAACAGACAGTACTATACAAAACATCGTTGGAGATAACTTCGGCCGCCAAAAGTATAGTGCAATGCAATATGTCACAATTCATACTGCGAATTAAAATTGTTTAATATAAGTTATAAATAAAGTAGGTGTGTATGTTTTCCTGTTAGCCTGACTAGGAGGATGATAACATCCTGTTAGGATAGTGGCTCCATATACCACGTCATACGCGTCCAAAGTCTGATATAGATAGGCTTATTATAAATTAGCTGCTGCAGGCGACTTCGTTCGCATTTTTTTTAAGTAATTGTAGCTGAAATTCTTCCCCAGGATGCAATTTATCTCCTTGCCAAATTTTATTGATAAGTTTCAAACCACACACACCCACCACACATCAAAAGTTTCTATACAAATATTCACACCCCATTTTACTCCTTTATGAGAGTTATTTTGAAAAATCCTGAAACACGTGTCCATTTATTTTGCATTTTATACATTCAAACCAAGTTTCTAAGAATTCACACTTCCCCATTAAAAAGTTCCCATACAAACTTTGACACCCCATTTTACCCCTTTGTTATTAAGAAATTAAGAAAATTAAGGGTTATTAAGAAAATCCTGAAACACGTGTCCATTTATTTTGCATTCTCTTTATTCATATCAAGTTTCAAGCAAATCGCACCTCCCGTTAAAAAGTTTCATACATTCGTTTTGACCTCTTTTCACCCTTTTAGGGATTGAATTTCAAAAAACCCCGCCTTAGTGGATGGTTTTACTATAAAAGGAACCTTCCAAATTTCAGCTTTTTAGCTTCAGCGGTTTCGGCTCGGCGATGATGAATCAGTCAGTCAGTCAGGTTAAGAGTACCTATAGACTTATTTGATTTGAAAACAGTTATTTTTTATATTTTGTGAAGACAGCGCATTAATATAAATGACTATATTGTTGATATGCATGTCATGTTGCTGTGCCCTCAGATTTGCAATGTATGTATGTACAATTCATATTCAGTCTAAGTCCAACGTTTGTCGAAGCAAAAAGTCTGCAGAGCAAGGATGTGTGGATTGTGTGTGCTAGCCTTTTGTAATGTTAGAATTTCCATTTTTTTATTTCAACTACCTAGTGTAAATGTTTTCTGTGGTGTTCTAGTTAAATAAATAAATAAAATAGACAAAGATAATAATCCCAGTTCAGAAAATGTGGTTACGTTTTCTTATAGCTCTGATACGTATTTTATGATACAAAATATGCGGCTTTTTGGAATTACCCCTGAATATAACGCCATAGATTAAGAGAGATTAGACATAGCCATACGTTATTACGAAGCATGTACATAGTATACGAAGGCGCATGTGTTTTATATAAATTATCACGTGTATTTTCTAGTTATTTTTTTTTATTTAGTTCTAAAAATGTTGTAATGTCCACTTGTTTCTAATTCTTTCGTAGCTTTAAATATTATAATATATATAGTTAGGCAAGTTTAATTATAATATATCAATAGATTATTATAAAATAATCTTACTTAAAATTAATTTCCGAAATGCTTGTCGCTAAATAGTTGTACCATGCAAACGAAGTCGGGAGATTCACCAGTTTAAATGATGTATTATATATAATTCTAATGACATTATTTTATTATCTAACTTCCTATAAAGATAAGCAAATAATTTATAAATGTTATTCCAGAGCGTCCTTAGAGGTCACTTACAAGTTGTGCACGTTAGTTATTGTGTGGACATGCCTTTGACTACGCCCCTTAAACACCTTTGAATATCTTCTTCTGCTTTAATGGCATGTGTCATAATAATGTAAATTATGCCAGTGTCAAGTGTTTATATTGTTTATAGTATGTCACAACACAATGTCGTATATTGTCGTTCGTCATTTGTTATTTTATTAAGCGACTTCAAAATAAGGAGGTTACTCAATTCGATTCGTTTTTTTTTATGTGTGTTCGCGGATAACTTCGTCGTTTATGAACCGATTTTGATGATTCTTTTTTTGTTGCAAAGGAGTTATCTCAAGGGTGGCACCATGATAAGGAAACCAGGATTTGAAGATGGCATCCCAGAGAAATCAAGGGGAACTTACGAAAATCGTAGTGGCGACTAGTGCGTTTGTTAATTTTTAATTAAAGTATTTTAAAGCACTACTATTTAATGAAGGTCTGGAGTCGATCTGATGATGGAGCCGAAAGACACTCGAGGGAACTCCTCAACGATTTACAACAATTACCTGGTGTTTGGGCTTGATTAATTTGTATTGATGAGAACTGTACACCTAGATGGGTTGTGGCTGTCATTAGGGGTCTGATGATGAAGAAGAAGGACAGTCAAGGGAACTCCTCAACGTTTTACAGTAGCTACCTTGTGTATATAAATGAAAATGGTTGTTTAGTTTTTAAAACGTAATTATATAAAATAACTACGGATTATTTTTGCTCGAATCACAAAGAAACACAAAGCTTTTATTCCCATTATTCACACCCGAGTCAATCACTTTAGCTCTATTATGAAAAAAATACTAATAAAACCGGAAATAACTCAAGAAAAATAAATAATATAAGAGCGAAATTTTTGCTTCGCAAGACGACCAAAAAAATCACTTTGAAGATCTGTTTTGAGTAAATAGATCTGTCAGACTAAGATAATAATAATATTTAATAATGCCGGACATTTCACACAATCTGGCCGCAAAGTAAGCAGAGCTTGTGTTATGGGTACCACCATGACTGATATACTACTTATATACTTTTTGTAAATACATACATATTATACATAGAAACACACAGACCCGAGACAAATACTTGCAGATCATACAAACATTTGTCCCGCGGCGGGAGTCAAACCCACAACCTTATGCGTCTCAACCGGGCCTTGGCCCACTGCGTCACAGAGGTCGTCACAGAGATAGCAGCCGCGACAAAGGAATATTTACGGAGAAACGTCCACATTAACATAATAATAACAATGCCGGACTTTTTTTGCATCACTATCTGCCCTATCTGGACTTGGAATATTAATTAAAATGCCTAACTAACTAACTTAAACATAACAAGACTGATTTTTGGCTAACTTTTTATATTAATAATAATTTTTAAGTCTAAGTATAGTTTTGTTGTTTATTAAAATTTAATTTTAGACAACTAAGTATTCGAATAACAAAAAATTGAGCAATGCCGAAAATCGAAAAAGCGAGCGAATCGAGTAAGATCAAACTGTAAGCAGCTTTCACACTCTATTCACGTGACTTATTACAAGTTAGTGTCATATCCATACAATTTGAACTTTCCACATAACGCATAACCGATGAAGATTCAGCTGTATACTGCTGCCTATAGCTGCGTCTTAGCCGGACCTTGACCCACTGGGCCACAGAGGCCGTTAAGGTTGAGGGTTCGAATCCAGTGCTCTGAGGCGCACTTTAATCCTTTCACCACACTGCTTCGATAACACGATAAGAAGTAGTGTTGAATAACACCATCCACGCAAATTATTAAACAAATGAGGCTAGGTCATTACAATATTATAACATGACGTCGCTTAGTGATAGTGATTTATAGTGCTGTACAATTCCACACATAAATAATATCGATAGTATTATCGGAAATGGTTTGCAAATATTCCATTATATCGGTAATAAACTAAAATTGTTGAATAATGGTAATGATATAATAAACACATAGCAGGGCCTCGGAAAAGTGAAATAATATTAAATAGATGGACAAATATTTAGTACTATTCCGCTAATCTAAATATTTGTACTATATATGGAATAGTACTAAATAATTGTCCATCCGTTTAATGTTTTGTAATGGATATCTGCATGGTGACGCCTGAATCAATTATCTAAGTGAAATAATGTTATTGGGAAATGACACTCAATGATAGATAACATCAGGCTACCGCCGAGATTTGACGTCATCTCTCCCAAAAGATTTGTAAACGGTAATATATAACAAAGGCTAATATCTTGTATTTTTAAATGCGGGACAAATGTTTGTATGATTCGTAAATATTTCACTCGGGTGTTTTTCTAATAAGTAATAAGTAAAAAATAAGTACATAATTAGGTATCAGTCATGTGGTTCCCATAACACAAGCTCTGCTAACTTTGAGGCTCGATGATGTGTGAAATGTAATGCATTACTTATTTTGTTTAACGCCTCTAAGGTTAAATTAGAGTATTAAACCTACAGTTTTGAGATTTTAATAAAAAAACCATTTTATATACCAAAACCGACTTCAAACCGACTACACGCCTGTCGTTTACTTACAGACGAAAATACGCATTTTACGGAAATGTTAGCGTAGTTGAAGTGTGTTTTTAAATAAGTAATTAATGACAGACATTTCACACAGCATCACTTAGTCCCAAAGTAAGCAGAGCTTGTGTTATGGGAACCAGATTAATTATATACTACATATATACTTTTGTGTAAATACATACATATTATATATAGAAAAACACCCAGACCGAGACAAAAACTTCCAGATCATACATACATTTGTCGTGCGGCGGGAATCCAACCCGCAATCTTCTCAGGCGGGCCTTCGCCAACTACGCCACAGAGGTCGCGTTTGACAGAAGTAGTCGCGTAAGTCACGCCTATTGCTACTTAACGTCGTATAATTTCATCGATATCGATATATAAACAGCTGCAATCCGTCCCAGCACTACTAGTTAAACTAATTAGTTTGAGATAACTTTGTGAACAACAGACAGGCCGACGCCTATTGCTATAATTTTTATGTACATTTTAATACTTTGTACTGATTATTGCTTACTTAAATAATGGAAATTCTCCAGTAGTATTGTTTAAAAAAAGAGGTTTTAAGTACGCACCGTGATGTCATCAGAGCGAGAAAGTCACTAACACATTTTTTTTTATGCATTTGTTATACATTCTGTCAAAAAAGTATCGGGAATGGATTTGTTTATGGTTCCAAATTCAATTTTTTTTTGTTGTTAGATTGGCACAACTGTATGATTTAATAATATGTATTTTAGTGGAGAAAAATAAATGTTTACGTAATCCAGTTTTCTCGCTATTTTAAACTGCATCTTGTGATAATTTTCACTCAAAACGGGATACTTATGATATATGAGTTTACAAACTCATATATCACAGTTTACAAACTCATATATCACAGTTTAAACTCATATATCATGGTAAATATCCCGTTTTGAGTGAAAATTATGTTCAAAACCCTGATAGTTTTAGAAGTTATATTGCATCTTGTGATATTTGCCAAGACCACTCTCTCCCCCACATGAGATTTGGCTCGACCCCCGCCCCACTTCTAAACGCCTTACTGGCCCCTAAGCTGCAAGTAACAACATCTACTATAGGAGAAGATGTTTATTATATCTAGTCTTGTACCTAGTCATATATCATAATTAAATTATCCATAACATTAACAAGAATTTGAAACAAGGAAAATATAAGCAAAATATTGTAAACGATACAATATATTTCTCATAGATAATTCCTTAAACCGCTAATTACTAGAAAAACAAGACTTCACACAAAAGATAGTTTTCTGACTGTTTTAAGAAATTAAGGCAAGTAAGTATGTAACCATGGTTAGGACTAACATTTATACTGTGTCATGATTGACGTCATGGTGATTGGTGACTCATGGCATTTGGGTGCGTCTTATGCCAACGATCAATAGTAGGAGCCATGTTCGTCGTCGACACCTTTATGTTGGATTTGACGAACTTGTTGTATAAATAATATAATAGCATCTCGCGTGCCTAGATATATATAAGTATCTGGATGACCGAGCTTAGCTCGGTATAAAACACGGATAAAACGACGTTTTCTAAAAATGAAACCTAGCTAGATCGATTTATCGCCCCCGAAACCCCGTGCATACATAATTTCCTGAAAATCATTGGAGCCATTTCCGAGATTCAGATTATATATGTATATTATATGTACTTATATAAATATATATTTTTCGTTTATATTTTTTTTGACGTGATAACGCCTTATACATCGATGAACACCGGCTGCACGCACGAGAAAGCATGAATCATTGTCACGTTCCGCCTGAGCCGAGCATGCAAGCGAGAGAGCGGAACAAGCGACAGAGGCACGATCGGTTCATCAATGTTTTCTTATGACGTTATCACGTAAAATTATCGTCCGTAAACTGACTTTACAGACAACCATTTTTTTTATACTTATTTATTAGTTTTCATAAAAAATTTAAAACGTAACTATTTCTTCAAAATATTACGTACCTCAAGTACAAAACTATATTAAAAGTTCTAGTTCAATATTGTAGCCGAATTAAGCAATGTTCTTAAGCTAATAATAACCTTATCTCTGGCATTGGGTGCAGCGGAAATCATTCTAACCCCTGGGTCACGGGTAAAAATCTGCGATATTATCAAATTATATATAAATAAATAATAAATAATCCCGCACACTTCACACAGCATCATTTGGCCCAAAAGTAAGCAGAGCTTGTGTTATTACCACATGACTAATATAATAAACTACTTATATACTTTTTTGTAAATACATATTCTACATTGAAACACCCAGACCCGAGACAAATACTTGCAGATCATACAATCATTTGTCCCGCGGCGGTAATCGAACCCGCAACCTTCTGCGTCTCAGCCGGACCTTAGCCCACTGCGCCACAGAGTCGTACTAACTTCTACATGCGGCTTTGCACGCGTGGTACTGACATAAAGAGTTACCAATGGCCTCAATTCTGTTGGCACCAACCTAAGTTTAGCTTAAATTAGGTTTTGAACTGTAATATTAACCTTTGGTATTCTGCTGCTACCAACTTATCCTAATTTAATTTTATCTAACTTAATTAAGCGTTCCTAATTTAGTTAGATGGTACCAACCGAATAGGTTTTACAAATGCTATGACTAATTAAATATATTTTAGACAATTCCTAATTTTAGAAATGAACCAACCGAATTGCCACCAATATGCCATTCTAGATAACAATATTTATACCTGCTGCGCTGTAGGTTCGAGGTTTGATTTCCATGATAAAAATGTGTGATGAACATAGGTGTTTGTTCTGTCTCTGGGTGTTATAAAGTCCCCATAAATAATCAATAAACATTGTTGGACAATGCACACAACGCCATCTAGCGTCGCGGGATCGATTCCCGCCGCGGGACAAATGTTTGTATGATCTGCAAGTATTTGTAATATGTATGTATTTACAATAAAAAGGTATATAAGTAGTATATCAGTCATGTCATAACACAAACTCTGCTTACTTTGGGGCCAGATGATGCTGTGTGAAATGCCCGGCATTATTATATAAATAGCTTGTATTATGGTAACTAGATGACTGATAGGATACTTATATATGTTTAAATACATATTTATAATACTTTAAAACACCCAGACACAGAACAAACACCTGTGATTATCCTGAGAGAGAATCGAACCCTCAACCTACAGCGCAGAAGCCAGAGCTACTACCAACTAAGCTGACAGGCCAGTCATATACTACCGTTATATTCTGTTATAATATATGTTGGTTTTCCAATAAATAAATAAATAAATAAATAAATAAATAAATAAATAAATAAATAAATTAATAATACTATAAATCACTTAATCAGATCGTGAAATATTTATAGAAAGTAGTGGTCGGAATTCGACCATAATTAACAAATCCGCGTCCGCGCAATTGTCGTAAAAGGGGTACAAAGTTTTTGCTTCACGTATATACGTATAAATATACCAAAACACACCGATAGCGCGTTCTTATATTTTCAGTGGTGCCATCTAGTAAATAAATAAGATAGAAAAGTATTCCCTCGTGCACAAATCATTACATAGTAAACAAAGTCGCATCCCGCTGTCTGTCTGTCCCTATGTATGCTTAGATCTTCAAAACTACGCAACGGATTTTAATGCGGTTTTTTTAATGGATAGAGTGATTCAAGAGGAAGGTTTATATGTATAAGACATACATAATATAGTAGAGAAACACTGATAATTTTAGAGGTTAGCGTATATGGGTTCAACGTATTAGAACTACTGAGCTACAGCAGTGCGTGGCCGGGTCAGCTAGTGGTTTATATAAATGTAAAGTATAGCTAGGTAGTAAATTTGTGCATTACCAGTGATCCCAAAAGGAAATTCCGTGGGAAAATCCGCAGGATAGTCAGCTTCGCATATATTTGACTCTAGCTGGTTACCCGCACGATACGCAGTTTATTTTAAACCGACTTCAAAAAAGGAGGTTCTCAAAACGTTGGGTGTTTTTTTTGTATGTTCACCGATTACTCAAGGACGCCCGAACCGACTTCGAAAATTATTTTTTGTTTCAAAGGTTCCTAGGTCCCATTTCAATTTTACGAAAGTTGGACGAGCAGTTTTAAAAAAAATCAACAAAAATCTATAAATTGTATACATCGATGATATTTTTTATAGTCAATGAAGTCGGTTTTCCTTTTAGTTTTTGAAATGTAATTATACTTTATTAGATATATAGAAATGCGAAGGAATATTTAAATGATGAACTAACTGGCCTGTTCAGCTCAGTTGGTAGTAGCTCTGCCTTCTGCGCTGTAGGTTGAGAGTTCCATTCCCTCACTGAATAAACATTTGTGTGATGAAAACATGTGTTTGTTCTGTGTCTGGGTGTTATACAGTATTCTTTAAAAGTATATAAGTAGTACATCAGTCATGTGGTACCCATAACACAAGCTCTGCTTACTTTAGGGCCAGATGATGCTGTGTGAAATGTCCGGCATTATTAATTTATTTATTTATACGAAATTTAAGTTAGTCCAAAAACTACGGAATCAGAGAAACATTCACAGTTTTCTCTTCCTATAATTACATCTGCCTAGATGTCAATTTTGCTAATGTAATGTGATTGATTTGATAAAAATATCAAGTTGCAAGTGATTATCATTTGGATAGTTTTTGGTCGTTTTGCGATGCATTGAGCTCTTATATTATTTACTAGCGTAGCGACCCGTCCCTGCTTCGCACGGGTGCAATGCTGATACTAAATATACTACAAATGTGTTTATTTACGACATTACATTAAAAACCTTTAAAATTATCAGTGTATCTCTACTACATTATGTATGTATTATACATATAAACCTTCCTCTTGAATCACTCTATCTATTTAAAAACCGCATCAAAATCCGTTGCATAGTTTTAAAGATCTAAGCATACATAGGGACAGACAGACAGCGGGAAGCGACTTTGTTTTATACTATGTAGTGATTATTCTCGAGTTATTTACGGTTTTATTAGTAATTTTGTGTTTTTATGTTAATAATTAGAATAAAAGCTTTGAGTTTCTATGTGCTTCAAATTTTATTGAAAAATAGCGGTCTTGTTCGCGACATCATCAGCGCGTTTTAAAAAGAAAAAAAAACGTGTTGTCTGTAAAGTTAGTTTACGGACGATAGTTTAACGTGACAACAACGACAAAACAGATAGATGCGCGCGCCGCATCTATCTGTTTTGTTATGCGCTGTCGCTCCGATCGTAACGTTACAATGAGCGTAACGGGACAATGAGCACAAAGGGACAATGAGTCATCCTTTTTCATGCGTGCAACCGACGTTCATCGATTTATTAGACGTTGTCACGTCAAAAATGAAATAAAAAAAAAATATCTAATTGTAAATCTAAACCATTTTCGAATAATTCGAGAATGGTTTAGATTTATTTAAACACACACATTAAATTTCATCAAAATCGGTCCAGCCGTTTAGGAGTTCAATTAAAAACGCACAGAAAATGTATATACATAAAGATAACAAATGAGGAAAGACAAGACGACTTTGTGACTTGACACTGGCAAAATTGAAATTATTAGAAATTTCGCACACTTATAGTTTATATAGAGAAGGAGTACAGAATGATGCTAATATTTTCTTTTAATTTTGCATAAAAATACATTAATTATTAATTAAAGTTTTTTAAACTTACGCGGTCAGAACACATTATTATAAATATTAACGGGTATTTATCGCGTTTATTTACCTATTTTTCTCGACGTTTCAACAGGTTTACACTCTGTCGTGGTCACGGGACGTAAACCTGTCGAAACGTCGGGAAAAATAAGTAAATAAACGCGATAAATACCCGTTAATATTTATAATAATAATTAATTATGGTCGAATTTCGACCAGTGGGCGACCATTAGTTACAATAAGTCTCAACATTAACGCACCAAAGGCATCTAAACAATACTTGTGCCTATTGAGATAAGATGACGAAACAAAGAACAATGTAAGCACGATTATTCATCTCATTGGTATTGTAACACATGCGATAAACCGAGCTCTAGTAATACTGAGACTGGCCTCTCAGCTCACTTGGTAGCTCTGCCATCTACGCTGTAAGTTAGGGTAAACATTTGTGTGTTGAACACAGATTTTTGTTCTGTGGTTATCTATCTAATACTTTTAAACAAGCAATTCTTGTATAAATGTATATATGTAATCTGAATCTCGGAAACGGCTGCAACGATTTTCTTGAAATTTAGGTGGTTTCGGGGGCGATAAATGGCTAGGTTTCATTTTAAGAAAACGTCGTTTTATCCGTGTTTTATACCGAGCAAAGGTCGGTCATCCTGGTACTTATTATTATTATGTACTAATATATATTTTATTTCCTATTTCCTAAGTGCTCTGAATAAACGTATAAACGTATTATAATTATTTTTACTAGTATAAAAACTTACGTATATCTACAGAGTGTTCAAGAACGAACCAATGATACAAACACTGCACTAATATCACAAGTGCCTTTCAAATTCCGCACACAATTAATTGTAGAACATAGATTCACTCAAAACTCATAAAATGGCGGTCATTAAACTGTAATTTCACGTTGAATCATTGCATTTTGTACCTAATCTACCGGACGTAAAGATTACTGTTCTGTAACTGTCCATGTAAAATGATATTGTAATTCCTCGGGAAACAGCTCAGCGAGAGAGCTGAATGGACACTACTGAACCATAGAAGTAGAACCTTGAGTTGGATATGGGCTGGTTTACATGGCGCCTGCGTGTTGGTACATTAACGTTTATGTTTTAGGACACATCCGCCACATTCTACATTCGTCAGATCATTTATTTTTACCGCATTCGTCATTCTTTCAACCTCTGACGAAACGATATTATTCATGATTCCTCAGTCCACAGACCTCTCAGATTAAACTCGAACGAGCCTAACTTAATATTGGTGACGGTACACCTCAGAAATTAATCAGATCGAAACCAGTTGGTTAGGTAATGTTAAGAGTATAGAAAACAACGCGCAAGGCGAGCGAGCGTGCCGCGGCAGCGCCCCCCGAAGCGCCAGAAGAATATAGTTCGTTTGTCTAGATACATAACTCTGGATAATGTGTCTTCATTCGTTTTCCTTATTATTTCCTTATTCATTGATGAATAACCAAACAGAACGAATATTAAAATATTTTTGATTTATGGCGAACGTGGAATCTGGCGGATGTGCCCTAAATCACGTTTATATTAACATTTATGTTTACTAGCTGACAGTGGCTTTGCCCCGTGCAAAGCCACTGCCACTGTTACGAAAGATATAAGAGTTGTACGTATTCCAGGTCACGGAAAGCATTTAAACATACCTAGTTTCATCAGAAGCCGTTCAGCCTTTCAGCGTGGTTAAGCCACAAACTAATATATAAATATCCAAACATTCGTATGAGTGTCTCAGAAGTCTCAGTCATCAGACTTAGCGTCTGGCCTTAACCAACAACGTCAATCTTGCTTGACAGTTTAAGTCACTCGAGCAGGATTGACGTCGACTGTCTTATATCTGTCAAGCAAGAAGCAAGACTAAGGTGCGAAACTGACGTAAACCTTCAAGCTAGACTGATGTGAGTTATCAAGCAAGACTGTCCTAAGTGATAAAGCAAGACTAACTTGAGTTATCAAGAAATACTGCCGTGAGTTGTAAAGACAGACTTAGGTAAATCGTTGAGCAAGACTGACAAAAACCGTCAAGCAGGAACGACGTTAAATGCCAAGGTCTACTGACTTAAACCGTCAAGCATGACTAGCGTGAATAAAGTACTCAGGAAAGCATTGGAGTGCTTAAGTGCCAATTTAAGTTTAATAAAAAGCAAACTCAGTTCTCGAAAACTCTTCCTACTTCGTAGGTTATGGGTTTGATAGATATTTGTTCTGTGTGTGGACACCAACACTGTTTTGATTAATTTCATTCATGTGAGTTTGATCCGCGGTCCGCTCGTTGCCGATCGAGTTCACGTACCGTGAACTCGATGTGCGAACCATTCATAATAAAGCTCAAGAATATTTTAGAAGTGAAATATTCTGAGAATGCTATCGTATTTCCAAGTATTATATCGTACAAGCTTTGCTTAGTTTGGGGTACTGTGTAAACTGTGAACGAATATTTTATTTATTGAAATAACTTCACCATGTAAACTTAGCGCTACAATCGCCATGTAAACTTAGCGCTACAATCGCGTGTACCGTGATTTCTTTTTCGTTGTGTACTGTATGACTCACAGATAATGAACAGAGCACTATGCTGTCGCACTATATAATGTGCTCGCGTATACCTACGTAATAGTAGGTTAGGCAGTATTTACCAGCGACTAGGCCCTTCGTGTGAGACAGTCGCCAACTCTGTTCATGGAGTTATGGAGTTATGGCGATTATGATCAACTACCATACTATGAATTATGTTAGTTTAGATTTTTGTTTTTAACTATCTGATCCGTGACCACTTCGTTGGGCGGTTACAACTTTATCTATTTTTTTGACGTGACAACGTCTACTAAATCGATGAACGCCGGCTGCACGCACGGAAAAGGATGACTCATTATCCCGTTGCACTCATTGTCCCGTTACGCTCATTGTAACGAGCGAGAGCGCTGCACGAGCGAGCGAAAGGCACGATCGGCTTGAGCGTTCGGCTTGTTGTCACGTGAAACTATCGTCCGTAAACCGACTTTACAGACAACCAATTTTGACGTGACAGCGTCTAATAAATCGATGAACGCCGCCTGCACGCACGAAAATGGATGACTTATTGTCCCGTTATGCTCATTGTCCCGTTACGATCGTAGCGAGAGCGCATAACAAAACGTTTGTTATGACGTTGTCACGTTATACTATCGTCCGTAAACCGACTTTACAGTGAACCAATTTTTTTTTGTATTAAAACCTTCCGTGGGCCTTAAGGAACATACAAAAAATATATTAGCCGAATTGGTCGAGCCATTGGCTTCAATTCTGTTGGCACCAACCTAACTAATTTTAGCTAAAATTAGGTTTAGAAATGTCAAATGAAACTTGGTATTCTGCTTTTACTAACTTATCCTAATTTAATTTTATATAATTTAATTAAGCGTTCCTAATTTAGTTAGATGGTACCAACCGAATAGGTTTTACAAATGCTATGACTAACTAAAATATATTTTAGACAATCTTAATTTTAGAAATGAACCAACCGAATTGCCACCATTCTCGAGTTATGCGCTTAGCAACATCTATTTTTATTTATAGAGATTCTCAGTTGTACCTAACTAAGAACGAAATGTTTATAACTTTAATTACTTATCAATAAAATTTTGTAAAATATCTTTATCAGTACTTTGTTTGACTCTAGACTAGAAATAGTCCCGTCTCGTGATTACAGGCGGGCTATAAAACGAAGTCCGACGCATTTAGTAGGCTTCGAGCTTCGATCCGGCTAAGTGGTAAAAGTAAGGATTGAATAGAGCCAATGTTGATTTAAACTTAATTGTTTACTTCTATGAGCTTTTACATAGGACAGCATGTGTTACAATCAACATCATCGTAATACCAATACATCATCACTGAAAGCTGTGTATTGTTACGAGCCGGGTTTTTACCAAATAAAACACGCGTACTTTGTAGTGTATCCACTCGAAACTAGATGGCGCTGTGCTGTTGCTGTTTATTTAATGCCAACAAATAGAGCTATGTAGTATCAATGTCTTGATAGTAACAAAAATCCATAGCCCCGCAGAAACCCTTTGATGCTAGTGTGGTAACCCGTTCAAAGTATCAATCCTGATAATATTGGAAATGCGAGTGTTTTTTTGTTGTTTAATCACGCTGATTTGTATTAAACATTAACTTAAACTAATGTAATTGAAATTGAATACAGATTGGAACAGATTTAAACAAAACATTACTTAGTTATTTATTATTAGATACGTACGACCCTTAGTCTGTGACCTGGTATGCGCAAAACTCAATGCGTAAGTCCCACGCGATGACGTCGGGACATTAGTAGAGATTTCGCCCGGGGCAGAGTTCCGCTATGTGGACGCTAGTCATTTATACATAAATGCATTATACATTTTACTTCAGTCGGTTTTCAGGTATAGCAAAGGCTATATTTTATGATCCCACTAGTCCCATTAATAGAACAAATGACAGTTAAAAAGTCTCAATTTTTACATTAGCCGCTCTTACGGGAAGAAATGAGACTAAATAATTACGTTTTAATAATTAAAAAAGAAAACCGACTTCATTGAATGAAAATTTGAGCCCATGTAAAATTAGAGCCCATTAAAAAATTCATCCCCATTTTTTTCACCCTTAAGTATGTTTTTATGTTGCATTTTTTAGTTTTTTATCATTTTTTGAAATTCATAAACTCCACTGGAGAGTCAAAGGAAAGCAAAATAAGAAATTTCGTTTGGAAAAATATGTCATCCAATGACATATTGGTATTCGAGATTGGTATCCATACTAATATTATAGATTCAAAAATGAAGCTATATGGTGTCAGTGTGCCTAATCGCCATGCTGATTGTTAAAGCGAAAATACCAGGTGAAAAGTGTTTGCCCTTCTAGATATAAATGTCTCTTAACTTCTGTCAATAGTTAATCACTGTATAAAATAGTACCATCCCTATCCAGTGCTAAAATAATAAGTCGATAAATCGACTTCGAAGTCATGTCCACCGCTGTAGATAACATGTGCGAATGGGGATTTAGGGACCTCAGCCTAGCGCAATGCGACTGTAGTGCTCCAATACAATATATGGCGCATCTACTCTGTGCCCTCTGTGTGCCCTCTGTGTCTATGTCTAAATACTTACACAGGGGTAGACCTAAACGCGGCCGCAGTTAGTGCGATTAAGACCGCATCTACAACTTTAAACCCATTATAACGACTGAAGCATCGACATGAAAAGAATTGCTAATATGCTATTAAATGCAATCAATCAATCTATGTACCTTTAGAAGCAAGCTTAAATGATTGATTCATATATAATTTCATACATATTCGCACATAATTAAAGTAAGGTGTAGAGTACTTGGGTAGGTTCCGTTATCCTTTGTAAGGATTTTACACTATTTTTATCTGAAAGTCGGTCAAGGACATAACCTTTTGTAAGCTATAATTAACTACTAACCTTCTAAGTACATAAATAAATATTCATGTAGTGCCTATTCGTGAAAAAATCCAAATTTTGGTTTCAAGTCTAGAAGTCTGCTTGCGTCGCCATCTATCATCGAGTGGCTAAACGAATATGAATCCGCTGGTCACGAACTAACGCGTCGACCAGGATTAATAAAACGAGAAACCAGGAATTGGAAATATGTTTATAAAATAGGTTGTAGGTTGTAGGTTGAGGGTTCGATACCCGCCCAGGATAAACATTTGTTGAACAAAGGTATTTGTTCTGTGTCTGTGTGTTATTAAAAAGTATATATTTAAAAATATTCAAGTATTATACAGTCATCTGGCCACCATAACACAAGCTATGCTTAGTTTGGGGCTAGATGGTAATGTGCGCATTGTTCAAAAATATTAAAATAATGACACTACTACCAACATTTTCTACAACTTAAAATACAATTATTTAACCCATTATCAATGTTATAGTTTCACACAGCGCCATCTATCTTCGAGCGGTATAACTTATATCCTAAAGTTTGGACGCTCAATAGATGGCGCTAACTATAGATTTATTACATAGTACAGACGAGGAATACAACAAGGTACATAATATATCAGGATATCTTTATGTGTATGTTACAGTAAATTCGCACCAACACAGCATAATGCCTAACTGTTTTAGCTGTTATTCTGCCGACAAATGTAAGCAAATAGCTTTACTCAAGCGAGGACTAGAGCACTGTTACTACAATACCTTTTATGGTAAACTATGCTACACGCAAAGACATCGCTCACATCTAACAATATTATAAACAGTAAAGTTTGTTTGTATGTTTCGATGTTTATTTGAGGTAAACGAATTTGAAGGAAACTTGGTCAATACTCGCCTATCTCCCGTGCTTGTCGTAATCTCAATGCACTCACCACCAAGCATCCTCACTACGAAGATGACTGAAAATGCTTGCCCTATCTTTTGTGAGAACAATATCATTAAGTACCTACCTGGGTATGTTTAAATTTCTAGATCTAAGTAAGAATTGTTAATTGTATTTTTTTTAATGTAATTGTTGTTGTGATTTTATTTGACGTGATAACGTCTTATAAATCGATGAACGCCGGCTGCACGCACGAAAAAGCATAACTCATTGTCACGTTCCGCCTGAGCCGAGCATGCAAGCGAGAGCACGGAACAAGCGATAGACAGGCACGATCGGTACATCAATGCTTTCTTATGACGTTATCACGTAAAATTATCGTCCGTAAACCGACTTTACAGATAACCATTTTTCTTTTTATCGTCTTATTTTACTTAAGTTTGACTACGATCTCGCCTGATGGTAAGCGACGATGCGGCCGACAATAGGACAAGCAGTTCTAGAAGACACCTATTTACTCTTAACTTGAAGAAACCCAGATTGTTGAAGACGACGGCATATTCCAATCCTTGGCTGTACGCATTATAAATACCAACGTTTTGTGAATGTTTGTATATTTGTATATTTTAAACGGATTTGTATGCGATTTGGTAATTGCGATCTGGAATAGCATAAATGCATCTTTTTATGTAGAAAAATAAAATAAATAAATAACGCCAGACATTTCACATTTCATTCATTTTCACATTTCATCTGGCCCCACAGAAATTAGAACTTGTGTTATGGGTACCACATGACTGATATACTACTTATGGATACATTGTTTAAATACCTACATAATATACATAGAAACACCCAGACCCGAGAAAAATACTTGCAGATCATACAAACATTTGTCTCAAGGCGGGAATCGACCTCAATCTTCTGCGTCTCAGCCGCACCTTGGCCCACTGCGTCACAGAGATCATCCAGTATGTATATAGGTACCGCGCGTACGAAGCCGCGGGATGAAGCTAGTATTAAATAGTCGTGTAGTTCCTGGTTTCTAACAATAGAGGTACCTTACCTTTAGTAATGGTAGTCTACAAATGGTTATGGTTAAATCAGCATCAATTAAGATGGTTTTTATGTTACGCAACGTTCAGTGCGGTAAACATTTGGGTTGGTGACTGCCAGTGGTGTATAACTGAGCATTTCTGTGCATCTGATAGTTCAGAGTGCACGTTATCAATGTACTGTGTTGGTACTTTATTAATATAATAATAATAATAATACCGGACAGTTCTCACAGCATCATCTGGCCCCAAAGTAAGCAGAGCTTGTGTTATGGGTACCACATGACTGATATACTACTTATATACTTTTATTTGTAAATACATACTTATTTTACATAGTAACGACCTTTATTCTATTTTATTATTAATATTAAAAAAATTAGATGACACATTTAATTTATAATAATACTAAATAATAAATATTGGTGCACACAACACCATCCAGCCCCAAACTAAGCTTGTATTGTAATGACCAGCTGACTAATATAACTTATATACATATTAGAAAGAAGTTCCTTATGACGGGTTGGCGAGGGGACCTAGGCGAGAAAAAATGTAACGCGTTATGAAAAACCGTAAAAGAAAGAGAGAATGAAGGAAATCGATAACTAGTCTCCTATACATATATATATATATATATATATCCTATATATATATATATATATATATAGGAGACTAGTTATCGATTTCCTTCATTCTCACTTTCTTTTACGGTTTTTCATAACGCGTTACATTTTTAGAGAGAGAGAGAGATAGTGAGATATATATATACAAATACTACCATTCTCTAGAGGGAATGAGAGCCTGGCTCGTTAGTGATTATTTATACCAACCCTGCATACGAAAAGGACTTCCAAACGCGTGACCCGCGACACGTTCTGTTTTTTTAAGTGATAACCTCTTATACTTCTTATGGGAGGGTAAACTGCTTCGTTATAGGTAACGCGTTACGGCGCCACTCTGTCTGGCTTCCCTTTCTCTCACGCATACGGCAGCGGTAGGCAGCGGTAGGCAGGCTCCTCTTTCACTCTAACCCACAGCGCTAGTTAGATTAGTTTATGTTATCACTTCTGTCGGGCGTCCCGAGACGCACACGTTTTTTGTAATACTGTTTCTGTACTCATAATTGTTCCGTGATGATGTTCTACGCCTATTCGGCATTGTACATACTGAACTATACTTGTACAACGAATGTATAATAAGTCATTGGCACGTCATGTTCTCACTGTTTAGCATAGAAAGTTCCGTACGTTAGGAAGTGACAACGGAATTTCATCGTAAGAAAACAATTTATTGCATGTTTTTGTATAACTAGGTCTTTATACGTAATTATATATGTTATGTCTCGGGTCTGGGTGTTTCTATGTACAATATGTATGTATTTAACAATACTAGTGGTCGCACACTGGTCGAAATTCGACCATAATAATATTAAAAAAAAATGACATTCTGCACTCCTCTATATAAACTATAAGTGTGCGAAATTTCATACTCCTCCGTCCGCGCAATTTTCGTAAAAAGGGATACAATGTTTTTGCTTCACGTATTAATATATAGTAGTATATCAGTCATGTGGTACCCATAACACAAGCTCTGCTTACTTTGGGGCCAGATGATGCTCTGTGAAATGTTCGGCATTATTTATTTATTTATAATCATGTTTGACAGTTTGACTATCCTATGAGAAATTCTTCACAAATTCTTCGTCTATGATTATACCCGAATACGCTACTTAAACATTTGAGATCAACTGAAAGTCAAAGGATACTTTATTCAATACAATCACAAGGATCGCTTTGAAATGTCTTACATACTAGGTGAATTTCGGTAGCAATTCCTCCTAACCCAAGCCCGAGAAGAACTAGCAAGAAACTCGTCCTGGTCCTAGCGCTTTTTTACATGATCCATCTTATAACTACCTTAGCTACGAAATACTAATACAAGAGAGTTCATAGACTTCAAGTATGTCGATTAACTGTCATAGGGCAGAGCGACATGAGGCCATGCAGTCTTATCAATAATATAGTCATTTATATTATAATACGCTTTTTTCAAACGATATCCTTTATGTATGCTTTAAATTTCTTAATAGGTAGTTTAGTTGCATTTTCAGGAAGCTTGTTATGGAAGCAAAAAAATGACATTATGACTTGATGACAAATTAGCCAATATCATACCATAGTAAGTTATATCTTGTGTTATGGGTACCACATGACTGATATACTACTTAAATAATTTTCTTTTCTAATTACATAACAAGCCACGACCTCTGTGGCGCCAGGCCGGAAACACCCAGACCCGTGACAAACACTTGCAGATCATACAAACATTTGTCCCACGACGGGAATCGAACCCGCAACCTTCTGCGTGTCAGGCGGGCCTGGGCCAACTGCGCCAGAGGCCGATTGTTTTAAATAATGTCAGAAAGACGCAGCGGATCGTCATTTGTCAATTCTAAACGTCATCGCGGAATGATCGTCTAGAATGTTCTTGGATTCCTCCTTGGATACAAAACATAATACATTTACAATTTAAATGACAACACTTGTGCAGAAGTCATTATTTATGACTATAATTACGTTTCAAAACTTATATAAAAAATATTATATTTATTTATATAAAAATACGAAATTACGTTAACTTGGATGACATATTTTATACAGCAATTTTGATTTAATAAACTAAAAACTACAGAACCGATGTTGATGAAACTTCAGTGGGACCAATCGGAACGTATATCCTTTCACATAAATTTATCCTTTAAAGAAATTTTCAAATATTACAAACAACCGGATTGAAAACCTCATTTTTTTAAGTCTTAAAAATACCGCTAGGATTATCATATAAAGCATGCAACTGCACAAAAAAACGAATTAATTTACAAGACCTAGTTACTTCATAAAATGTCAAACGAAAAATCCCGTTATCTTTTAAATTTGCATAAGGTTTATGACGAAAACGTCATCTGAGCAGCCTTCAAATTCAAGTGCCGTATACAAGTGAATGACTTCAAAAATTTGTTGCTTAAGCACACACAAAAAGAACAAAGAGAAAAATAATGAAGAGTCGAAGAGAAGACGGAGAACAATATCATGTATGTGTGGCACAGTAACAGAAGCTTCTCGACTCAGCATACCTTGCTTCTAGTAGGTAGGGCCTGATATTGGAAGCTTTTACCCAGAAGACCGAGACTTTAGTGATAACTTCTTATGGGAGGGTAAACCGCTCCGTTACGTAACGCGTTACCGCACCAGTCTGGCTTCCCTTTCTCTCACGCATATGGCAGTGGTAGGCAGACTCCTCTCTCACTCTAACCCACAGCGCTAGTTAGATCAGTTTAAGTTATCACTTCTGTCGGGCGTCCCGAGACGCACACTTTTATTTATATGCATACCTTATTATAAAAGACGACTATTGTTGATAGGCCATGATGAAGGAAACACCGTCAACTGAAATGTCTATTGACTCATACAAACAAAGGAGAAGACTGCACCAGAGAGCAGATACAGCTGTCAGTCCCAAAATAAGCATAGCGTCACCATAATACGGTGACCAGATGACTGATAGAATACTTATATATTTTTAAATATACTTTATAACACGAAGACACAGAACAAGCATCTATGTTCATCACACAAATGTTTCTCCTGGAAGGGAATCAACCCTCAACCTGCAGCGCAGAAGGCAGAACTACTACCAACTGAGCTGACAAGCCAGTCAATTCTGTCAGGAGAGTTGGCCATTGAGTGATACAAACTTTTTTTTTTTTTCTTTAACCTATAGTGTCCCACTGCTGGGCAAAGGTCTCCCCCTTTACCTTCCACTCTTTGCGCTCCAAGACCACAGTTTGCCAATTTGGCTCGAATGCATGTAGATCGTCTCGCCATCTTTTCCTGGGTCTGCCGCGTCGTCTCCGACTATCGGGCACCCACTGAGTGACGAGCTTTGCCCAACGTTCTGAATGCATTCGAGTCACATGACCTGCCCAGTCCCACTTCAAACATGCAGTCTTCGTACCTACATCCGCTATGCCCGTTTTCGATCGGATTTCGGTATTTCGGACCCTATCGGTTCTTTTTATTCCCAAAACACTGCGCTCCATAGCTCTCTGGCAAATCTTGAGGTCTGATTTTTGTGACTCTGTCAATGACCATGTCTGAGCACCGTATGTCAGTATGGGCAAGATACAAGTGTCGATGAGTTAATTTACATACAAACATGAGCAAGCAAAATTACTTACATTCTCTCTGTCAACGTTGAGTTGTGGGTTCTTCCTTGGCAGGCTGTATTGACTTCGTTCTGGCTTATATCTCTTCACTTCAGTATGGTACTTCATCTCATTCTTCAAATACTTCCCCTCACCACCCTCATCCAATGTCGGCAGAAATTTCACAGCTTCCAAAGCCTTGGGAGACAGTTTTGAAGGTGTCAACTTTACAATAGGACTCTCCTCAAACTTCGGCTGGAATTTAACAGCTTCTGAAGACTTGGGAGACCGTTTTGAAAGTGTTAACTTCACGTCGCTAGCTTCCTCGAACTTTGTCAGAAACTTGACAGCATCTAAGGACTTGGGGGAAAGTTTTGCTGGTGGGAGCTTCTCTTTGGGTGATGGTTTGTCCACGACGCCTACTTCAAAGTTATGTAGGAGCTTTTGAAATTCTGTCTTTGCCATTTTCGGGGAGGTAGGGTCTGGGGTAGACGGTCTTTGTTCACTGGGAGCTTCGTAGATTGGGTCCTGGAATGAGGAGAAGAATTTGTTTACACCAAGAGTTTAACTGATTCATAGACGCAAAACGGCATTTCTACATATCTATAGAAGAGAATATTTTCCTATCAGTCAACTAGCTTCCATAGTACAAGCTATGAATAGTTTGGGGCTAGATCACCACATAAATATACACCAAAAAAATCTCCTAAACCTGATTCAGATATTTGTCATATTAAATATCTGAATCAGGTAAGGAACCGCAAATAACAATCGATAGCGCATTTAAAAAAATTCTAGTGGCGCCATCTAGTTTACTATAAATTTGAAAGTTTGTGTGGATGTTCGCAATTTAGATGAAACTTGTTACAGATATTTGGACCTGAATTAACATAATATGCTACTTTTTAATTAAACATCTACCGCACAGGAAAAGCGACGGAAAGATATATAAGGGATAAATGTGTAAAATGTAATTTATTAAGCCAGCGCCAGACATAGCTTCAAATACACAATACCGAGTGTGGCACAGGTATTTATGCAGCTGTGTGCCGTTAAATAAACATTGACACATAACATGCCGAGACGTCCACTTAGGAAAGCATCACATTGCCGATCCTATACAATTACTAGCTACTGTCCGCAGCATCGCACGCGTGGTACCTACATAAATAGTATATGTCCTTCCCATACAATCTATTTCCATAACAAATTTGAACAAGATCCGTTTTAGCTGTTTATTCGTGAAAAGATCATCAACAGACACATTCAAATTTATAATAATTAGATATGTAGATAGTTAGAATTACGCTTTATTGTATACAGGGAGAACATACAAAAACAGTTAGCAATAAACTTGTTCAATGGGCGGCCTTATCTCTAAAATCGATCAATTCCAGGCAACATTTGGATGTTCAGTATAGACAAAAAACAAAAATCAGTATGGATTATGGGATATTGACCATGATGTGAGTATTACGCCATGAGATAAACTGAAATTATCTGCACTTTAAACCATTCACCACACTGGTGAGACAGAAACATGACTAGTGGCACTATAGCTTTGAAACTTGTCATGGTGAAAGTGGGTCTACAAGAAATTAACATTAAGTAGAATTATTAACAACCACTTGCAACCATGACTTTGAAAAAGTGTTGTATGTACAGTTTAGGCAGGGCGCAAACGTGGACATTTTTGTGTCATGTGTCAGATATAAGCTACCGATGAATATTCGATTTCTATAGAACCATAGTATGTAATCAACCACTCCCTGCGCAACATGTTTTAATGTCCAGTTGCTCCCACTTAACACATACTCATTGACGATCGAAAAGTGTTCAGTGTCGGTAACTGGAAACTAAAAGCCGTCAGTTGAAGACACAAGCAACATTAACAAATATCCTTACAATTGTACTGAGCTGCGCAAACGAATTGTATTGTAATTGTACAAGCAACGAATTGTACCAGTGGCCAGTGGTAGCAACGGGCGACTATGTCCGATCACCGCTACTACTACGGATCGCTGTGGTGTAACGTGGCAACAAAAAGTGTCTACGTTTGCGCAGCGCCTTAAACTTAAAACCGCATCGGCTCAATCCAAAACCGACTACCGAACTTAAGAGTAAACTAGTCGATTATCTTTCCGTACAAACGTAACTTCTTAATCTTTAGGTATTGAAAACATATAAAATATACTCCATTTAACATTAAAGTTTCAACTATTATGGTGTTAGTAGTTCATTTACAAAAATTTACAGAATGATATACAGTAATATAAAATACATGTGTAACAATTGGTAATAAAAGGACCGTTTAAAATTGATAGATAGCTCAACTGATCCAGATCACTGCCAGAGGGCAGCGTTCCCAAGACAATGGTGGCATAGCTACGTTGAATGGCAATGCTACTACGCTGAGCCAAATAGGAGCCAGCTCTTGGGTCACGTTCTTCCAGATGCAGTGAAATAATTTTGAAAACGAGTTGGGGTCCTGTTCCCCACGGGCTCAGGGTCTGGACTCCAAATATCTCAAAAATAAATCCATTATAATTCGTATTATTAATTTGAATAATTCGTAATGTTATCTAATAATATTTTTCTATATTTAACATAACATAAAAAGTAGCCTATGTCCTTCTCCAAGGTCTCATCTATCTCTATAAATTCATCAAAATTGGTTCAGCGGTTTAGGCTTGAAAACGTAACAAACAGACAGACAGAGAGTTACTTTCGCATTTATAATAGTAGAAGGGATGTCTCTTCCGTCACCCGGAAAGGCCCAGTCTGAAAACCAGCGCTGTCTCCCATACCTAGGAGTGGCATTAAAGAGACTGGACCTGATAGGCACCACAAGCGAAAAATGTAATCTCTATTTGGCCTACTTACTCTAGTAATTTACTTATTTTTTTCTCTATATCTCTAACTTATTTACGTGATAACGTCTTATAAATCGATGAACGCCGCCGGCTTGCACGCTGGCCGAGCGTGCAAGCGAGAGCGCGGAACAAGCGATAGAGAGGCACGAACGGCCTAAGCGTTCGGCTTGTGACGCATCTTAATAGGTTAAAAGTATGCAATTTTTCATCAATGTTTTCTTATGACGTTGTCACGTAAAATTATCGCCCGTAAAACGACTTTACAGACAACCATTTTTTTGTGTTGTGTGTCATATAAACCATTGTTCTTTTCTTAATCGTTTTGGGTGTTTTCTCATGTCAAACTAAGGCGGAAATCACTTGCAAATTACTTGGATCGAACTGTACTTCTCTTTGTAGCATTCACGCAAAAACAGGGTCACAATCACAACGGTGCGCGAGTAGATTAGAAGAAATTACTTATATTTATTTGACTGACGTGTCCGCCCAGTTGGTAGTAGCTCTGCCTTCTGCGCTGTGGGTTGAGGGTTCGATTCCCTCCCAGGATAAACATTTGTGTGAAGCACATAGGTGTTTGTTCTGTGTCTGGGTGTTATAAAGTATCATATGTATTTAAAAATTTATACTTAAGTATTACATCAGTCATCTGGTCACCATAATACAAGCTATCCTTAGTTTGGGGCTGGATGGTGTTGTGTGCATTGTCCACCAATATTTATTATTTATTTAGTGAACGTACAGTACAATGACACTATATGGTGTCTAGTAATTCTTAGCAGTACCAGGTCACGCCCACTTCGGCGGCATACCTTTGCGGGCAAATTGGTAGAGAAGTGCCAGACGAGATAGAGTTACGCTATAGACAGAGAGGCACAATGTAGGTATATATAATGTTAGGCGCTATGCGCTTGTGCGAGCGGAATTGCACCTTTTATTCTTCTTATTGCTTCGGATCAATTATCTCAAAATAATGAAATTTGCCTCTACCAAAATGTTGCCAAAATAGCGGCGCCCGAGGCGGTGTTGAGGTCAGCCTTCTTGCAGCAGGAGGAGCAAGTAGCGCAATCAAGTAGATGAGACATAGTTTGTAAGGGAGCACCACAGTCGCACTGTTCACGTGACTTGTCTAGCATTCCCCACTTACACAAATCATATCTGCATCTACCCACTTGTGCTCGCAGTCTGTTGAGGGATTTCCAGATTGCGTAATGTTGGTCATTTTCTGGTGGTAGTCGCTCATTAGGGCTTAAAAGATCAAGAGCAGGGGGCAACTTTTTTGCCAGAGGTCTAGTCTGTTATCTATCATTTACTATCTATAAGGAGACCTTTTATTTATATTTGCTATATAAATGTAATATATATGACTAGCCTCAGTTTAGTTGAAAGTAGATCTGCCTTCTGCACTTCTGGTTTCTGGATGGATGTTCGTTTGAAGGCTAGACGGTATCAACTATGCGTGCAGGCAAAAGCTAGTTGAGTACAAAATATCATCAAGTAAAAAGGAGTGTTTTTACGAGTGTTTTTTTATGTTTGTCCCTCATAACTCTGTCATTTATGAATAATTATTATTACATAGTATAAAACAAAGTCGCCTCCCGCTGTCTGTCTGTCCCGATGTATGCTTAGATCTTTAAAACTATGCAACGGATTTTGATGCGGTTTTTTTAATAGATAGAGTAATTGAAGAGGAAGGTTTATATGTATAAAACATGCATAATATAGTAGAGAAACACTGATAATTTTAGAGGTTTCTAATGTGGTGTTGTAAATAAACTCATTTTTTTGCGCTTACATTGAACGCTGGCTGAACCCTACGAGATAGATCAAAATAATGTACTACTTACAGTATTATACATCTTAAAAAGGTCTACACAAAAGTCCGCAATGGTATAAGTCTATCTCTTAGTCTATGTTATTCTCTTAGATAACGCTGTATATAAAGACATTCTGTAGTAGGTATATTTAGTATCAGCATTGCACCCGTACGAAGCCGGGGCGGGTCGCTAGTTATTTAATAAAATATTATTTTATGTGAAAGGATATACATTCATTCCGGTTGGTCCCATAGAAATTTCATCTAAATCGGTTCAGCAGTTTGGTTTATAAATCAAAATAGTTGTCATCAAAGTAAACGAAATTTCGAAATTTTGTTTTCCTGTGACTTTCTAGTGGTGTTTACGAATTTCGAAAACTACAGTACGAAAAATCGTAAAATAAAAACATGTTTAACAGACTTCAAAAAAAATGGTTGTCTCTAAAGTCGGTTTGCGGACAATAGTATAACGTGTATAATAAATGTATATAATATAATAATATATGTATAATAAATATTGCATGCGGACCACGCTGATTATGGCTGTTCTAATATGTATCACCAAACAACTGTTACAAACCCATATTATGCAAAAATTAACTTTGATGGATTGATTAATTGATTGATTGAACGTGACAACGTCATAACAAAACAGAAACATGCGCTCTCGCTACGATCATAACGGGACAAAGAGCGTAACGGGACAGAGAGTCTTCCTTTTTCGTGTGTGCAGCCGGCGTTCAAAGATTTATTAGACGTTGTCACGTCAAAAAGGAGCCTCTCAATTCGGTTGTATTTTATGGGCTTAAATTTCATTCAATGACGACTAAATTTTCTTTTTAGTTTTTAAAACTTATTTATCATGCAAATCATCTTCGAGGAAATTAGGTGCCGAGTTGTCGTCTCCTCCAAAGTCTAAGAATATCCTAGTTTCATTCATGTCAATTCATGTCCCATTGATTTCCTCATAGCGACAGCTGATTGGTTATAAATAGACGACCTACCCCACGTTACTATAGGGGCCGTTGACTTGAGTCATATAGATCTGCGGTTACGGTACGTCTTAAATTACCGAGATGAATTGTATTGTCCTCTTTACGTTGAATACAATAGTCCAATATAATACGATCTGACTATGACGTTCGCAGAGATCACTTCAAATTAAATGAATGAATGTTTATAGACATTTTAATATAAAAGGAAACCAGATTTCTGATAGAATCCATACTAATATTAGTTTATAGTTGAATCTCGTCCGTGATGCCACTCGCCCCGAGGTTCAGTCTGAAAACCAGCGCTGCTTTCATACTTTGTATGGGAGTGGCATAAAGCTGAGACTGGACCTGGCACACACATGGAGGGACTGATCGTGGATGTATGTTAGTAGGTATATGTATAATACATGCATAATATAGTAGTGTAATATAGTAATTTTATAGGTTTCTAATGTGATGTCGTAAATAAACAATTTTTTTTGCGCTTACATTGCAAACGCTGGCTGAAACCTACGAGATAGATCAAAATAATGTACTACAGTGTTATACAGGGTTAAAAAGTTTACAAATATATATCTAAGTATATTTGTCGCGCTTACGTTGGAACGACCGATAGCATTTATGACATTCGATGACGTAGTCCTCCACAGATAATACTATAATTTGAATTTGACGACAAAACAACTTTCAATTTGACAAACATTTCAACGACGTCATAATAAAAAATAAAACTAACAAATTTTTGCTAAAATTAAGTTTAGAAGTGTCAAAATAAACTTTGGTATTCTGCTGTTAACAACTTATCCTAATTTAATTTTATCTAATTTAATTTAGCGTTCCTAATTTAGATAGACAGCCGAATAGGTTTTAAAAATGCTATTACTATATAAAATATATTTTAAACAATTCCTAATTTTAGAAATGAACCAACCGAATTGCCACCAATACCATCTATCCTTTCACTTAAATAAAGAGATGTTCAGATATCTGCCAAACCTGCTAATTATAGAGCCTTAAAATAAAACATATTTATTTACATTAAAATCGGTTATGATTCGAGCACCACCGGAAGCCAACCGGTCTGGCGCCATGTCGCCAGAACCTCCACAGGTTCTGAACAGGTTGGGCTGACGACATGGCGGTTTGCTTGAAAGTGAAAACATATCAAGTCTTGCAATAATAATGCTGGACATTTCACACAGTATTGTCTAGCCATGAAATAAACGAATGTTATGGGAACAACTACTACTTATATTGGGTAAGTCTGTGGGGCAGTGGGCCGATGCCCGGCTCAGACGCAAATGGTTGCGGGTTCGATTCTGCGGAGCAAACGTTTATATGATCTGCAAGTATCTGTCTCCGGTCTAGGTGTTTTTATGTATAACTAGCTGACCCGTGTTCCATTTAACAACTTCACAAAAAATATTAAGGTACTAATAAAATAGAGCTATTCAAATTATTGTAAGGCGCTAGCGGCCACCAACTGCTTCGCCCGCCCCGTTACCGTTCCCGATGTTTTTCTGGGATAAAAAATTGCCTATATCCTAATCCAAGCTACGAACTATAATCATTTTAAGTTTCATCAAAATCGGTCCAGCGGTTCTCGAGTTATAAGTGGTGTAACTAACACGACTTTCTTTTATATATATAGATTTATATGTATTTACAAAATATATATATATAAGTAGTATATGAGTCTTGACAGTAGACAGTAGCCTGACAATTAGAACATACTTTATAAGTCAAGTTTGACATTAGAGATATCCTTTATTTATTTATTTTATTTATTTATTTATTATACTTTAATTAACACGGATAAACCAATTACGTTATTAAAGTCCACAACAAAATATTTGAAATATAAATAGACTGTAAATACATATTTACAATGTCAAAGATATTAGTCAGTATAATTAGGTTAATAAAAATACCTAGCCATCAATGTCGAGCCAAAACACAAATAGAATATAAAAATATAGCTGCTAAAGTGTTAGCCCTGCTGGATAAGGATCGAGTCGACAACTTACAACGCAGAAGGTAGAACTACGACCAACTGAGTTATTAGGCCGGTTAGTCCCAGCCCAAAGATGATCAGGTGGTAAAAGCTATAGGTAGATTACACACCACTAAAAATTATCATCTAGTAACTGTTAAGTTACGGTTCTGTAAAGATAACAATTGTTACACCTGAAATCCTGAATACACCAAGAATGTAAGATATTATAAGGTAATCATTTTGATTCTGAAATGAAAACATTTAAGACTTTGACTTTGTAAATTTTCGTAGTTAAGGTATAAGATGGATCATGCAAAAAAAAAGTGACATTCATAGAATCAATAAAATGCAACTAAACTAACTCTTAAGAAATTTTAAGTTTACATAATGGGTAGTCTTTTGAAGAAAGCGTATTATAATATAAATGACTATATTATTGATAAGAATGAATGGCCTCATGTCGCTTTGCCCTTACACAGTTAACCGACACATTTTAAACTCTCTTGTATTCGTTTTTTGTAGTTAGTTATAAGATGGATCATGCAAAAAAGCGCTAGAGCGAGCGGAGCGGACGGGTTTCTTGCCCGTTCTCGAGCTTGGGTTTGAGGAATTGGCACCTAAATTCACTTACAATGTAAGACGTTTCAAAGTGATCCTTGTGCTTGTATTGAATAAAATATCTTTTAACTTGACTTTGACATTGACTTTTCATTATATCCAGTAAGCTGATGGTGATACTTAATTATGTCTAAAAATAAGATAAATCAATAAAAAAATATTAACATTTTGTCAGTCAAGTTGTAATGCATTGCGATTTTATATTTAGACTCATTCTTCAGAGACTCGAACATCTGGGAAAACAATGTGTCATCTCAATATAACCGCAATAGTTGGAAGCCCTCAAAACCCACAAACAGTCACCAAATGAGCAGTATAAGCAGCTGAGCAGTTATATATATAACTGGAACACGGAGCTAACCAACCCATGGACACCAGCTACGAGCACAAGATCATATAACCATTCGTAAGCTTATCCACGGAACGACTTAACTGCTGCTTTTAAATTTGGTTCTGTTTAACCGACTTTATCAAAAAGGAGGTTCTCAATTCGTCGGAATCTTTGAACATTACTCGAAAACCGCTGAACCAATTTGGAAAATTCTTTTTTTGTTTGGGTATACTTCACAGGTGGTCCCATATACATTTTATCAAAATCGGTCGAGCTGAAAAATCAACGCAAATCTAAAAATTGTATACATCGATGATGTTTTAATGTATTTCGAAACCTCGCTGTCTCATTGGAGCGGTGCGTTTATTTGGCCACCCATATTATATATATACAAAATACATCTACTTTCCACTACAAATTTCATTCAATGAAGTCGTTTTCTTTTTATTTTTAAAACGTATTTAATATATAAAATTTTATAAATAATTCCGTATATTTCACACAGCATCCTCTGGCCCAAAAGTAAGCAGAGCTTGTGGGACTGATATACTTTATTTTGTAAATCGTGTACTATGCGAGATTTATCGTTTGGCACATTTAAACACGTAAAAAAAACAGAAATAGAAGCCTATGTACTTCTTCAAGATGAATACAATTTAACCTCTTACCAAATTCCATGCGTTTAGCCGTGAAAGGACAACAAACAAACATTTTTATCGAGACAGTTTCATTTTTATAGTATTTAAGAATTTATTTTCTTAAACAGAGAGTACTATGTTACTTCTTAGGTTCCTGCATCATATTATCCTTCAGATCAAGATGGTATCGAAAAGGCGCGTTACGGAAAACCGGCGAATTACTAGCTGGTGCCTGCAACTTCGTCTGCGCAGGATTAGCACTTGTAATTCTAATGGTTTTTGCAGCGCACGCCAGAATAGCTCGCAGATGGCAGATTTTTTTCCTACTTACTTGACTTACTTGACCTCTGTGGCGCAGTGGGCGAAAGCCTGCCTGAGGCGCAGAATGTTTGTATGATCTGCAAGTATTTGTCTCGGGTCTGGGTGTTTCTATGTATAATATGTATGTATTTACATAAAAAAAAAGTATATAAGTAGTATATCAGTCATGTGGTACCCATAACACAAGCTCTGCTTACTTTGGGGCCAGATGATGATGTGTGAAATGTCCGGCATTATTTATTTATTTACTTATCGTTATATTTTGGACAATTTAAACAATATCTTAATAAGTTATAGCCTATGTGTTATTCTGATGTATAAGCTATATTATTGTAAAGTTTCATTAAAATCCATTGAGTAGTTTTTGGGTGAAACAGTAACAAACATACATACAAACTTTCGCATTTATAAAATTAGTAAGGATTACATAATTGGCTTAAGGGGGTTTAATTATGGTATGTTCGTGTCATTCTATTGACAATGACTGAAGATAACACGTTAGCTAAATTTGTGATAAGATAAGGATTAAGATATTATAAGATAAGAGCGTTTAAACGCTTGTATAGCCAATTCTGAATGACGATTTTGCTGTCATATGATACCAGTTATTGTTTGTACATACTTTTGTTATCTTAATGTTGGGACACTCAATACACATTTATTTCTTTCTAAGTTCTATATACAACCCCAATTGTCTCAGACTTACAGGTAGCGGTAGATACGCGGCAATGCTCTAAAATTTAAGGACTACCAAGATGTCGTTTTTGTCATTGTACTCATACAATTTTGAAGGATAACAGGGTCTCCAAACATTTTGATAAACACGGGGTTTACTCAAGTATTATTTAGTCGATGGCATCGACACTGTTTCGATTCATCTAGAGAATCTTCATCAGGGTGAGTTTGATCCGCGGTCTGTTCGTAGCTCGGTGGCTCCATCGACAAAATAATGAGTAAGCCCGTGTTTATCAAAATGTATAGTACAACTCGCGAAAGTTTTGAAAGGGTCTCCAAACGTTTGCTGTTCTTATAGGAAGTTTATTTCCAGTTTAAATCCGAGCGGACTGTGAAATAATTGAGTCCGTGTGTTGGTTAGTTCGAGATTATTCTAATTTTATCCCTCCCCATTCTCAAAGCAGTTATTTTGGTGGTGTTTTGGGTGAACTACATATTTTGAGTTTTATATCCGTCTGTGTTTACTAATATTATATTAGAGAAGGATTGGAGTTCAATAGAAATAATAAAATAAAAAAAAATGTGCTTATTGCTGCAATTCCTAGACTCGGTAGACATCTACGAAAATATTTTTAACCTACTTTAAAAAAGAATGAAGTTCTCAATTCGGTTGTATTTTTTTTAAGTTTGTTACCTCACAGCCTTTCATTTACGAATGAACCGATTTGAAAAAAAAGTGTTTAAGAATAAGTATAGGTATTTAGGTACTTTCCGATTTTTCTCATAGATTATTTCAAAATCGGTTTTGCAGTTTGTGTTTTAAACCAAAGTACCTGGAAAAATATGCCAAGAAAACGAAATTTCATATTCTGCTTTCCTGTGACTGTCCAGTGCTGTTTACGAATTTCGAAATAAGATTAGGTAACTAAGTACTAAAAAGTTTTACACTTTTATATAAAAACTATTTAACCAACTCAAAAAAGTAAATTCTCAATTCGGTTTTAGTTTGTTTTTAAAAAGTAATTATGTTTCCTAGAGGACTTACTTGTTATTAACTATTTGATGATATCTAAATAAATAAAATGCTGTACAATATACACCATACAAACTTCAAAACAATGAGCTAAGCAAAGCTTTTAAAAACAAGATGACTGATAGAAATAAACTCGTAAATTTAATTATACTTTATAACACCCAGACACAGAGCAAACATCTATGTTCTTCACACAAATGTTTATCCTGGGGAGGACGAACGTAATTGTATTTTGAAAATACCTATTTTGCATTTAGAATTTAAAATACAAAACTTCTTGGTATTTTGCATTTGAAATAGTAAATCAAAAAAGTATTAACATTTTGTATTTAAATACATTTCTTAAACTATTTTGTACATCTCTGCTGGGGATCGAACCAACTACCTACAGCACAGAAGGCAGAGTTACTATCAACTGACGACCTCTGTGGCGCAGTGGGCTAAGGTTCGGCTGAGACGCAGAAGGTTGCGGGTGCGATCCCCGCCGCGGGACACATGGTTTGTAAGATCTGCAAGTATTTGTCTCGGGTCTGGGTGTTTCTATGTATAACATGTATATGTAAAAAAAAGTATATAAGTAGTATATCTGTCATGCGGTACCCATAACACAAGCTCGGGTAAATAATAATAATAAATAAAAAATAATCCCGGACATTTCACACAGTATCATCTGGGAAAGTAAGCATAGCTTGTGTTATGGGTACCACATGACTGATATACTACTTATATACTTTTTTTTGTAAATACATACATATTATACATAGAAACACCCAGACATTAATTAATTAAAATTATTACACACTTTAAACACTTTACACATTCATCATCATTCAACCCGATTACACTGCTGCCTTCTCTTTATAACGCCGCTCATACCTGTTTCCAGCAAGTCGCATCTAGTGGTTCCTAACAATGCTGACTATATCATTCTTCCATCGGGCTGCCTCTTTGCCGTTAAGCATCTCTTCGCCACCACTCCGTCACTGCCTTTGTCCATTTCCCGTATCCATTCATCCCAAATATCCCGGTCCACAAATTTGGTGTTATCCAATTGTAAATGTGAAATTAAATTCATTTCTATTGGGATTTCATGGGCTATTTGATAACGGAGGCCTACGGGCCCAATACCCCACTTAACCAAAGTTGTCCACTAATATGCGGAGTATCAGTATTGGCTATTACATCTTGCAATTGGCAATCTCGTAAAAATCGGGATAATAATGCGGGACATATCACACAGCATCATCGGGCCCTCAAAGTAAGCAGAGCTTGTGTTATGGGTACCACATGACTGATATACTACTTATATACTGTTTTTTTGTAAATACATACATATTATAAATAGAAACACCCAGACCTGAGACAAATACTTGCAGATCATACAAACATTTGTCCCGCGGCGGGAATCGAACGCGCAACCTTCTGCGTCTCAGCCGGACCTTAGCCCATTGCGCCACAGAGGTCGTCGTAATAATAATAATAAAACGTTTATGTTGTACCACAGTAAGTTAAACTTAGGTTACTAAATATTAATTATTAAATGGCAACAAAAACGGGCACAGCATAGTTTCACAGTGGCGTAAAGCCACTGCGACGCTGATCTTCCGTGACGCCTGAGTGCGTGTCGGCAGCAACTGTGGTACACAACGATACCAATAACAAGTTTAAGACGTCGGGAACTGGATAACAAAACACTAATGGACCTAGCTACCACATAATGATGCGACGCGTGATGATGACAGGTGGAGTAAGTCAATCACTGGTGGCAAGCCGATGGTGGCCAAGATATAGTTATAGGAACATCGGTCCTTGGCAAGACGGCAAGACGATATGGCGGGCGGCGGATGGACTAAATTAGCACAGGATCAGATCAGATGGTACAAACTTTGTAAGAATCATAATGATAGGTTTAAGACTACGTGGTACAGAAGACCGAGCTCACCATGAGAGTCTCGCTGTAATGTCAATTTCTATTAATTTATAATGAGAGTGTCAATGGATCGTCTCTCGTCAGTCAAGGACAGCGGGTTCTGGCATAAACATGCAACATAAACAACAACAAACATATTCCGGAAGTTTATCGAATCTTCGACACAAGAAACCGCGCGATCGTCATTAGTAACATAAACTATATAGTTTAAGTTTTATATTTTGCATGCCTTTAAGGAATGGGCCATGGGTAAATATTTTTGTTACCTTTATATACAATAATTTGTAGCCAGATAATACATGATTTAATATTATTATTCGATAGCAACACCTAAATGTGAACTATCACTATCCGTTCTCTGTCCGATATTGGGCAACCGTCTAATACCACGCACAATCTACAACCGGTACAACAAAAACAGGAAACGGTAGCCTCGTTCAATGGTTGCATTGCAACAGTACCAGAACCTTTTAGATAAACCAACATCCGAATGAAAGCGTTGTGCTAACCGAATAGTGTTCGTCGATAAAGTCATCCAGAAAAATTAAGAAACACACGAGCAGAGGCTTCATCACCATGCGAACGTTGAGGCAATCCTGCTCCTCGATAACATGGACATTGTGAGTCAATGCAGTGGATCAGTAAAGCAATAGTATTTTTCTAAACTATCGCGAGTAGAATAAATATTATTGTAAGAGGTACGGGTATTTATCGCGTGTTACCTTTTATAGTCCAGGATCCCTGGTTCATTTTTGCTTTTGATTATCAAGCTAATTTTCCGTGAGTAGCTTCATTTTAATGAGACGCCCAACAGTTTCCTGTACGAAACTCTCTATTTGATCTGATTTTTTTTTTTGGCTAAATCTCAAGTTTCTCAAAAGTATTCTTGATATCCAATTTCAGAGAGTAGGACCGGGATAACGTACCACGACATTTGTAGGACAATATGACTGTTAAATTATATAAATATTAACTAAATAAAAAAAAAAAATCAGCTGGTTACTAATCATTTATGATGACCTCGTTATCGATACATGTTGGAAGGGACTCTTTGATCAAACCATAGATTTTGTAGGACAAATATTCTTTCGAATAATTAAGATAATTATCTTGAGATTTAATAAAAAAAAATCAGTTAGTTATAAATATTTGATAATCATAAAATCGACATATTCTATCCTTGCTTCCTCTGTTAGCTACCACGAAAGAAAGTTTAGTACAAGAAATTGTTGGGCGTCTCATCAAAATTAAGCTACTCACGGAAAATTAGCTTGATAGTAATCAAAAGCAAAAATGGACCAGGGATCCTGGACTATTAATATATTCCCGACGTTACAATAAGCCAAAAGATGTATTACTCCTAACCCAAGCCCGAGAAGAACTGGCAAAAAACCGGTCCTGGTCGCGCTTTTTTGCATGATCCATCTTAAAACTACCTTTACTACGAAAAACTAATACAAGAGAGTTTATACATTTCAAGGTGTCAGTTAACTGTCTGAGGGCAGAGCGACATGAGGCCATGCATTCTTATCAGTAATATAGTCATTTATATTATAATACGCTTTCTTCAAACGACTACCCTTTATAAACTTAAAATTTCTTAATAGGTAGTTTAGTTGCATTTAATTGATTCTATGAAGCTCACTTTTTTGTTTTTCTCTATTTTTACGTGTATAACCAATTTTCATATAAACATATATTGTGAAGCTATTGTGAGAATATTTTTGATATTTCTCTCAACGACTGTCGCGGTTTCATTTTATAAATGGCACGTTGCAATAACCGTGGTTGTGGACTGACTGGATACTGAGGAAGTTACCGTCGAGTAGCATGGGCAGTTTCTCGGAACTGATAGTTGTTTCGAGTAACTGCTCATGCTACTCGGTCTTCAGATTCCGAAATGCCACGTTCACATCACGACACACCACACTAACAGTATCCACGCACTGATATGATGAATCGTGACGCGCACGCTTACTAACAATGGGATTCCACCATGAAGAGTCTAGAATCGTCTTGATAGAATTTCGCGTACTTCTTACTGTCAATCGCCCCACGTACCATTCATTCGGCGACCACATTTATTGCAACATAATGGAAACGTCGGGAATAATGACGTTTTAAAAACTAAAAAGACAACCGACTTCATGTATATACACAAGGTAGCTACTGTAAAACGTTGAGGAGTTCCCTTGACTGTCCTTCGTTTACATCATCAGACCCCTATGACAGCCACAACCCATCTAGGTGTACAGTTCTCATCAATACAAATGAATCAAGCCCAAACACCAGGTAATTGTTGTAAATCGTTGAGGAGTTCCCTCGAATGTCTTTCGGCTCCATCATCAGATCGACTCCAGACCTTCATTAAATAGTAGTGCTTTAAAATACTTTCATAAAAAATAAACAAACGCACTAGTCGCCTCTACGATTTTCGAAAGTTCCCTTCTTTCTCTCTGGGATGCCATCATCAGATCCTGGTTTCCTTATCATGGTACCACCCTTGGAATAACTCCTTTCCAACAAAAAAAACTATCATCAAAATCGGTTCATAAACGACAAGTTATCCGCGAACACACATAAAAAAAAAATATACGAATCGAATTGAGTAACCTCCTTTTTTTGAAGTCGGTTAATAAATTTAGAGGTAATACGCGAGAAATACTTATCTATTACAATAAAAGCGAAGAGATAATTGACTACATTAAACCAACTACCTTATTAGAGACTAAAAAAAGCGGCCAAGTGCGAGTCGGACTCGCCCATGAAAGGCTCCGTAGCAGCAAGTAACATTTTATATTTGAGTTGATTGAATGAAAGGTAAATTGGGGTTTACGATTTATGACGTATTAAAAAAACTACTTTCGTTATACCAATTTTCGGTGGAAGTTTGAATGGTAATGTACATCATATATTTTTTTTAGTTTTATTATTCTCTTATTTTAGAAGTTATAAGGGGGGAACACATTTTACCACTTTAGTAGTGTCTCTCGCACAAACTATTCAGTTTAGAATAAAATTACATTAGAAACCTCAATATCATTTGATGGGTTTGATGAAAAACATTTTTTATCGTTTTTTAAGTATGGAGAACCCCCAAAATTTATTGTTTTTTTTATATTTTTGTGTAAAAATCTTAATGCGGTTCACAGAATACATATACTTACCAAGTTTCAACAGTATAGTTCTTATAGTTTCGGAAAAAAGTGGCTGTGACATACGGACGGACAGACAGACAGACAGACATGACGAATCCATAAGGGTTCCGTTTTTTGCCATTTGGCTACGGAACCCTAAAAAGTGCTATTTTAACACATTTTTAGATATGAAAACTATGCCAAAGTGAAATTACTCATTAGTCTGTTGGGCTAGATTGTTATCAGCGTTGATTATATTGTGAACTAGATAAAAAAATTGATAAAGATTCTGCAACCCAATCGCTTGAAAATGGTTTTTCAAAAGCTACGCGAGTCTTTTTTTTATCATAGATATACCTACTATGAACCATAGAGGTAGTGAGGGAACCAGAAGATAGTAATATATGGTCACCTAAATTATAATACGCTTTTTTTATCATAGATAGACCTACGTTTGACCACGATCTCGCCTGATGGTAAGCGACGATGCGGCCGACGATGGGGCACGCAAATCTAGAAGACACCTATTTAGTCTTGACTTGAGACCCAGATTGTAGTTTTGGGTAAAGACAGACGACGGCAAGGTATTCCAATCCTTGGATGTACGCATTATAAATGTGGAAGCAAAGTGCTTTGTTAAGGGTGGTAGACTGACAAGGTATGGGTGGTACAAAGCGGTACGTCTGCTTGTCCTGTTGTGATGTCACTTCTTCAGGAAGAGTCCATCTTGGTGGCTAGCAGTACAGCACAGATATTCTACCTTCAAGCAGTAGTGTGTAAGCATTGCTGTGTTTATGTTCGATGGGACTGGAAATTACTGGGAGAATAGATAAACTAACTGTCTTAATATCAGAAACGTGCGTTTGTTACCTGGTATTGCAAGCTCCCATCGGTGACAGTAACCACTTAACATCAGATGAGCCGTTTACTTGTTAGCCGGCTTAGTTGTGTCGTTTTAAAACGATTGGATAAGCTATAATTCCAGGGTTCAGAATTGAGGTTCAGTAATTTACAAAGAGTGTTAACTCTGGTACTTACTATAACGTTTGTAATTATTATTCAACTAATTAATTATATTTAATTAATAATAACATAGTTTAAATGAAACAAAGATACCATGTAAAATTATAAATAATTAATAAATTTAACTATTTCCTATGATAATCATCTCACAATACCTCAGACATTCTCTGTACACATTCGTATATCTGTCAGTAAACAGATCACACGATGGTGTTGATGCCAGGAGCGCATTTGGCGTCACGTTATAAAGGTGCTAAAAGAGCAAACAAGCGTTATAAGAGCGTTTTAAATGCTACTATAACCCATGCTGAGTACAGCTATCAATTTGCTTACCTACTTCTTTGTACATAAGCGCTATATGCTATCTAAATGTGACACAAAATAAACTTTCTTTTCTTTCATTTAATTAATAAATTCCGGACATTTCACACAGTATCATCTGGCCCCAAGGTGAGCAGAGATTGTGTTATGGATACCACATGACTGGTATACTACTATTTTGTAAATACATACATATATTATACATAGAAACATCCAGGCTTGTACTAGCAGATCGTACAAACATTTGTCACGCGGCGGGAATCGAACCCGCAATCTTCTGCGTCTCAGCCGGTCCTTAGCCCACTGCGCCACAGAGGTCGTCAATAATAATTTTAAAGCTCGAACAAGTGGCGAGTTCTCGTGCGCAACAGTTCGCGCCCACGGCGGTGCTGCGAGTAGCTTGTGACAAAGGGGCCTGAGTATTTGACACTTCTATATGAAACTTCTATATGACACTTCGGAGACAGTTTTACATCTCGAGCTACGAATTCCATTCTAGTCACTGTAGTTATTATAATAACTAGAACGTTATTAGATTAAGTAGATTTAAGTACCAGCTGTTCTCGAACCGAACGGTCTGATACGTGATGGTGGTAAGAGGCCTGACGGTATGACTCTTGTCCCTTGGGAGATGGGTAGGCCATTAGTGTGGGATGCTACTTGTGTAGACACCTTGGCTACATCCCATTTGTCGGGGACTTCCGTTAGAGCTGTTGCGGCGGCTGAATGTATCGAGGAATGTGGAGAAAGCCTGCATGTTTGGGCCTTTTGGAGTAGAGACACTGGGCCGCGGGGAACAGGAGCTTATATTCAAAATTATTTCACGACGTCTGGTATATACATTGCGTGACCCAAGAGCTGGCTCCTATATGGCTCAGCGTATTAGCATTGTCATTCAACGTGGCAATGCCTCCAATGTCTTGGGAACGCTGCTCTCTGGCAGTGAGCTTAGATAGCTCAACTTTTTCATATGTATTTTAAATTATTGTATATTATTCTGTTCATTTCTGTAACTAGATCGTAGTTATTAGATTAAGTAGATTCCTGATTTGACCGTTTATATAATGTCAAAACTCGTTATAACATTCGGATAATCAGACCACCCCCATAATAAGAGATATAAAGAGGAAAGATTTGATTGTATGTTTGTTTGTATAGAATAGGCTCTGAAACTACTGGACCGATTTGAAAAAATATTTTACCGTTAAGCTACACTATCCCCGGGTGACATAGGCTACTTTTTATCCCGGAAAAATTGGTTTGCCCCGGGAAAAACATCAACGCGGGCGAAGCTTCGCACGGACAGCTAGTATAAATATAAAGTGAGCCAAAGAAATGACTCAATTATTTAATTATTAAATAATGCTGTTCAATTTATTTACATCACCGTTAATTTTTCCTCAAATTCATTCTAAATTTAGATCTGTTTTATTCAATACAATCACAAGGTCAAAGTCAAAATTGTTTTTATATAATACACAAGGATCACTTTGAAACGTCTGACATAATAGGTGAATTTAGGTGCAAATTCCTCCTAATCCAAGTCATTGAATTGACAAGAAACATGTCCTGGTCCAAGCGCTTTTTTGTATGATCCTTCTTATTTACTTAATTAATTAATTACGAAACACTATCTATATAATAATACGTGAAGTAAAAATTTTGTAACCCTTCATAGGAAAATTGCGCAGACGGAGGAGTATGCAATTTCGCACACGTATAGTTTATATAGAGAAGGAGCGCAGAATGCTAATATTATTTTTGAATTATGCATAAAAAATACATTAATTATTAATTAATTATAGTCGAATTTTGACCAGTGGGCGACCACTAGTTCTAATAACTAGCTTAACTACGAAAAACTATCACTTTAAATAGTCTTACCTACATGCGGTGACCAAAAAGGCACAGACCCAAATTTCAAAACCAAAACCTATATACCAAGAATAACAAATTGGCACCCAATCCATAAAAAACGTAAAAAAGGAAGACTGGTAGTAAGTAAATCTATACCTATAAAAGAGCTTAACCTGACTGACAGACTGATTCATCATCGCCGAGGGGAAACCGCTGAAGCTAGGAAGCTGAAATTTGGAAGGTAGCTTCTTTTTACAGCAAAACTACCCACTACAGGCGTGATTTTTTGAAATTCAACCCCTAAAAGGGTGAAAAGGGGAGAAAACGAATGTATGTAAATGTATGTATGTAAATAAAATGCAAAATAAATCGACACGTGTTTAGGATTTTTCAAAATAACTCTCATAAAAGTAAAATGGGGTGTGAATGTTTGTATGGAAACTTTTTAATAGGTGGTGGGTATAATTGGTTTGAAACTTATCAATAAAATTTGGCAAGGAGATAAAAAGCATCCTGGGGATGGATTTAAGCTACAATTCCTTAAAAAAAAATGCGGACGAAGTCGCGAGCAACAGCTAGTAAAGTATAATTTGGCAGATGACACAAAAATGAAGAATCATCATCGTCTTGGAAAATCCACCATCCAATTTCGAGAGCAATTTTATTATTATTAGGGATTTACCCAAAGGTTTTGCCAAGGCGCCATTTTTAGCCTTTACTAAAATTGTTAAATAAAGAAGGAAAAAATGAAAAAGGTGACTGTTTTATGACGACATTCATCGTAGCGAGGAGTCTTTAACTAGTTGCGCATTGTAACAACAGTCAAGCATGTCACTGAGGTAGTAGTCATCAAAGTAAAATCTAATTGACGAGTTTCAACACCCGGTAAACCTAAAGAAAGAGTTTTACTGGACAATGGGGTAGCACACGCAAATCCATTTACAGATGGCAGCACCAGCGTGAATGCCTTGTTTACATTTTCTATGAAATTGACACTTGTTGTTGTGAATGTGATAGATGCAATTTGTAGTGTTTGCTGTGGAAAATCAATGAAAAAAAAAGTTTAAATCATTTGACGCAATTTGACAGATAATGGTGGCAACTCGGTTGGTTCATTTCTAAAATTAAGAATTGTCTAAAATATATTTAGTTAATCATAGCATTTGTCAAACCTATTCGGTTGGTACCATCTAACTAAATTAGGAACGCTTAACTAGGTTAGATAAAATTAAATAAGGATAAGTTGGTAGCAGCGGGTTTAATTATGGTTTAAAAACAGTTCAAAACCTAATTTTAGCTAAAATTAGTTAGGTTGGTGCCAACAGAATTGAGGCCAATATGTCAAAACAAGGTATTGTCGATAATGCGACACCTATCGGGATTAAAGGCAGTGTACTATTCACTCTACCTACACCATCTAGCCTCAAACTAAGCAAATTCAATTCAATTCAATTCAATTAGTTTATTTCAGACAATGTCCATATAATTTGTTAGTAGGAATACGTTATAATTAAAAATAAGATTAGTACATACCTAATATAATGTCAATAAATTACAAAAAAATTACAAATAAACAAAATCAAACGCCATACGTCAAAAGTCATACGTCAAAAGCAACAAACCTACTTTCTGATAATCGGTTCATAAATGACGGAGTTATGAGGTAACAAACTTAAAAAAAAAACGAATTGAGAACCTCCTCCTTTTTTTGAGTCGGTTAAAAATGAATTATTTTCTCATTACTATATTAATTTATATTTATTAACAATTATTCCTTCACTAACGAGCAGATGGACGCTTTGCAAGTGTACATAGCGATACAATGCGCCCGCGCTGCATGTGACGTCACCAGCAAGACGAATGCAAGCTTCGAATCGACTTTAAAAAAAAAACCGTTCCGCCTACACTATGACTTTCCCCGTCGCCTACACGCGATCGATATAAGAAACAGCGTACAATGTTTCACTCTGAACATCTCTTATCGTGTGTCAATAGAGCGATTAAATGATTACAGTGCGCCTCAGATGTTGCATGGCACTTGGCACATAGATGGTGGCCACTACCATACCACCAGCTATACCACCTGCCATGACATGTAGAGTCCTAACTCTACAGAAAGTATCCGTCGTGGTAGGTACGAGTACCAGCGCTGTGACAAATATTTGTACGATCTGCAAGTATTTGTCTCAGGTCTGGGTGTTAAAAAGGTATATAAGTAGTATATAAGTCATGTGGTACCCATAACACAAGCTCTGCTTACTTTGGGGCCAAATGATGCTGTGTGAAATGTCGGGGATTATTTATTATTTATTTATTTATTCTGTAGGGTCTTAACTGTACAGAAAGTATCCGTCGTGGTTGGTACGAGTACCAGCGCTGTAACAAAAACTCTGATGCATGAAGTAAAAAAAAAAATTGTGCTACTTGCGTGCCTGGATTGCTGAGACACATGCTGAGATTGAACCTTTTTGGACACACTAAAATGTTGATTAATTCGCGGGAAGGGCAAATTTTTACTTAAGTAAAATTTAAGTTTTAAGTTGTTATTTTTTTTTGTTTGTTTTTGTGTATGTGCTTGTATTAAAGTTCCCCTTGGGGCCTATTTTGATTTGTTTTCCGCAATTTGATATTTTGTGTGTTTGCTAAATAAATTTATTTATTTATCTATTATTCATAACATCAAAATTTTTTTTAACCCTAAGGCGATGCTAGATCTACAAATATAGGTACTTAAGTTTTATAATGTAAATACAAGTTATAAATTATTAATCTAAAAACATTTAATTTCTATCACAAGCTGTGCCATTTCCATGATGTTCGGTAGGTTTTGGTGAAATATATCAACGCTGTTTTCAGACAGAATATTAAGTAAATATATAGCAAGTGACATGGGGGCAAACTTAAGTAGGTTGGTCCTACAATTGGGCACCTCCAGCATGGCGTTTTTCTTTCTTTAATTTCTAGTGTGCAAACACTGTGATTAGGTTTGAAACTTTAAATTACTGGGCAAACAGACAAAAGAACTTCGGCCTTAGCACCGTCCGTCTCTCAACTTCTGTCAAAAGTAAAGCACTGTTTAAAATATACCATCTCTTTTTTAACCGACTTCAAAAAAGGAGGAGGTTCCCAATTCGTCAGAATCTTTTTTTTATGTATGTTCACCGATTACTCACAGATGCCTGAACCGTATACTTCCCAGGTCCCATTTAAATATTTATGACTTTAAAAAAGGAGGAGGTTCTTAATTCGTCGGATTCTACATCGATGATATTTTCGTTTACTCCGAAACCTCGCTGTCTCATTGGGCAGCGCGTTTATTTGGCCTACCCATATTATATATAAACAAAATACATCTACTTTCCACAATTTTTTTATTTTTTATTAAATGAACTTTATTTTCTTTTTAGTTTTCAAAACGTAATAATGTAAGATAAAGACAAACAGTGAGAGGGCGACTCTTACCAGTGTTTAGGCAGTGTTCCAGTTGAGAAGCATTTATAAATAAGGCAGCTTATGTCTAGTACCGGCAACATGCGTGTGATACCTCCTAGTTTTACAAACCATCAGGTGGACCGTATGCTAGTTTAGCAGCTCGAGTATATAACAGTAAACAGACCCTTTCAATGCCACTAACCTAACTCAGGCAATGACGTCACGTCGGATAACGGGAGCCGCAGTCAATACCGTCGCACATCATTACACCACATGATACATAGACGTTATTTTATGTACGATTAGGTATTATCTACCTAACTTACACAAGGCTAGAATTGTTTCAAAAGTCAGGTGAATTGGTACATTTTGAAGCATGTATCGCGCTTATACCAATAATTACGTTTTGTAAACTAAAAAGACAACCGACTGCATGTATATAAAAAATATAATCGATGTATATACAATTTTTATAAATATTTGTTGATTTTTAGGGTTCCGTACCTCGAAAGTAAAAAACGAAAACCTTATAGGATCACTTTGTTGTCCGTCTGTCCGTCTGTCTGTCAAGACTCTTTTTCTCAGGAACGCGTGGAGGTATAAAGCTGAAATTTATTTCAAATACGCAATCAAAAGATACAGCCGTTTATGCCGCAAATTTTCGATATTCGCAAGGGAATCAAAACCTACAGGGTACTTTCCGTGAACTCAGAATCTTGAAATTTGGTACGAAGCAACGTCTTATAGCACAGATAAAGGAAAAATTTACGAAAACCTTAAATTTTAATTATATCATGTAATAACAATATTTTTAATAATTTTAAACTGTAGTAAGTTTCTTTCCCTTTCTTGAGATCTAGAAGAACATTTTTTTGCAATAAAAATACCATGACTCGATTGTCGTGATGGGTGAACTTTTACTTATATACCTACATGTTCGTACGGAACCCTCGGTGCGCGAGCCGGCTCGCACTTGGCCGGTATTTTTTTTTTAAACTCGACCAATTTCGATAGAATTTAAATGGGACCACGTGGGAAGAACAAAAAAGGAATTTTGAATCAGTCATGTGGCACCTATAACACAAGCTCTGCTTGCTTTGGGGCCAGATGATGCTGTGTGAAATGTCAGGCTTTATTTATTTTATTTAAACCAAACTCACCAGAGACTCAGAGAGGTACCTTGATACGGTACGACGACGTCGCGGTAGACCGCGAATTATTACTATATACTATTTACTATTTTTAACCGACTTTAAAAAAAGGAGATTACACAGTTCGACCGTATATACTCGTATTTATATATAGATATTTTATGTGTGTTCGCGGATAGCTTCCTCGTTTATGAACCAATTTTGATGATTCTTTTTTTGTTGGAAAGGAGATATACCAAGGGTGGTACCATGATAAGGAAACCAGGATTTGATGATGGCATCCCAGAGAAATCGAGGGGAACCTTCGAAAATCGTAGTAGCGACTAGTGCGTTTGTAGTTTTTTTCATTAAGTATTTTAAAGCACTACTATTTAATGAAGGTCTGAAGTCGATCTGATGATGGAGCCGAAAGACATTCGAGGGAACTCCTCAACAATTTACAGCAATCACCTGGTGTTTAGGCTTGATTAATTTGTAAAGATCAGAACTTTACACTTAGATGGGTTGTGACTGTCATTAGGGGTCTGATGATGAAGACAAAGGACAGTCAAGGGAACTTCTTAACGTTTTACGTTTTCCTTGTTTATATACATGAAGTCGGTTGTCTTTTTAGTTTTTAAAACGTTATTATTAAAGCTATGGTCAGGGAACACTTATAAAAATAGTTATATTTCAGTCGTTTCAAATGTTCGGGAGGTCTACAGCTTGCAGATCCACTAGTTTTAATAGGAATTTGAACAACGATACTCTGGCTAACGATAACGCCCGCACGCATTGTACTCGCTGTACAAGTATTGCATTGCAACGAAATTGAACCTAAATCCAGTGTTATAAAGCCCATTTTATATTAAAGCGGATTAACAGTGAAGAAATTATAACTATACGCTTTCGCTAATGTGCCATACGTGATTGTATGAAGACATGCTATTCCGATTATGTAAGTTCGAAATACATTGATATTATTGCATACTAACTCGCGATTTCATCCGCGCGTTTACGAACTTTCCCATTAAGTTTAGTAAAAGCGGTTAAACTTTACCCACTATTCGACTATTCGACGAGCTCTGCGGCACAGTTGGCCAAGGCTCGGCTGGAGCAAGCCTAGCAATCCTGGAGTAGCAAAGATGAAGTTTTTTCGACTATTCGACGAGCTCTGCGGCACAGTGGGCCAAGGCTCGGCTGGAGCAAGCCTAGCAATCCTGGAGTAGCAAAGATGAAGTTTTTTCGACTATTCGACGAGCTCTGCGGCACAGTTGGCCAAGGCTCGGCTGGAGCAAGCCTAGCAATCCTGGAGTAGCAAAGATGAAGTTTTTTCGACTATTCGACGAGCTCTGCGGCACAGTGGGCCAAGGCTCGGCTGGAGCAAGCCTAGCAATCCTGGAGTAGCAAAGATGAAGTTTTTTCGACTATTCGACGAGCTCTGCAGCACAGTGGGCCAAGGCTCGGCTGGAGCAAGCCTAGCAATCCTGGAGTAGCAAAGATGAAGTTTTTTCGACTATTCGACGAGCTCTGCGGCACAGTGGGCCAAGGCTCGGCTGGAGCAAGCCTAGCAATCCTGGAGTAGCAAAGATGAAGTTTTTTTAAACTGCAATAGAGCTTAAAATATGACTGGTGGGAGTCTGGTGGTAGTTGTGGCTTCTCCTTCTTCTTCTACTGATGAAGTAGAGATCTGTCATGATATTTTCCAATCCAATGAAGGGGAGGGATGCCAAAATAATAGATAGGGATATTGTAATAGATTCTTTTATTGTCATTTCATGAAGTAACTTCAAGCACTTCTAAATTAATAATTTATTCTCGTTTTATTGTATGTTTTATTCTGTAATTTTAGCGGAATTTTAATGAATAAATTGTGACTACATGGTACAAGTATGGACAATTGAATTATAATATATATATATATATATTATATAAATCTCCTAAACGGCAGATGTTGATGATTTCTTTTGTGTGTGTTCAAGTGGATTGGAGAATGGTTTAGATTTACATTCAGATATTTTTTTCCTTTTTAAAACGCGCGGACGAATTCGCGAACAGGTCAGTTAATTATTCGATATATTTCTGTAAAGAAATGCTAGTATTTTACCAGTGAATAGAATGTTTATAGTGAAAACGTGAAAAAGTCGTAAAAAATATATAGTAAATTTATTTGAATTTGTTAAAAACTGCTCGCTTGTACAAAGTTTGCTTTTAGAAAAACAAGTAAATTTATTTAGATAGGCACATACATGCACCTGCCGTTACCTTGAGTTAGCCGGTTTCACATCCTGCGCGAGCGATATACGGTTTAGGTCGAATCATAACACAATTGAGTAGCGCTGACTCAATAGCAGTTTATAACAGGAAAATATAAAAGAGCAAGAACGGTCAAGCGCGAAAGTCTGCCAGGATAAACGTACATAACATCCAAGTTTTTACAGAATCATAATTATTTTGGCATTAATTAGATGACCTCTGTAGCGCAGTTGGCCAAGGTCCGGCTGTGACGCAAAAGATTGAGGGTTCGTTTCCCGCCGCGGGGCAAATGTTTGTATGATCTGCAAGTATTTGTCTCGGGTCTGGGTGTTTCTATGTATAATATGTATTTACAAAAATATATATAAGTAGTATATGAGTCATGTGGTACCCCATAACACAAGCTCTGCTTATTTTGGGGCCAGATGATGCTGTGTGAAATGTCCGGCATTATTATTATTATTATTATTATCAATCCCATTCAGGGCAAAAACTATTAAAGTACCAAACGTTCTTCTGAACGTAAAGTTCAGAAGTCGGACCCAACAAAACATTTATATAAATAGCGACTCTTGCAACGACGTAATATAGTCCAATTCAGCTCGCAGAAGCGCTTCGTGCATTATAATATATTTACCTACATAATGGCCTCAATTCTGTTGGCACCAACCTAACTAAATTTAGCTAAAATTAGGTTTTGAACTGTCAGATTAACCTTTGGTATTCTGCTGCTACCAACTTATCCTAATTGAATTTTATCTAACTTAATTAAGCGTTCCTAATTTAGTTAGATGGTACCAACCGAATAGGTTTGACAAATGCTATGACTAACTAAATATATTTTAGACAATTCCTAATTTTAGAAATGAACCAACCGAATTGCCACTAATGTCTCTATTTCTATCGAGCTTGGATTACGAGGAATTGGCACCTAAATTCACCTATTTACGTGAGACGTTTCAAAGTGATCCTTGTGATTGTATTGAATAAAGTATCTTTTGACTTGACTTTGACTTATCGCGTAACTCTATCTTGTCTGGAGCGGCATTTCTCTACGAATTGGTCCAACAAATTGGGTGCTCCAATGTACTTGTAACTTCATACCGAAAGTTAGGAGTACGCCTGGCATGGTCTTACTAAATAGAGTACCTAGATGACCGAGCTTTGCTCAGTACTTTTTTTTTATAAAAAAAAAATATAAAATAATCATCTGGACTCGAACTGGGGTCTTCTGGTTTCGGGACCGCCCGGTTTCCCACCTGATCTATTATAACCTTGTAGATGGAAATGGTACATGGAAATGGTAGATGGAAATGGTAGATGGAAATAGTAGATGGAAATGGAAATGGTGGCGAAATTTCTAATGATACTGTAGCAGTTTATCATTGCCTGAAAACACGGATAAAACGACGTTTTCTAAAAAGGAAACCCAGCTAGATTGATTTATCGCCCCCGAAAACCCCCTGCATACAAAATTATTGAAAATCGTAGGACCCGTTTCCGAGATTCAGATTATATTATATACTACATATATACTAGAATTGCTCGTTTAAAGGTATTAGATTATGTTGTTTACAATAAATGCTTATCAGAATTTATTTATATCGAGACTTCATCAGTTTTCCTGCTACGTCGTTGGTTGCACGTTGAATTTATTACCTACCTTGTTAATTATATTGTTAATGTCCACATTGACAGCCCCTTATTTGGGAATTATATTTTTTGTCATGTTTATATTTGCTATCAACTTGTATCATCTAATTAATAGATCGCCACAAATTATTTTCATTCTCAGATAAAAAAAAAGTGTCGCCAGGTATGAATTACCAAATTATCATTATATTATATCACATTATGTATCTAAAATAAGAAATGAATTATCAATAAAATTGATTTTAATCGTGTTTGTTCCTTAAATAATAGCTTCGTACTCAAAATGGTAGATCTGTCGGTTAGGTTAGGTTATTTTCATTGTTTAATGATTGTTAGCAATTAATTTGATTATATAGTTATCCTATTACCTATTACAATATATACCTATTATAATATATACCAAAATATTTAATTGATACATAATAATTATGAAATTGTTTTGTATTGGTTGCCGACTACATTTTGGCGACAGTTCTATTATTTTGCGGACAAACCCTATTAATTTAATAATTTTAAACCCGCCGGACAAAAATATCAGCTGGACCTCTGGCCAACTGCGCAACAAAGGCCGTCTTATAATATTAACTAGATGACCCGGCCACGCATTGCTGTAACTCTGTAGTTCTAATAAGTTGAACCTATGTACGCTATCCTCTAAAATTATCAGTGTTTCTCTACTATATTATGCATGTATTATACATATAAACCTTCCTCTTGAATCACTCTGTCTATTAAAAATAACCGCATCAAAATCCGTTGTGTAGTTTTAAAAATCTAAGCATACATATGGACAGACAGACAGCGGGAAGCGACTTTGTTTTATACTATGTAGTGATATGTATAGTCTCCGGCAGGTTATCGCTTCATTTCAACTAATGATGCATCAATCATCTATGCTATGATCTAACTAAGACACTGTCGCAACGTTTTTGATTTCGTGATAAACTTATACTTGTAGAAAGAGAAGAGTACATACATTTTGATAAACACAAGTTATACCCACGTACCTATTAGGTATTCAGTCGATGGAGACACCGACACTGTTTCGATTCATCTAGAGAATCTTCACCAGGGTGAGTAAGAACTGCGGTCCGTGAGTTGCCATGAGCGTTCACGGGATCACGGGTCAGTGTGAACAGAATGATTATCAAAATAAATAAATATTGGTTGACAATGCACACATCATCTAGCCCCAAACTATAAATAAATAAATAATAAATAAATAATCCCGGACATTTCACACAGCATCATCAAAGTAAGCAGAGCTTGTGTTATGGGTACCACATGACTGATATTATTATACTACTAAGGTATATATGTACTTTTTTTTTGTAAATACATACATATTATACATAGAAACACCCAGACCCGAGACAAATACTTGCAGATCATACAAACATTTGTCCCGCGGCATGCATATGCTATGCTATGAATGCATTCTAGCTTGTTATTTGGTGACCAGACGACTGATATTTATATTTTTAAATACACACGTAAGATATTTTATGACACCCAAGAAGCTATGTTCATCACACAAATGTTTGTCCTGGGAGGGAATCAAACCCTCAACCTAGAGCGCAGAAGGCAGAGAAAATGTATAATGTTTGAAAGTGAAAGAGAAGTTCTAGATCCGTTTTCTTCGTTTTTTTTCTCTAGTTTTCTTCATCTCGAAATGGTAACAATTATATTTAGATTACTTGAAATTAAAATAAAATTACATTTATTTAAACAGAACACAGCCCTAGAAAACTAAAATAGGAAACAAAAGATTTAGGCAGGTATTTAAAAATATATTATGTACTAGCTTCTGCCCGCGGCTTCGCACGTGTAGTACCTACAGAAAAAGCCCATGACCTTCTCCAAAGTCACATATATCTCTACACCACAATAATAATTCTTGTGGATTTCGGAACCTTAAACAACCTTAAACCAACTGATGTAACTTTTACTAAATATATTAATATAGCAATATTTGATTCGAGGCGCCCAATGCTAAAAACAACTCAACGATTTAAATGAATAGGTAGTAATAATCCATGTTTTATTCATAGATATTTACATAAACGCACAGAATAATCGACCATTTGGTCAAAGACCGTGGGAAACCATCAAATCATCGTTACGTTGACGTTTGAACCCGTTATTATTCTGTCATTTGTCACCTGTCAAACCGTACGTCACTTTCACCGAGATTTCTAATAGTGGATAGCGTCCGGATACCTTTATGTTAACATTAACATTGATAATTGAATTGATTCTTCGTTATTTCGCGTTTTATTATTCATTTCTGTGATTTTATTGAATAAATATTGAATGTGTGAATAATTGAAATACATGTTTTGTGTTTCTATTAAATAAACACAATGCACAACACCATCTAGCCTCAAACTAAGCATAGCTTGTATTATGGTGACCAGATGACTGATGGAATACTTATATATTTTTTAATACATATGATACTATATAACACCCAGCGGGCCTAGCACGGCACGAGGAGAAATAGTCTTTCCCCCGTTTTTATCCACCTGTGGTGGACAGGTGGTGGTGTATTTCCACTGACAGGTGGATAAAAAGGTGGAAAGACTATTTCTCCTCGTGCCGTGCTAGGCCCGCAGGACACAGAAGAAATACCTATGTTAAGCACACTAATGTTTGTCCTGGGATGGAGTCGAACCCCCAACATACAGCACAGGAGGCAGAGCTACTACCAACTGAACTGTAATGACATAGGTACAATTGACATCAGTAGTGGTCGCCCACTGGTCCAAATTTGACCATAATTAATTAATAATTAATGTATGTTTTAAGCATAATAAAAAAATAATATTCTGCACTCTTTCTCTATATAAACTATAAGTGTGCGAAATTTCATAAATTCAATATGCTATTCAATAAATTCAAATTTCTTTACGTATTAATATATTATTATACTAGCTGTACCCGGCATGCGTTGCAATGCCACAAATTGCAAATTTTCTCACCGTTTAAACCTTCCCTGGACTACGACAATCATTTCAACACCAAAATCAGCCAAATCAGTCCAGCCGTTCTCGAGTTTTAGCGAGACTAACGAACAGCAACTGATTTTTATTATATAGATTATTACAAAATAGATTATGACACATGCCATTAACGAAAAAGAATAAAGAAGTAGAAGAAAATTCTTCATTTGACACTTTATGAACTAACATAGCCTATATAAATGAATTGGTTTTTCTCGTGATATTTCATATTGAATGGGTAATCTTTGTGGAATTTTAATCAATAAATTGTGACGTCTTATAACAAGGAGCCAATTAATTATAAGTATATTTACGTTACTTTTTATTATTATGTTCAAATTTGTCTCTTAGAAATTCAAGATAATTCTAGACAGTCATTCCGCGATGACATTTAGAATAAACATGACGATCGACTGCGACTTCGGTGATATTAAAAAAAAAACAGTTGACATTTATTGCAACATTGTCATCGAGACAGATGTCAATAGGAAGGGGAGAAGACATGAACTGTATAGATTAACACTTATTTTTTTATCAAAGATAGACCTACGTTTGCCCACGATCTCGTCTGATGGTAAGCGACGATGCGGCCGAGGATGGGACAGGATATAGAAAACACCTATTTACTCTTGACTTGAAGAAACCCACCCAGATTGCAGTTTTCAGAAAAGACAGCAAAGTATTCCAATCCTTGGCTGTACGCATTATAAATGTGGAAGCAAAGCGATTTGATCGTAGGGTGGTAGACAAGGTATGGATGGTACTGAGCAGTACGTCAGCTTGTACTGTTAAAAAAAGGAGATGGTGGAATTAGGTCATGCAATTCCTAAAAAAAATGCAATACCTATAGGGTTGCATTGAGATTTAAATCTTTAAATTCCTAGTTTATATATTTTAGATGACATACATAACATCAACGTCTGTTTCCAGACGGGGTTGGCAGAGACTTCGAATTTCCATTTGATCCTGACAAGCTTCTGCTTGAATCACTCTTTACATTCCACAATTACGTGTCGGTTTCGGGTAATCGTGACCTGGCTTTTCTCTAACAAGATGTCTCGTGTACTTATTGTTTTATGGTTTAATAAACAGATATAGGTATATTATACAACGGGTAATAAAACGCAGATCACGCGATCACGTGAGCATTCAGACAGATGGGCCAAAATTGTAACACCCTGGTAGCCGGACGGACAGCGGCGTCGCGGTCGGACGACAAGGCGTGTTGGAGGGACGATCTTGACAACTTTGAAAAAGGATGGTACGCGATCTCGAAGAATAGAGCTAGTTGGATGGATTTGGGGGAGACCTTTGCCCAGCAGTGGGATATAGGATAAATATAATATAAAGGGTCTTCCAATAGGCACGTCCGAACTTTGACAGTTGGTAGCGGCCATCTTGTTGAAGCTACATCTGTCAAATTGGTTGTAATTTATTCATTCTGTTTTGCAAAATCATCATGGATAGCTATAGCATTCAACAACACGTGCAAATGATAAAATTGTTTAAATTGTTTAATTGGTAAAAAGTCAAAATGAGTGTTCTGTTCGGGCAACGCACCGCGCGCTTCGCCTATTTTACGGTCGCCATAATCGTCCTACCGAGAAGACTATTCGTCGTGTAGTGGATAAATTTGAGTCCACTGGTTCGGTAAATGATCGACCAACACCCGTACGTCAACGAAACGCAAGGTCTGCCGAAAACATCGCCGCTGTCCGTGAGAGTGTGCAGGAGAATCCGAGACAGTCGATTTCGCGTCGCTCACAAGAACTCGGCCTTTCACAGACCACAACTTGCGAATTTTGCGTCGTGACTTGGGCCTGCACCCGTATAAAATTCAACTCACCCAGGAATTGAAGGTAAACGACCACACACAACGACGTTCGCTGAATGGGCACTGGAGCAGTTAGCAACTGACCGTAATTTTCACAGAAAAATTATCTTCAGCGATGAGGCCCATTTCTGGATGAATGGGTACGTATGAATGGTACAAACAAAATTGTCGAATTTGGGACGATACCAATCCACATGAGATCCAAGAGCGTCCAATGCATCCCGAAAAAGTTACAGTTTGGTGTGGGTTTTGGGCTGGCGGCGTCATCGGGCCATATTTCTTTGAGAACAACATTGGCCAGGCCATCACTGTCAACGGCGAGCGCTATAGGTCGATGATTACCAACTTTTTTTGGCATGAACTGGATCATCTGAACACCAACGACATGTGGTTTCAACAAGACGGCGCTACGTGCCACACAGCTCATGCCACATTGAATATTCTGCATGAGAGATTTGAGGGCATGGTCATCTCACGTGGAGCTGATGTGAACTGGCCACCGAGATCTTGTGACTTAACCCCGCTAGACTTTTCCTTGTGAGGTTTTCTTAAGTCGCAGGTCTATATGAATAAACCACAAATCACAGCGGCCCTCAAAGCCAACATAACCTATGCCATAAGTCAAATTCAGCCTGATTTATGCGCAAAAGTCATGGAAAATTGGATATCTCGCATGCGCTCCACCCAGAGAAGCCGTGGCGGACATTTGAATGATGTCATACTCCACACATAAAGGCATCACTACATCTTTCAAATAAATAAATAATTTCGATAATATATCACACACACTTTGTTTTATTTAAATTTAAAGATAGGACACGCTTAATGAAAGACCCTATAAATAACTATATTATTGAAAAGAATGCATGGTCTTATGTTGTTCTGCCCTCAGACAGTTCACCGAGACATTTGAAATGTATAAACTCTCTTGTATCAGTTTTTTGTAGTGAAGGTAGTTATAAGATGGATTATGCAAAAAAGCGCTAGGACCAGGACCAGGACAAGTTCAAGTTATTTATTGGTAACAAAATAAGGTTACATGTCAGTTTCTTCACAATAATAGATAGGTTCGTAAATACATTGTGTTGTAAATACACCAAGCATTTAAACATAAGTACATCGTTCAAATGTACAATATAAAAATGTAATGTAATTAATTTAAGTAGATAATAATTTTAATAATAATATAATTATTCATAATAATTTGTCAATATAACATTAGTTATATAATAATGTGATGTCTAGCTGAAAAAATCATCAACCCTATAATGCGATTGATCAATGAGCCAATTTTTTTATTTGAATTTAAAGGATTGCGTTGACGCATTATATACTATATACTATTATAAATAATCAGGTTAAGTATGGCGAGATATTTATAGAAATTCCAACACTCAACGATAGCGCGTTCTAATATCCCAGTGGCGCCATCTAGTAATATTGTAAATAAGAAAGTTTATGTTAATGATTGGATGTTAGTTTGTAACTAATGGAATAATGGCTGAGCCGATGGGGATGAAACTCAGTGAAGAATGTGGACCTGGAATAATATATAGGCTACTTTATACCTTCGCAACACGATATGCAAAATTAATTCTCTGTTTTCCAACGCCGCAGCAACATCTAGGGAGCAACATCAAACGGTACAAATATGTGCATGATATTATTCGTGATTCCTCATTCGACAGATTTCGCGTTTGCCATAAAGAAATTGTTCAGATCGAAACCAGTTGTTTATGTTAGAGTAAGTATAGAAAACAAAGCGCAAGGCGAGCGAGCAAAGCGAGCGTGCCGCGGCAGCGGCTGCCGAAGCGCCAGAAGAATATAGTTCATCTGTCTAGATACATAACTCTGGCGAATCATTCGTATTAATTATTTGTCATCAATGACCAAACTGAACTAAATTAAAATATTTTTCATTTATGGCGAATGTGGAATCTGGCGGATGTGTCCTAAATCCTTTTATTTCGGTCAGCGAATATGCATTGATATACAACATGGCAATGCTGCCTGTGTTCTGAGCACGCATCCATCTGGTGACGACCGGGACCGACTGGATCATTTGTCATTATTTTATAATAAGTTCAAGAAACTAAGTACCTAGTATTAAAATGTAAACAAACCAATTCGTTATACTAGTTGTATAACGAATTGGTTAGTTTGCATTTACTTAGTTTATTGAACTTATTTGTTTTTTAGTTGAATGACATCTGAATAAATATACATTGTTTAATTCTTATAGATCGTGTCAGTCCAACGTCGGGTGCCAAGTTCACAAAGCTCTGCTTTTTAGGTACCACGAAGACAAAGCCTCAGACAACAGTTAGTATAGAGGTAACAAGGCCTCACCAATGTGACATCCACACGGAACCACTGGGGTGTAACGGGGAGGTAAGGACAGCGTCACGCTCAGTCGGGTGGGAACCAGTTGTGATTGGAGTTTCTCCAAGAGCTTGGATTACAAAATTCTCCTAATAAAAGCATTATACCAGGAATACGAGTTGAGAATACAGGAATACAGGTCTCTAATGATCCTGTATTGTAGGAGATTAGTTTAAGTTATCACTTCTGTCCGGCGTCCCGAGACGCACATGTTTTTTTTATTTATTTAATTAATCTTCCACCGCGCGATGCTATGGGTCAGCCAGCATTAAGTACTCCAGTAATTAGTTCAAAGATGTGACTAATCGCACTTTAGTAAGAGACAATCCTCCATTAAATTCGGCAAGGCCTGACCCGAGGTTAACAGCCCATTTCAACAACAGTGATAAGAACAGCGCTCAAGGTTGTAGCTTTTCTTAAAAATGAGGACTGCTACCTTGGATTAAAAGGACTTATTTAATAACAAGTTTCTGCAGCTATATTCGCGTATTTTATAAATACAATAGGTATATTTTATTAATCACTAGCGACTCGCCCCGGCTTTGCACGGATGCAATGCTGATACTAAATATACTAAAAATGAGTTTATTTACGACATCACATTAGAAACCTCTAAAATTATCAGTGTTTCTCTACTTTATTATGCATGTATTATACATATAAACCTTCTCCTTGAATCACTCTATCTATAAAAACCGCATAAAATTCCGTTACGTAGTTTTAAAGATCTAAGCATACATAGGGACAGACAGACAGCGGGGAGCTAGGTACTTTGTTATATACTAAGTAGTGAAACTGCCTGAGACGCAGACGCACTTGCAGATCATACAAATGTTTTTATGATCTGCATGTATTTGTCTCGAGTCTGAGTGTTTCTATGTATAGAAGTAAGTCTTCTATGTAAGCGTTATATCAGACATGTGGCACCCATAACACAAGCTCTGCTTACTTTGGCATTACTTTAGATAATAAACTGCAATGGGGCCCGCACATCGATAAATTGTCGAAGAGACTCAGCTCTGCGGCATACGCTGTTAAAAAGATCCGTCATTTTACTGACGTAGATACCGCTAGACTCGTTTACTTCAGCTACTTTCATAGCATTATGTCTTATGGCATTCTGTTGAGGGGGAGTGCTGCTGATATTAACACCATATTTGAGTTGCAGAAGAGGGCTGTTCGTGCAATTTATAACATGGGCCCCAGAGAATCACTTAGAAATAAGTTTAAAGAAATTAATATTATGACAGAGCCTTGTCAGTATATATACGAAAATTTTATGTATGTGCACAAAAATGTTCATTTATTTAAAAAAAATTGCGATAATCATAGTATTAACACTAGAAATAAAGATTAAGTCTTTTATAGGGCAATGTGTACGCTTCTATAACAAGGTCCCAAACGACGTGTTAGATTTGTCGATTGGCAAATTTAAAAACGCAATTAAACAGAAACTGTCTTTTAAAGCATATTATAAAATATCTGATTATTTAGATGACAAATAAGCTTGGGATGAATCAGCTCCAACTCGACTCGGCATCCGTAACAAAATTGTCAAGGATCAAACAAAAAAGTGTCAAGACCAGACAAGTTTGTTGCCGGATTCTTCTTGAACTGGGGTTAGGAGGAACCGGCACCTAGATTCACTAGCATGTAAGAAGACAATTCAAAGTGGTCCTTGTGATTTTATTGAATAAAGATATATATTGAAATTGAACTTGATAATACAGTCGGGTTCAACTCCAGCCGAGGGACAAATGTTTGTATGATCTGTGAGCTGTATTGTTTTGGATGTTCAACATCAGACGGTGGTCTGATTACCAGTTGTGACGACCTCTGTGGCGCAGTGGGATAAGGCTCGTGACACAGAAGGTTGCATTTTCTAATCCCGGTTTCTATGTATAATATGTATGTATTTAAAAAAAATAAGTATATCAGTCATGTGGTACTTATAACACAAGCTCTGCTTACTTTGGGGCCAGATGATGCTGTGTGAAATGTCCGTTTTTTTATGATTTACAAATATTTGTATCATGTCTGGGTCTGGGTGTTTTTCTATGTATAATATGTATATATTTACAAAAAATTAGTATATCAGTCATGTGGTCAAAAAACAAGCTCTGCTTACTTTGGGGTTAGATGACGCTGTGTGAAATATCCAGCAATATTATTTAATGATTCTTCAACGTTTGTATGGAAAGATCAGTTAGGTTACTCTTAAAGTTCCATACAAACAGCTTCCTGATACAGTTACCATACGTTTGTTCTTATTCGCGTCTGTTTTTCGAAAGATTGTGATCTTTGATCTATAAATAACCCAAGATCATTCAACTCAAGTCATGATTGTTTTATAATACGTCCAGTAAATTCTGATTCTGTAAACACAGTTACTGTTTGGCTTGGAACCAGAAATTGCGGTAAATCAGTTGCTTTAGCGTATTAGAATAGAATAGACATTTATTTGGTACACACACAAAGAAAAGAAAGTAAAGACAGTAAAAATAAAATATTATAAGTATAAGCACCCCCCTAGGCAGATGGGTACCCAAACACTTTACCTACTTACAACAAACATGCACCCACGATCAACAGTCCCTCCCTGTGTGTCCAAATAGGTGAAGTCTCAGTTGTATGCCACTCCCATACAAAGTATGAAAGCCGCATGGATCCGAATGGACCATTGATGGTACTGTAGCAATTATTATTGGCCTGTCAGCCCAGTTGGTAGTAGCTCTGCCTTCTGCGCTGTAGGTTGAGGATTCGATTCCCTCCCAGGATAAACATTTATGTGATGAACATAGTTTGTTGTGTCTGGGTGTTATAAAATATAATTATGTAGGTATGTTTTAAAAAATATATAAGTATTCTACCAGTCATCTGGTCACCATTATACAAGCTATGCTTAGTTTGTGGCTTGATCGGGTTGTGTGCAATGTTCTCAAAAACCATATCATATCTTTTTTTTTTTAGATATGGGCGTTTCTCTGTAAACTGGGCAACTCATTGTCTCAGGTCGATATTGTATAAAAAAGTACAAATTATTACATGTTTAATAGATAAAATCAAAAGATAATAATCTAATCCATCTCGGCTTAGCGTACAATATCCATTAAAATAAAATTTATTGTATCAAAAACGTTTTAATACACCTCAAAAAACAGCCCCCTGACGTGTCACCACATCAGTATTGTCTCTTTACATTAAATTAATTATGACAATAACTATAGGAATTAATCAAATTGATTAAATATTCAAACAATAATAGATCATTGTTAATGAAACCTGCTTACTTTTTAAAAATATTATTTTCTATTACTAAAAATGTAACTTAAAGTTTGTCCCCACATTTTGGGAACAGTTCCCCTGTCTATATTTTAAATTACGCACCACATTGTCTAAAGGTTATACAATTGCATTGCTTAGTGTAACATAACGCAATCGATCTGAAGTTTGCACAATTGCCACCATTAGCGCCCGGGCGCCATTTGATTTGCACGAGCTTCCCTCCGTTGAACTCACGTCGTAACCTGACAACCGACAGTCCTCTGGTAAGGAATATTTTTATTTCTTTTCATGTATTATGTTGATACCTTAGACCCTTTATATTGTTATAATAGATAATTTATCCCTGTGTACAGAAAATTAAAGTGACTCAATTACATTTGATGCTACCTCTCAATAAAATCAAATTAAACAGTCCCCTGGCAACAGTACCCTGCCCCTCAACAGGACAGGGGACTGTTTGCATATCCAGGGGACTGTATTTATACTGTGTTTGTCATTATTTTAGGTACACGGGTGGTTAGAGTATGCACCAAAAAGGCTAAGATAGAGATTTAAAAAGAAAAAGAGAAGCCGAGCGAAAGAGGTATAAGCGTAATAAAAACGATCCGCAGAAAGGGAAGAACTTAATGAAAAAGAACACCTTACATACCAATAAAATGGAACTAGGAAACTTTTTAAGAATATGTCTCCACGATTAGTCTACACACGGTTGTAGCGTATTTGAAGGGTACAGTTAAATCTTACTGCACAATTTCCACGAATGTTTCTCATTCTCCAGCTGAAATCAATTTGTAATGCTTGCAACCTCAAATAAAAAACCTGCATTTCTTGAGCGATGGACCAGTGACGCAATATTGAAATAAAACCATGTTTTATTATGGCGACAAAAATACTAAAACGACTTCTACATGTACACAAGTTTACCTGGAACTATACTGAGAGTGGCCACGGTAAAGGCGCATCGTATGGTGTTGGAGCAACCTGCAAGAGGACTGCAGATGCCTTGGTTGCTGCTGGAGGTGATGTTAATAATCTAGAGAAGTTTGTAGAAGCCATTGAACAGAGATGTCCGGCCATTAGTTTAAGTGTTAGAGAAGATGATACGATTAAAAAAAGTTGTGCTGAAATCGATCGAGAAGTAACCAAGGTGGAAAATTTTGTTAGCATCCTCAAAGTTCATCAAGTCACTGGAAAATTCTATAATCTTTTGGGTATAATTAAATTGAAATGAAATAGTGTTGAAACATCTAAGCTGCTTTTGTGACAATGATTGTTGTCTACACTTTTAAAGAAAAATAATTTATGAAGATTCGTCAAAACTGTGGAAGATGTGTTCACTGATTCAGATTCTGAAAATGAAGCTGAACCTATTTCTGCTACAGTAAAAGCATTTAACACTTACAGAAATAGGGAATATAGATATGTGTGCGTCTGACATGATTGATGAAGAAGATGGCGAAATCCATGTCACATTCCTAAAGCTTTGTAATAAAAACGGCCAAAAATTTAGAACTGATCAAGACAATGTGGCAGATGTTACAATGGACCAAATGATACAGAAACTCCCTAATCCAAATATAATTTTAAAAGGAAATAAACATTCTACAAATTTGGTTCAACTCTAAATGTTTTTGAAAAATAATAAGATAAATAAAATAGTACCAAGATATCAAGAATGTGCTTGCTACTATTTGGTGCCATATTTAAGAAATAACTAATTATCTTTATTTATAATGAGACTGATTCCATAGTACTTATACCAAGTATTTCACATTCACATTTTTCGGTGTATGTGATTTTACTTATTACTATAGGAGTTACAATTTGTGTATTAGCAATATATTATAAAATACTGTTGTTTGCTTTTGTTTCTTTATTGTTTAATTACATAATTCCTAACTTTTTAAGTTTTATGCATGAAAGATTGAATTTTGGCACTGAAATAGTATTTTTCATTAATATTCACAGTCCCCTGACACAGGCAACAGTACCCTGTATCGATTTTTTAGAAAATGCTCAATATTTTCTAATATAATGAAAATATTTTTGGTTAATCTGCCATTTATTATTAAATAGGTGGATATAGATTCCCGGACCAAGATTTATTTAATATGTATATGAGTAAAAAAGATGCCTAGACAACTTTCTTAGAACGAGTTTCCCAATTTACAGAGAAATGCCCAAATAATAATAATTATTATGCCGGACATTTCACACAGCATCATCTGGTCCCAAAGAAAGCGAAGCTTGTGTTATGAGTTGTGTTGTGTTGTGTTGATCGTGTTGTGTGCAATGTTCTCAAAGACCATATCATATCTTTTTTTTTAGATATAATAATAATGATAATGCCGGACATTTCACACAGCATCATCCGGTCCCAAAGAAAGCGAAGCTTGTGTTATGAGTACCACATGACTGATAGACTACTTACTTATATATGCTTTTTTTCTTAATACATACTATTATACATGGAAACATCCAGACCCGAGACAAATACTTGCAGATCATAAAACATTAGCAGCGGCGGGAATCGAACCCGGAACCAGAAGGTTCCGTCGGTACACTCCGTCGGGTCTTGGCTCACTGCGCCACAGAGGTCGTCAGAGAATCACAACGAATGTCATTAAAACGATTAATTTCGTAAATTTGTTTTTTTTTTACAAGTGAGCCAGCTAACATGCACGCGGCATACATACTTATGACATTTGCAATACAAGGAATGTCTGTTTTCTCAGACATTTCACTTGCTCCATTGCCCTTCAAATCTATACATAATCAGCCTTGCCACTTATAAACGCCTATTAAATTAAATTCTGCCTTAACACTCCTTAAGATTCGACCTCTCACTATTTGTCACTATTAAAAAAAAAACGTTTTAAATACTAAAGAGAAAAACGCTATCATCAAATGAAATTTGAGCCCATAAAAATACAACCGAATTCACAACCTCCTCCGTTTGGGTAAAAAAGATTTTATTTAACTTTTTTTAATACTTTATTTACAGAAATAATAACAGAAAAGTAAAAAATAATATAAAATACACGTGAAACAGTTGAGCAATCTGAGGACCGGAGCCAGAGGGCAGCGTTCCCAAAATACTGGCGACATTACCACGTTGAATGGCAATGCTAATACGCTGGGCCTGATACTTTATCATTTTTAGAAATTCGTAAACATTTTTTCACTTTCAAAACATTTGTAAGTTGTACTAAGTATGTATTTTGATAAACTATATTATTCGTAAACACCACTGAAAAGTCACAAAAAAATTAAATTAATATCGAAAATTCGTTTTCATGACATTATTTCCAGCGATTTAAAAACCAAACTACTAAGCCGTATTTGATGAAATTTCTATAGGAACAATCGGGATGTACATCCCTATAGTTCCTATATAAATTTAATAGAAATTTCATCCCTCACAAGAAAAAATAATTATACAAATCGGTTCATAAATGAGTGAGGTAAAAACATTTAAAAAACACCCGAATAGACAACCTTCTCCTTCACTTCCAAAACTTTCGTGAGTTGTTCTCATTTTCGGTGCCGCCATCGACAAAATAATACGTGAGTAAAACCAGTGTTTATTAAAACCTCCTTTGAAGACGATTAAAAAAGAGATTGACTATTTTAAACAGTGTTTAACTTTTGACAGAAGTTGGGAGACGTTTCTAAGTACAAATACAAATACCAAACTTTTTTTATTCAATAAAATCTCAAGGACCACTTAGAATCGTCTTCTTAATGCTATTGAATCTAGGTTCCGGTACCTCCTAACCCCAGTTCAAGAAGAATCCGGCAACAAACTCGCCTGGTCTTAACTGGTCTTTTTTGTATGATCCTTCCCAATTTTGTTACGGATGCCGAGTCGAGTTGGAGCAGATTCATCCCAAGCTTTTTTATCATCTAAACAATCATTTTATAATATGCTTTAATAGACAGTTCAGGTCGAGAAATGCTTGCACACAGCACAGAGGCAGAATATCTGGCACTGTGGAATCCAACGGACCCTTGCTGTAGACTCTTGATATCCTACCATCAGGATTCGTTAATATTGTTAAAAACAATTGAACTTCAATATATTTCAACAATAACAACTTGCATGGGAGGAAAACACAAACAATGCTTAGGTATTATGAAATAAGGTAAATTAGAGATAACTGGGTTTTCAGTGAGGTCATAGAATTAACTCGAAATATAACTAAATGTTAGCCAAATATGGTAAACCTATCGACGTTTGGTAAATGACATTACCGTGTAATGTTCATGCCTTGGATGCTTGACATAATACGTTGTCGAATGCCGATGAGGAGTTGCCGAAACGATCTCGATTGTTTTGAGAGAGAGTGGTTTTATATGACAGTCTGCTCAGTTGGTAGTAGCTCTGTCTACTGCGCTGTAGGTTGAGGATTCGATTCCCAGGATAAACATTTGTGTGATCAACACAGGTGTTTGTTCTGAGTCTGGGTGTTATAAAGTATCATAAGTATGTATTTAAAAATATTTAAGTTTTTATTAGTCATTGGCGATTATGGAACTCTTGATACAATCAATGTCTATCAATTTTGATTAGTAACAGGCATTATTTTAATCAATAGTTTGAGTATTACGTACGGTACGTGTCCATTCATACACGTATGACAGCATGTGTTACAATAAACATCAACCTTCCGGAATACCAATTCATCAACAGCAACTGAAAGCTGTTAGTATCAACGTTTTCATAGTATCAGAGTTACATAGTATTTAAAATCATTTTATCTCTGGCGGTTACACAGCTTAAAGCAAATAAAGTACGAACAGTATAAGCCTGCTGTTTAACATCGCTCTGTGACACGAGGGCACAAGAGTGCCCAACTCTACTGAGTGAAGCTACCCAACTGTCCGATCCTGAGAACGGTACTCGCTTTAGACCTGGACGTGTCCCTTTGCTTGCACAACGACTGCACGCACTGTTGTGCGACAACTGCCGTACAGAGACATTTAAATGTGCTTCTCACTGAGCAGACTCAGGCGGATCTGTTTTGACTGGAAGACGATAGAGAGACTGTGCCTCACCTACTGTACTAAATACCTACAGTTACAATACTCATAATATGATTTAGTGTAGGATAAGTTCCTTTTTATAATTATGTACATTGTTTATAATTTTTAGAAGTAAGATTTACTTAAGTACCTACTTTTACTTTTCACTGTACATTTTTAATTAACTCTTATTTTTTTCTCCTGCTCTGTGTTCCTATTTTTACGCATTAGATATTATCAGTAATGTTAAAATAAGGTGTACATAAACTCAATTGAATAACGTGCATGATCGAACACTAAAATGAGCCATAAGACAAATGAATTACGAGTAGTGTGAGAGAACCAACTGTTCACCTACGCCCTGTGGTTTTATAAGGCAGGACGAACGTATGAGTCACAAGACAGTGCAATGCACTGAATTCACTGTATTATTAAGATGATGCATAAAGTTTAATAAATTCTTATTCATAAGTGGTGAGAATTCACACTATTGTTTGATAACACAGCGTAACTAGAGCATGGAATTATGTAGCATTATTAGACACAAGATTGTTGCGCTGTTTGTAGATCTAGAATTCTGGAGCAATGTTCATTTCAAACATTGGACTTGCTTTTGGTTAATTTGTATCTTAATTTATAAGGGAACAACTCTAGAAATCGATAAACGATATACCTATATATAATTTACTATATTATTGATAAGAATGCATGGTTTCATGTTGCTCTGCCCTCAGACAGTTAACTGAGACATTTTAAATGTATAAACTACTCTTATCTTGTATTAGTTTTTCCTAGTTTAGCTAGTTATAAGATGGATAAAAAAAAAGCGTTAGGACCAGGACGAGTTTCTTACCAGTTGACTTGGGCTACGAGGAATTGGCACCTAAATTCACCTAATATGTAAGACGTTTCAAAGTGACCCTTGTGATTGTATTGAATAAAAACCGTGTGCGTCTCGGGATGGCCGACAGAAGTGATAACTTAAACTAATCTAACTAGCGCTGTTAGAGTTAGAGTGAGAGAGGAGCCTGCCAACCGCTGCCGTATGTGAGAGAAAGGTAAGCCAGACTGACTGACGCCGTAACGCGTTACGTAACGAAGCGGTTTACCCTCCCATAAGAAGTTATCACTTTAAAAAGCGCTAGGACCAGGACTAGTTCCTCTCGCACTTGGGTTAGGAAGACATTAGAACGATCCAAGTGATCCTTGTGATTGTCATTATTACATAGTATAAAACAAAGTCGGCTCCCACTGTCTGTCTGTCCCGATGTATGCTTAGATCTTGAAAACTATGCAACGGATTTTGATGCGGTTTTTTTTAATAGATAGAGTAATTCAAGAGGAAGGTTTATATGTATAAAACATGCATAATATAGTAGAGAAACACGGATAATTTTAGAGGTTTCTTATGTGGTGTTGTAAATAAACACATTTTTTTGCGCTTACATTCAAAACGCTGTCTGATCAAAATAATGTACTACAGTATTGTACACCTTAAAAAGGTCTACACAAAAGTCCGCAATGGTAAATGTCTATCTCTTAGTCTGTGTTATTCTCTTAAATAACGTTGTATATAAAGACATTCTGTAGTATATTTAGTATCAGCATTGCACCCGTGCGAAGCCGGGGCGGGTCACTGGTATTGAATAAAAATATTTTTGACTTAGACTTTGAATAATTGGGCAATACCATACTCTTTGCTAGGTAGGTAAGTACATCGTTTCGACTCGTTTTGAACGATGGACATTAAATTTGACAACCGATGTCGTAATCCTCCACAACAGACGATTAGGTAGTTTGAATACTTTGAATATAACAAAGAAACAACGGTAAATTCGAGTGAATTGGATGAACATTTAAATGAGAATATCGTTGCGATATTATCCAAATCGGCTTGCGAATAGACACCCAGATTTGTGGATAGCATCAGTTTTGGATGACATGGCCTCAATTCTGATCAATTCATTTTTAGTATATTATTCATTATTATTATTATCATTTTTATTATTTTACATATACTTACTTAATTTATTATATATAAATATATTCGTTTATTTAAACTATCTGATTATACTTAAAACTAGCTGACCCGGCAAACTTCGTACCGCCTCAATAAATCAAAAATCAATATATAAAAAAATATTTTTTTTCATATTTACACACCTTTTAAACCTTCCCTGGACTTCCCCAAATAATTCAAAACCAAAATCAGCCAAATCAGTCCAGCCATTCTCGAGTTTTTTCTCGAGTTAGCGAGACTAACGAACAGCAATTGATTTTTATTATATAGATTATTTGTTCATTTCTGTAAAATTAGGTATTGATTTCACTTTTTGTATATAATAATGTATATACTTAAGTACTTACATATTTTAATCATATACCTACCTATCATTCATATTATTTTCATCACCCTATACTATTCAGCTATGTTGATTTCTATCCATCCCAAGGTTGTCTGGGAGAGATCGCTATCTAGCGGTAAGACCATAGTACAACTGTGTACCTAAACATTGTTTCTTATAACAGTCCAATTTATTTGTGGTGCTTTGAAGTATTTTCTATTCTACTCTATTCTACATTAATAATAAACATACCTCTTTCTGGTTCTCCACTCGCATGTCTTCCATACTCTTGCTAAGCATTGTGTTTGCATTAATAGTCCCGTATGTGCTTCTGCGTTCACTCTGTTTAACATCACTAACACAAGGTTCATCATAGATATGTTCGTCTACATAAAACTCTGAGCTACGATATCGACATCTACAATCCAAATGACATTTAAACTGATCATGTATATCTTCATTCACTTTACATTTGGCACATGTGTGGTTTACTAAGCTACTTTCAAAGTTAACGTTGTTATTGCTGCATGAGCAACAATTTTTTAAGGAGTTTCGGTTGGATTCCAACTCAGTACTCAGTCTAGTGTACGGAAGACTGGACATGGAGTTGTGAAAGGTTGTGCAGTTGAGCCTTTCAAAGCAGTTTCTAAGAGTTGATTCGTTCTGGTTCGGTAGTAAAGTTCTTTGCGTGATGTCTAGAATCTCAGTGCAAAGGTAATGGACTTCTTTTGGCTTTTTAAGGCTTAGATTCTCTTCAGCGATGTCATATATATTGGTGTTTTTCTTGCCAACAGTTTCTCGCTTCATCAATACCTGTTCAAGCTTCTCGAGTTTGCGTTTAGTGTCTTTCTTTTCATTTTCAGGTATGGTCGGAATAAATGCTCGGGGAGGCTTTTTCGGAGGAGGTCCTGATGGTAATGGCTGTTTCAAAGCCTTTTTCAATGTGTCGGTTAGTATCATGTGAGGATTCTTACGTTCTAGCTTCATAGTTTCATTGGATCCAGCTAGATCCCCCATTACATCTAAATTACCCTCTATGATTTCAGTCTTTTCTTTACATACCTTCTTTTCATCACTTTCAAATTGATTTGTATTCTTTTTAATTTGCCCTTTATCCTCCTCCAAGTTCTCGGTTTCAGAACTGACACCGCTGTCGGTCATAGCTTCGCTTTTATCTTCCTTTTTAGGCTTTATCACTTGTGCGTACTGCATAAGGATATGAGCTGGGACATTCTTATCCGGAATAGAATTGATAAGACTGACCTCCCTGACTTCACCCACAACTTCTCCGATTTTAAAGTTTTCTTTCTTCATCTGCACATCGAGAAAGTCTCCGAGTTTCTTCAGTCTGTCTTTGCTTAGTTTTCTGTCCATTTTAAGGCTTTCTGGCCTGATTTTATAGCTTCCGGAACGGCTAGGGCTCGTGATTAGGGTTCTGTCGCAACGAAACGCATGGCTACGATGTAGTTTCTTACCCGGGTCACTGCTCTGGCGAGATAGCGAAGGTTTCGGTTCAGATACGCTTCGTTTCACGTCACTCTTATGCAAGTAACTGCGGTTCGGTTCTGGTGAGCTGTCATTACTAGACACGCTCGTTTCGATGTCGCTTGCACCACTGACTGTATTGTATGGACGTGTAGAGTTTTCCTTGTCCTTATCATAATCATTTTTTAGTTTGAACAGTTGGGAGGGCTGATTGACTGCGGGATCGCAGCCCAAGTTTTCAAACTTACTCTTTATGGCTTGCACTCTGTTCTTCGCTTGTGATATCATTTTATTTTAATTAGAGACATCTTTGTCAGCACTGGTACGGTCTAACTACAAACCTTTCATCGACATCACAATTGTCTACACACATTTTATTCTCACAGAACGAAAAAAACGCACAAGTAAAACATGTTTTGAAAACACGTCTTGTTTTTTTTTCACAACGGCTATGGCTGTGGCTGAGGCTGTTTACTTTTAGGTGCGTGAAGAAACGAGATTAAGGAACCACGAAGAGACAGTTGGTTACTTATAACACAAAACACAGAAGCACAAGAGTTCGATGATGAAACTAGTTTTTTACAGTGATTTCAATGTTTTGAAACCATTTGAAACAAACACCAAGCTAACCGCTCGCTCGCTCGTCAAAGTTTACAAAACAGACGGCTCGTCTTGAATTACATTGCACACACCACAGAATTACTAAACTACGACAAAATTTAAAAAAACAATTAAAACAACGGAACGGACGCATTCAACGTTCATACACTATTGAATCTATACTATAGATAGATGAATGAATAACACAATTTGACATTTCGTATGTTTTTTTTTTTGGCGTCGCACTGCAATGTTGGTTGATGCCTGACGGTTTGGTTGTTGCGTCGGTTGTCGGACTGACACTCAGCTCAGCTGAGCTGCCAACAATTTGGTCAGGTGTAGGCTATATATAAGCCGATTAAAATCATGAATTAAATGCATGAAAAATAATTGTTTATCTTCAGAACCAGGTTTTCATAGTTTATGAAAAGTATGAAACTATATAAGTTTTGTGAACTTCTATATTTCCTTCCTTCCGTAGACGTGGTCAAAATGCTATTGGACATTAAGTGGAAATGGGCAATGGGAATACAAAACAAAGCCAAAAGGAAAGTAAGATTTAGAAGGTGGAACGATGAAAATTATCAAAGTTGCAGGAAGAGTATGATCAAGAAGATAAAAAGATAGGGATAATTAGCTATCCTTTAAAGAGGCTTATATCACCAAAGGTCCATATCTAACACCCAATGTAAACCATATTAATAACCAATACATTTATTTAATATTTTAGTGTGTAAATATAGACTCTTTTGTATATTAATTCCATCCATACATTATCCCTAGCGGATATTTCAGCGAATAAAATCAGCAACTCGGGCAAAATCGAATTCAAAAGTGTTTTCGAGCTAACTAGTGCATTTTTGCAGTACGAGCTCCTACTTTTACAAGTTGGTAAACGTTGACGTTTCAGAAAACTTTGATACAATTTTTACTTGCTAAATAAACCTAAATGAGAGATTGCAAACAGAGGAAGATTTTTCTGAATGAATCGTAAGGGTATCTCTTTTCATTACATTAAATTAATGTTAACCAGACTGTATCCTGCACTGCGTGTGTGCTAACCTCCAGTCTCCAGTGGTGTGATTCTATTGGGTGACTAGAGTGGACAATTAGTGCGATGAATACAGAAAAAAAAACATACGATTATAAAAATCATGTAAAAGAACCTATGCACTATTAAGTACCTACATAATGAATAATGGCTGTTGCTTGTTTGTGAACATTCCGTAATGTTGCAAATATAAAAACGATCACAAAGATTAAATAATAAATAATATGAAATCGTAGTACTTGCGCAATCAGTTAAATAATTTGAAAAATTAGTTTTATCTGGCATATTATTTTTGTCTTACCTAAGTGACTTGAAAAGTTGCTAGTTCTAGCTAATTTAACATTATGCAGGCATCACTGATTGGCAGTTCTATGTTGCTTTAATAATTGTTTATTATATATTTTTTTTAAAAACCTTACAAAAACACAATTTTAACGACGTATGCAGTACGTAATTAAAAAATCAAAAAAGACCAAAGCTGCGTAAACATACTACTATCTACAGCTGATACAGCTGAGGCTTGATGCACCGGTTGCCATCTAGCGTCAAGTAGACTTACTAAAACGCAACAACAAAAATGGCTCGTAAAATGTGTGTTTTGTTAAAAAAGATAGATAGCGCTTTAAACATATTTTTGTCATGAAGCTTTTTTTTTACGAAGCGAGTGCCTACTTTTATTTTCATACCCCGATTCATTCACCGTACAATGATTCAGTTACGCTTGACTTGCGAGACAGAAATATATAAATGTCAAAATGTTAAATCTTGGCAGGATCATAATAGTCCAATCCATAAAATTAGTAACCTACCTACCTTAGTAATTAATAATAATACAAAAAATCGTCAGAGAATTTCTTGTCGAATCCTTTTTGGACTGGGGTTAGGACTTTAGGAGGAACAGGCACCTAGATTCACATAAAATGTAGGATTTGAAGGGTTCCTAGATTTTATTAAATACATTTAATAACATTAGAGCAGTCCATCCAGCATCAAATGTTAAAGTCAAAAGTATAATAATAAATGGCTTTAATATTGATAAGAATGCATGGCCTCCATGGCCATGTTGCTCTGCCCCCAGGCAGTTAACCGACACATTTGAAATTATAAACTCTATTGTATTAGTTTTTCGTAGTTAAGGTAGTTATAAGACGGATCATGCAAAAAAGCGCTAGGACCAGGACGAGTTTCTTGCCAGTTCTTCTCAGGCTTAGGTGGAATTGGCACGTAAATTCACCTAGTATGTAAGACGTTTCATAGAGATCCTTGTGATTGTTTTGAATAAAATATCTTTTGACTTTGACTGCTTGCAAATTTGGTCTATGTACGCCGAAGCGTAACATAATGTCTACCACTCGTGCAGCCGGCGCTTTTCCAGCTCGCTTACTACAATCTCACTTACAAGAGTTGAGCTGCTGCTTGGAGGCAGAGTTAACTATGTAGTTACAAAAATATATATAAGTTGGTAAATCATAATAAATAAAATAATCTGCTTACTTTGGGGCTAGATGACGCTGTGGGAAATGTCCCGCATTATTTACTTATTTAATAAATAACTTGGGATATTTATTAAATAAATAAATAATGCATTGCCATTCAACCTGGCAATGTCGCCAGTGTCTTGGGGAAGCTGCCTTCTGGCAATGATCTGAATCAGTTGACCTATCTACAGACCGATTTAAACGGTCCTTCGATAGCTCTACGGTTTCACATGTTTTTTTTATATGACTGTACCTATATTATTAAAAACTAACCAAATATATACATATTATACATTTATTTACAGAAATAATTACAGGAATGTACAAAATAGTATACAATAATATAAAATACACGTGAAACAGTTGAGCTATCTAAGGACCGTTTAAAACGATTTATAGATATCTCAACTGATCCAGATCACTGCCAGAGGGCAGCGTTCCCAAGATACTGGCGGCATTACCACGTTGAATGGCAATGCTAATACACTGAGCCAGATAGGAGCCAGCTCTTGGGTCATGCAACCTATCTACCAGACGCCGTGAAATAATTTTAAAACGCGGTGGGCTCCTGTTCCCCACGGGCCCGTATATTATTTAGTACATATTTGTAATTGTTTTAAAATATATGACTCATTTCATTCTACTGCGATAGTCACAATTTTAGTCTGTTTCCAAAAGTCATTTTGATTTTGATTTTTAAGTTTCCGTACCCTTAAAGAAAAAACAAACCATTATAAGTACCTACCCTTACTTCGTTGTCCGTGTCCGATGTCTGTGTGTCAAGACACTTTTTCTCAAGAACGCATAGAGGAGGAGGTATCAAATTTAGTTTTATAGAAATACCTATGTCTGCGGTTGCTTGGAGTTATAAAAAAATATGCTTCTCAGTCCACGCAATCAAAAAGAAGGTAAGTTATGCCGAATCTTTCGAAAGTCAGTAAATCAAAACTTATAGGTATTTCCCGATGGTAAATCATGAAATTTGGCAAGAAGCAAGGTTTCACAGTACAAGGAAACGAAAAATTCTAAAACGTATAACACGGTTATTTACTTAAAAAATATGCGATTACAAACTTATTAAGTAAAAGCTGCGGCCCGCGGCTTCGCACGCGTGGTACCTACAAAAAAAGTAGCCTATGTCCTTCTCCAAGGTCCCATCTATCTCTATACCAAAATTCATGTAAATCGGTACAGCGATTATAAATGTGAAAACGTAACAAACAGACAGACAAAGTTACTTTCACGTTTGTAACATTAGTAGGATATCAGTAGGCAACATTTTATCAAATTACAAAAAAGTTTGCCCTCAATCCGACTTTGGCCTGCCCCAATCTTGCCGTATGCTGGTTTTTCCCTAAATGAAAATGATATACCCTCGATAACTATAGAACGTGGAAAATAACTGAAATTTTTTACAATATCTTTAACATTTTTTCATAAACATTTTACATATATTTTGGGAACGACGTTTATCGCAAGGTAGGTAGGTTGGCGGATGGGGGGGCTAGGCGAAAAAAGTGTAAGATTTTTCCGTCATGAATTTCCGTCACGACCCTTTCTTTAATGTAGACGGTTATCCATATGGCGACACGAATGAATGAATTAGATGAACGAATGAACGAATTAATGCGATAAATTGAATGATGTACAATAATATGTTTGTTTTCAAAACTCGAAAAAATATATGTCAAAATTTCCTACCATTCATTCAATTTATTAGTTATCGGCGTTTCATTTAATTGCTCTCAGACGCTAGTAATTCATTCATTTTATCGATAATAATATTGATAAACGATAGGAACGTTAGCAACTTCGTTCCAACCGAGTGTTGCACGACACTCACGCATTTTTTATTTTTATGTCTGTTACCTTATAGCTCCGTCATTTATAAACCGATTTGATTTATAGTGTTTTTTCATGTGAAAGGACATACTTTCCTTTTTCTTTTTTTTAATAATATACATTTATTTACAGAAATAATTACAGAAATGTACAAAATAATATACAATAATATAAAATACACGTAAAACAGTTGAGCTATCTAAGGACCGTTTAAAACGATCTATAGATAGCTCAACTGATCCAGATCACTGCCAGAAGGCAGCGTTCCCAACATACTGGCGGCATTACCACGTTGAATGGCAATGCTAATACGCTGAGCCAGATAGGAGCCAGCTCTTGGGTCATGCAACTTTCCGATTGGTCACATTACATTTCATCAAATCGGTTCATCAGTTTGGCTTTTAAATCAAATAGCTGGACAAAAATTGTTATCCAAGTGAACAAAATTTCGTATTTTTATATAAATCTAGTTGGTTTTCTTTTTTTGGATTATTTCAAGCTGCATAAAAGACTTGTTTAAGATGTCTTGCAGAAATAAGTGTACAGCTTTCCGATGACTTAGTTCCCTTCATAACTAATCCCTTCCCTATTCTGTTTCTTTGTATATTCAACAGTGCCACAAACTTCTATTACTTGGATACTATGGAATCACTTCGCAACCGCCTAGACTTCTATAACCAAAACATCATATAACCTTCGTACTGAAACCAAAAAGGTCTATCAAAAAAAGCTCTTAAAAAAGTACAATCCGAAAACCTGTCACGATATAATGAAATCTATCTATCTATCTATATGACGACCTATATGGCGCAGTGGGCTAAGGTCCGGCTGAGACGCAGAAGATTGCGGGTTCGATTCCAGCCGCGGGACAATTGTTTGTATGATCTGCAAGTATTTGTCTTGGGTCTGGGTGTTTCTATGTATAATATGTTTGTATTTACAAAAAAAAGTATATAATTAGTATATAAGTCATGCGGTACCCATAACACAAGCTCTGCTTACTTTGGGGCCAGGTGATGCTGTGTTAAATGTCTGGCTAACATTACAAACGTTGGCTGAACCCTACGAGATAGATCAAAATAATGTACAACAGTATTGTACAACTTAAAAAGGTCTACAAAAAAGTCCGCGATGGTATATGTATATCTCTTAGGTTATGTTATTCTCTTAGATAACGTTGTAGGTATATAAAGACATTCTGTAGTATATTTAGTATTCCCGTGCGAAGCCGGGGCGGGTCGCTAGTTTAGGCATAAAATTGCTTCTTGCACTACTAGTGCAAGCGAAAACCGACTCTAAGGTGACGAACCTTTACATTCCGTGACTGTACTTACTTGACCTAAAGACGTAAAACAACAAGGTAGTTAGGAAAGCAATCATTTACTAATAAAAAGATAATAGAAATACATATTTTGACTAGAAAAAACTACAATAAGATATTGTTAAAAATACATTATTTATCTCCAACATACGTACAATACTCGGCTATAAAGATTAACCAAGCAATTATATTTTTATCGTTTACTTGGTTAATGCCCGTATTTACCTAGATAAGGAGTAGCCTATGTGGTTATCATTGACTACATCTTAACAACACCAAGGTATTGATATAATAATATATAATATAATAAAAATATCTAGTAGTCGCCCACTGGTCGAAATTCGACCCTTATTTGGTACAAAGATTTCGCTTCACTTACTAATAAATAGATAACTAGCGACCCGCCCCGGCTTCGCACGGGTGCAATGCTGATACTAAATATACTACAGAATATCTTTGTATACAACGTTATCTAAGAGAATAACACAGACTAAGAGATAGACATATACCATTGCAGACTTTTGTGTAGACCTTTTTAAGGTGTACAATACTGTTGTACATTATTTTGATCTATCTCGTAGGGATCAGCCAGCGTTTGTAAAGTTAGCGCAAAAAAATGTGTCTATTTACGACATCACATTAGAAACCCTATAAAATGATGAGTGTTTCTCTACTATATTATGCATGTTTTATACATATAAAACTTCCTCTTGAATTACTCTATCTATTCGCACCGCATAAAAATCCGTTGCATAGTTTTAAAGATCTAAGCATATATCGGGACAGACAGACAGCGGGAGGCGACTTTGTTTTATACTATGTAATGATGATAATAATAATGACAGACATTTTACACAGCATCATCTGGCCCCAATGTAAGCAGAGCTTGTGTTATGGGTACCACATGATTGATATACTACTTTTATACTTTTTTTTTGTAAATGCATACATATTAACATAAAAACACCAAGAGCGGAGTTATATACGTACTTACAGATTATACAAACATTTGTCCCGCAAACAAACAAGGTACATCCAAATTGGTAGATCACACACTCTTATAATTTACAACGTTACCGTTCTATTCCAATCCACCTTCGTTTCGGCTCCACGGTTCGATAATTACCTAAAAACTGGGAACAGCAGCCCACAGCGTTTTCAAAATAATTTCCCGGCGTCTGGTAGATACATTGCGTGACCCAAGAGCTGGCTCCTATCTGGCTCAGCGTATTAGCATTAGCATTCAACGTGGTAATGCCGCCAGTGTCTTGGGAACACTACCCTCTGGCAGTGACCTGGATCAGTTGAGCTATCTATAGATCGTTTTAAATGGTCTATAGATATATATAGCTTAACTGTTTTACATGTATTATTGTATATTAATCTGTACATTTCTGTAATTATTTTCGGTAATTAAATATAAAAAAAAACTATTCTGTTATCTCTATGAACAAACAAAAACATTTGATCGATCGTCGGCGACTTCGTAAACGTAGCGTAAGCTGAGCCGTTGTTCATTAGCAGAATATTAAAACACGTCAAAAGCTGTCATTCGGCTGCGTTCGATTCCTATCGAGCTTACGGAAATTAACAGAATTACTCCCCTGCCGAGTTATTTGCCGGATTCTTCTTGAACTGGGGTTAGGAGGAACCGGCACCTAGATGCACTAGCATGTAAGATGACGATTCAAAGTGCTCCTTGTGATTTTATTGAATAAAAAATGTTTTGACTTTTGTTTTTTGTTCCACTTATATATTACTAGCTGTCCCGCTCGCGAATTCGTCCACGCGTTTTAAGAAAAAAAAATACCCCATGAAAACAAAACTTCAAGCACTCTAGAAAATTCGCGACTTCATCCGCATTTTTTTAAAAAGAATTGTAGCTTAAATCCTTCCCCAGAATACAATTCATCTCCTTGCCAAATTTTAATGATAAGTTTCAAATCAATCACACCCACCACCCATTAAAAAGTTTCCATACAAACATTCTCACCCCATTTTACTTCTTTTTGATGGTTATTTTGAAAAAATTATGAAACACGTGTCCATTTATTTTGCATTTTAAGTATCCAAACCAAGTTTCTAAGAAATCACACCACCCGTTAAAAAGTTCCCATACAAACTTAGACACCCCATTTTACCCCTTTGTTAAAGTTATTTTGAAAAATCCAGAAACAAGTGTCCATTTATTTTGCATTTGAATTATTCAAATCAAGTTTTAAGCAAATCGCTCAACGCGTTAAAAAGTTTCATACATTCGTTTTCACCCCTTCTCACACTCTTAGGGGTTGAATTTCAAAAAATTCCGCCTTAGTAGGTTGGTTTGCTGTAAAAGGAAGCTACCATCCAAATTTCAGCTTTCTAGCCTCAGCGATTTCGGCTCGGCGATGATGAATCAGTCAGTCAGTCAGGTTAAGCTCTTTTATAGGTATAGATAATAAATGTTTTGACTTGTGTTCCGCTTATAGGTATATTGCTAGCTGTCCCGCTTGCGTTTTCGTCCACGCGTTTAAAGAAACAAAAAATATCACATAATTTTCACTCAAAACGGGATATTTACCATGATATATGAGTTTTTCTGCTTCCCGATATTTCGGCACAGTTGCATGCGCCATGATCACGAGATAAATCTATCTCGTTACATATATAGTTTATCTCGTGATCATGGCGCATGCAACTGTGCCGAAACATCGGGAAGCAGAAAAACTCATATATCATGGTAAATATCCCGTTTTGAGTGAAAATTATATTCAAAACCATGATAGTTTTAAAAAATATCACATTATAACTTAACGCACTCGGAGAAAGCTATCTGTGATTTTTTTTTAGAATCGGTAGTAGTTCCAAAGGTTCCATTTACTTACGATACTCGTAAAACCACAAACAAACCTTTTTAATACTTACTTTTTACTTTTTACCTACTTTTTACTTTAACAAACCGAATTTACTTCTATAAAATGTCTTATAGGCTACTACTGACCCGGCCACGCGTTGCTGTAACTCAGTAGTTCTAATACGTTGAACCCATATACGCTAACCTCTAAATGTATCAGTGTTTCTCTACTATATTATGAATGTATTATACATATAAACCTTCCTCTTGAATCACTCTATCTATTAAAAAAACTGCATCAAAATCCGTTGCGTAGTTTTGAAGATCTAAGCATACATAGGGACAGACAGACAGCAGGAAGCGACTTTGTTTTATACTATGTAATGAAGCGTTTGACCACCACTCCTTAGTAACTTAGACTTGAGCTTAAACCGTGACTGATATGTAAATATTTTGTGTACAGGGTTCGATTTTGGAGAAGGTCCTTGGAGTAGGACACAGGCTACTTTTTATGTAGGTACCAGCCGTTATGCACCTGCAACCGAACCGACACCGCATGTACTGATTCATCGTTCCTGCGGGTCCTGTCGGCAAGGTTGAGATCTTACATTAAGGCTTACCTAAGTGCACGAAAGGAGCCTCTGAGGCGCACTTTAATCCTTTCACCACACTAGTTAGAAATAACTAGTGACATGCTAAGCCGCGGCAGCAGCTTGTGGATGTTTTAATGTTTTTTATATTTGTATATTTATAATGTTTGTTTCTTTCTCAATAACACCGTCACGGCTAAACGAATTTGGATAAATTTTTGAATATATGTAGTCTGTAATCGGAATAGCATTAAGCTATAGTCTATGTAGGTACCACGCGTGCAAAGCCGCGGGGAGAAGCATGTATTAGTATGTGAAAGATTGTTGCTCAATCTCGCCGTAACGGCTGAACGGATATGGATAAATCTATGTATATATGTAGTCTGTGATCTGGAATAGCATAAAAAACTATTTATTTAGGTATCACGCGTGCAAAGCCGCGGATAGAAGCTAGTACGACACTCAGAAAGCATACATAGGGTAGTCCTTTGAAGAAAGCGTATAATATAAATGACTATATTATTGATAAGAATGCATGGCCTCATGTCGCTCTGCCCTCAGACAGTTAACCGACACACTTAAAATGTATAAACTCTTGTATTAGTTTGTCGTAGTTAAGGTACCTATAAGATGTAGCATGCAAAAAAGCGCTAGGACCAGGATTCTTGCAAGTTCTTCTCAAGCTTGGGTTATCATGAATTGGCACCTAAATTCATCTAGTTTTTAAGACGTTTCGAAAGTGATTCTTGTGATTGTATTGAATAAAGTATCTCTTGACTTGACTGTGACTCGGAAAAAACTTATTGAACTTAAAAACTTTACGAGCTAACCCATAAAAAGGTAAAACATGATAATCAACGTCAAGTGACACATTTGGAAAATAATTGCCAATTCCATTTTAAACATGTCCAAGATTATTTTTAACTTTCAATGGCAAATCAATAAATTAATTGAATACAGAGATGAATACTTGCAAGAATGTGACCTTAGGGTAAAGCGGACAGTTTGCCGAACGTGTAACAGCTGTGAAAAAAAATATATAAAACATTGAACAAAAAAACGCGTCCGTCTCGGGACGCCCGACAGAAATGATAACATAAACTAATCTAACTAGCACTGTGGGTTAGAGTGAGAGAGGAGGAGCCTGCCTACCGCTGCCGTATGCATGAGAGAAAGGAAAGGCAGCCAGGCTGGCGCCGTAACGCGTTACGTAACGAAGCGGTTTACCCATAAGAAGTTACCACTTCAAAAAAATGAAACTGTACCTACTTTAATAAAATTACACGAAATTGTTGTGTGGGTATATGGGTAGGGTACCCATATATTGACTATATATATGGCATGGTACTCCTAGTTCTAAAATCTGACATAAAATTATTTTTAACAAGTGGTATATAATAATTGAAAAAAAAAATGCATCTCAAACACATCATCTGGCTCTTAAGTAGGCAGAGCTTGTGTTATGGGAACAACATGACTGTTATACTAATAATATACTTTTTTGTAAATACATTATAATACATAGAAAAACACCCGAGAAAAATATATGCAGATCATACAAACATTTGTTCCCCGGAGGAATCGAACCCGCAGCCTTAAAATAAAATAATAAATAAATGATGATGTCAAATAAATTCTATATAATATAAAAGGCGATGTGTGTATGAATTTTCCCTATAGACTCGGAAAAGGCTGGACCGATTTGATGAAATTTTTAGGAAATCTTCAGATTGGCCTTGCGAGTGATCCTGTGAAGTTAGGTAGCGATCGGATCAACAGAACTTTTTTTTGCATCAATCAAATTTGGTATGGATATCACTATGACTACATAGTATTAAACAAAGTCGCTTTCTCGCTGTCTGTCTGTCCCTATGTATGCTTAGATCTGTTACTACGCAACTGATTTTAATGCGGTTTTTTAATAGATAGAGTGATTCAACAGGAAGGTTTATGTATAATACATGCATAATAAAGTATATAAACACTGATAATTTTAGAGGTTTCCAATGTGGTGTCGTAAATAAACTCATATTTTTGCGCTTACATTGCAAACGCTGTCTGAACCCTACGAGATAGATCAAAATAATGTACTACACTACAGTGCTGTACACCCTCAAAAGGTCTACAAAAAAGTCCGCGCTGGTATATGTCTATCTCTTAGGGATAACCATTCTGTAGTATAATTAGTATCAGCATTGCACCCGTGCGAAGATGGGGCGTGTCGCTAGTAGATTATATCTTAGGAACGGACATAGGCTAGTTTTTATGTATGGAATATGCGTGCGAAGCAGCGGGCAGAAGCTAGCAAGCAAATAATAATTAGTACGATCATCAGCCGATGTTATTCTCAAACAACACTTCCAATCTTTAGAATACATAGACCTACCAAAGTTTTTGTATGTGTTATTACAGAATGCTATTTCAAATACGCGTGGAATAGTGAGAATAATTATATAAACTGTAATATAATATAATACAATGTAATATAAACTGTATAAATATATATATAATCAGTTTTCAAACGAATGATTGAAATTGAGATAGACATTGATTGTAATTAGAGTTCCATAATCGCCCTACTGGACTTACTGGTGAAGTTCAGCCCAATACGCACTTCACGGGCTTAGCCCCGTGCACCAAAGTTAATCCCTGTTCTCAATAATAATGCCGGACATATCACACAGCTTCATCTGGCCCTAAAGTAAGCAAAGCTTGTGTTATGTAAACTACTTTTTTAACCGACTTCAAAAAAGGAGGTTCTCAATTCGTCGGTTTTATTTATGTATGTTCACTGATTACTCAAAGACGCCCGAACCGATTTGCAGAGCAGTGCGTTTATTTGTTCGTCTATCCATATTATATCAAAAATAAAAAAAATAAACAAAATTCATGGGCAAATATATGTTTATCATACAAATATTTGTCTCACGGGAATTTAATACGCTATCTTATGCGTCTTAGGCGTGCCTTCGCTGACTTCGCCAATGACTATCTTATGGTGACTTTTGTGTAATGAAAAGATTAAAAATGATTGCTTTGCTGCTAACTGTAGGTACGTTTACTAAAACGTTAAACGCAAAATTGAACTGCATCGGCAAAGATTTAATTTTTTAAGTACCTGGATGACAGAGCTTTGCTCGGGACACGTATAAAACACGTATAAAACGACGCCCCCGAAACCCCCTGCATACTAAATTTCATGAAAATCGTTGGAGCCGTTTCTGAGATTCACATTACATATTACATATTACATTATATGTATTTCCCGCCGCGGGACAAATGTTTGTAAGATCTGCAAGTATTTGTCTCAGGTTTGGGTGTTTTTATGTATACAATGTATGTATTCAGAAAACAAAAAAAATGTATTTAGGTAATATATCAGTCATATGGTACCCATACCACAAGCTCTGCTTACTTTGGGGCCAGATTATGCTGTGTGAAATTTCCGGCATTATTATTATTATTATATATACAAGAATTGCTAGTTAGAAAGGTATAGATGAAATGATACCTTCCCTATGTAGTTGTAGTGAAATATATCTTAATGTGTTTTGTTTTTTGTAGGTAGGTAAATAAAATTAAAAGATTCTGGAACAACCCGTAGCCCGACTTGCACTTGCCAGGTTTTTCTTAATCTTTTTAGGAATCAGGATTATTGCTCATAAGTCATACTTATGAGTATTTTTCACTAAGTATTCTTTGAACAGTCACTCAGAATATGAGATATATTTTTTGGAATTTTCATTTGCGTGTGAAAAAATAATTAACGTACATCCGTAATATACTCAGAAGTAGGTCACACCAGTATTACCAATGCGTCACGTATTAACTCGTAATCTATATTCTAAATTCGAAATAAATATTTGTTTTTAATTAGTAATGGCAGATTTTCCCGGGATTCTGTCAATGTCATTTTGTAACAATTGCACGGTTGGCGTTCAGTGAGCGGTGTGGAACATACAGTCCGGCTATTGAAGCCGGCTTGGCGAAACGCGCGCCTACTGCGTGCTGTGAGACTTTTGTTAAAAAAAAAACTTTGTGTTGGGTATTTTACTATTTCTGATTTTACTTGGTAAAATTTTAATTTTTTGGACAATTTTTTTTACATATATCAATAAATATAAAATTAAAACTGGCTAAAATTACCATGCAATTGTACAAATAAATTATTTACGTAGTATAGCATGCTTAATTAAATAATAAAAAAGTACATATATTAAAATTAAAAATATTACCAATTGAAATTTAAAATAATATTTTACTCACCTTGTTTTAATAGACAATAGTCAATACTGGATAAGTTTAATGTTGCCAAGCAGTATTTGAAACCCTTGAATAAAGGGACAGTGGTTTGAAAGTGTTTGTGACATATTCTAGTGGAGTGTTAAGTGAGTGTGACATTTGACAGAAAAACCACCACGGATTTGCTAATCAGCGCGTTGAGGTAGGTTATGTAGTATTATGTCAGTATTTTGCAAAATTTCGCTTTCACTCTCTGTATTAATGGTGGGGGGAATTAGGGTCAGTGGGCCGGTGGAAAGTGACGGAGACTGCGACTGAATGTCGTTGCAATTGAGAGCTTTTTTATCGTACGTTTTTGAAGCTTGATGCCAAAAGCGAATGGCTATGAACGGATCGAATGGAATGTTTAGGTACTTTGACTACCGTGTTGCACCCATAGCATACGCAACGGACACGGGATGGACGCGTGACGAGCACGAGACGTTTTAACGGGATAACTAAGTTTCGTAAAGTCCGCAGCCGATGGGCGATATGGTTTTCAACCCGTGAGAATTAACGTTGCGTGTTTTTGCTGAGCTAATAGCTCCATGGTTTTTCGATTTCGTAGCGTTACGTTTCCTAACTTCTAACTTCTTTTTATCTTTTGAAGTTTCCTAACTTCTATAGATGAGTATTTATTATTGACCTTTACACATAAAGTTATGTCAACATAATGTAGGTCTATGTTTATTTCTTGTGAATATATGCATAAATGAATGTCATTTTAAGTTCTTGCCACAAAGTTTATAAACAGATGTAGCCTTTTTGGCGTGCGCTCTTTTTACGACGATACTGCTCTTTTTGGTCTTTTCAGTAAGCTCGTATATCTTTGATTGAGATTTTTATTGAGTTTTATTTAACTGATCATTTCTTTAAAACACAGTTTAGGTTACACCTTTATTTGTTAACGCAATCAATTTACATAATAATTTATACTTGTGGTCGCTCACTGGTCGAAATTCGACCATAAGTACCTAATGAATTAAAAATTAAAGTATTTTTTTTGTATAATTAAATTAACATTATTTTGATCTATCTCGTAGGGTTCAGCCAGCGTTTGCAATGTAAGCGCAAAAGAATGTGTTTATTTACGACCTCTATAATTATCAGTGTTTCTCTACTATATTATGCATGTATTATACATATAAACCTTCATCTTGAATCACTCTATATATTAAAAAAACCGCATCAAAATCCGTTGCGTTGTTTTAAAGATCTAAGCATACATAGGGACAGACAGACAGCGGGAAGCGACTTTGTTTTATACTATGTAGTGATAACAAAGTTATGTACACCCTATCACTCCCTGCTGAATTATGAGGATTATTGGTCCCTAAGCATAGCGCATTGTGAAATAATCCGCGGCGAATTTTCCGCGTTATTTTGTGGAACATGGAATCAGACTAGCGCACGCACTAAAAGAAAATCCGTGATGAAAATTACATACTTTAGAATATCGCGATTAAAACCGCGCGGATTAATCCATGAGTGCTAGGCATTTTACAGGCTTTTAATCAGTAGGTAGCAAAACTTATTAAGGCTTAGATAGTGACACTTATTTTCTTCACTCCTTATAAATTATAATATAGCTCTAAATCTATAAAAAAATGAATACAAGTTTTAAACTACTAAATTCTAAAAAATACTTATATTTTAGATAAACACGGGTTTTACTCACGTACTATTTTGTGGATGTAGGCGGACCGCGGTCAAACTCACCCTGATGAAGATTCTCTAGATGAATCGAAACAGGTGCCTCCATCGACTAACTAAATAATACGTGAGTAAAACCCATGTTTATCTAAATGTATGACCATGTACACATTGATAGATACTTTCAAATGTTTTAATATTATTCAATCTATATAATAAAAATCAATTGCTGTTCGTTAGTCTCGCTAAAACTCGAGAACGGCTGGACTGATTTAGCTGATTTTGGTGTTGAAATGTTTATCGTAGTCCAGGGAAGGTTTAAACGGTGAGAAAATGTGTGGCATTGCCACGCATGCCGGGTACAGCCAGTTTAATATAATAAATATTTATGGACAATGGACACAACACCACCTAGCCCCAAATCTTAGCATAACTTTATCGTGATAAGACGACTGATAGAATACTTATATATTTTATAAACTTATGATACTTTTTAACACTAAAACACATCACAAAAATGTTTATCAAAGTCAAAGTCAATACAATCACAAGGATCACTTTTAAACGTTACATGCTAGGTGAACTTAGATGCCAATACCTCCTAACCCAAGCCTGAGAAGAACCGGCAAGAAACTCGTCCTGGTCCAGCGCTTTTTTGCATGATCGATCTTATAACTACCTTAACCACGAAAAATAATACAATAGAGTTTATACATTTCAAATGTGTCGGTTAACTGTCTGAGGGCAGAGCGACTTGAGGCCATGCATTCTTATCAGACAACCCTTTATGTATGCTTTATCCTGTGAGGGAATCGCAACCGCAGCACAAGCTATGCTCAGTTTGAGGCTAGATGGTGTTGTCTACATTATCCAGCATTTTAGGTAAAATGAGGTAAAACCTCTGGATTCGCGACACCGTTACCGTCTGGGGCGAGACGCAGCCGGCTGCCGCGCTCGCCCCATTTGATTTTAAACCTTAATTCACATATTCACATGTTTACAATCTACTTTTGTATAGAGAAGTTTACTGAGTTAGGTTCTTTGATATATTATCTACATTCTGAACAAAAATATTGCATCATCTGTGTTCGTTCAGTATTTGATTGGCAGTCGCCATAATTACTGATTTTGAAGTGATTTATTACTAAACTCTAACGCGCCAAAATAAGTTTTCACTTCTGTCGGCACTCCCGGAGTGCAAGCCGATTTTTTTTAAATACTTTTAACCAGTCCTTAGCTCAACTGTTTCAAATATATTTGATATTATTGTAAGTATATAATTCTGTGAAGATCTGTAAAAAATGCTTGTAAAATATTCACAAGCCCTGTCCCTAACTAGGAACCTACTTAGGTACTTAATTACCGACCTTATTTAAGTGTCAACAACCTTGTCTAAAGAGAACGATATATTCTATTTATTAAATTCTATTTAGTAGGTATTTAGGTCAAGTTTACCAAAGTATAAGTAATTTATGATGTTTAATAATGTTGTCTCTGTCCCTTTAGGGCGCAGCTTCATTTGACGGAGGTTTTAATATTAGTGTGCCATTGCTACCGCGTAGCAAGGCCTTTAGGTTTGTTTAAGGCCGTCAACACAACATTTTTAAGTATTTTACATTTAGAAAAACACGGGTTTTACTCACGTATTATTTTCTATGTTTTCGAACCACAGTTAGTATAGGTACCTACTATTTGTGTACAATTGTACCTTATTATTTTATTGAATTCTTGTACTCTGTGTTTTTTTTTATTTGCTGTTTTTTTTTCGTTTTGTTTTTTACTTACCTTCTTACCTCATTGTTCTCATATACTTTCCTAACTGCCTGTTTCTATTGTATTTTCAATTTCCGTGTGTGTATGTGTACCAAATAAATAATTATTCTATTCTATTCTATTCTATTTTGTCGATGGAGGCACCGACACTGTTTCGATTCATCTAGAGAATCTTCATCAGGGTGAGTTTGATCCGACTGAGACCCGAGAGATACGTCACCTGCAGTACGAACCGAACCGTGAACGCGAGCGACAACGAGCGGACCGCGATCAAACTCACCCTGATGAAGATTCTCTAGATGAATCGAAAGAATGTCAGTGCCTCCATCGACTAAATAATACGTGAGTAAAACCCGTGTTTATCAAAATGTATAGTACAACTTACGAATGTTTGAAAGTGAAAAAGCATCATGGTTTTTGGCATCATTCACATATTCTTCTCCCCACATCTACTATATACTTGTCAAATACCACTCACTCATTCATCACGAAATCTCAGAAACAACCAAACGGATTGGAATGAAATTTACTATGCAGCTTCCGGGCCGTAGATGCTCGCTAAGAAATGCTCGCTCGCTAAGCTGGCTGTAATTTTTCCGAAACATTCATTCGTTCATTATCTTGCAATTTTTTATCTACCACGCGGGCAAAGCCGCGGGAAAAAGCTAGTATATTATTTGCCATGATTTAGCTTTTGTTTCCTCATATTTCGGAACGTTACGATTACGAGAGGAACTGTAATATGTACAAAAGTAATTCAAGTTGATGCAATCAGACTATGCACGTGATTATTGCAAGTAGATGAATAAATTTAATTATAAAATACTTGCTTTTAACGGTTTATAAACGTCTCTCAACTAGAACACAGTCTAAACACTCCTTAAGATTTGCCGTCTCTATTTGCCACTATCTTACATAATTACGTTTTATAAACTAATAAGACAACCGACTTCATGTATGTACTACACACAAGGTAGCAACTGTAAAACGTTGAGGAGTTCCCTTGACTGTCCTTCGTCTTCATCATCAGATCCCTAATAACAGTCACCTATCTAGGTGTAAAGTTCTCATCAAGCCCAAACAACAGGTAAAAATTAACAAATACACTAGTCACCACTACGATTTTCGATGGTTTCCCTCGATTTATCTAGGATGCCATCATCAGATCCTGGTTTCCTTATCGTGGTACCACCCTTGGGATATCTCCTTTCCAATAAAAAAAGAATCACTATTATCGGTTCATAAACGACGAAGTTATCCGCGAACACACATAAAGATAAAATATGCATTCGAACTGATAAAACTCCGTTTTTTGAAGTAACCGACTTCAAAAAACGGATGGCACTATTATAAATAGTGTTAACTTTTGACAGAAGTTGATAATAATATATAGTTGTAGTATAATATAGTTGATTTAATAATAAGTCATAAATCTTCTGCTTCTTCTTCTTCGTTAATGGCATGTGTCATAATAATATTAATTATGCCAGTGTCAAGTGTTTATATTGTTTATAGTATGTCACAAAGTCGTATCTTGTCGTTCGTCATTAGTTGTTTTATATGAAATGGTGTCTTCTATATAAAATAACTACGAATAATTTTTGTTCAATTTACAAAGAAACACAAAAAAAAATCCAATTATTCACTCCCGAGTCAATACCTCTAGCTCTATTTAAATAATAACAATCAAATTACTAATAAAACCGGAAATAATTCTAGAAAATATATAATATAAGAGCAATGTTTGCTTCGCAATACGACGAAAAATAATCTGACTTATTATACGGTTTATAACTTAAGTTTTTTTTTTAATTTGACATTGACGTTTAATTTCCACAGAAGATTTCACGAGTCAGTGAAATCTTGGCTTCTGTTGTCTGAACTATAGTCTAGTATCAATAACAGTATTAATAAAATGTAAAATAAGCAATTTGTTCTTTTATAGCATTAGATTTATAGCATTTTTGGCCATATCTTTTTATTAATATTTATACATTATTTTTGAAATTGAGACCCTGGGCCAGTGGGGAACAGGAGCCCATCGCGTTTTCAAAATTATCTCACGGCGTCTGGTATATACATTGCGTGACCCAGGAGCTGGCTTCTATCTGGTTTAGCGTATTAGCATTGCCATTCAACTTGGCAACGCCGCCAGTGTCTTGGGAACGCTGCCCTGTGGCAGTGATCTGGATCAGTTGAGCTTTCTATAGATCGTTTTAAACGTTGCCACGTTGCCACGTTGAATGGCAATACTATACGCTGAGCTAGATAGGAGCTCTTGCATCACACGATTATTCTACCAACGCAGTAAAATAATTGTAGAATAATGATTTGCTTTAATCCTTTTTAATTTCCAGATCAACTGAAAATCGCAAGAGTTTTGCCAATCCATAAAAAAGGTAAAAAAAATGACCCAAAGAATTCTAGACCAATATCACTATTGCCCGTGATATCAAAGTTATATGAAAAACTCATAAAAGATAGGATTGTGACACACCTTAACCAACATAAAATTCTTAATGAACGTCAATTTGGCTACCAAATGAGGCTCGGAACTATGGACGCGGTTGATTTGCTGAAAAAAAAAGTACTTGACAACTTAAATAGTAAATTTAAAGTGGCAGGTTTATTTTTGGACTTATCATCTGCTTTTGACACTGTCGACCACGAGATACTCTTGGCCAAACTAGAATTTTATGGAATAAGGGGAACTGCTCTAAGCATAGTAAGATCTTACCTAAACAATAGAAAGCAATTCGTTGAAATAAAGAATATCGTGAAAGGGCTAGAAATAGTGAACACGTCAAAACTAGTCAGTGTAAGACGAGGAGTTCCTCAAGGATCAATATTGGGACCTATTTTCTTTTTAATATTTTTAAACGATCTAATAAGCTATATTAGTAATACAATACCAGGAATTAAATTAGTCGTTTATGCAGATGACACTAATGCTATAATCCCAGCAAAGAATATCCAAGATCTAAAAGTTAAAATTGACAACGCACTTGTGGCTTTTAATAATTGGTTCTGTGTTAATAATCTAAAACTTAACATTGCTAAAACAAGTGCTATTTTGTTTAGATCTACCGCACGTGAGCAAGATATAATTCAAACTTTTAGTAATGGAGTTAAAGTGGTGTTTGTGGATAGCGTTAAATTCCTTGGAGTCCATATTGACCAATATTTAAACTGGAAACCTGAGCTAGAGGCAATAGAGAACGCAATCAGTTCGGCTTGTTACGCATTAAGGAGTCTTAGAGATGAAGTAAGTATGGAACAACTGAAAACGACTTATTATGCTCTTGTGGAGTCAAAACTGAGATATAGTGTAAAATTTTGGGGTAACAGCTATGACTACAATATGAATAGAGCTTTTACTATTCAGAATCGTGCAATACGTACCATGGTACGCATACCACCATGGGAATCATGTAGAAATCATTTCATGGAACTCCATATTTTGACTCTACCTAGCCTATATATCCTTGTAACTCTTATGGACATTATCAGACATCCGTCAAAGTATGAAACATAAGAACAAAGAGCTGCAAGACTAGATACAAGAAGAAAAGATCTTGCGACCCCACTGTGTCCGAGGTTAAATATTGTTAGGCATGGTTGTAGATATCAGGCCGTTACACTGTACAACTCACTTCCTGTGGCTATGAAAATCATAGAAAGTCCCACTACATTTAAGTCTGCATTGATAAAGCTTTTGTTGGAGGGGTGCTTCTATACAGTTGATGACTTTAAATTAAGAGAAATGTGATTATTTGTACTTATTGACATACATGCTACTCTTTTATATTATTATAATGTTTTTAGGCTTAAGTATTTCAGACACAATGTAAAAATTGTTATTGAATAAACTCTTATCTTATCTTATCTTAATTTAATGTCATAAAATAGAATTCAATTGATGGAGTCGTAATGTATTAAAATTACGACTTTATTAATATAATTACAGACTTTGCTGCAAGAGATAACTTATTATGGGAAGGTAAACCGCTTCGTTACGTAACGCGTTACGGCGCCAGTCTGCCTGGCTTACCTTTATCTTACGCATACGGCAGCGGTAGGCAGGCGCCTCCTCTCTCACTCTAACCCACTGCGCTAGTTAGATTAGTTTATGTTATGTGCACTTCTGTCGGGCGTCCCGAGACGCACACGTTTTTTTTATTATTCTTTTGCACAAATCAGAGAACAAACGAGTTTTATTTTAAGTGTAATTAAAAGCGTAATTTAATTTAAGTGTAATTAAGACTTGTTTTAAGAAATCACGCCATATTGTGAAAAAAAACACTCAGGTTACACAATAAATGTTAAATTTTCACGAGAAAAACAGTAATAATCATTTCTTGGACTATTGTTATTTTACGTAGTATATAATATCTCGATGGTAATAATTACGTTTTAAAAATTAAAAAGTAAACCGACTTCATTGGATACAATTTGAGATCATAAAATTATTTTATTTTGAAGTTTTTAGTGGAAAGTAGATGTATTTTTTTTATACCTGTATAATATGAGTAGGCCATCTAAACCCACTGCTCTGTACTGCACACAACGAAAATATCATCGATGTATACAATTTTTTGATTTTGGTTGATTTTTCGAAAACCGCTCGACGGACGTCGATAAATTTTAATGTACCCTTTGAACAAAAAAAATCCAAATCGGTTCAGGCGTTTGAGTAATCGGTGAACATACTTAAACAAAGGAGGAGGTTTTCAATTCTGAACTGAATTGAAAACCTTCTCCTTTTTTAAAGTCGGTTAAAAATAAAACATGTCACAATTATCGGTAAGCATCCATACAATGGGTCAATAAACGCATATTTTCATAGCATTGGCAATTTTAAGTCGTTTCGAAACTTTCTGTCAATGCAAAAATAACATAGAGTACCTACGTGCAAAATAATGAGGTCTGCTTAGGCGTCGTCTGGTCCCGATGTTCACCAAAAATCGACCGGTTAAATTAACCAGTACAACTATTGAGTAGACAAACTACAATAGAAACTCAATTGGAATCAAACCGCAACTGAACGGTAGATTTTGACGTGTTTTCACTTTCTGCCAATGAACAACGGCTCAGTGAACGAATGTCTTCTTTTGTTTGACCATAGAGGTAGCTTTTTAGATAATTGTCTAAATACAATGTATCCGAAACGTAGACGGATTGTAGTAATATAATTACGTTTCAAAAACTAAAAAGAAAACTTCATTAAATAAAATTTGAGCTCATAAAACTACATCCGTATTTAGAACCTTTTTTTAAAATCGGTTGAAAAAGTTTTTATTTAACGCTTTTCGAAATTAAATAATTAAATAAAAAAACGTAAATACAACTGTAAAGTCACAGGAAAACAAAATATCGAAATTTCGTTTACCTGGATGGACATATTTTTTCTAACTATTTTGATTTTATACGGTTGTCTGGTAGAAATCGTAACCACGATAAGACTGCCGATTGCAGGACACTACTAATTTAAGTATATGCACTAAGGCTTAAATTTCTTATTTCCTTTTGTAGTGTTCTCAATAAAGTTTTTTTTATTATTTATTATTATTATTATTTAAAACCCAAATTACTAAACCGATTTTGATGAATTTCTTATGGAACCAATCGGGAAGTGTAACCTTTTACATGAAAAACACGTTTTTCTAATCGGTTCATAAATAACGGATTGAATTTTATTTAAAACCTCTGTAGGGCCAAGCTTCTGCTGAGACGCAGAAGGTTGCGGGTTCGGTTTCCGCAACAGGACAAATGTTTGATCTGCAAGTATTTGTCTCGGGTCTGGGTATTTCCAGATATTAATATGTATATATTTACAACAAAAGTATATAAGTAGTATATCAGTCATGACCCAACACAAGCTCTGCTTACTTTGGGGCCAGATGCTGTGTGAAAATGTCCGGCATTATTTATTAGTATGCTTGTTTGAGTTAATTGTATAAGAAAACAGCGGGTAAACAAACTATCGTTATTGGTAAACTTGGGCTATGTTGCGACATAATACAAGTATGTCATTAAACATTACATATATTCGCGAGATTGCAATTTGCTGAGTATCGCAACAATGAGAATTTATTATTAAGTGTTTATTACTAATCTGCCATAAATATAATATAAAATCATCATCACTACATAGTATAAAACAAAGTCGCTTCTCGCTGTCTGTCTGTCCCTATGTATAGATCTTTAATAATACGCAATTGATTTTGATGAGGTTTATTTTAATAGATAAACTGATTTAAGAGGAAGGTTTATACGTATAATGCAAGCATAATATAGTAGAGAAAAACTGATAATTTCAGAGGTTTCTAATGTGGTGTCGTAAATAAACACATATTTTGCGCTTACATTCCAAACGCTGGCTGAACCCTACGAGATAGATCAAAATAATGTACTACAGTATTGTACACCTTAAAAAGGTCTACAATAAAGTATGCGATGGTATATGTCTATCTCTAAGGGATAACTCACAATAGTATCAGCATTGCACCCGTGCGAAGAAGGGACGGGTCGCTAGTCAAATATAAAGGAGTGATGACATCATTCGAGATGATTATATTTCTTTAATTTATTCGAAGATATCCATGTAAACAGGTAGTACTTTTAGTTACTAGGTAGCTTCCCACGTATTATGAGATTTTGATAATCGATACTACTATCGAATTTTACAAACTAAATCGATTCGGCCACAGAATTGGCCCTAACCTATTCAAGACGTCTTCTTTTCGAAATTGAGGCAAATGCAAAATATTGGGTTGGGCTGGGCTGGCCCTTGGGAGGGATGAAAAGACCAAGAGCAACAGGCTAGCATGGTATGGGCATGAAATGAGAAGGGAAGAATGGCATGTAACTAGGAGAGTGCTTGGTATGAATGTTGATGGATTTACGAGTAGAGGTAGGCAAAAGAAAAGATGGATGGATTGTGTGAAGGATGACATGAGTAAGAATGGATTGAGTGTTGAGATGACGGCTGATAGAGGAGAATGGAAGAAGAACACATGTTGTGCCGACCCCACGTCATGTGGGAAAAGGGCAGGAAGATGATGGGCTGGGAGGGCCCTTATATCTTCGAATAAATAACTCGTTTAATATTGATCGAACTTCATAGAAGTTCTTTTGATCACAGATTATACAAGATCCGATAACAGTCAGTTTAGAAGTATATGTATATTTATTGTAGACTAAATGGCAGCACAGAAAAATTGGAACGCGCTATTGTTGCTGATTAAGAGATAGCGAGCGAGTGTCTCCGTTTCAGCTTAGGCGAACATGCTTTCGTATGGCCGGTGGCTGTCCGTATGTTCTCCTCTACAGGTCGCAATTTTCAACCGATTCTCGTGAAATTTTGTGAGCAGGTTCTATAACTAGGTATATAGTATTTTTTGTCGATTCAGTTATTGAAATTTTTCAAAATAGCGGAGAAATGGAGGTTAAAAACAAAAAAAAAATATTTCAGTAATTTCGATATTCGCGAGGTCTACAGCTCACAGAGCAGCTAGTATTAGTAAGGTATATGTTATGTAGGTTTTTGGCCTTCCTTGGGAACAAATATTGCGGACTTATATTATTAATTTTATTTGAGTTATTTCTGGTTTTATTAATAATTTTAGTGATACATTACAAATTAAACTATAATTATCGGGTCTAAATAATTTGAATACAAGTTTTGAAATTCGAAATAGAATAATCTGTTTATAGATACATACATAAATACGTTTTAAAATATGAAAAATAAACCGACTAATTATATATATCCCTATCTCTACTAATATTATAAATGCGAAATTAACTCTGTCTGTCTCTCTGTCCCGTTTTCACGCCAAAACCGCTGAACCGATTTTGATGAATTTTAGTATAGAGATAGATGAGACCTTGAAAAATGACATAGGCTACTTTTTTGTAAGTAAGGACAGACATACAGACAGACATAGCGAAACTAAAAAGGTTTCATTTGGACTTCGGAACGCTAAAAACGACGTACTGAAATGAAACCTGACACAAATTTCCAGAAAGGTGTGAAAAGTAAAAGTCTATCGTCTCGCGTTCATAAAACGAATTTGAAAATCATTGTGACGTTAGAAAGTATTACATTCAATATTTCAATTCAAGCTTCAAGCCTAAATATTTTTTATGTCTACCTACTTATACCTTCAATACTTTCTTCTAAATGCATCACTTACACTCTCCGATGTTGGTGAGATGAAATGTCTGGTACGAGTCGGTATATTGTGCCCGAGGGCAAAGTTTTATCTTTACTAATATTATAAAGAGAAACGCTGTGATTTTGTACGTCAAATAAACAAGTAATAATAATACCGGACATTTCACACAGCATGAACAGCATCATCTGACCCCAAAGTAAGCAGAACTTGTGTTATGGGTACCACATGACTGATATACTTTTGTTTTCTTAATACATACATATTATACATAGAAACACACAGACCCGAGACAAATACTTGCAGATCAGACAATCACAAGGAGCACATTGAATCGTCTTCTTACATGCTAGTGAACCTAGGTACCGGTTCCTCCTAACCCCAGTTCAAGAATCTGGCAAGAAACTCGTCTGGTCTTAACACTTTTTTGTATGACCCTTGCTAATTTTGTTACGGATGTCGAGTCTAGTTGGAGCAGATTTCACATAAGAGGAAGTGTGAAAGTGGCGCCAGTGAATGAAAAGATGAGGAGCAACAGGCTAGCATGGTATGGGCATGTAATGAGAAGGGAAGAATGGCATGTTACTAGGAGAGAGCTTGGTATAAATGTTGATGGATTTACGAGTAGTCCAAAGAAATGATGGATGGATTGTGTGAAGGATGACATGAGTAAGAAAGGGGTGAGTGTTGAGATGACGGCTGATAGAGGAGAATGGAAGAAGAACACATGTTGTGCCGACCCCACGTAATGTGGGAAAAGGGCAGGAAGATAATGATGATGATGGATGTAGAAGCCAGAATATTGAAAACACATATATCTTTTATAAATATTATACCTTTTTAACTAAAGAGCAGAAAGACCTTAAAACATTTTTTTTTCACACAAAAGTTTATTTGCTGAAGGCACCGGTCCTAAAGACATAGTTACGAGTATAGTATACAAGCCTTGAAAAACGTGTAAATGAGACATTATACCTTAGAAGTGTTTACTGGTAATTTATAATAGATTTATCATAACTTTAATGAATAAATTACTCCGTTCAATCGATAGTTCATAGGATCATATAAATTTTATAGGTACGTTGATGCACGCAGTTAATTTCCATAGCAAAATACCTATTAATGGGTTTTTTTTTATGGTTTCTTTGAATCTTGTTACTGTACTTAATGCATTGAATAATAACCTACCAACTTGACTCATGTATCTTGGGAGATGAGCAGGTAATCGATATGGGATGCTACTTGCGTAGACACACTGGCCGCGTCCCATCTGTCGGGGACTTCCGTTAGAGCTGATGCGGCGGCTGAATTTACCGAGGTCCTCAAAAAGCTCAAATACGCCTGTCTTAATATGGTCTACCTTTTTGAGGGTTTTGGACTCGAGACCCTGGGCCCGTGGGGAACAGGAGCCACCCGCGTTTTCAAATTTTGACACAGATGCCGAGTCGTTGGAGCAGATTCATCCCAAGCTTTTTTGTCATCTAAATAATCTGTTATTTTATAACATGCTTTAAGATATAGTTTCTGTTTTATTAACCGACTTTGAAAAAGAAGGAGGTTCTTAATTCTTCGTATATTTTTTAAATCTATTTTCACCGAAATCGGTTCTTTTTTTGTTTCAAAGGGTATACTGGTCCTACTTAAATTTTATCGCAATCGGTCAAAAGGTTTTTATACTTAAAAAATTGTGTATATCGATGATAATTTTTATATACATGAATTCGGTTTACTTTTTAGTTTTTTAAACGTAATTAGGTACGTTTTTAAATTTGCCAATCGACAAATCTAACTCGTCGAATTCTTAACCGAACTGTTTTAGCTCAGCTCGCTAACCGTAATATTGAGTGCACGTGTTTTGTAACAACCTGTTGTGGCCTAACGACGGAGAATGGTGACTCCAATATTGCCAACTTAGCTTAGTAAAGTTTATTTGATGTACTTATTAATGTACTTATTTACAGAAATAATTACAGAAATGTACAAAATAAAATACAAAAATATACAGTTCACGTGAAACAGTTGAGCTATCTAAGGACCGTTTAAAACGATCTACAGATAGCTCAACTGATCCAGATCACTCCCAGAGGGCAGCGTTCCCGAGACACTGGCGGCATTACCACGTTGAATGGCAATGCTAATACGCTGAGCCAGATAGGAGCCAGCTCTTGGGTCATGCAACGTGTCTACCAGACGCCGTAATAATAATTATTATTTTCTTTCTTATCATGTCACAAGTTATTTCCAACCAGTGTGGTGAAAGGATTAAAGTGCGCCTCAGAGGCTCCTTTCGTGCACTTAGGTAAGCCTTAATGTAAGATCTCGACCTTGCCGACAGGACCCGCAGGAAAGAAAAAAATCTTTTTTTCGTTTAGAAGGGTATACTTCCCAGGTGTTCCCATTTAAATTTTATCGATATCGGTCGAGCTGAAAAATGTACAAAAATCTAAAAATTGTATACATCGATGATGTTTTCGTTTACTCCGATACCTCGCTGTCTCATTGGAGCAGTGCGTTTAATTGGCCTACCCATATTATATATATACAAAATACTTCTACTTTCCACTAAAAATGTATTATAGGCTCAAATTTCATTCAATGAATTCGATTTTCTTTTTAGTTTTTAAAACGTAATTATTAGAAAATGACGTTTTATCCGTGTTTTATAGCGAGCAAAGCTCGGTCATCCAGGTACTTTAAATAATGTTTCAGTATTTGCCATGGCTATTATACGTACCCACTTAATTAAACAAAACCGCAAACACGAGCAAACTATCGAATGCCATTTCTCAAACAATATGATTGTTTTCAGGTCATTGTTCTCAATAAATCGAAGATGATTGAAAAATTCATTACTGACCTGAATTTCGCGGATTCGATATTGCGAATGTTTAGGGTTCCGTCGGTCTCACGTGTATTTTATAGGTTCTGTAGAGAGATTGGGAAAAATATTTTTCGTTAGAGCTGGTGCGGCGGCTGAATGTGCCGAGGACCTCAAAAGGCACAAATATGACGGTCTTGATAAGTTCTACATATTTAAGCCTTTTGGAATCGAGACCCTGGGCCCGTGGGAAACAGGAGCCCACCGCGTTTTCAGAATTATTTCACGGCGTCTTGTAGATAAATTGCGTGATAAAATGAAATTGAGAATACTCACAACTATTAATCTACTTTCTTGATTGGAACCGACCGATCGCTTCTGATGAGTTTACGTATTTTGCTAATGAACAACAGCTCATCTTACGCTACGTTTACGAAGTCGCCAACGATCTTTTGAATGTGTTTGTTTAATTGACCGAGCGAGCGCGAGTGTCTCCGTTTCAGCTTAGGCTAAAATGCTTTCGTATGTTTGTCCGAATGTGCTCCTCTACAGGTCGCATTTATCAACCGATTCTCGTGAAATTTTGTGAGCAGGTTCTATAACTATTTAGAACTTTTTTGTCGATTACGTTTTTGGTAATTTTTCAAAATGGTGGATGTATTGGCGGGGGCTGAATACATAAAAAAAGATATATTACAGTCATTTGGAAAAATGTTCGCAACGTCTACAGCTCACAGAGCCACTAGTAAATAAATACGTAAATATTGCTGGACAATGCACACAACACCATCTAGCCCCAAACTAAGCACAGCTTGTATTATTGACAACCTCTGTGGCGCATTGGGCTAAGACCTGGCTGATACGCAGAAGGTTGCGGGTTCGATTCCCGCCGCGGGACAAATGTTTGTACGATCTGCAAGTATTTGTCTCGGGTCTGGGTGTTTCTATGTATAATATGTATGTATTTACCAAAAAAAATGTATATAAGTAGTATTCAGTCATGTGGTACCCATAACACAAGCTCTGCTTACTTTGGGGCCAGATGATGCTGTGTGAAATGTCCGGAATTATTTATTTATTTATTTTATTTTATTATTTATGGTGACTACATGACTGATAGAATACTTATATATTTACACGCACGTCTCTTAGTTTAGTTGCAAGTAGCTCTGTCTTCTACGTTAAAGATAGTAGGTCGATTTTCTCCCAGAACAAACATTTCCTCCCAACACACAGGGGTTGGCTCTGTGTCTGGGTGTAATAAAGTATCACTAGTGCCTCTGTGAGCTGTAGACCTTCAGACATTTTTCGAAATGACTGATATATAACTTTTTTTACGTTTTAAACCCTCATATCTCCGCCATTTTGAATAATTTCCAAAAACTTAATTTTACAAAAAAAAATATAGTTATAGAACCTGCTCACAAAATTTCAAGAGTATCGGTTGAGAAATGCGACTTGTAGAGGAGAACATTCGGAAAGACGGCGGACATACGAAAGCATTTTCGCCTAAGCTGAAACGGAGACACTCGCATCGCTCGGTCAATACTTATGTATTTGAAAATATATATGTATTTTATCAGTCATCTGGTCACCATAATACAAGCTATTTTAGAGCTTAGTTTGGAGCTAGATATTTATTTATCTACTAGATGGCACTAGGTATAGGAAAAATTAGAATCATAGCATTTTGGGTGTTTTATACATATCTCGCGAAGCTTAACTTAACCTAATCAAGAGATTTATAATACTAGTGGTCGCCCATTGGTCGAAATTCGACCATAATCAAATTTAATGTATTTTTTATGCATAATTTAATAAAAATATTAGCATTCTGCACTCCTTCTCTTTATAAACTATAAGCGAAATTTCATAATCCGTCCACGAAATATTCGTAAAAAGGGGTACAAAGTTTTTGCTTCACGTATTAATATATAGATTAGATTGAGTTCTTTTTAGTTCAGTTGGTAAAAGGTTTGCCTTCTACGCTGTATTTATCTATTAAAAAAAATATATATTTGTTGTGTATCAGTCATGTGGTACACATAACACAAGCTCTGCTTACTTTGGTAATGGTAATGATTCTGTATGAAAATTCCGGCATTATTTATTATTTATTTATCTAATTAAAAATGTCACCTAGATGATCGAGCTTTGCTCGGTATAAACACGGATAAAATGACGTTTTCTAAAAATGAAACCTAGCTAGGTTTCATTTTTATCGATTCGATCGATCGATTTATCGCCCCTGAAACCCTGCATACTAAATTTCATGAAAATCGTTGGAGCCGTTTCTGTCATTCAGATTATGAATATACATATATAAGAATTACTCGTTTAAAGGTAGAAAGGTGGATAGATATGAGTTTTCTGTCAGTCATCAGGTCACTATAATACAAGCAATGCTTAGTTTATGGCTAGATGAAGTTGTGTTGATGTCTACTAATATTTATTGCACCCGTGTGTACCGCGTTCTACTCGATCTTTTCCATGCCATGCTTATCTGCACAATTATACTAACCACAAGAATTGCGTGAGCTTCTGATTGCTCAGTATGCATGTTAGATCGCATTATGGAATAGGAAATACCTATTTAGACCTACTGACAATGGAAAATCCATTATCAAAGTCGAAGGTTATATTTTTAGGGTTCCGTACCTCGAAAGGAAAAAACGGAACCCTTATAGGATCACTTTGTTGTCCGTCCGTCCATCCGTCTGTCTGTCAAGACACTTTTTCTCAGGAACGCGTGGAGGTATCAAGCTGAAATATATATCAACTACTCAGGTCTACTGTCCCTTAAAGCTGTGAAAAAATAAAACTTCTAAGCCAACGCAATCAAAAGATACAGCCGTTTATGCAAATTTTCGACACTCGCAAGGGAATCAAAACCTACAGGGTACTTCCCGTGAACTCAGAATCTTGAAATTTGGTACGAAGCAAGGTCTTATAGTACTGATAAAGGATAAATTGCGATAACCGTTCATTTATAGTTACATCATATAATAAAAATATTTTTAATAATTTTAAACTTACTACCCCTTTTCTCATGAACGCGTAAAGGTATTAAATTGATATTCATATAAAATACTCAGGTCTATAATACCTTTAAGCTGTAACTTAATCAAAGTTCTATGTCAACGCAATCAAGAGAAACAACAATTTAAGTCGCATATATTCAAACTCGCAACTCGCAAGGGAATCAAAACCTACAGGGTACTTCCTGTGAACTCAGAATCTTGAAATTTGGTACGAAGCAACGTCTAATAACAGATAAAGGATAAATTGCGATAACCGTACATTTTTAGTTACATCATATAATAAAAATATTTTTAATAATTATAAACTTGTTAATTTTAAATTGCAAAAACTGTAAATTTTTTGTTACATCATCCAACTATGACTCGATTGTCGTGATGGGTGAAATTTTACTTATATACCTTATATAGGTTTGTACGGAACACTCGGAGTGCGAGTCCGACTCGCACTTGGCCGTTTTTTTTATATATCCGGACTTTTCACACAGCATCATCTGGCCCCGAAGTAAGCAGAGCTTGTGTTATGATGCTGTGTGAAATGTTCAATTATTGAAGTCAAAACTTCTTTTAGCGTGGTACGCATATTTTTAGATGAGGTTAAAGCTCTGGATTCGCGACACCGTTACCGTCTGGGGCGAGACGCAGCCGGCTGCCGCACTCGCCCCATTTGATTATAAACCTTAATTTACATGTCTACTTTTGTAGTCTACTTTTGTATGAAGAAGTTTACTGAGTTAGGTTCTTTGATATACTATTTACATTCTGAACAAAAAATATTGCATCATCTGTGTTCGTTCAGTATTTGATTGGCAGTCGCCATAATTACTGATTTTGAAGTGATTTATTAGTTATTACTAAACTCTAACGCGCCAAAATAAGTTTTCACTTCTGTCGGCACTCCCGGAATGCAACTCGATTTTTTTATTTATTATTACCTAACTACTTACATATATACATTCCTACCATATCCTATTATAAATTCTAAAGTGACGAGTGTTTGTTGGACGGGTCTGGGTGTTAAAGAAATATATAAGTAGTTTTCAGTCACGTGGTACCCATAACACAAGCTCAGCTTACTTGGGGGCCAGATGATGTTGTATGAAATGTCCGGGATTATTTATATATTTAATTATACCATACCATAATTAATTAATAATTAATGTATTTTTATGCATAATTAAAAAAAAAATCTGCATTCTGCACTCCTTCTCTATATAAACTATAAGTATGCGAAATTTCATACTCCCCCGTACGCGCAATTTTCGTAAGGGGTACAAAGATTTTGCTTCAAGTATTATTAGGTTAGGGAAAAAGTCTTTTCGCATTATAGTATGTATGAACTTGTAATAAAATCTCTTTGGCTATACTATTTGTATCTGGCTGGTTTTGGTATCATTAAAAGTTTAAATTTTAAAGAACATAATTCCAAATTCAAATTAGTTAAATGTGTCATTTTTAACGGTCAAATTTCATTCAAAAAAGTCGGTTTTCTTTTTAGCTTTTAAAATGTAATTACGCATCATACCCACCATTCGTTTATAATTATCTCCATTTTATCCCAAGTTTTCAACTTCTTAAAAGGAGGAGGTTCTCAATTCATCGGAATATTTTTTTTATGTGTTCACCGATTACTCAAAGACGCCGAACCGACTTAGAAATTTCATTTTTTGTTTCAAAGGGTATACTTCCCATTTCAATTTTAACGAAATTGATCGCGCGGTTTTTAAATAACCAACAAAAATAAAAAAATTGTATATATGGATGATATTTTTAATTAAGTAGGTACATTAAGTCGGTTGTCTTTTTAGTTTTTAAAAAGTATTTACTAGGGTTAAGCTCGCCTGTTTACCTGTCATATGATAATTTATATATCAAAATATTTTCAATAAATAAATTAAGAATAAACATACAAAAAAGACAGACACTTAAAAATTTATAATATTAGTACCTATTAGTAATAATTAATACTTTTAAGGATTAAACGCAGGTTTTGTTAACTAAGTTGTTATTAATAAATTATAACGATATCTCTAACCAGCGCTCAATAGACGAGATGTTAAGGACCCATTAATTGATTCTACCTTGAACTGCTTTAGATTGTGACAAGGAGGTATAATAAATTGATGTGGTTATTTAAGAGTATGATTTAGACTGTGATCGGCGCTACTTCTTCTTCTTCTTCTTAACAAGTGTTAAGTGGGGGTGATTCGAGACATCTCTGGACTAGTTTTTGCTTTCGTTTTTTTCGTTCATCGTTAATGGCATAATAACAGTTACAAATGGTATGTCACAAAATTGTATGTTGTCGTTCGTCATTTGTTATCACTACATAGTATAAAACAAAGTCGCTTCCCGCTGTCTGTCTGTCCTTATGTATGCTTAGATCTTTAAAACTACGCAACGGATTTTGATGCGGTTTTTTTAATAGATAGAGTGATTCAAGATGAAGGTTTATATGTATAATACATTAATAATATAGTAGAGAAACACTGATTATTTTAGAGGTTTCTAATCAAATTAGACATTCTGTAATTTAGTAAAAGCATTGCACCCGTGCGAAGCCGGGGCGTGTCGATAGTTTTATATAAAATGGTGTCTTTCACATAAAATAATTATAAGTACGGTTAATTTTGCTCAATTTACAAATTTTTATTAGACTTATTCAAACCCGAGTCAATTACTATAGCTCCATTTAAATAAAAACACCAAGATTACTAATAAAACCGGAAATAACTCGAGATATATAAATAATATAAGAGTGTAATATTAGCTTCGCAAGACTGCCAAAGATATATTATTTTTATTTTCAGTAAATTATCATATTTCTGTTAGTAAAAAAAAACTTTTATTGAATAGATTTTTCTAGTATTTTCAGCAGTTGAATAAATCAACACCAAAAATTGGGAAATATAATTTTGAGTAATTATAATGTGAAGTGTGTATGCGAAAACATTATTAGAAATACACACGAGACACCGACTTAACAACACAATCCCTTAACCGGAATTAACCATTACGAAATCTCAAACGTGTTTCGAAACATTATTCTTCGACAAAAACCCAATCGGATTACTACATCCATGTAACAAGTTGTTTAGAGTTAGTAAACAGGACCCAAGTCGGTCAATAGCATAATAATATTTTATATATTATGTTATATTATATATTTGTAATCTGCAAGTATTTGTCTCGGGTCTGGGTGTTTCTATGTATAATATGTATGTATTTACAAAAAAAGTTAATTGCGAGTACCATAACTAGAATAACATATTCAACAAAACACAACTTTTTAGTTTGTTATAATTTAAAGTACATAATACCCATGTGTATCTAGCATTTAGTAGCCCAAAGTTTAATAGTACATTGTACACATAAGCGAGAAAGTGCCCAATTCCTATCGAGTGTGTCATTTGCCTTAAAACACACTAGGTAGGAATCGGACTTTTTTGAGTGATACCTACATAGTGCTAGACGACATTCTGTAGAATTAGTAAAATTACCAATCCCACATTCAAAATTCGAAGAAATTCCCGTTCATGCCTTTATTACTTGGGTTCTTGTTTCAAAATATTGTTCGGAAATCGGAAGAGGAATAAATCATTTGGCGGACTTGGAGTAAAAACTTTTTGTCGTTTGATCTATAATGAAAATAACCATAGCTACCGGCTGATCTATAAAAAAATTAAAAAAAACACGTTAGAAATGGATTTCCATACACTTTTATCTCCGGCTAAACGCGTTAGAAATGAAATTCCATAGACTTTTCCATCCCGCATTTTAGTAGGCCTGAAATTATGTACTTTCTAAGTTATATTTGGAAAAGGAATGGGCAAGTTTCTCAGTAGGTGTGGTATAAATTTGTTATTAAAATCGCTCTGATAGTGGAAGATAATTAATGTTTAAAAAAATTTGGCTCACTTATTACATTTGCCCTTGTATACTGGGCTAATATAATAATGCTTAATTACTTAGGGCTGTAGAAAGTTTTAAATCAAGGGGTGATAGCAAAACAATGCGAAAAAAGGAATTAACTTTTGGTATTTATTTCAAGGAGATAACGTGAAAACTTACAAAGATAAGAACTTTTTCTTACAGACTACACAACTATTCAGTTTGTATACCAGTTTTCTTTAAAATAGTATTATTATTTAAAATAAATCATCGACACATTTCTATTACTTTTACCCCGCTATTGCAATTACCCCCTTTGGCTATAAGTAGTATATCCATCATGTGGTATCCACAACACAAGCTCTGCTTACTTTGGGGTCAGATGATGTTGTGTGATATGTCCGGCATTTTTATTATTTTTATACTACGAGTGCTAAAAAGTATCTTTGTTCTTTTTTTAGGGTTCCTTACCTCAAATGAAAAAAGGAACCCTTATAGAGTAACGTTATTATCCGTCTGTCTATATGTCAAGACTCTTTTGAACCGACTTTTGATAACTCCCCAATTATAAACCGATTAGCAAAATTTTTTTGGTTCTAAATTATTTATCCCGGGTTGGTGACCTAGCTGAGAAAAATGTAACGCGTTACGTTACGAAACCTTCGACTTTAATAAAAAAAACCGACAGTAATCAGGGTGTGATGCTTGTATGTAATTATATAATTATGTGAATGCGTGTGTGTGACATGTCATAAAATAATAATGTCTTACATGACATTATTATTTTATATGTAGGTAAGTATATAAATATAAATACTATATATTTACTCAATACATTTAAATTAAACATGACACTAGTTGACATCTCTCAGCACCCTACCTACCTCACGCCTAAAAACATTCTTACTAATTTTCGTATTTCGTGATTTCTTAGAAACTTGGTTTGGATACTTAAAATGCAAAATAAATGGATACGTCTTTCAGGATTTTTCAAAATAATCCCTCATAAAGGAGTAAAATGAAGAGTGAATGTTTGTACAGAAACTTTTTAATGGGTGGTCCGGGTCAGGTGGTTTGAAACTTATCAATAAAATTTGGCTACAATTCCTTTAAAAATGCGGATGAAGTCGCGAGCAACATATGATATCTACATATATATTTACTAGCAAATATGTATGTTTATCAGATAAAAGATAAATTTTCCAAGCACATGTGACTTCGCAAGGTTTCCGAAGTCAAAAAAAGTCTGACTAGTCGATAGGTCTAGAATTCTCTAGAATTTAGAACTCTACACTATCTAGTTATCAAAACAAAATGATTTAAAAATCTGTCTTTTCGTTAGTCAATTTATTTATATTTAAAAATTAGAACGGTCTAGTACAATTTACACTAATTAATTAGATTTCAGATGTCAACTATTTTAACATATTTTATATAAAGAATTAGTCATATAATTGAGTTCTTCTTTTCGCGTCACTAGTTATTTCTAACTAGTGTGGTGAAAGGATTAAAGTGCGCTTCAGAGGCTCCTTTCGTGCACTTAGGTAAGCCTTAATGTAAGCTCTCGACCTTGCCGACAGGGCCCGCAAAATAATTGAATAAATAATAAATTCCAAAATAAAGCAAAAATACACGTTACAAAATCAATGATAAGGTAAATAAAAAAAATAGTTGTAAAATAATAAGCTAGTAATAAACAAAATCAAAATCAAAACAATCAAAATCAAGTCAAGCTTAACCTTCGTAGTAGGTACCCTTGTACTGAACTACCCGTGTTGTATAATTTTAATTGGCCTCTGTGGCGCAGTGGACTAAGGTCCGGCTGAGACGCAGAAAGTTGCGGGTTCGATTCCCGCCGCGAGTCAAATGTTTGTATGATCTGCAAGTATTTGTCTCTGGTCTGGGTGTTTCTATGTAAAATATGTATGCATTTATTAAAAAAACTCGTCTGGTCCTAAAATTTTTTTGTATGAACCGTACTGATTTTATTATGGATGCCGAGTCGAGTTGGAGCAGATTCATCCCAAGCTTTTTTGTCATTTAAATAATCAGATATTTTATAATATGCTTTAATAGGCAGTTTCTGTTTTATTATGTTTTAAATTTACCAACCAAGTACTTACATAGGTAAAAACAAATATTATGAAATATTTACAGAATTACAATAATATAAAATACACGTGAAAACAGTTATGCTATCGAAGGACCGTTTAAAACGATCTATAGATCCTCTGATCCAGAAATTATTCCCAGAAGTTGGTCTTGGGTTCGAACTAAAGTATATATCTGTCAAACATGAATGTACAAGTAAAACATCATAAGTATCTTTTTTACCCGCTAATAAGGTGGTTATCTGTAAGTGGAAACTTGTAATTGGCCATCAGCAAACACGTACCTCATAATAGGTGCATGTTACATAGTTTTTCTATTTATTTAACCTAGCTGTAAGTTTTTCAAAATAAAAAATAAAATAAAATAAAATCTGTTCGTTAATTGAAGGAATAAATTAATAAAAGTGATATAGTCATTTCAAGTTTTATGATTTAAATAGCTGTCCCGTTCGCGACGTCAACCGCGCGTCAAAAAATATATATCTAGTTGTAAATATAAACCATTCTCGAATCCACTTAAACACACAAAAATCATAAAAATAGGTCCAATCGTTTAGGAGTTTAATTACAAACACGCACAGAAGATTTATATTACATTAAGATTTTGATACAATATCTAAAATGTTAAATCATCATCATCATCTCAAAGTTGACGTCGTTTTAACTTGCAGTTTACACTAATAAATAAATAATAAATATATATTGGTGGACAATGCACACAACACCATTTAGTCTCAATCTAAGCATAGTTTGTAATATGGTGACTAGATGACTGATAGAATACTTATATATTATTAAAACATACATGAGATACTTTATAACATCCAGACACAGAACAAGCATCGATGTTCATCACACAAATGTGTTTCCTGGGAGGGAATCGAACCCTCAACCTACAGCCCAGAAGGCAGAGCAACTACAAACTGAGTTGACAGGGTAATAGGCAGAAAGCAAGCTAATTAAAACATTACCCGTTGAACTTTTTTAAGAATACCTTATTTGAATGTTTTCTGATAAAAAAAAGCGATTATCATTTGATCATGGAATCGCGAGACCTATTTACATTACGACCGTAATTTTTTTATTAAATCTTTGGTAATATTTATTACAGAAACCTGCAAAACTCTTCGACAATTTAGACTTATTGTATAGTGACTGACTGACTGACTGATTCATCATCACTGAGCCGAAACAGCTGAATCTAGAAAGCTGTTATTTGGAAGGTAGCTTCCTTGTACAGCAAATACACCCACTGAGGCGGGATTGAAATGGCGGGGTGAAAACGAATGTACGCCCCAAAGTAAGCAGAGCTTGTGTTATGGGTACCACAACACTGATATAACTACTTATATACTTTTTTTTTGTAAATACACAGACTTTACACATAGAAACACCCATACCCGAGACAATGATAATGATATCTCTTAAACAGTAATTGAGTTTATAGCGGCTTCGGAATTCAGAAATATGTAGTTTTGTGGTTTTTAATCTACTTATAAACTACTAAAAACGTTCAGAATTAGCTGTAAATTTTTCATTACCACATTATTAAGTCAAATTTATACCAAAATAAACGTTAGTTCAGAAGAAATGAATTTTTGTAACAGTTTTGAATAATAAATTATATAACTTTATATAAACGTTATTACAACTGCACAAAATGCTACATAAATTACATAATGTATATTATAAAAATCGGACATTTCACACAGCGTCATCTAGCCCCAGTAAGCAGAGCTTATGTTATGGGTACTACATGACTAATATACAACTTATATACTTTTTGTAAATACATACATATTATACATCGAAAACGCCCAGACCTGAGACAAATACTTGCAGATCATACAAACTTTGTCCCGCGGGGGGAAACGAACTCGCACCTTTTGCGTCGAAAAGCAGACTCAACTAGCTCTGCAGAAGAAAATGGCTGGAAAAACTAGTGATGAACAAGATGAAGAAGAAAATTCTAAGTCACTAGCAGCTACAATGAGTAGTCTGGAGAAAAATGAAGAAATCGCAGAAGAATACAAATGAAAACAGGCTTCAAATTCAGACACACTTAACTCCCGAGAGAACCCCTCCATCAGAACATAAGTCGTCCAAAAGCAACCTTAGATCCACTTCTTCTGGGTCCATTAAAAACCTACAAGTGCAAGCAGCTAATTGGAGGATGGAAACTCTCGTACGCGAATCGGGTCTTCGCTCCTGCGCCAGAGGTCGTCAATAAGAAGAAGCAGCATACACGGCCTTAGCCCGACACTTGAACCTAGAATTTCTTAATCCGAGATTTACCTAACAAGTCTTGCAATACCTATAGCTTACATAACTTAACTCACCTACTGACACACAGACATGCTTCTTGCTTCCTAGTGAGCTTTAAAACAAGATCTTATTACTGAGAGCGTTGGTGGTGTAGCGGTAATTTCCGCTCATAAGATCGCGAGTCGAACCTGCAGGGTAATTACGTAAAAGTATCTAACAATAGCAACACGATAACAATATCTGCGAAATAAATGATAAATAAATATTGCTGGACAATGCACACAACACCATCTAGCCCCGAACAAGAAAGCTTGTAATAAGGTGACTAGATGACTGATAGAATACTTATATATTTTTTAATACATATGATATTTTATAACACCCATACACAGAACAAACACCCAAGTTCGTCACACAAATGTTTATCCTGGGAGGGAATCGAACCCTCAACCTACAACGCAAAAGGCAGAGCTACTACCATCTGAGCTGACAGGCCAGTCAATCAATCGCAAGTTGTAAAAACACCGCTGAATATTACTTGCCTGGTGCCTAGAGACGAAACTATACTTCTTTATCTTCTCGTATCACTAGTGAGCGCCTCAGAGGTCTTTAAACTTTGTAGGTTCTACGAGATCTCGGTTTCCTCACAATGTTTTTATGCACCGTTTGAGAGTACTGTGGCGCAGTGGGCCAAGGTCCGGCTGAAACGCAGAAGGAGTTCCATTCCCGCCGCGAAACAAATGTTTGTATAATCTGCAAGTATTTGTCTCAGGTCTGGGTTTCTATGTATATGTAAATATTAACAAAAAAAATGTATATAAGTAGTATATCAGTCATGTGGTAGCCATAACTCAAGCTCTGCTTACTTTGGGGCCAGATGATGTTATGTGAAATGTCCGGTATTATTATTATTATTATTACTGGTATAGAGCACATTTTTCGAACAGAAAAATCCATTGGTGTACCCGATTCGAACCTAAGACCTTAGGATCTTAAGGCGGGACCACTAGGCTAGCAATTCGCACCTCATTAAACTACGATCATAGCAGAGATATTAAAAAAATTAGCAATAAAAAGTGCGTTTGACAGTAGTGATCGCGCAATTTATGCCTATTGCTAGCTGTCGCAAGTTACGTAATAAGAGGATTCGTATTCTCTCATCTACAACGGTTATCGTTACATTCAATGTCAACGTTTCGACTCCGATTGCGTTTCGATAATTACCCAAAAACCTATAGCTATTTTCAAACAATAGAAAACATTCGACTGGCCTGTCAGCACAGTTGGTAGAAGCTCTGCCTTCTGCGCTGTAGGTTGAGGGTTCGATTCCCTCCCTCACACATATGTGTGACGAACATAAATGTTTGTTCTGTGTCTGGGTGTTATAAAGTATCTTATGTATGTATTAAAAATATATAAGTATTCTATCAGTCATCTGGTCACCATAATACAAGCTATGCTTAGTTTGGGGCTAGATGGTGTTGTGTACTTTGTCCACCAATATTTTTATTATTATTATTATTCAATCGATCGTTGACGACGTCGTTAACGTAGACAGGATTAATAATTACGTTTTAAAAACTAAAAAGAAAACCGACTTTATACAGAAATACGAAATTTCGTTTACTTGGATGACAAAAACCAGCCATTTTGATTTAAAAACCAAACAAAGTTCTGAACCGATTTTGATGAAATCTCTATGGAACTAATCGGAAGGTTTATTCTTTCAGATACAAGAGATCTTTTTAAATCGGTTCATAAATGACGAATTATGAGGTAACAAAGTACAACCGAATTAAGAATCTCCTATTTTTGAAGTCGTTTAATAACATAATGTGAAAGGCGCACATGCTCGTACATCCTTTGTCCACCATCATGGTTTTCAACCGTCAAATTCAGGGCAACGTCACAAACTATTAAAGCACTGAATGCTATACGTAATTATATATTACTAGCTGCTGCCCGCGGCTTCGCACGCATGGTACCTACATAAAAAGTAGCCTATGTCCATCTCCAATGTTCCATCCATCTCTATACCAAAATTTATCGAAATCGGTTCAGCGGTTTAGGCGTGAAAACGTAACAGACAGACAGAGTTACTTTCACATTTATAATATTATATAGATATTTTGAAGGAAAACTAACAATGTAATTTTGAACAATCCCGTACATCGATATACGTAATGGTCATGCAAGTATGTAAACACAAGCCATTTATTTTTTGTAAAATATATATAACTAGCTGACCCGTGCCCACTTTTTCGGCGGTTACAATTTCACAAAAAATATTAAAGTAGGTACTAATATCACTATTAAAAAAAAGATAGCTATTCAAATTATTGTAATAATAACAGATATTAACAAAGTTACGTCCCCGTTCCCGTTGTTTTTCCGGGATACAAAATAACCTATATCCCAATTCAAGTTACTAACTATATTCATTTAAGTTTCATCCAAATCGGTCCAGCGGTTCTCGAGTTATAAGTGATGTAACTAACACGGCTTTCTTTTATATATATAGATCTTAGTGTTTTTCGGATTTTTTTCTTTACTTATTCTGTGAGGCCTAGCATCTTGCCAAATTTCATTAATATGAATATGAATATAATAATTATAATAATATAAAGTTTATTTTCTCTCAAAAAAAAGGTGTAGGACAATTAACACTACAATAATTGTAAGGACATGTCCTATCACCTGTTTTACGAGAGATTGAATCTAGGTAAACAGGAAATACCGTATAGATTTTGATTTACTGGCGAGCATCAACATATTTTTTGATTGCGTTGGCTTAAAAGCTTTATATTTTCCCAGAGAGACTAGATCTTAATATTAGATAATAATTTCAACTCGATACCTCCACGCAATCCTGAGAAAAACGGTCTTGACATACATTAACTGTCTTGTCAGTTGGTAGTAGTTCTGTCTTCTGCGTGGGTAGTAAGTTCGATTTCCCCCGATTACAAACGTTTGTGTGATGAACATTTGTTTGTTCTGTGACTGGGTGTTATAAAGTATCTTATGTATGTTTTTAAATATATAAGTATTCTATCAGTCATCTGGTCACCATAACTCAAGCTATGCGTAGTTTGAGGATGGTGTTGTGTGTATTGTCCAATATTTATATTTACACAGTACAAATAGACAGAAAACGAAGTGACCGTATATGTGTTCCATTTTTCCCTTTTGTACCTTAAAAGGGAACCCCGTCTACTCGTCTACCCGTCAAGACGGACTTAGAATCCTACCAATAAAAATCTATTTTTTAGGTCTAACGTAAAATTATATTTGCATGTTTTGCCGACTCGGTTCCAAAAACTACAAAACATCTAATTATCTATATACGAGTATAAATATGTGAAGCAAAAAAGCTTTGTACCCCTTTTTACGAAAATTGCGCGGACGGAGAAGGAAATTCTGCACACTTATAGTTTATATAGAGGTGTGCAGAATGCTATTTTTGAAGTGAAAACTTCTTTTAGCGCGGTACGCATATTTTTTGATGAGGTAAAACCTCTGGATTCGCGACACTGTTACCGTCTGGGTAGACGCAGCCGGCTGCCGCGACACAGTTAATAAAAAACTTACCTAAGCCTTACCTAAGTCATTTTAAAAACTACCAGGCAATTCTTCAACATTCTTAGCCCGAAAAGAGCTAAATTATTATGATGTGGTCATTGGACCATTTCGAGGTACCTACTCAACTTTTGCCTTTCACCAAATCAAACTGTGCTAGTACTTATGAACAGTTATGTTGAATTGTAGAGCATCTGGCCAACTCAGAGGGCTGATTATGTATTTTGGAGAGATTCTTAATCGAGGTGTTTCTTTTCGATTCATAGATACAAAAACTAAATGTTTTGTTACACAACTATTAATAATAATAATAATGCCGGACATTTCACACAGCGTCATCTGGCCCCAAACTGGAGCTTGTGTTATGGGTACCCCATGACTGATATACTACTTAAATACTTTTTTTTGTAAATACATACATATTATACATAGAAACACCCAAACTCGAGACAAATACTTGCAGATCATACAAACATTTGTCCCGTGGCGGGAATCGAACCCTCAACCTTCTGCGTCTCAGCCAGACCTTAGCCCACTGCGCCACAGAAGTCGTCAAATTGATTTGTTGGATTTGTCTCCGCCCTGAATACATTTTAAATTATAACTATCATTACATAGTATAAAACAAAGTCACTTCCCGCTGTCTGTCTGTCCCTTTGTATGCTTAGATCTATAAAACTACGCAACGGATTTTGATGCAGTTTTGATGCGGTTTTCAATAGATAGAGTAATTCAAGAGGAAGGTTTATATGTATAAAAATGTATAATATAGTACAAAAATACTGATAATTTTAGAGGTTTCTAATGTGATGTCTTAAATAAACACATTTTTTGCGCTTACTGAGCAAACGCTGGCTGAACCCTACGAGATAGATCAAAATAATGTCCTACAGTATTGTGGACCTTATAAAGGTCTACAAAAAAGTCTGCGATGGTATAGGTATATCTCTTAGGTTATGTTATTCTCTTAGATAACGTTGTATACAAAGTAATTCTGTAGCATATTTAGTATCATTGCAGCCGTGCGAAGCCGGGGCGGGTCGCTAGTTAAAACATAAAACAAACTTACGATTACGATTACGATTAGCCCATTGTGTCCCACTGCTGGGCAAATACCTCCCCTTGATCTCTCCACTCATATCGGTTTTGAGCTGTTTGGACCCAAGCTCTATCAAAGGTATCGAGATCATCTCGCCATCTCTTTTTGGGTCTACCACGGCGCCGTCTCGCTGTCTCAGGGCTCCACTGAGTGAGTGATTTGGGCACAGCTCTTCCGGCATGCGACAGACATGACCAGCCCAGCTCCACTTAAGCTTCACAACGTTTCGAGCTACATCAGCAATTTGGGTTCTAAAGCGCAGAGTTGGGTTTCGTATGCGGTCGGTACACTTAACACTGAGAATGCTCCGCTCCATCGCCCGTTGACAAATCTCGAGTTCTGACTTTTGGATGTTTGTAAGGGATCAAGTTTGTGCTCCATAAGTTAATATGAGGATGTTACGCATATCCATTAGCTTCCGTTTTAATGATAACGGAAAAGTGGCCTTCATAAGATCTTTCGTAGACCAGTAGCTCCTCCATGAATTTTCTGTCCGCCTTGCTATTTCTTGGTTTTGGCGGGACTCGAAAGAGACAAATATCGAAAATAATATAAAAAATAAATAAAGTTGTGACCTCAGTTTGATACAACCTTTGACGATGTTCGGTTTGATAGGTTAAAACAGTCCCCTTTGCCGCCTATCAACATTTGTGTTATATAGAAGCAAAGTCAAGCGAAGTGTTTTAATCCCTACTAATATTTATATGCGAAAGTAACTCAGTCGATTTTGATGAATTTTGGTATAGAGATAAATGGGACCTTGGAGAAGGACATAGGCTATTTTTTAAGTAGGTACCACGCGTGTGAAGCCGCGGGCAGAAATAGAAATAGAAATAGAAAAGTTTTTATTTGCAACAACACAGACAAAAATACAATAAAAATATATACAAAATGAATGGTTGCCGCAAAATGGACCCTAACTCAGCATATGCTGATTGCAGTGTCAACAACCCGCGCTGGTCTTCCGTTAGGACCAATTCTGTTTAGCGAACATGAAACGATAATTACATTATAAATAAACAAAAAATAAATAGACAAAGTTACATAACAGAAAATAAAATAAACACAAAATAAACAGATATGGACCATTACACACAGCCATCTAGCCCCAAACCAGGCAAAACAGTCACAGAATTAGTACTTTGGGAACCAAAAGGCTAATATAACATATTTAGTACCTACTTATAACAGTACTTATAGATACCAGTATATGTACTATATAGCAGCAGCTAGATATAGGTATATTTTTTTAAACGTCAAACGCGCAGACGAAGTCTTGAACGGGGCAGCATGTATAACGAATTTACTGATTTACGAGCTAAGTTACTTCAAGAAATGACAAATTAAGGAACCGTCAACCATTTTCTTCTTCGTTAATTCGTTTGACGACCTCTGTAGCGCAGTGGGCTTAGGTCCGGCTGAGACGCAAAAGGTTGCGGGTTCCATTCCCGCCGTGAGACAAATGTTTGTATGATCTGCAAGTATTTGTCTCGGGTCTGGGTGTTTCTATGTATAATATGTATATATTTACGAAAAAAAAAAGTATATAAGTATATCAGTCATGTGGTACCCATAACACAAGCTCTGCTTTGGGGCCAGATGATGTTGTGTGAAATGTCCAGGATTATTTATTTACTTATTTATTTAATGGCAGAGTGACCGTTAGGGCACTCTGGTTAACTTCTTCCTCTTATCGTGTCACTAGTTATTTCTTACCAGTGTGGCGAAAGGATTAAAGTGCGCTTCAGAGGCTCCTTTCGTGCCTTAATGTAAGCTCTCGACTTTGTCGACAGGACCCGCAGGAAAGATGAATCAGTACATGCGGTGTCGGTTCGGTTGCAGCATAACGGCTGGCACCGAGCCGGGCTTGTTTCAAGTTTTCCTTCTCTATTGCTAGCTCTTCTGTTAGTCAGCAAGGGGACTAATCCCCAATAATTTGAAGACTATCGCAGTCGTCTCCATCTGGTTAACTATTACTATAAAAGTATGATTTTGAGCGAGTCACCTCGATCGAGACTACCAGACGAAACGAGTAAAAACTGATTCTCTCACTCGTACTTACGCCTTTTGCCCCAAAGTAAGCAGAGCTTGTGTTATGGGTACTACAGGTCTGATATACTACTTTATAAGGTCCGGCTGTGACGCAAAAGGTTGCGGGTTCGATTCCCGCCTCGGGACAAATGTTTGTATGATCTGCAAGTATTTGTCTCGGGTCTGGGTGTTTCTATGTATAATATGTATGTATTTACAAAAAAAGAAGTATATCAATCATGTGGTACCCATAACACAAGCTCTGCTTACTTTGGGGCTAGATGATGCTGTGTGAAATGTCCGGGATTATTATTATTATTATTATTATTATTATTATTATTCTGATTACGAAACTTGGAATAAACCAATTTTTTTGAAAACGAAGTTTTTATTCAAGAATTAACTACGATTGTATTGATAATCCATCTCTTATTTTAGATACATAATGACATTATTTTGGTAATTCATACCTGGCGACACTTTTTATTTATCTGAGAATGAAAATATTTCGTGGCTATAGATCTATTAATTAGATTATTACAAGTTGATGACATACATAAACTTTGCTGACAAATATATAATTACATTCTAAAATAATCTCCTACATAGATATATTATTTTATGAACACAAAACAAATGATAAACATACTGCAGTCAGCGGTATTGTAAACTGGTACAGAGTAATGTTACGTAGGTACTTTTCTAGTTTTTATGTATAACTAGCTGGTGCCCGCAACTTCGTCTGCGCAGGATTAGTACTTCGTGTACGCGCACGCCAGAATAGCTTGCAGATAGCAGATTTTTTCCATTTACTTGACACTTATCATTATATTTTGAAAAATTCACACAATAACTTTATAAATAAAAGCCTATGTGTTATTCTGATGTATAAGCTATATTATTGTAAAGTTTCATTAAAATACATTCAGTAGTTTTTGCGAGAAAGAGTAACAAACATACATACAAACATTCGCGTTTATAATATTAGTAAGAATTATTTAATTAAGAAATTGTGCAAGCGTTCTTTAATTCAGTAGATTTCCAATTTAAGGTTAATAGGGTAGCATTGTGCTCGATTATTGTCATAAATTTATTGTTTACTGGCTTAGTTATAATTACGTTTTATAAACTAAAAAGACAACCGACTTCATTGAATATATGTTTTTTTAGTAAAAGAAAGTAGATGTATTTTGTTTATTTTAATGGGTAGGCCAAAGGTTTCGGAGTAAACGAAAGTATCATAGGCGCTTATTGAATAATAACTTCAGCCCGCGGCTTCGCACGCATATACAAAAAAAGTAGCCTATATCCGATCCTAAGATACAATCTATATCCATACCAAATTTGATTGATGCAAAAAAAAAGTTCTGTTGATCCGATCGCTACTAAACTTTACAGGATCGCTAGGCTAATCCGATTTCCTAAAAATTTCATCGAAATCGGTTCAGCCCTTTCAGAGTCTATAGGGATCATACATACACACATCGCCTTTTATATATAGGTACATATTCACACAAAGAACCAAAAGATAGGTAGTTGATTTTGAGCGAGTCACCTCGATCGATCCAAGATACACCTCAATTGGGAAACTGTCAAAAACTCATGATCAACTCTCAGTAAAGTCAACAAATTCATATCTCAGACTCCAACTCAAATATTTTTATTCAATACAATCCAAGGGTAACTTTTAAACGTCTTACATACCATACGAATTTAGGTACCAAGTCCTCCTACATTTTATATTTGTAGGAAAGAAGAATCAGTACATTCGGTGTCGGTTTGGTTGCAGGTGCATAACGGTTGGCACCGAGCCGGCCTTGTTTCTAGTTTTTCTTTTCTAACACACAAACAAAGAATGAACTATATCAGCTTGTCCCAATACAATAAAAATAACTAGCAATTAAATATAATTATATCCCTTATATGCAAAATAAATATAAATAGAGTTTAGCTTAACAGGAAACGGAAAAACTTTTATAATGTTTTAAATAACACCACTTTGATTAAAACACACACATTCATAGATTGAATTTATATTAGTATAGATAGCGATCTCTTCATCGCTTCTGCACACCTGGTACTTCAGCTTTACAATCAAGATAAAGCAAGTAGGTAGACACCTACCTACTTGCTTTAAGTAGTTTAAACTTTAATTCGTGTCCTCTTATAGCGTAAACACAAGGTTTGTCTTGGGAAGAACTGCAATCTATGACGCCGAAGATAGACTCTCCCTACTCATCTGAGAGGCCAGTACATACAACACATGTGTATCTATGTATCCTTTACATTTCTTAATAGGTAGCTTATGACCTATGTCAACGTCACTATGTGACAAAGTCAAAGTCAACGTATATTTATTGCAACATTACATGTTTAAAAGCTTTTACTACAACTAGTATAGATTCAATGTAATCTACCCTTTATGGGCGTGTAATTACTTATAGGTTACAATAATAATAGAAATAATAATAATTTATAATAATAAAATAATAAGGATGAATGAAATATTGCATGATAAACATTGATACTTATGTCATACTAATAATAACAAAATATGAAATCAAGAAAAAATAAAACGGCAATAGAACAAAACGAAAGTACAGAAAATTAAATTAAATTAAACTTATACACATGTCACATACATTATTTATTTTTCATTAGTATTATAATATAAATGACTGTATTATTGTTAAAAATGCATGTCCTCATGTTGCTCTGCCCTCAGACAGTTAATCGACAGATTTGAAATGTATAAACTCTCTTTTATTAGTTTTTCGTAGTTAAAAGATAGATCATGCAAAAAAAGCGGCCAAGTGCGAGTCGGACTCGGGCACCGAGGGTTCCTAAAAACTTGTAGATATATAAGTAAAAGTTCACCCATCACGACAATCGAGTCATAAATAAATAAATAATCCCGGACATTTCACACAACATCATCTGGCCCCAAAGTAAGCAGAGCTTGTGTTATGGGTACCACATGACTGATATACTACTTATATACTTTTTTTTTTTTGTAAATACATACATATTATACATAGAAACACCCAGACCCGAGACAAATACTTGCATATCGTACAAACATTTGTCCCGCGGCGGGAATCGAACCCGCAACCTTTTGCGTCTCAGCAGGGTCTTAGCCAACTGCGCCACAGAGGTCGTCATAGTTATGGTATTTTTATTGCAAATCCATCTAAAAATTCACGGTTTTCGCAATTTTTCCTTCATCTGTGCTATAAGACGTTGCTTCGTACTAGATTCAAGATTCTGAGTTCACGGGAAGTACCCTGTAGGTTTCGACAGTAGACTTATTTGAGTATTTGATATAAATTTCAGCTTAATACCTCCACGCGTTCTTGAGAAAAAGGGTCTTGGCAGACAGACGGACGGACGGACAACAAAGTGATCCTATAAGGTTTCGGTTTTTTCCTTTCGAGGTACGGAACCCTAAATTATGTGTTATAACTAAAAATTTAAGGTTTTTGGAATTTTTCCTTTATATGTGCTATAAAACATTGCTTCATGTCAAATTTCAAGATTCTAGGCCGACTGGAAGTACCCTTTAGGTTTTGATTCCCTTGCGAGTAGTTGCGAGTTTGAAAATATGCGACTTAAATTGCTGTTTCTTTTGATTGCGTTGACATAGAAGTTTTATTTTGTTACAGCTTAAAGGTATTATAGACCTGAGTATTTGATATGAATTTCAATTTTCACGCGTTCAAGAGGAAAGGGGTAGTAAGTTTAAAATTATTAAAAATATTTTTATTATATGATGTAATTAATAAAATACGGATTTCACAATTTTCCCCTTATATCTGTGCTATAAGACGTTGCTTCGTACCAAATTTCAAGATTCTGAGTTCACGGGAAGTACCCTGTAGGTTTCGATTCCTTTGCGAGTGTCGGAAATTTGCGGAAATTTGCGGCAAAACCGGCTGTATCTTTTGAGTGCGTTGACTTAGAAGTTTGATTTTTTCACAGCTTTAAGGGACAGTAGACCTGAGTATTCTATATAAATTTCAGCTTGATACCTCTACGCGTTTCTGTGAAAAAGGGTCTTGGATCAGACGGACGGACGGACAACAAAGTGATCCTATAAAGGTTTCGTTTTTTCCTTTCGAGGTACGGAACCCTAAAAACGCTAGAACCAGGAGTTTCTTGCCAGTTCTTATCGGGCTTGGGTTAGGAGGAATTGGCACCTAAATTCACCTAGTAAATAAGACGTTTCAAAGTGATCCTTGTGTATTGAATAAAATATCTTTTGATTTTGACAACAAAAACATAGTAATAATATACGTTTTAAAAACAAAAAGAAACCGAAAAAGAAACTTCTACCGTTTTTACCATAGGTTTGTATATGCTCCGTATAATCTGCTCCATCTCGACTCAACATCCGTAGTAACATAATTACGTTTTAAAAACTAAAAAAAAAACGAAAACGTTGAATGTAATTTGAGCCCATAAAAATACGAATTAAGAACCTCCTCCTGTTTTTAAAGTCTGTTATAAACAGTTTTAATTTTATGCTTTTTAATACATTATAATTTTTTGAAATTCGTAAAAACCGCTGGAAAGTCATAGAAAAGCAAAATATAGAAATTTCTTTCATAAATGACGGAGTTATGAGGTAACAAACATAAAAAAAAAGAATTGAGAACCTATTCCTTGTTTTAAATTCGGTTAAAAATGCGAAATTTCGTTGACTTGGATGAAATTTTTCCAGCTTTTTTTATTAAAAAACCAAACTTACCTAACCGATTTTGATAAAATGTCTATTAATATACCAATCAAAAGGATATCCTTTTGAGAACCTGCTCCTTTTTTTGAAGGTGGTTTAAACAATCTCCTGATTGTAACACACATTTTGTGAGTTTGCCCTTTTTTTAATAATAATAATACCGGACATTTCACCCAGCATCATCTGGCCCCAAAGTAAGCAGAGCTTGTGTTATGGGTACCACATGACTGATATTCAACTTATATACATTTTTTTAAATACATACATATTATACATAGAAATACCCAGACCCGAGACAAATACTTGCAGATCATACAAACATTTGTTAATGGTGTAACACTATTTCGAATGTTGTTAAATGTACACATCCTGTTGCAGCCGACATCTTAAAAAGAAGTGAAAAAAAGTGTTGCACCCTCTCAAAGCGTACATATTCACACTTGTATGACAAATGATACGTTTTTTTGCAAAAGAGAACTAGCTAGCCACCCTAGGAAAACCTGTGTTGTGGGTACAACACAGGGTTTCCTAGGGTGGGAGCTAGGGCACTGTAGTATTGTTATAAGGTAAGTTATTATACCTAATTATATAAATATCTACACAATAGCATTAATCCTTATGTTTATAACTTACTTGTTTACTTGTTTTGTATCTAATTTGTAAAAATTGTTACATACCCTCTTTTGTACCAACAGAAATTAAAATACTTTACACCTTACTAGCTCTCCCGTTCGAGACTTTGTCCGCGTGTTTTATATATATATCACATTATAACACTTGACATGACTTTGCTTCTATATAACACAATCACACCCACCACCCATTTAAAAGTTTTCATACAAACATTCACACCCCATTTTACTCCTTTATGAGGGTTATTTTGAAAAATCCTGAAACACGTCTCCATTATGTTGCATTTTAAGTATCCAAAGTTTCTAAGAAATCACACCAACCCGTTAAAAAGTTCCCATACAAACTGTTTACCACATTTTACCCCTTTGTAAGGGTTATTTTGGAAAATCCGTGTCCATTTATTTTACATTTTATTTATTTAAATCAAGTTTCAAGCAAATCGCACCACGCGTTAAAAAGTTTCAAACATTAGTTTTCACCCTTTTTCACTCTCTTAGAGGTGGAATTTCAAAAAACCCCGCCTGTTTTGGGGGTTTTGCTGTAAAAGGAAGCTACCTTCTAAATTTCAGTTTTCTAGCTTCAGCGGTTTCGGCTCGGCGATGATGAATCAGTCAGTCAGTCAGTCAGGTTAAGCTCTTTTATAGGTATAGATACTTATCCACACACAAGCTCTCGAATTTTTAATATTAGTACGACTTCAAATCTTGCTCGAAAATTCGTTTATAACACAAAACATGTCGCCATTATTCTTGAACCTATTACCAAAATGGTAATTTTACCCAAAATAGGTCACCTTATTCCTAACACGTAGGTAACTTATAAAAGTTAAACCTACGCACGATTTGAATTTCATTACTATGTTATTGGCAAGTATGTGTAGAAAACCTCTTATTATATATTATAATTAGCTGGTGCCCGCGACTTCGTCTGAGCAGGAATTACTTCGTGTAATTTTAACTGTTTGTGCAGCGCACGTCAGAATAGATTGTAGATGGCAGATTTTTTTCCTACTTGACACTTATCGTTATATTTTGGACAATTCACACAATATTTTTATATATTATATCTTATGTGTTATTCTGAGGTATCCCTACTAATATTATAAATGCGAAAATGTCTCTGTGTGTTTGATACGTTTTCACGTCTAAACGGCTGAATGGATCTTGATGAAATTTGGTAGGAATATGTATTGCATTTTGGGGAAGAACATAGGCTACTTTTTGTCTCTAAAAACAACCTTAAAGGGGGTAAAATAGGGGAAGATAGTTTGTTTGGGCAACTCATATTTTATTATGTTAGGGATCTGAAAATTCATATTTAGGCTTTTGGTAAGAAATAAGAAATACTTGTTTCAACCTGTTTTGCAAAATCATCTCTGAAGGGGGTAAAAAAGGGGATTCAACTTATAAGATGTTCTTTAGATGCACAGAATGCATTCCTTACAAAAATAAAAATAATGGTTCTAAGCATACGCGTACGAAGTCGCGGGTAACAGCTAGTAAGCTATACTATTGTATAGTTTCATGAAAATCCATTAGATAGTTTTTACTTGAAAGAGTAACAAACATGCATACATACAAACATTCGCGTTTATAATACTAGTAAAGACTACGAACAAGTCTTTAAGGCCTCTGAGTCTCTGAGACTGAGTTCTCGATAAGGCCTTCATATTTGAGCCTCTATCCCTGTGAGAGACAGGAGCCCATCGCGTTGTCAAAATTATTTCACGGTGTCTGGTAGATACATCACGTGATCCAAGAGCTGGTTCCTATCAGTCCCAGCGTATTAGCATATTCATTGGGTATAATCGCCAGTGCCTTGGAGACGCTCCTCTTTGGCAGTTGAGCTCCGTTGAGCAATCTATGACGACCTCTGTGGCGCAGTGGGCTTAGGTCCGGCAGAGACGCAAAAGTTTGCGGGTTCGATTCCCGCCGCGGGACAAATATTTGTATGATCTGCAAGTATTTGTCTCGGGTCTGGGTGTTTCTATGTATAATATGTATGTCTATACAAAAAAATGTATATAAGTGGTATATCAGTCTTGTGGTACCCATAACACAAGCTCTGCTTACTTTGGGGACAGATGATGCTGTGTGAAATGTCCGGAATTATTATTATCATTATTATCTATGGAACATTTTAAACGGTCCTTAGATAGCTCAACAGTTTTACATGTAATATACAAGTGGCTCTGTGAGCTGTAGACCTCGAAAACATTTTTCGAAATGACTGAAATATAACTTTTTTACGGTTTCAAGCCCCATATCTCCTCCATTTTGAAAAATTTCCAAAAGCTGAATCGACTAAAAAATTATATACAGTTATAAAACCTGCTCACAAAATTTCACGAGAATCGGTTGAGAAATGCGACCTGTAGAGGAGAACATCCGAACAGACCACGCGCCGTTCGGACAGACATACGAAAGCATTTTCGTCTAAGCTGAAACGGAGACACTCGCTTCGCTCGGTCAATAATTGTATTCAAAACGTTATTTCATTAAATCGTTACATTTTGTGTTACAAACACGATTTTTACTCACGTATTTTGTCGATGACACTGTTTCGATTCATCTAACGAATCCCAGGATGAGTTTGATCCGCGGTTTGCTCGTTGTCGCTCGCGTTTGCGAGTGTCTGTGCCTTTATTGACAAAATAATACGTGAGTCCAAATCGTGTTTATCAAAATGTGTAACCTACTCAAGAAATATTTGAAAGTGTAACAAATAATGTTTAAACCGAATTATTAGTGTTATAAATAAGAATGGGCAAGAATTCCTACATAAATCCTACTAATATAATAAATGTGAATGTAAGTTTGTTTGTTACGCTTTCACGCAAAAAATACTTAACCGATCATCATGAAACTTTGTACACATATTCTTGGAGGTATTAGAAGTAACATAGGATAATTTTTATGAAAAAAAAATATTTTTTACGAAAGATATTTATATGGCAAAACAACGTTTGCCGGGTCAGCTAGTATATATATTTCAACTATATTGACATTACTGAAGAGCAACTTTCTAAGCTAGAGCGTTTTCAAAATTACTGTATACGGTTCATATTTGGTTTGCGTAAGTATGACCACTGAATTTCGCAATAAACTCAAGTGGTTGCCAATTCGTTTTTGCCGGAATGATCACATTCTCAACCTTCTTTATAATATTCTATTTTCTCTATCAACTCCTTTTTTAACCGACTTCAATAAAAGGAGGTTACTCAATTCGATTCGTATATTTTATTTTTATGTGTGTTCGCGGATAACTTCGTCGTTTATAAAACGATTTTGATGATTCTTTTTTTGTTGGAAAGGAGTTATCCCAAGGGTAGTACCATGATAAGGAAACCAGGATCTGATGATGGCATCCCAGAGAAATTGAGGGGAACTTTCGAAAATCGTTGTGGCGACTAGTGCGTTTGTTTATTTTTTATTAAAGTATTTTAAAGCACTACTATTTAATGAAGGTCTGGAGTCGATCTGATGATGGAGCCGAAAGACAGTCGAGGGAACTCCTCAACGATTTACAGCAATTACCTGGTGTTTGGGCTTGATTAATTTGTATTGATGAGAACTGTACACCTAGATGGGTTGTGACTCTCATTAGGGGTCTGATGATGAAGACGAAGGACAGTCAAGGGAACTCCTCAACGTTTTACAGTAGCTATCTAGCTACCTTGTGCATATACATGAAATCGGTTATCTTTTTAGTTTTTAAAACGTAATTATATCTTCAAATAACGATTTTAATTTCTACATATATATCGAACCCCCGATCCTTGTGCTCCTCAGATACCAATCAACTCAAAATTCCCGTTCATTCCTAGCTTCTATGGAAAGTCGTTTACAGTGCTGGCTGTCCGCTTGTGGAACGCGTTGCCTGTAGATATCAGAAAGGCCAAGTCTCTCCCCATCTTCAAGAATATGGTCATGAAACATTAATTATCGTGCTGTTATACCTAATTAAAATAAATAATAATTATTAATAAAAATCTTTATTCATTACCTTAGAGCTAAGGGTTACAACAGGTAACATAATATTTATTATTACAGTATAATACTTATTATGTAACTATACTTAGGCAACTGTTTACAATATGCCCGAACTAGGAAAACCTGTGTCTCGGGCTGGATAGGACTAACAATATTAACATAGGTATGTAAATAAACAAAAAAACTGTAAACTTATGTGATAAAATAAAATAAACAAGGTTACAATATAAATGGTGATATAAGTTCACGTAAAAGACAAAACAAAGCGAAAACCTAATTTAAACATAATGGTAGGTAGAATGTTTAAAACATTACCTATCTTACTACAGCCAACAACTCCTCAGTTTCTACGTAAGATAGACATGATAACGCATGTTGTGGGGTTATTTTACAATTAGTAAAATTCATTGCATACATGCATAGTTTACGATTAAGTCTTTTATACACGAAAGGCCCGAGGAATACAAAAAATCTAGAGGCGAAAGCATGTTTTAGTGGGATGCTATTAGTACGAATATCATTACGTCTATTGTCAATATTTTCAGCACAATAAGGAAGGAATCTATGTTGGCTTAGAGCAAGTTTTAGTATAAATAGCTGTCGAACTGTTAGCACTTTACAGGACTTATATAATAGATTAGTAGGAAAGAGGAAAGGGCGGTAGGTGGTTACCTTTAGGATAGCTCTTTGAGCTCTTTCTGCAGCTAATATAAAAGTTTTAAAAAGTTTTAAATTATTTTTGTATTGTTGATATCTTATATAATACCCACTTTTGGTCTATGATTTTATCTGTTTATTATTATACCTATTGTGTATGTCTGTATTTATTTATATCAGTATTATATTTAGTTTATTTAAAGATTATGTAAGTATAGAATTATATTTATATTACGTGTTTAAACACCACAATACCATTCTCTGATCATTTATAGTCCAATCCATCCAAAGGTTGCCAGGATCGCTGTTAGCGATAAAGCCGCCCATTGTATTCTCTTTTATGTTTTTTGTATTTTCTGTGTGGTATAGCGATAAAGAGTTGTCTATATATCTATCCCAAGTGCATTACGCCACAGATGTTATCTATAAACATGTGTAAAAAATATATGAAACTTACATAATATATCTTCTTTATATATATATTTCAACTGTACGTGTGTATGTCACTGAACTCCTCCTAAAGGGCTGGACCGATTTGAATTAATTTTTGCAGCCGGTACAATTAGAAATATTTTTTTCTTTTTAAAACGCGCGGACGAAGACGTGAACGGGACAGCTAGTAGGTATATAAAATACATTGTTAATATTTTGCAAACCTACCGAATTCAGTTAATATTGACTTCCGTATCCGCGTAAGCCTTATACTTATTAAAAAAAACAACCCTGATCTTTAAGTCCTTTGTAAAAACATCTATTGATCAATGGCATTGAATTGCAATAATTTTAGCAGTAACTCTTTGTGGCTACCATCGTCACGAGTCATGCCTGACCACAATCAAAGTCCGTGAAGCCAGACGTCTACTGTGTCATGCTTGGTCTGCACACTACAAAAAATTCGGCGCTGTCTTTGGGGACTGTTGATAGAAGTGAAAACTACCTAAGTAATAAACACTTCTTTTCAAACCGAAAATAATTCAAAAATAATCTAATAGCTCGACGATACAATTCACAATTTACTTAGTCTTCACTTCTATCGGCAGTCCCCAAAGAATGGTTAGGGAATAATTTCGCATGAATTGTTTTATTTATCAGTAGAAAGTACTATCATGTATATGGTGAAATACAATTATAATTTATTGCGCTATCGTACACAAGTATTGCAATTCTTTTACATAAATAAGTTATACTTCAGAAAAATCAACTTTCATCCATAGCTCATGGGAAGCGTACGGTGACGATGTTCCATGAGTTCCATGATTTTTGTTCACCCAAAAAGTGCTCAACGTGCTTATAGAAGTTTTCACATCATAAATAAACAAACATTGTATCACTCAAAGAAAGTATGGCTCTTCTAAACGTACGGACCAAAATTAATCATTTCGTATGTCAAATTAGCAAATGTTATTTGAGCATTGAACGCGCGCGGTGGTAGAGTTGGCCGTCAGATGGTAACAATCCATTTTTCTGAGATGTTAGATGTTACACAACATATGCGACTACTTTAAGGTTCGCTTGTTTTTTTTATCTAATAGCCGGTAAACAACACGGTCAGGGTTAGTTTCGGACAGTGCGACTGCAAATCTAGCGGCAACTCACGGGCCGCGGATCAAACTCACTCTGATGAAGAGTCTCTAGATGAATCGAAACAGTGTCGGTGCCTCCATCGACTAAATAATACGTGAGTAAAACCCGTGTTTATCAAAATATAGTACAACTCACGAAACATTTGAAAGTGATATGGCAAGTACATTACTATATGTAATTACGTTTTAAAAACCGAAATAAACCGACTTCATTTATGTTTATATATTTAATGGAAAGTAGATGTATTTTGTTTATATATAATCTGGGTAGGCCAACTAAACGCGCTGCTCCAATGAGACAACGAGGGTTCGGAGTAAACGAAAATATCATCGATGTATACATTTCTTAGATGTTGATTTTTTAAAAATCGCTAGACAGATTTCAATAAAAAAAAAAAAAATCAGGCGTCTTTGAGTAATCGATGAACATACGTAAGAAGAAATGATTGAGAACCTCCTAAAGTTCGGTCGGTAAAAAAACTGGAGGCTTTTTCTAGATCTAGAGATACGTCAATCGAGAATAATTAAATTTTGCTAACAAAAAACGTAAGATTATAACAACAGTACATTAACCATCATTTGGGGTTTTACCAGCTAGATATACAAAAAATTCCCCCTTTTTAACCAACTTCAACAAAGGCGGTCCTCAATACAGTTGAGGTTTTTAAATGTTTGTTACCTCATAACTCCGTCATTTAAGAACAAATTTAAAAAAATCTGATTTCATGCAAAAGGATATACTTTCCGATTGATCCTATATAAATTTCATCAAAATCGGTTCAATAGTTTGTGTTTTTAAATCAAAAAAGCGTATTTTGCTGTGACTTTCTAGTGGTGTTTACAAAAAATGCTGAACCGAAAAATTTTTCAACCGACTTCAAAAATGAGGTTTTGAATTCCGTTGTATTTTTTTTTATATTCAATGTAGTCGGGTTTCTTTTTAGTTTTTAAAACGTAATTATACGAAGAGGTACAATTTAAAACCAGCAAATTTTGTATATGAATGAACTCAAGCAACATATAATGCTAGCAGTCACCCTTTGAGCAGTTCATTAGGAGCACTAGTAGACTTGTAGTAGTGACCCTGCCTTTCGTTCTTAAGGTCGTAGGTTCGAATCCGCTCGTGCATCAATGGTTTTCTGTTCGAAAAACGAATGTGCGCTGTGTATACCAGTACTCTCAGATACTGACAGAAATCATCGTGACGTGATGTTTAGTCACGATCACGTGACGTGATCGTGACTAAACATTTCGAAAAATGATTGTCTGTAACGTTGGTTTACGGACGAGCATTTTACGTGATAACAACATAAGAAAACATTGATGAACCAATCGTGCCTCTCTATCGCTTGTTCCGCGCTCTCGCTTGCACGCTCGGCTCAGGCGGAACGTGGCCATTAGTCATGCTTTTTCGTGCGTGCAGCCGGCTTCCATCGATTAATAAGACGTTATCACATCAAAAAAAGTAAAAAGTTTAATCCATTTACCACACTAATTTGAAAGAACTAGTGACAGAAGAAGAAGTTACTCATTCTACTGTAATACCCACGTATAATAATAATATTGGTGAACAATGCACACAACACCATCTAGCCCCAAACTAAGCATAGCTTGTATTAAGGTGACCTAGGCCGATCGCGCTATTTGTCAACGTAATTGATATTGAACGGATTGGTTTTTGCAAATGTTTTGATATGACTAATTAACTTACTAATTAAAATTGATTGTACATGTGTGCTGGTTTATCAAATAAATGTTCTAATCAATCTATACGTACTTAACAACACCCAGACACAGAACAAACACCTATGTTCATCACACAAATGTTTGTCCGTGATACCACGGACGTCAGATTAACTAACCGTCTATAAAATAGCTAGGTAGTTAACGTATGCTGTGTCCTTGTCATGCTAATGTCAATAAAAAGAGATGGCAACAGATTTAAACAAATTCGCAAATATCTATATTATAAATCAGAAAGTAACCATCTGTTTAATACCTTTTCATTGCACGGATCTTGATTTGATAAGGAGATAGATTGTATCTTAGAGACGAACATAGGTTAATTTTTATGTAGGTACCACGCGTGTTAAGCCGCGAGTTTGATCATAGAATCCACCCTAAACCACACGTGTAAATTAAATTAACAATTAAATTAACAATGTCATGTCAAAATAATCGGTATTATTTTTGCAGTTTGTTTTTTTATAATAATAATAATGCCGGACAATTCGTACAGCATTATTTGGACACAAAGTAAGCAGAGCTTGTGTTATGGGTACCACATGACTGATATACTACTTATATACATTTTTTGTAAATACATAGAAACAACCAGACCCGAGACAAATACCTGCAGATCATACAAACATTTGCGGCGGGTATCGGACTTGCAACCCTTCTGCGTCTCAGCCGCCTTGGACAACTGCGTTAGAGGTCGTCAAAGATTATATGTTTGATAATAATAACTAGTAAAATGCGAGTTCAATCACTCTTTGCCTGGTTAAATTGAATTGGTCTCATCCTCTCATTAGTTGGATAATACCGGACATTTCACACAGCATCATCTAGCCCTAAAGTAAGCAGATCTTGCGTTATGGGTACCACATGACTGATATACTACTTATATACCTTTTTTTTGTAAATACATTTCTATAATTATTATTTGATTTTAATATAATAAAGATTTGATTGTGTGTTTGTTTGTATTAAATAGGTTCCGAAACTACTGGACCGAGTTGAAAAAATCTTTTACCGTTGGAAAGCTACACTATCCCCGGGTGACATTATGTTACTTTTTGTCCTGGGAAAATTGGTTTGTCCCGGGAAAAATCTTCAACGCAGGCGAAGCTGCGCTCGGACAGCTTTTTATAATAAAAATATTATAAAGAGGAAAGATTTTATTGTGTGTTTGTTTGTATTGAACAGGCTCCGAGACTACTAGACCGATTTGAAAAATTATTTTACCGTTGGAAAGCTACACTATTCCCGGGTGACATAGGCTACTTTTTATCCCGTGAAAAATCTTAAACGCGGGTGAAGCTCCGTATGGAGCTAGTGTAAAAAAAAAAACCTCGGATAACCTGGATTAAAATTTGGAACTTGCTTCATGTGTTTGATGCTAAGCATGTCACATAAAGTACTTACGCAGATATCTTATAATAGAATACACACTTTCTAAAGACGACTGTAAAGTCTAATGACCACGTACAAAATCCAGGTCGCGTATGCGCAACTGCAATTTTTGTTATTATGTTATTTTAGGGTTCTAATTACACGCATGTGAAAAGAAAGCCTTACGGTAAATCTTTGCTCAAATAGTAAAAGTAACTTTTACAGTTAATTCTATTTTATTACTCGTTAACCTACGGTTAGTTGGACCCGGGTTTTCAAAGCGGGGTTATGATTTCGTTGCGTTGAGATAAAGCGTTTTAGCGGCTTTTTTTGTCATCGTTAAACCTTTGTTGGACCACGATCTCGCCTGATGTTAAGCGACGATGTGGCCGACGATAGGGCTCGCAGGTCTAGAAGACACCTATTTACTCGAGTCTTAAAGAGACCTAGATTGTAGTTTTCAGGAAAGACAGGCGACGGCAAAGCATACCAATCCTTGGCTGTACGTATTATAAATGTGGAAGCAAAGCGCTTTCTTCGTAAGGGTGGTAGGTTGACAAGGTATGGATGGTATTGATCGGTACGTCTGCTTGTCCTGTTGGTCTTTTAACTCTAGGACATTTGTGTGATTCGTCTTGTTCTTTTTTCGTATCGTTGATACATCCTATTTGACCAATAGGTAGCCATAACTACGGCATTATCTGAGCAGGACATCAGATCACCCATAATGCATGAGTTGGGGCAGGATGGACACACAAGTACGTGTGACATGGACTGCTCTTGGCCACCACAATGACACCGCGTGTCGGTTTTGTTTATCATGCCCTATTTGCCAAGGTTACTGCTACAACGCCCAACCTGAACTCGCAATCTGTTGAGGCACTTCCACAATGGCCACGGGAGTTCATGCCCAGGGGCAAACTTCGTTTCAGGGGTAATGTAATCCAGAGGGGGGAGTGTTTGGAAGATCATAAAACAAGTCGATCACTTGCGTTCCCGGAAAGAGGTGAAGTTGTGTTAAGGAAACTCTTTCGACTTTTCAGACGCATTCTTGGTGGGGCAACATTATAAAACGGATGCCTGTGGTTGTTTTCTTGTTTGTGTGTTGAATAGTGATAGTTCTATGTCTGTAAGGTATCATTAGTATGTAATTTAAAATATAATAAGTATTCTTCTAAAACTATCATGGGTTTGAACATATTTTTCTCTTAAAACGCGATATTTAACATGATATATGAGTTTTTCAAAGTTTTTTGAGTTTTTTGGCCTCATACGCAAGCTCAGAGTCGCGCCACGTGCTATGGAGAGAGCTATGTTGGGTGTTCCACTACGTGATAAAATCCGCAACCAGGAAATCCGTAGAAGAACCAAAGTCGCCGACATAGCACTCAAAATTTGCAAGTTGAAGTGGCAATGGGCAGGCCATATAGCTCGCAGAACTGATAACCGTAGGGGAATAAAAGTTCTCGAATGGCGACCAAGGACAGGAAAACGAAGCGTAGGACGACTCCCCATCCGATGGACTGACGACATTGTGAAGATCGCAGGAAGTCGGTGGATGGAGAAGGCTCAAAATCGTTCTTCCTGGAAATCTATTGGGGAGGCCTATGTCCAGGAGTTGACTTCATAAAGGCTGAGATGATGAGTTTTTTGCTTCCCGATATTTCAGCACTGCTGCATGTTAGGAGTGAAAATTAGAATCAACAGACTATATTTAATGCTGCTAGTTCTGAACATGACAATACTTTCATACAATCTTTCATCCCCCTTTTCAACCCTTTATAACACTTTTTTCCAATTTTTTTTTCGTAAAATCGGTTCGAAAGCGAGACAGACATAGTTACTTTCGCATTTATATTATTATAGTAAGGATAATTCTAATATACCTAATGTTTAATATAACTAACAAAAAAAAAAGAAATATATACCACTAAAAATTTAGGCGAACAACAAAAAAAAAGTTACGTCGGTTGAGCCAATTTAGAGTTTAACGCACGGCATTGCAATTTATATAAGAAGCAATTAGATTATCTATTAGTGAGTTTTTATTTATATTTTTTACGCATTTTCACATCATTTGTGTTATAGTAACTTATAGTTTATAAATATGTAATAAATTGAATTGATATCTGAGGTAAAACACCGCCGAAACACTTCTTCAAAACTAAAAAGAAAATCGACTTTATTGAATGATATTTAAGCCTATAAGTAAACAACCAAACTGAGAACCTCCTCCTTTTTTGAAGTTAAAAAGAGACAACGTAATGTGTTAGGCAGTTAAAATATATTATAATACTAACCTAGGCGCGAGTCTATGGTTCGTCGCTTGCGCCATCATTTTATTTTAATTGTAACGGCGTATGTACATAATTTAGATCAATGTTGATAGGTAATTAACTTAATTGTAACATCATGTTACCTACACGAAAAGAAACAGAGCGGAAATTCGAGATTTTTAGAGTTCTGTGTTCTACGTGTTTTCTATTTTATTAAATATTTTTGAAGTGATGACTTCTTATGGGACCCTCCCATAACCCAAACCGCTTCGTTACGTAACGCGTTACGTTGCCAGTCTGTCTGGCTTCTCTTTCTCTCACGCATACGGCAGCGGTAGGCAGGCTGCTCCTCTCTCACTCTAACCCACAGCGCTTGATAGATTAGTTTTAGTTATCACCTCTGTCGGACGTCCCGAGACGCATACATTTTTTTATTTAATTCCCAATTATGTATGGATGGTAACTTTTATAACTATCTTGGTTTTGAATATAGTCAGTAATATTTTCACTTTAAATGTATTATTAATATGTAGTTTTGTACGATATAAAGATCACGAGATAAAATGTTTATAAACTGAAGAATATTATAATATAAATGACTATATTATTGATAGGACTGCATGGCCTCATGTTACTCTGCCCTCAGAAAGTTAACTGACAGATCTGAAATGTATAAACGCTCTTGTATAGTTTTTCGTAGTTAAGATAGTTAATTATCAAATGGATCATGCAAAAAAGCGCTAGGACCAGGACGGGTTTCTTGCCAGTTCTTCTCGGGCTTGGGTTAGAGGAATTGGCAGTATGTAAGACGTTTCAAATTGATCCTTGTGATCCTTGAGACCAGCGTTATAGAAGCGTTCTAAACGTTATTTATAACACATGTTGAGTGACGACTAATTTTGTTGTCAATTTAATTAGTTTATAAATTCTTATATGATATCTTAAGACACAAAATAAACTTTTCTTTCTTTGATTGTATTGAATAAAATATCTTTTGACTTATCACGTGATCACGGCGCATGGAAAATTATGCTTTAATGTAAACTGAAAATCCTTTTACATAAATTTGCAGAAAAAAATATCTTTCTGATTATACCTACTCGTCAGTGGGCGCAGCTAAAATACATGTTATTTCACTTAGCATAGACAAGGATAGACATGCACGAAGGATAGAGATGAGCAGTAAGGAGATAGTATCATTATGATTTCTTTTATGATGTAATCATATGATTACACTAGCTGTGCCCCGTGGTGTTACCCGCGGGTAACAGCGGGTAATTGGCTCAAACGACGTAACTTTTTTTTTGTATTTCATTTTTTTTGTTAGTTATATTAAACTTTAGGTATATTAAAATTATCCTTACTATAATAATATAAATGCGAAAGTAACTATGTCTGTCCCTCTTTCACGCCAAATCTAACAAACAAAAAAAAAGATATTTTCCTGTAAAACGTAGCCTATGTGTTAATCCAGGGTGTTAGCTAACTCCATACCAAATTTAATTAAAATCGTTCCAGCCGTTTAGAGCTATTCTGGTGTTCGCTGCAAAAACTGTCGCAGGCACCAGCTATTATTATAAACCTAAACTTTTGTGTAAAAGGACGGTTGTTTGTAACTAAAGCACGCCAAAACACCTCGGCAGATTTCGATAAAATTTGGTACAGATATAGTCAATGAACTGAAATAGCACATAGGCTACTCTTTATGTAGGTACCACGCATACAAAGCCGCATGCAGAAGCTAGTTTCAAACACAATAATTTTATGCGTACGTCTAAGTAATCTTTTTACGCCATCGTGCCTATGTATTGTGTGAGGGCATCTTACATTTCACCATTTGGGTGAGTAGATAAGTAGGTATGTATGTCAAAGTCAACTCTATATTATTTTAATCTGTGGTCAAAGAGAAAATGACCACAGACGCTTAAGTAGTTCAATCAGTTCCGTTTGTTGTCATCGTTTTAGATGACTGCTAGTAGGATTTATATATAATGGCAACACCTACAATTTTCAACTTTATTGCAAAAGTTTAAAAGCTGATTACATTCGAGTTATATTATAAAAATACCTTTATTTACAGAAATAATTACAGTAATGTACAGAATAATATACAATCTATATAATAATCTATATACGTGGAGCAAACATTTTGTACCCCTTTTTGCGAATTGAATTGATCCAGATCACTGCCGCAGGACATAGTTCCCAAGACACTGGCGGCATTCGCACGTTGAATGACAATGCTAATACGCTGAGCCAGATAGGAGCCAGATCTTGGGTCACGCAATGTATCTACCAGACGCCGTGGCCCACGGGCCCAGGGTTTTATTGAATATTGATTTGTTTAGACCCCTTACCTAGGCCTTTTACCTTAGAATTGGAGTAATCTCTTCAGATTACCCCTTGTCGGTTCTGCGATCTTAATACATGTCTAATATGTAACTTAATATATAACAAAGTGACATCATTTATAACTCGAGAACGGCTAGACCGATTTTCATGATGTTTTGATTTGTTGGATAGCAAAATAACTATTATAATACAAAACATTAAATAGGTGCACAAATATTTATTACTATACGGCAAATCTATTGATTATTGATAGATTGGCGGAATAGTACTAAACATTTGTCTATTTATTTTAATGTTTTGTATTCGGTTGCCGCAAAGTTACGCCTGAATCAATTATCTAAATTAAAATACATTTGAATATTTGCAGAATGAAAAAAATAAAGATTTAAAGTCGTCAGTTCATCAAAGTCAAGGAAAGTGTTATATTGTCATACATATTTCGAAATTTCGGCTTAGTCGCGAACGGAACAGTACTTAAATAATTCATTGACAATAATTTTTATTTAATTCGCTGGAGAAAAAGTCACATTTATACAACTACAAAAATACGTTTTGATCAGACAAAAAGCACTAGGACCATGACGAGTTTATTATTGCCCGCGACTTCGTCTGCGCAGTATTAGTACTTCGTGTAATTCAAACGGTTTTTTCAGCGCATCCCAGAATAGCTTGCAGAAGGCAGATTTTTCTACTTACTTGAAACTTATCGTTATATTATGGACGATTCACGCAATATCTTTATAAATTATAGCCTATGTGTTATTCTGATGTATATGCTATATTATTGTAAAGTTTCATTTAAATCCATTTAATAGTTTTTGCGTGAAAGAATAACAAACATACATACAAACTTTCGCGTTTATAATATTAGTAAGGATAAAAATTGACATGGCAACAAAATTAAAAGAGTCTATGTCACGATTCAAAGTGATCCTTGTGTTTAAATTAAATATGGCGTTGCACCTATCATTAGATCAGCATCTTTCAATTTCAGTCGAAGACCACTGTGGCGCAGTGGACTAAGGTCCGGCTGAGACGCAGAAGGTTGCGGGTTCGATTCCCGGCGCGGGACAAATGTTTGTATGATCTGCAAGTATTTGTCTCGGGTCTGGGTGTTTCTATGTATAACATGCATGTATTACAAAAAAAGTATGTAAGTAGTATATCAGTCATATGGTACCCATAACACAAGCTCTGCTTTCTTTGGGGCCAGATGATGCTGTGTGAAATTTCCGGCATTATTTAAAAAAATCAGTTGGAACAAGTATTTTATAGTGCTTACCCACCGTCCACCTCACCACCTGGGTGATCCGTTGAAAGTTTTTTTTACAACGGCTCACCTCTGTTCACCTGGGTGATCCTTGGGAAATATTTAGTTTCTACCGTCCACCTTTTTATCAAAACTCTTCAGATTCTTCTTAAACTATATTCTTCTGGCGCTTCGGGGGCCGCTGCTGCGGCACGTTCGCTTCGCTCGCTCGCCTTGCGCGTTGTTTTCTATACTCTAACATAACCTAACCAACTGGTTTCGATCTGATTAATTTCTGAGGTGTACCGTCACCAATATAAAGTTAGGCGCGATCAAATTTAATCTGAGAGGTGAGCCGTTGTAAAAAAACTTTCAACGGTGCACCCAGATGGTCTCAGGGACGTGGACGGCGGGTAAGCACCCGTATTTTTTAAGTAAAGAAATAAATATTGCGGGACAATGCACACAAGTTAGTTTGTTAGTTTTGGGGCTAGATGGTGATCTAGCCCCAAACTAGGCATAGCTTGTAATGTGGTACTTAACCAAATTACTGATAAAATCTTACTAATATTATAAATCCGAAAGTAACTCTGTCTGTTACGTTTTCACGCCTAAACCGCTAAACCGATTTCCATGAATTTTGGTATAAAGATATAGGATCTTGTAGAAAAACATAGGCTATTTTTTGTAGGTACTACGCGTGCAAATCCGCAGGCAGCTGCTACTACTTAAATATTTTTAATACATCATGATAACTTGATAACACGCAGACACATAACAAACTTACGTTCATCACAAAATGTATATCCTGGGAGGGAATTGAACCGTCAATCTACAGCGCAGAAGGCAGAGCTACTACCAACTGAGCTCACAAGCCAGTCATAAACACTGTGAATTTAGGTAGTAAATTCCCTGCTGACGTCTGCCGCCGGGCTTCATCTTTATAATTTGCGTGCGCATTATTAACACATCCACATTGCAATCGCAAAACATAACAATTACGTACCTAAGGTTAGATAGGCACGTTTTGCAATATTAATTATTAGATTATTACTTACTACCTGCGATTGTCTTGTATCTAGTTCATTGTGTGAGTAGTTTCCTGACGTCAGTTCGCTTACACTACTGTAATTATTCACTTACATCATCAAAAAAGTATATAAGTAGTCTATGAGTCATGTGGAACCCATAACACAAGCTCTGCTTACTTTGGGGGCAGATGATGCTGCGTGAAATGTCCGGCATTATTTATTTATTTATTTTATTTTACTACCTGTATGACCGGGGCTTCATTTTTGTCAAATTTAAGTCCATTTAGACAAAAGAAATCGTTAGAGTTGTGACATTATTTCAAACATGCTTCTGCCGCGGCTTTGCCCGCGTTGTACCTACATTAAAAGTATAGTAATGATATTATGTGGTCACAGACTTGGGACTATACCGCGTAACTTCATATATACATAACAAATAAACCTACATACGTTTGCAAACATCTTTACAGACTTTCGCATTTGTCCTCTTTCTTATAATCCTCTAATTAGTTAGCGTGGCTTTAAAGTAGGCTCTGTAATTGTCATAGTAATGTTAAAAAAAATATATAATAATCATATCTTTATTTCAGGCAAGTAGGTCCCATACATTAATTATACATACTGTAGTAGACTTAAAAAATACCCCAGCTAAAAATTATACAATACCTAAAGAAATCTATACCTACTAATAGTGGCCTCAATTCTGTTGGCACCAACCTGACTAATTTTAGCCAAAATTAGGTTTAGACTGTCAAATGAAACTTTGGTATTCTGCTGTTACCAAATTATCCTTATTTTATTTTATCTAATACTATCTGTACCCGGCATGCGTTGCAATGCCACAAATTTTCTCACCGTTAAAACCTTCCCTGGACTACGACAAACATTTCAACACCAAAATCAGCTAAATCAGTCCAGCCGTTCTCGAGTTTTAGCGAGACTAACGAACAGCAATTGATTTTTATTATATAGATAATTAAGCTTTGCTAATTTAGTTAGATGGAACCAAAAAACCTATTGGATTATATTGGAGTCATATATGGAGTCATATATGACTAACTAAAATATATTTTAGACTATTCCTAATTTTAGAAATGAACCAACCGAATCGCCACCATTATAAATGTGGAAGTAACTCTGTCTGTTAATCACGTTTTCTCGCCTAAACCGATGAACTGATTTTGATGAATTTTGGTATAGAGATTCCTTGGAGAAAGACATAGGTTCCATAGGACATAAGTATACTTACCAATACTAGTACTAAATAAAACTTTAGAAAACTTATTTTAGGTACTAAATTATTTGATATTAGTATAAAGGTTTTGACCCAATCTAAAAGAATAGGACTCTCATACATTCCTGCTATGACATTCAGAAAGATGTCATGAGATTTAAACATCGCTAGATAATATGTGTTTTTATGACATCTTGCTGCCCGCGGCTTCGCATTCATGGTACTTACCTACACAAAAGTAGCCGGTAAACTTTACAGTTTCACGGCTAAACGGCTGAACGGATCTTCATAAAATTTGGTACCCAGATAGATTGTATCTTAGTAACGGATATAGGTTACTTTTGTGTAGGTACCATGCGAAGCTGCGGGTAGCAGTTAGTCTGTGATAAAAACACGTTTTACCTAGCGTTGTATATATACCTAAACACAAAATGATAGAGATATTCGAATTTGGCCATATAACAGTCATGTCATACACTCGCATACGATTCTAGAACGGTGTCATCAAGTCAAAGTTTCGCTGCGCGTGCGCATTCAATGAAGTAATCCGCTTGCAAAACGTGAAATATTAAAAAGTAAATCATCGGAAAAGCGTCGTACGATGCCGCGGCCAATCGGAACGCGCGGGCCTTGGCCGAAATGCGGGTTTCCACGCAACCAACACTGTAAACACGATGCAGTTGTTCAACTTTGTTAAGTCAAGAACATTAGCGTAATTACATAGCGACAATAACGGAAATATAAATATTGGTGCATAAACTAAGCATGTCTTCTATTATGGTCACAAGACGACTGATAGAATACTTAAATAAATGTAATTAAATATGATAAGCCTTTATTGCTGTTTGTTACTAACATACAAGTTGATAAAAAGAAATTCCCAAACTAACAATAACTTACACTAAATTTGTTAATATCTAATATTATAATATAAATGACTATATTATTGATAAGAATGCATGGCCTCAGACAGTTAACCGACACATTTGAAATTTATAACATTGACGACCTCTGTGGTGCAGTGGGCCAAGAGCCTAGTGAAACGCAGAAGGTTGAGGGTTCGATTCCCGCTGCTGGACAAATGTTTGTATGATCTGCACGTATTTGTCTTGGTTCTGGGTGTTTCTATGCGTAATATGTATGTATTTACAAAAAAATGTATATAAGTAGTATATCAGTCACGTGGTACCCATAACACAAGCTCTGATTACTTTGGGGCCAGATGATGATGTGAGAAAAGACCGGCATTATTATTATTATTATAAACTTTCTTGTATTAGCTTTTCGATGTTAAGGTAGTTATAAGATGGATCATGTCAAAAAAGCACCAGAACCAGGACGATATTCTTGTCGGTTCTTCTAGGGAGGGCTTGGGTTAGGAGGAAGGATTAGCACCTAAATTCACCTAGTATGTACAACTTTTCAAAGTGATCCTTGTAATTGTATTAAATAAAGTATCTTTTGACTTGATTTGACTATGTATCGGCAAGCGGTACTTCTGTAACAGCTTGTCCTTCGACAAATCCTCCAATGATTTTTACTGTGTCTTTTGTGCTACGCGATTCCAGTAAAATACGCATATATTTGTAAATACATACATTTATACTTTATAATACCCAAACCCAGACCTAACACCTATGTTCATCCCACAAATATTTGTCCTGGGAAACAAACCCTCAATCTACAGCGCAAAAGGCAGAGTTGCTAGCAACTGATCTGACATGCCAGACATCAGACGGGTCTAGACAACATCCACTTTACACAAGATCATGTTGTATGACACAAGCTTGTGATATGTCACGTGACTTGAGCGTGACAGCTGTCATTTTCAACAGACTTAAAAAAAATTGTTGCCTCATAACTCCGTCATTTATAAACCGATTTGAAAAAATCTGATTTTATGTGAAATGATATACTTTCCGATTGGTCCCATATAAATTTCATAAAAACGGTTCAGTAGGTAGGTTTTTAAATAAAAAAAACTGAAAAAAATATGCCATCCACTTGGAATGAAAATTTGACATTTTGCTTTTATATACATGAAGTCGGTTGACTTTTTAGTTTTTAAAACGTAATTATTATACAATTTGATCTTACGGAATAAGCGTTAGCACGCATTAGCGTATAAGAAAACAAAACAAAGTTTATCTAAGACCTAGTGTCGTTTTTCTATTGCATGCCTTCATAATCAATTTAAACGCTTTGAACTTGTCAGCGTAACGGATGCAATTTTTGTGCTTCTCTCCAAAGTCTCCTTGACCTTTTTATATGACATGACAGCCACGTTCTCTTTGATAGCCTTCGAGTACCTTAAGTCGTTATGAACACTCTTCATTAGATACTAAGCAAGCGTAGAAGGCCTTACTTAGAAACGTGTTTCAATTTCTGTGAAAAGTTAATTACTGCTCTAAATAGTGCCATCTCTTTAACCTACCCGACATTAAAAAAGGTTTTGATTCGGTTGTTTTACTTTATGACTGATACTTCTTTAACTCCGTCATTAATGACCCGATTCACAAAATTCTTTTTTATGTGAAAGCAAATATTTTTCGATTAATCTCATTGAAATTTCATCAAAATCAAAACTGTTTTGTTTTCATGATTACGTTTCAATAACTAAAAAGAAAACCGGCGTCATTTATATAGAATTACGAAATTTCGTATTAGTTAACTAATGAACCGATTTTGATTACTGGAAAATATGATCAATATAGCTGGAAAAAATGTCATCCGTGTAAACAAAATTTCGTAATTCTATATAAATGACGTCGGTTTTCTTTTTAGTTATTGATACGTAATTATGCAAGATAGTGACAGGGAAAATAGAACAGGGCGAATTTTAAGCAGTGTTTAGGCAGTGTTCAAGTTGAAAAGCTTTTATAACTAAGACCCAAAATGTCTACCTATCTACATTTATTATAGAAACCTTCACTGTAACTGAATTATTATTTTATTTGGGTTTTGGGCCTTATGTGTCGTTAAAGTATGTTATGTTTTTGTTGTTCTAATGTCAAAGAATACTGATGACAACATATTTTAATGCTTAACTAATATGTTATTATAAGATAGACGTATAGATGTATTACAAACTTTTATTTATTACTCGAGCACACACAAACAGTATAAACAGTTAAAAGTAGGAAAGATTAGAACGGCAATTTTATAATATAAAAAACCTTATTATTTCATTTTCATATTATTTCAATAGTCACAAAATATTGATCCTATAGATACAATACACAGAACCTAGCATGAGTAGCATCTTCTTTTCTTAGTTAATGGCCTGTGACATACTAATGTCAATTCTGCCAATGTCAAGTGTTTATAGTTTATAGTCAGTTTGTTTGTTATTAGTCTTAGTCGATGGTCAATTGTCAATTCTAGACGTCACGCGGAATGGCGTCTAGAATTTTCTTGGGATTCCTCGTCGTTCAAATCACGTTGCACCACAATACACATACAATCCAATTAACCATACCCGTCCCGCAGCCACAATTAATTCATTAAAATTCCGCCTGGATTACTGAATAAAACATGCAATAAAACGGGTTAAATCCATCAAATGATAGACGAATAATCTGAGTTATTCGTCTTCGTTTAAATGTTTAAATGTAATCTGTCTGCCAAATACTTTGATATAAGTAACGTCAATAACTTGTGTGTAGTAATTCATAATCCATTAATAATTGTATTTCTATAATTGTTATTTATACAGATTGGCTGATCTTTTGTATGAAAACTTTAAATTTTTAAATTTATATAGGTAATATTTACTGCATCCGTGGTCACGGCACCTCTGCAGAAGAATCTGAATATTTTTTTATGTGTATCATCTACCAACAAATCAAATCGATATTCAACCGAAGTTCGTCGGAAATGACGTAAAAGACGCCCAAGAAATAACTTCTTCTTCTTCTGCTTTAATGGCATGTGTCATAATGATGTCAATTTTGGTTTAGATGGTTTATTAGTGGGACGTCACAAAGACGTATGTTGTCATTTGTTCGTAAGTCGTTCGTCATTTCTTATTATCATAATTATAGGTACGGATTATACTTGCTCGAATCACAAAACTTTTATTCCGATTATTTATTTATAACACTAGCTTTATTTAAATAAAATCTCCAAAATTACATATAAAACCCAAAATGTTTGCTTCACAAAACGGCCAAAAATAATCTCAAGAAAAAACAATCATGAGTTGACTTACTGGCTAACGTGTACGTTGTCCCAGTAAACATTGTACCTAGTTGCGTGGTTTTGATATTCTGTAACAAGCTGTTCTGCGGCTTTGCCTATTAGAAAATCACTCACCTTCTGATTGGTTAGTTTCCACACTGGTTCAGTTATAACCATGCATTCAGTATATATTGTCCTACATTCATTTATATGACTTCAAATGTTGAGACATTGAACTATTTTCAAGTATAAAGATAACTTCTGCTCACGGTTTTGCACGGCTTTTAATGGAAGTACCTATGTAAAATTTTTCTATATTCTATATTCTGTATTATATAGTTTTCTATATTCTGGCTATATAGAAAACTAGCTGGTGTCCGCGACTTCGTCTGCGCAGGATTAGTACTTCGTGTAATTCTAACGGTTTTGCAGCGCACGCCAGAATAGCTTGCAGATGGCAGATATTTTCCTAGTTACTTGACAATTATGGTTACATTTTGGACAATTCACACAGTATCTTCATAAATTCCAGCCCATGTGTTATTCTGATGTATAAGCTATATTATTGTAAAGTTTCATTAAAATCCATTTAGTAGTTTTTGCGTGAAAAAGTAACAAACATACATACAAACTTTCACGTTAGTTAGGATAATAGAATAGAATAGAATAGAATAGAATAGAATAGAATAGAATAGAATAGAATAGAATAGAATAGAATAGAATAGAATAGAATAGAATAGAATAGAATAGAATAGAATAGAATAGAATAGAATAGAATAGAATAGAATAGAATAGAATAGAATAGAATAGAATAGAATAGAATAGAATAGAATAGAATAGAATAGAATAGAATAGAATAGAATAGAATAGAATAGAATAGAATAGAATAGAATAGAATAGAATAGAATAGAATAGAATAATAGTTTATTTGCCACACGACACGAAAAAGAGAAACAAATAGGTAAATAATTAGACTAGGTAGGCTAAATTAAACATGTTAAGCGAAATTTTAATCGATAAATTGTGAGAAAGTTCTAGACGGCCATTCCGCGATGACTGCTGACTGACATAAGAGCTAGAAATAGAGAAGGAAAACTTGAAACAAGCCCGGCTCATTGCCAGCCGTTATGCTGCAACCGAACCGACACCGCATGTACTGATTCATCTTTCCTGCGGGTCCTGTCGGCAAGGTCGAGAGCTTACATTAAGGCTTACCTAAGTGCACGAAAGGAGCCTCTGAGGCGTACTTTAATCCATTCACCACACTAGTTAGAAATAACTAGTGACACGATAAGAAGAAGAAGACTTGACACTGGCAACATTGTCGACAAGACAGATGCCATTATAGAAAGAAAAGAAAAAAGAAAAATCTGAAATTGTTATGTAGTATCAATGTTTTGATAATATCCGAATTACATAATCGCCAGATCCGTGTCTTATAATCAAATATTATTAAGTGAAGTCTTTAACAATTTTTCTTTAGGCGCGTTGAGCAATGTTTGGGTGAACAAAAATCATGGAACTCGCGTCATTGTCACCGAACGCTTTCCATGAGCTATATGTATAAAACGTATAAAAGTATAAAAATTATTTATTCAGAACATTGTATGTACATTGTGTGCAGAAAACTAAATACAACAATGAAACTGCAAAAGTTTTGAAAAACTGTGTAGCAGCCTCATCGCCCACCTCCTTAACCTATGGAGTAAAGTTCTGAATTGAACAAGTTATATAATTTTCACTCAAAACGGGATATTTACCATGATATATGAGTTTTTCTGCTTCTCGATATTTCGGCACAGTTGCATTCGCCATGATCACGAGATAAACTATCTCGTGATCATGGCTATGGATCATGATACCATATATCATGGTAAATATCCCGTTTTGAGTGAAAATTATGTGCAAAACCATGATAGTTTTAAAAGTTATATGAACAAGTTATGTAGGTACTAACTAAAAAAATAAAAATGATTTACCAATAGTGGAAACTGAGAGTGTGTAAGTGTGCATGTAGGAGTAAGTAATGTGTATGTGAAGGGTGTGAAAATATATGAAGTGAGTGTTGTGTGTGTGTCAGTGTTGTGTACCAAAGTTTACCAAGGTGATAGATTTATATATATATTATTATTATTATTTTTTTAATTATCTTAAAGTTGTGAGGAGACATTCAGTCTCTTTTCAGCTGTGAGTTCGATTGCTGCATCCTCGGTTGATCTTTCGCTCCTGAAGCCGTACTGATTATCAGATAAGATGTTTATCATTTAAGAATCCGAAAAAACGCTGGTTGATCAATTTCTCAAGGATTTTTGAGAGTACACTCAAAACCGAAATAGGTCTATAATTATAAACATTATGTTTATCTCCATTTTAGTATATTGGGTGTGCTAGGGTCTTTTTGAATGGATTAGGAAAAGTGCCAGTAAGGAGACAAAGGTTAAAGATATAATTTAAAACTGGGATTAAGACATGTCTGGCGTCCTTGATGACAGAAGTGGGGATGCCATCCCAGCCAACAGCACACTTATCATTAAGGTGAGAATGACGTATTCGATTTCTTTGAAGTCAGTAGGGAGAAGTGCCATCGAGTCAACAGGGGAGAAATTTAAATTACTCGTAACAGCATGAGAAGAGCTATTCGAAGGTAATTTATTAGCACAGGGGATTATTTTTAATGCTAAATCTTTTCCCACGTTAGCGAAGTAGTTATTAACTGCATTTAGTGATAGTTCGGGGGTAGCAGCGAGCTTCAGCAACTCTTCAGAAGATGATTGTTTGCGGTTTAGGTTAGCAATTTTTTTGACGAGGTTTTAGGTTGCTTTCGGATTATTCTTGGCCTTCCGAAGTTCGTTGCGTTCGTATTCTCTCTTAACTTTCTTCAACAAATTATTACAAAAATTGCGGTAACGTGTAAATGTGATATTGATAATATCGTTATTCGTGTTACTTTTGTGTTTTTTGTAGAGCTGATCTCTATGTCGGATGCATTTTAGAAGGCCAGGAGTGATCCATGGTTAAATGATGCGTTTTTTACTTGGAATAGTAAAAGTTTGTGTATGTTTTTGTACAATCAAAGATAGGATGTCAACGAGCTTCTGAGTAACACGATTTGCACAACTAGATAATAAAACTGAAGAAAAGTCAGTATTTTCTATTTCGGTAATGATTTCAGACTTGTCTAGTTTAACAGTTGATGATTTTTGGGTCTTTGTTTGAGGTGATAAAGCTATACAGAGCATAATTGCAGGGCGTGATCAGTAACCAAAGAATTAAGAACCAAGGTCATTGCCGTGGAAGGTGATTTCAAGATCACATGATACTGTGTATATATAGTAATAATAATAATGCCAGACATTTCACACAGCTTCATCTAGCCCCAAAGTAAGCAGAGCTTGTGTTATGGGTACCAAATGACTGATATACAATTGATATCATAGTTTTTTGTAAATATTTACATATTATATTTTCACAACTTAATTCGACGCGATTTTCTTCTTTTACATGTTGTAGTAGCTGAGTCCTAGGCATTGGCTTCCCACAGATTTTTTGATAAAATAAATAGGTAAAACGAAAACACAATGTGGCAATACTTCTAGTTGTCCTCATAAAAGTTACTCGGCGGTATTTCATTGTTGTTTAAAGCAGGTATCTAAAAACAGCCACTTCTTCTATTTGTTTCATTTTGGGATGGGATCGGTATGTACGGGAGCGTTATTATATTATCGCGTCGAATTAAGCTGCTCATATAACAATGATCGAACTTCACGTACAGGGTAAGTTCATTTGATCATTAATTATACATAGAAAACCCCGATACAAATACTCTCAGATTATACAAACATTTGTCCCGCGGCGGGAATTAAACCCGCAACCTTCTGCGTCTCAACTGGGCCTTGGCTCGCAGAATAAAAAAGTGAAATGTCCGGCATTATTTATTAATTATTTATTTTTATCTGATTATGTCGATCGAAAATTATATTTCAATCAATGCATATCGATATAATAATCGTAGTATAACGGTTGTAGGTCACCATGCCACTTTGACAGCACTATCAGGCAGCGACATCTATCGAGCCAGTTGGAACTGTTTAAATCAGATGACAAAACAAACAAAGCAAGATTTATCTCGGGTCTGGGTGTTTCTATGTATAATATGTATGTATTTAAAAAAAAAGTATATAAGTAGTGTATCAGTCATGTTGGTACCCATAACACAAGCTCTGCTTACTTTGGTGCCAGATGATGGTGTGTGAAATGTCCGGCATTATTTATTATTATTATTTTTTTATACCAACAATAAAACCTGAAATACGAAACAAACATACATTTTTAAGAGCCATATAGAGCTTCATTTAATGTCTCTATATTAAAGAAAAACTTAAGGCCCAACAATTACTTAAGACTCATTGAACAAATGATTTCGACGCGAATTCACGGCGCGCTCAAATCGCGAATACTACTTATATACATTTTTTATATATACTACTTATTTTTTATATATTTTTTTGTATATACTACTTACATACATTTTTTTTTGTAAATACATACATATGATACATAGAATCACCCAGACCTGAGACAAATACTTGCAGATCATACAAATATTTGTCCCGCGGCGGGAATCGAACCCGCAACCTTCTGCGTCTCAGCCGGACCTTAGCCCACTGCGCCACAGAGGTCGTCTTGTTGAATATATTGAACCTAAAAAGTTCAAAGATCAACCAAAGTGCATGAAAGGAACCTCTGAGGCGTACTTTAATCCTATCACCACATTGGTTCAAAATAACTAGTGACAGGATAAGAAAAAATGGTTAATCAATATTGTAACTCTAGCACTATTAATTGTAGACAATCCCTACTAATCCCTAGTAATACTAGCAGCCCTGTGAGCTGTAGACCTCGCGAATATTTTTCCAAATGACTGAAATATTACTTTTTTTACGTTTTCAACCCATATCTCCGCTATTTTGAAAAATTTCCAAAAACTGAATCGACAAAAAAAATCTATATAGTTATAGAACCTGCTCACAAAATTTCACAAGAATCGGTTGAGAAATGCGACCTGTAGAGGAGAACATCCATACAGACATACGAAAGCATTTTTGCCTAAGCTGAAACGGACACACAAAAGTAACTCTGTCTGTCTGTCTTTCTATATGTTACGTTTCACGCCTAAACCGCTGAACCGATTTTGATTAATTTTGGTATAGATATAGATACATGGGACCTTGGAGACGGACAAAGGTTACTTTTTATGTAGGTACCACGCATGCGTAGCCGCGGACAGCTTGTTTATTATTTTCTTTTATTTTTAATGTATTATGTATGTTGTATTGTAATTTGGACGATAAGAAATTCAAGAAAATTGTAGACGATGATTCCGCTATGACGATGACGTTTAGAAAAAACAAATGACGGACGACTGCGAGTTATAGCGATATTATAACAACACATTGTTGGTATAACACCAACTTTATTAAAGTTATATCATACAAACAATATTGTTCTATACATATTAGTGAAAATTATATATGCACCTTTCGGCTTAAATACTTGACAAGTGTCTTAGGACAACTTTGTAGGACTGATGTATATTTTGTACTATCCAGACCTATAATTGGCTGTTTCCAGAATATAAATTAAGTTGGTTGATTCTTGGTCTTTTCAATAAAATTAAATAAAAAATAAATAACAAAACAAAACCACTTTACATTAGAGTTGTCATCAAGATACGCAATTATTGGTTAGATAATTGATTATGCGGAAATCCATTACAAAACATTAAATAGATGGACAAATATTTAGTACTATTCCGTCAATATATTACCAATGAGTTAGACACGATGCATGCATGCATGCAGACTTGCTCCACATTTTGAAGTATAAACAATCAGTTCTGCGGACTCGTTGCTTCGCCGAACGCTGGATTGAAGTTTCAATCCAGCGTTCGACGAAGCAAGAGCAGAGCAGAACAAGAGGAAGAAGAAATTATTCGTTTGTTTCGTTTTAAGATCTTACTATAAATAATCTAAAGACTTGATATTGATATTGATTGATACAAACAAAAACAGCTGATTTTGAGGGAGTCAATCCGATCGATCGTTCTAACTCCATTTGATTTAGAAACTGTCACATAGTCATCATTAACCCTGAGACAGGCTAGGCGTACTCCGCACTTTAGGCACCCAACCTGTTGGGCATATTAGTTGAGAAGTGCCGCGCCGCGTGCGAGTTGAATTGAAGTCGTTTTTGGGTTCCGTACCTCGAAAGGAAAAAACGGAAACCTTATGGGATCACTTTGTTGTCCGTCCGTCCGTCTGTCAGTCCTTCCGTCTGTCTGTCAAGACCCTTTTTCTCAAGAACGCGTGGAGGTATTAAGCTGAAATTTATATCAAATACTCATGTCTACTGTCCCTTAAAGCTGTGAAAAAAACAAACTTCTAAGCCAACGCAATCAAAAGATACAGCCGTTTATGCCGCAAAAATACCGCAAGGGAATCATTACCTACAGGGTACTTCCCGTAAACTCAGAATCTTGAAATTTGGTACGAAGCAATGTCTTATAGCACAGATAAAGGAAAAATTGCGAAAACCGTAAATTTTTAGATGGATTTCATTTTGCAATAAAAATACCATAACTATGATTCAATTGTCTTGATGGGTGAAGTTATACTTATATACCTACATTATTTTACGGAACCCTCGGTGCGCGAGTCCGACTCGCACTTGGCCGCTTTTTTATATTATGTTTTCGTGCAGCACGCTTTCTGTATTTGTACTAAAATGTATTCTGTGCCCGAGGTTAATGGAAATGGAAATGTGAGGCATATGTACCTACCTAATTACCTGCCTAAGGTAGTAAGGTATCTACTTCTCTTCTCCAGACGTCGTCACCGACCTTGCGGCAACACAAGGCCAATTAAGAAATGATTTCCTCTAACTTATTAGCAATCTTTTCAATTATACGTCTACTTAGTAACTAACTAGGTATGATTATAAAAAATGTGCATCACTTATGAGAAGTTCCATTGTAAAGTTATTATCTTGTTAATGTTAATCAATCAATCCTAGCCATTAATATGTTAGTGTGGATGATTGTGTATCAATCACTCACGAACGGCTGGGTAGATTTTAACGAAACTTTTTATAGATATAGTATATTTTGATAAGCATATAAGCTACTTTTTATGTAGGTACTACGCTTGTGAAGCCGCGGGCAACAGCTAGTGTTTTATAAATGCAATAATTTATGTGGATGTGTGGATATTTGGAAGTGGCCCAATGATGGCCCAATGACGTTATAACGGCTGGGCAGATTTTAACGAAACTTTTTACAGATATAGTGAGTAATTTAAATATGCATATAGGTTTGTTTTTATGTTAGTAGAACGCGTGTGAAGCTGAAGGCAGCCGCTAGTGTTTTACAAACCAAAAAGTTTAGTGTTGATGTGTGAATATTTGGTTGTTAGTGGCCCAATGACGTCACAACGGCTGGGTAGATTTTAATGAAACTTGTTATAGACATAGTCAGGGACTTAAAAAAGCATATAGGCTTAGTTTTCATGCTGGTATCATACATACGAAGCCGTGGGCTGAACTTATTAGTAAGTTATAATTTGAAGGGAAAAAAATACCCGTTTAAAAATTCTACACATTTGCCTACTGTCTCCATACGGAGTATAGTGATGTAAGTATATATTAGTACTTTGTAGTAGAAGCGTATGTAGATGAGTTGTTCCTAAAGCAATCTTCTGCGAGGAAAGTCCTTGGATGGGTGTCCGCTTTCGTGCTTCGAATGGCACGTTAAACTGACATTCCCGGCTTTCCAAAAATTTATAAGATAAGACTGCGAACTATTTCACTGCAATTTTTTCGCTCTATTCCGTGGAAAATGGGATTAGACGTAGGCGCACGAACTAGCGGAATAAACCGCGCTGAAAATTCAATACTTCAGAATAGACCATGAATAGTGCGGTTCTAACCGCACGGGTTACTTTTCTACTGCGTGCCAAGCCTTAGATCTTGAAGAATGTGTCTGTAGGGTCTATTATTCTAAAAGAGACTTTTTTTTCAGATCACATGTAACCAAGAACCAAGAATGGGTCATAAGCCGTATCTGGCTGTGAGCCAGACGGCCCGCAGTCGACTTTTCGGGCTCACGCCCCGGATATCCGGCGAACGAACGCCTATCAATATGCTCATCTCGCAACAAGGCAAGATCAACCATGGTAAGTCAAAATTGACTCCTCATAGCTCGTAGCTTATGGCTCATGGCTCATGGCTCATGGCTCATGGCTCATGGCTCATGGCTCATGGCTCGTGGCTCGTGGCTCGTGGCTGATGGCTCATGGCTCATGGCTGATGGCTCATGGCTCATGGCTCATGGCTCATGGCTCATGGCTCATGGCTCATGGCTCATGGCTCATGGCTCATGGCTCATGGCTCATGGCTCATGGCTCATGACTCATGGCTCATGGCTCATGGCTCATGGCTCATGGCTCATGGCTCATGGCCCATGGCCCATGGCTCAAGGCTCATGGCTCATGGCTCATGGCTCGTGGCTCATGGCTCGTGGCTCGTGGCTCGTGGCTCGTGGCTCGTGGCTCGTGGCTCGTGGCTCGTGGCTCGTGGCTCGTGGCTCGTGGCTCGTGGCTCGTGGCTCGTGGCTCGTGGCTCGTGGCTCGTGGCTCGTGGCTCGTGGCTCGTGGCTCGTGGCTCGTGGCTCGTGGCTCGTGGCTCGTGGCTCGTGGCTCGTGGCTCGTGGCTCGTGGCTCGTGGCTCGTGGCTCGTGGCTCGTGGCTCGTGGCTCATGGCTCATGGCTCATGGCTCATGGCTCATGGCTCATGGCTCATGGCTCATGGCTCATGGCTCATGGCTCATGGCTCATGGCTCATGGCTCATGGCTCATGGCTCATGGCTCATGGCTCATGGCTCATGGCTCATGGCTCATGGCTCATGGCTCATGGCTCATGGCTCATGGCTCATGGCTCACGGCTCATGGCTCATGGCTTATACCTTCTGCGTTTCGATCCCCAGGACAAACATTTCTGTGATGATCTTAGATGTTCAGTACGATTATTTCTCTATCTCTGATCGTTTATTTAGTTTAGGTATTGTCTATCCTTGTCATTCTTATGTCAAAGAAACAAATTCAAACAACAATGTCAATGTCAATGGTGATTCTACGTTGAGCTAAAACACGTCAATCACGTCAATTTGACAGGCCTGTCAGCTCAGTTGTAGCTCTGCATTTTGCGCTGTAGGTTGAGGTTCGATTCCCTCCCAGGATAAACTTTTTATTTATTTATTTAAAACATTACATCTACCATTACAGATTAGACCTAATACGATAGAGTAGTCGCAATACACATGTCATGTCAACACATGTCATAGGGCAAAAAATAAAATAAAATAATACAATCACACAATAATAATAACAAATAATAATAAGAAAATTCAATAACATAATTACTAAATCATTACCTACATTAAAATGTTCATTATGTCAAAATTTTTGTAACATAGTGTTTGTTCTGTGTCTGGGTGTCATACCTAAGTACCTATATAATAAGTATACAATTTTTAGATTTTCGTTTAGATCTTTTTAGATCTCGACCGATTTTGATAAAATTTATATGGTAAAAAAAATTCCAAATCGTTTCAGCCGTTTTCGAGTAATCGGTGAACATACATAAAATTCCGAGGAATTGAGAACCACGTCCTTTTTGATAAAGTCGGTTAAAATAAGATCGTTCTTATCTAACCAGGGCCATTGTATAGGTACAAGTAAGTACTTAAACAATGCAAGTTCAAAGCAATGTTATCGTATGACATCCAGGATGTCAGTTTAGTTTTTAATCAATTTCATGTCCGCTCTGATAGAAATTATCTAAAACATAATTACTGTACGAATGGAGAGAGTAAATATATTGTTAATATATTTCAAACAGCATCATCTGGCCCTAAAGTAAGCAGAGCTTGTGTTATGGGTACCACATGACTGATATACTACTTGTACTTATTTTTTTATTAAATCCTGACTTCTATTAATATTATAATAATACAATAAATAAAATATAATAATAATATTTATAAGGTCTGGCTGAGACGCAGAAGGTTGCAGGTTCGATTCCCGTCGCGAGACAAATATTTGTATGATCTGCAAGTATTTGTTTCGGGTCTGGTGTTTCTACGTATATGGTACTACGTGTACCTATATATTTAAAAAAAAAGATTATGTGTAGTCTATGAGTCATGTGGTACCCATAACACAAGCTCTGCTTACTTTGGGGCTAGATGATGCTGTGTGAAATGTCCGGTATTATTTATTTATTATAAACGCGAAAGTTTGTATGTATGGATGTATGGATGTTTGTTACTCTTTTACGCAAAAACTACAGAATGGATTTTTATGAAACTTTACAATAATATAGCTTATACATCAGAATAACACATAGACTATAATTTATAAAGATATTGTGTGAATTGTTCAAAATATAACGATAATTGTCAAGTAGGAAAAAACTCGTTCGCTCAAAAACCGTTAGAATTACTCGTATACAATGTACTAGCTGCTGACCGCGACTTCGCGCGCATGGTACCTACATAAAAAGTAGCCTATGTGCTTCTACAAGGTCCCATCTATCTCTATACCAAAGTTCATCAAAATCGGTTCAGCAGTTTAGGCGTGATAACGTGACAGACAGACAGAGTTACTTTCGCATTTATAATATTAGTGGGGATAATGGAAAGACAAATGCTTGCAGATAATCAATGATTTGTCCCGCGGCGGGACTAGAACCGTCAAGCTTTTGCGTTTGGCAGGTTTTCCGAACCGAGAAAGTATAAAATTGAAACTACTGAACCGATTTTCCGAAAATCGGTAAATTTCGTATGTATAAAAGAAGTCAGTTTTCTTTGTTTTACGTATTTAGTACACAATTATCACCTTTCGACAACCTATAATAATAATAATAATACCGGACATTTCACACAGCATCAACTGGCCCCAAAGTAAGCAGAGCTTGTGTTATGGGGACCATATTATGGGTACCTTTGCATGACTGATATACTTATATACTTTTTTTGACAACCTCTGTGGTGCTGTGGGCTAAGGTCTGGCTGAGACGCAGAAGGTTGCGGGTTCGATTCTCGCCGCGGTACAAATGTTTGTATGATCTGCAAGTATTTGTCTCGGGTCTGGGTGTTTCTATGTATAATATGTATTTACAAAAAAAAAAAAGTATATAATAGTTTATCAGTCATGCGGTACCCATAACACAAGCTCTGCTTACTTTGGAGCCAAAATGATGTTGTGTGAAATGTCCGGGATTATTTATTTATTATTTATTATTTCTTTTTGTAAATACATATATATTATAAAGGGTCTTCCAATAGGCACGTCCGAACTTTGACAGTTGGTAGCGGCCATCTTGTTGAAGCTACATCTGTCAAATTGGTTGTAATTTATTCATTCTGTTTTGCCAAATCATCATGGACAGCTATAGCATTCAACAACACGTGCAAATGATAAAATTGTTTTATCAAAATGAGTGTTCTGTTCGGGCAACGCACCGCGCGCTTCGCCCATTTTACGGTCGCCATAATCATCCTACCGAGAGGACTATTCGTCGTGTGGTCGATAAATTTGAGTCCACTGGTTCGGTAAATGATCGACCAACACCCGTACGTCAACGAAACGCAAGGTCTGCCGAAAACATCGCCGCTGTCCGTGAGAGTGTGCAGGAGAATCCGAGGCAGTCGATTTCGCGTCGCTCACAAGAACTCGGCCTTTCACAGACCACAACTTGGCAAATTTTGCGTCGTGACTTGGGCCCGCACCCGTATAAAATTCAACTCACCCAGCAATTGAAGGTAAACGACCATAGACAACGACGTGTGTTCGCTGAATGGGCACTGGAGCAGTTAGCAACTGACCGTAATTTTCACAGAAAAATTATCTTCAGCGATGAGGCCCATTTCTGGATGAATGGGTACGTAAACAAACAAAATTGTCGAATTTGGGACGATACCAATCCACATGAGATCCAAGAGCGTCCAATGCATCCCGAAAAAGTTACAGTTTGGTGTGGGTTTTGGGCTGGCGGCGACATCGGGCCATATTTCTTTGAGAACAACATTGGCCAGGCCATCACTGTCAACGGCGAGCGCTATAGGTCGATGATTACCAACTTTTTTTGGCATGAACTGGATCATCTGAACACCAACAACATGTGGTTTCAACAAGACGGCGCTACGTGCCACACAGCTCATGCCACATTGAATATTCTGCATGAGAGATTTGAGGGCATGGTCATCTCACGTGGAGCTGATGTGAACTGGCCACCGAGATCTTGTGACTTAACCCCGCTAGACTTTTTCTTGTGGGTTTTCTTAAGTCGCAGGTCTATGTGAATAAACTACAAATCACAGCGGCCTTCAAAGCCAACATAACCTATGCCATAAGTCAAATTCAGCCTGATTTATGCGCAAAAGTCATGGAAAATTGGATATCTCGCATGCGCTCCACCCAGAGAAGCCGTGGCGGACATTTGAATGATGTCATATTCCACACATAATGGCATCACTACATCTTTCAAATAAATAAATAATTTCGATAATATATCACACACGCTTTGTTTTATTTAAATTTAAAGATAGGACACGCTTAATGAAAGACCCTATACATAGAAACACCCAGACCCGAGACAAATACTTGCAGATCAAAAAAAACCTATTCCTGGATGATAGATTACTTTGAGAGTGACCGTTTAGATGGCTACCAAGTCATGTGCAAAGGCAATGAGAAAGGTCACTGGCTCGAGTAATAACAAATTTGTTTGTTCCGGTAAAAAGAAGTACTCGGAAGTTTGCTGGCGTCGTACGCTTCGACTGACAGAGAGGTCGTTATGCCTCGATTATACCTATCGAAGACGAATATAAGACTTGTTTAGACTGTGTCGTTCGTAACCTATATAAAAATTTTGTATGTGTATGGTAGAATCGTAAAATAATATTATTTCCGTTATTAGGGTTCCGTACCGCAAAAGAAAAAAAGGAACCCTTATAGGATCACTTTGGTGCCAGTCCGACCATCTGTCTGTCAAGATCCTTTGCCTGCTTACTTTGGGGCCAGATGATGCTGTGTGAAATGTCCGGCATTATTGAAGTGATAACTTCTTATGGGAGGGTATACCGCTTCGTTACAGCGGTAGCAGCGGTAGGCAGGCTCATCCTCTCTCACCCACAGCGCTTGTTAGATTAGTTTAAGTTATCACTTATGTCAGGCGTCATGAGACGCACATATTTTTTTATATAATTCTGGACAATGCACACAACACCAGCTAGCCTCAAACTAAGCATAGCTTGTATGATATTTTATCACACCCAGACACAGAACAAACACATGTTCTTCACACAAATGTTTATCCTGGGAGGGAAACGAAACCTCAACCTACAGCGCAGAAGGCAGAGCTACTACCAACTAAGCTGACAGACCAATCCATATATTACGATAGGTCTCATATTCGTCTTGTAGACTTTCCCCTTGACCCCTGATCAAATAATCGTGATGCGTATTCACGCGTGTATTTTTGTTAGAAGCGTGTAGTAAGTTAGACCGTCATTATAAAAAAAAAAATGCATTCCGCACTTCTTCTCCAAGTTTCTCCGCGGCTTCGCACGCGTGGTACCTACACAAAAAGTAGCCCATGTCCTTCTCCTAGGTCCCATCTATCTCTATACCGAAATTCATCAAAATCGGTTCAGCTGTTTAGGCGTGAAAACATGACAGAGAGACAGACAGAGTTACTTTCAAATTTATAATATTAGTAAGGATAAGTGTGCTAAATTTCATACTCCTCCGTCCGCGCAATTTTCGTAAAAAGGGGACAAAGTTTTTGCTTCACGTATTAATATATATATATAAATTCTGTACATTTATATAAATAAATCTTCAAGATATAAAATACATATAAAACAGTTAAGCTACCTGAGAACCATTTAAAACGATCTATATATAGATCAACTAATTCAGATTACTGCCAGAGGGCAGCGTTCCCAAGACACTGGCGGCATTGTCACTTTGCATGGCAATGCTAATACGCTGAGCCAGATAGGAGCCAGCTCTTAGGTCACGCAATGTATCTACCAGACGCCTTAAAATAATTTTTAAATTACAGTAGGCTGAAAATGTTCCCCTCGGGCTCAGGGTCTCGACTCCAAAAGACTCAATATGTAGGCCTTATTAAGACTGCCATACGTCATCGTGCCATTGCGTCTTTTGAGGTCCTCGGAACATTTAGCCGCCGCACCAAGCACTAGCGGAAGTTAGAAATTATTTAAAAGGAACGAAATTATTGTTAGAAATTGCTTTATTGAACCTATTTGTAGTTGATTAGATGACTTTTTTATTTTTTTTGTGCTACGATAAAAAGAAGAGAGCTATCTCAGAGGTCTAAGGAGGTCTACGCCTGGAAATTACAGTTGTGAGCTATTGAGCATGTTTGTTTTGTTTTTAACCGACTTCAAAAAGGAGGAGGTTCTCAATTCAACTGTTTTTTTATGTTTGTTACCTTATAACTCCGTCATTTATGAACCGATTTAAAAATATCTGATTTCATGTGAAAGGATATATTTCTTGATTTGGTCCCAATTTATATAAATTTAATAAAAATCGGTTCAGTAGTTAAGTTTTTTAATAAAAAAAACTGAAAAAATTATGTCATCCACTTGGATGAAACGAAATTTTGATATGCTTTTTTATACATAAAATCGGTTGATTTTTAAGTTTTTAAAACGTAATTATTATATTTAGTTTAGCAGATGTTTTTTACGTGTTTATATACTTGTTTATATACTTACCTATATAACCTTAGAAAAAACGTGTTTTAGTACCTTAGTTAATGACCATCAATAGGTTCAAATTTTAATAAGGTATACAAATACAATAACATCCGGAGTAACCTTGGCTAGCTACTAGTTGAGAAAAGATTACGTGCCGTTTCTACCATAGGCCTGTATATGCTCCCTATCTGCTCAATCTCGAATCTCGGCATCCGTAATAACATAATTACTTTTAATAATTACGTTTTAAAAACTAAAAATAAAACCGACTTCATTGAATAAGATTTGAGCTTATAATACATATGTAGTGGAAAGTAGATGCATTTGTGTATATATAATATGGGTAGGTCAAATAAACGCGCTGCTCCAATGAGTCAGCGAGGTATCGGAGTAAACGAAAAATATCATCGATGTTTACAATTTTTAGATAAAAAAAAAAGATTCCGACGAATTGAGAACCTCCTCCTTTTTGATGAAGTCGGTTAAAAAACTACAAACAAAAGTCCATAAAGATACAACAGAATTGGGATTCTGGTCTTTACGATACAGACTTGCCTAGTATAAAGACCGCTTAAAGGTCTACCTATTTAAAATTCGAGCAGCACCAAAGTGCATATAATCATTGTTTATGCTATCATTGCAAAAAGGAGGAGGTTTTCAATTCGTCGGAATCTTTTTTTTTTATATGTTTGTTCACTGATTACTCGAAAACGGCTGAACCGATTTGGAAAATTCATTTTTTGTTCGAAAGGGTCAGGTCCCTTTTAAATTTTACCATAATCGGTCGAGCTGAAAAATCAACGAAAATCTAAAAATTTTATACATCGATGATGTTTTTGTGTACCTCGCTGTCTCATTGGAGCGGTGCGTTTATTTGGTCTAACCATATTATATATATACAAAATACATCTACTTTCCACTAAAAATGTATTTTATGGTGAAATTTCATTCAATGAAGGAATAAAGGTTTTCTTTTTAGTTTTTAAAACGTAATTATTTCAATAGCTATCCTTATACATGAGAAAGGATTTTTTTAATCGGTTAATAAATGACGGAGTTATGCGGTAACAAACATACAAAAAAGTCTGTCGGTTAAATTCGGTTACAAATACATGGATCGTACAAAAAAGCGTTAAGGCCAGACCAGTTTCTGGTCGAATTCTTCTTGAACTGGGGATAGGAGGAACCGGCACATAGATTAATCTATTACAAATTGTTTGTCCTTTTTTCTTTCAGTAAGGTAAAGTACTTAGAGGTGTATGAATTTGTTTCTAAGGAACGCGAGAACAGGCCTGTTGAGAAGGTATTGGGGATATCGAATACCGTGAAAGAAGGCAAATTGCACAAGACCTGCCCCAGATTACGTAACTCGCGACAACTAGCTATAGGCGTAAATTGGGCAATGATTGCTGATCTTTGATAAAAACTGATATTTTGCGGACAACAGGTGAGTAATATACAGCAGCTGGCTTCCGGCTTGCTTGTCCATCACCTATAGACGAAAATACTCATAGTGGAGATATAGGCGAATAAGTGTCTTCAACAGAAGTGGATCGCACAATGAGAATCAGTAAAGTTACAGTAAATTCAATAGAACTATCCACGTATTCTTCATGACATAAGAATGATATATCTTTTTGAATTATCCAAATCGGAGCATTACTTACGAAGATATTAAGTAATACATTATGCCGTTCTGTCGGTATAATCAATGTACGCGGGTGCGTGTGACGTCCCGTGTGTGTTACGTGACGTGTGTTATTTCACGATTCGATAACTGGCGGTGACCGTCCCTGTGACGTCACAGCTACCGCTGCAAACTCATAGAACTTCGCTAATAATTTCGTCATAGCTTCGTCAATTTTTATCGTAGAACAACAATTTTTGCACTGTATGCTAAGGCTTTCTTAGCTCTATAAATCTGCATTTTCAAATTAAAACGTTATAGATCATTTTGGTAGTAGCTCTGCCTTCTGCGCTGCAGTTTCAGGATTCGATTCCCAGGACAAACATTTGTGTGATAAACATTCTGTATCTGGGTGTTATAAAGTATCATAAGTATGTATTTAAAAACAAATATTCTATCAGTCATCTGGTCACCATAATACAAGCTATGCTTAAGGGCTAGATGGTGTTGTGTGCATTGTCCACCAATATTTTATTATTTACATAACTGGTTGCACTGCTTAGTTGGTAGTAGCTCTGCCTTCTACGCTGCAGATTCAGGGTTCGAATCCAGAACGAACAATTGTGTGACGAACATGTTTATTCTGTGTCTGTTTATAAAGTATTAGCTTCTCCCCGCGGCTTCGCACGCATAGTACATAAAAAGTAGCCCGTGTCCGTTCCTAAGATACAATCTATATCCATACAACATTTTATTGATGCAAAAAAAAAGTTCTGTTGATCAGATTGCTACCAAACTTCACAGGATTACCCGATAGGCCAATCTGAAGATTTCCTAAAAAAAATATCAAAATCGGTCGAGCCGTTTCGGAGTCTTGGAACATACATACATACACACATCGCCTTTTATATACCTATATAGATCAAAGGTATGTATAGAAAAATATATAAGTGTATAATTACAAATTATGTTTTTTTTTGGGGCTAGAAGGTGTTGTGTGATTTTTCAACCAATATTTATTTACATGCTATTAAGGAAGAAGAAGAAGACACATATCATAAGAGAAAAAGTAGTTTCCTCGTTTCCTCGAAACTCGTTTTAGTCGTAACACTCTGTTTATTTTTATTCACCTTATATAATAAGATTGACAAAAAGCAATTAGAGAATGAATTAATAAAATCATTTAAATATAAATTAGGTTTTATCTACGCTAGTTTCATTCAAGAAGCGGTCACTGGGTCACTAATAAATTAGACAAGTGCGTGCCGGACTACATAGTAAAGGGTTCCAAAGTAAGGATAAGAATGAAATTAAGCTCTATTGAAATCGAAAGCGTTTAAGTTTTTTTCGTGTTTTCTTATGCTTACCTACGCTACGTTTACAAAATCGCCAACGATCGAGCGAATGCTTTCTTTTGTTTGGTCATAGAGATAACACAATTGGTTTATAGGTCATTATCTAAGGTGGATTGGAGTATAACGGTAACCATTGTAAATTAACAGAATAGATGGCCCAGGTAGCCTTACTTTACATATAAGAGAAGTACTCTTAAATATATATTTTCATAGTTTTAATTTAAGAACTTGGTAGAGGATAATAAAATGTATTACCGTGCAATTTATATCTCGACAAAACTAATATACTACGGGCAAGAACTCGGAATAGGCGCGGACAGAAAAATTAAAGAACTTGGCGAAAAGCTAAGGGTTCCTTGTTGGACTAAAACCGCGGAAACCCTAAAAAGTCGTTTCAAATGAATTTTTGATCTAATTAATGCTACCAAATTAGCCTAACCGGATTGAAATTAAAGCGGATGTAACCATTAATCGTTAAACATTAATAATCCTTTGTATTTAATATAGATGAATATAGCGTTGAGTGAAATATTTAACTCATTCACCGAACAATAGTGCCTGGAATAGTTTTATGATGAAGTAGCCTTGAATGGTCTATCAGCTCAGTTGGTAGTAGCTCTGCCTTCTACGCTGTAGGTTGATGGTTCGATTCCCAAAACTAACATTTGTGTGATAACTATAGATGTTTGTCCTGTGTCTGGTATCTTCCCACAGCATCCTCTAGACCCAAACTAAGCACAGCTTGTACTATGGTCACCAGATGACTGATTGAATGAATTACATTTTTAAATGCATATTTGTTTCTATGTATAGTATGTATTTACAAAAAATATATATTTCATTTCATTTATTTGCTAATGTACATTCAGCTTAGGTGAAAAAACAATGCTGTGAGTAGGTATTATATACATTGTACCCTGTGAGGGCGTTGCACAATAAGTATAATTAATATAGATATAATAGATTCTTAATTAGATAAGTTACGAAATACGTCAAAACTCAATAATTTACATAAAGTTAATAATAGTTAAAATAAATGTAGGTATATCTGTTAAAATGTCAATATTCTTAGATTGTTTTATGTACATACTATATAATGTCAATTTATAATAAAATGTCAACGTTATACAATTTTATATATAAGTAGTATATTAGTCATCTGGCAGCCATAACACAAGCAATGCTTACTTTCGGGCTAAATGTGTTGTGTGAAATTGCCGGCATTATTATAATTACTAGTGGTTCCCACTGGTCGAAATTATAACATAATTAATTATCAATTAATGTATTGATTGTGCATAATTAAAAAAAATATTACCATTCTGCACTCCTCTATATAAACTACTAGCGACCCGCCTCGGCTTCGCACGGGTGCAATGCTGGTACTAATTATACTACAGAATGTTTATCCCTAAGAGATAGACATATACCATCACGGACTTTTTTGTAAACATTTTTAAGGTTTACAATACTGTACATTATTTTGATCTATCTCGTAGGGTTCAGCCAGCGTTTGTTACGACTCCACATTAGAAACCATTAAAATTATCAATGTTTTTCTACTAGATTATGCATGTATTATACATATAAACCTTCCTCTTGAATTACTCTATCTATTAAAAAGAACCGCATCAAAATCCGTTGCGTAGTTTTAGAGATCTATGCATACATAGGGACAGACAGACTTTGTTAAAGCGGGAAGCGACTTTGTTTTATACTATGTAATGATAAGTGTGCGAAATTTCATACACCTCCGTCCGCGCAATTTTCGTAAAAAGGGGTAAAAAGTTTTTGCTTCACGTATTATTCATTCACATACAACATACAACATATTATATAGATATTATTGTTATTAATTAGGATGTTGATGTAGGAAAAGTAAGATCTTTCGTATTTTACGAAATTTTTAGCTAAACCGACGAAACAACACAATCACAATGCACTGTCTTAGCCAAAATGACAGAACAATAGTAATTGTTTCAATTTGGCAATCTGCCATATTGTGACTAACTGTCATATTATCATAACCTTCCGTATGTGACTAAGTTTACCTGTATTGTTATTAATGAAAATATGGAGTTCTTGAAAGTTTTCTTTAAATATATGATTACAATTAAGGGTTTTAATAATTAGCTCCGCTTGCGTGGAGTATCGATAAGAGAGAAAAACACAAGGGCTGTCCTAGTGACAGCTCATGGCCAAAACGTCAGAATGACATAAGTGTATTTTGACACTACAATACAAGATCAAGTTCATGTTGAGTTCAGTGCGGACATAACTGAGAATTATCATCATTGATTTTATAATAATATAGATAATTGATTCAGGCGTGACTGTGGAAATCCATTACAAAACGTTAAACGGATGGACAAATATTTGGTACTAATCCGCCAATCTATTCCCAAAGAGTAAAGAAACAAAGCAGATGCATGCACCTCCCGCAATTGAAAAGCCATGCATTAGTAAAAAGTTAGTGCATACACATACAACCTCAAAAATAAATTTCACATGTGTTTCCCTTCCTCGAGGCATCTTCAGGAACACTTGACTCGCCCCAAAAACGACGACCTCTGTGGCGCAGTGGGCTTAGGTCCGGCTGAGACGCAAAAGGTTGTGGGTTCGATTCCTGCCGCGAGACAAATTTTTGTATGATCTGCAAGTATTTGTCTCGGGTCTGGGTGTTTCTATGTATACCTAATATGTATGTATTTACAAAAAAAAAAGTATATAAGTAATATATCAGTCATGTGGTACCCATAACACAAGCTCTGCTTACTTTGGGGTCAGATGATGCTGTGTGAAATGTCCGGTATTATTATTATTATTATTATAAAAACACATTGCTCGGCAGACTAGTTGCATCACCGAACGTTGGACTAAGACTAAACGCAGAGTGTTTTTTCGTCAAAGACGTTGAGTCTGCAACGTTAGGTACATGCGTCTGCATCATGTCTAACTAATCTTTTTTTTCGTAAAAACATTTATATTATACATAGAAACCCAGATACCCAAATACCCAGACCCGAGACAAATACCTGCAGATCACACATACATTTGTCGCATGTCGGGAATCGAACCTGCAACCTTCTGCCTCTGCGGAATGTAGGACAGCAATAGCTTATAATAATTGCGAAATCAGTCATAAGTCAACATTTGTCGTATTACAAAAGCCTGCCGCTGGCTATTGATTGTCTCTGGGCGACAAGCGAAAATATGCTTAATGCCGGGGTAATAGCGTGCAAAAGGTCTGATTAACAGCACTGATCGCGCAATTGACAGTCGTTTGACGTTTACCGGTTCCGTCACTTAGAGTATGAATTATACTTTTTAGGGTTCCGTACAGCAAAAGGAAAAAAGGAACCCTTATAAATAGGACTCGGATGTTCGTCTGTCTGTCAGGTTAGGTTTATATTTGTAATTTATTTGTAAATAGGTTTATTCTCAAAAAGATAAAATGTCACTTAAATGAGTATACTAACCAGAAATTTAAATTCTAATATGGCGTAGGTCGCTCATATTAAGTTAGTTAGGCTAGTTAGTGATTAAATAAAATAGTAATAAACAATGCCGGATATTTTACACCGCATCCTCTGGCCCCAAAGAAAGAAATGCTTGTGTTATGGGTACCACATGACTGATATACTACTTATATACTTTTTTTTTAAATACATACATATTATACATAGGAACACCCAGACCCGAGACAAATACTTGCAGATCATACAAGCATATAATAAACATTTGTCCCGCGGCAGGAATCGAACTGCGCCATAGAGATCGACAAAATACATTAAATGAACATTAACTTTTTATATCAGAGAGTAGTTTATTACAAAATGTGCGCCTTCGAAGAGTATCGTTTATTCCCGTAGATTCGGATTCGGATTTTATTCCCGTAGATTCGGATTCGGATTTTATCAAGACCCGTTTTTTCACGTAGTATCAAGTTAGAGTTATTGTCAAATACTTATATATATAAAGTTTTACCCTCACTTGGTTTAGAACTTTAAAAAATCAAGCATCTAATTCAATGTAATAAAAAATACGGACAAAGTACGGCTTTAAACCTAATGGGTACTTCCCGTTGACCTAGAATCACGAGATTTAGCAAGAAACAAGGTCTCAGCACAGGTATAGGAAAATAACCATAAATCATTAAATTTGTAGTTATATCACAAAAAAATAATAGTTGTCTGTAAAGTCGGTTTACGGACGATAATTTTACGTGACAACGTCATAAGAAAACATTAATGAAAAATTGCATACTTTTAACCTATTAAGATGCGTCACAAGCCGAACACTTAGGCCGATCGTGCCTCTCTATCACTTGTTCCGCGCTCTCGCTTTTTCGTGCGTGCAGCCAGCGTTCATCGATTCATAAGACGTTATCAAGTAAAAAAATATTTTTAAGATTATTAACATATATTAGAGCATTGATTTTGACGTTCTACGTATAAACCAGGCGCACTCCGCACTTTAGGTGAGTAGTAACAAGTATATTCGCGCACCCAACATGTTAAGCAAATTCGTAGAGAAGTGCCGCGCCAGACGAGATAGAAAGAGAGACACTGTGTAGCTAAATCTATATTTCTCACTAAGCGCTTGTGCAAGCTGAATTGTATCTTATTACGTTGCAGGAGCCGGTATTTAGACGACCTCTGTAGCGCAGTGGGCTAAGATCCGGCTGAGACTCAGAAGGTTGCGGGTTCGATTCCCACCACGGGACAAATGTTTGTATGATCTGGAAGTATTTGTCTCGGTCTGGCTGTTTCTATGTATAATATGTACCTGTATTTACAAAAAAAAAAAAAAGTATATAAGTAGTATATCTGTCATGTGGTACCCATAACACAAGCTCTGCTTACTTAAGGGCCAGATGATGCTCTGTGAAATGTCCGGGATTATCTATTATCTATTTAGTTACACTCAAAATAAAAACAGAAAAGACAATTTAAATTAAACTAAACTAAAGATTGATTATCTCGCAATCGTCCAAGTGTGCTTTTCAAACTGGTGTTTGACTCAGTATATTTTCATCTACAACATTTAGATAGTCCATACGACGGAACCCTTGCGGCGCGAGTCAGACTCGCACTTGTCCGGTTATTTGCTGTGGAAGCAGGTATTCAACGGTTTTAATGTCTTTGTCTAATAAATCATATTTAAATTCCTACTTACGTATTTTATTTCCAGTAGGTACTTACACAACGTGTACATAATGGTCTTTGTAACCAATTAACATAAAATATTAGCACCTATTATATTATATTATTCATAAACTTAGTAGAAACTACATATAAAAAATACTGGTAGGTATAGGTATATGCTTACTAATATTATAAACATGAAAGTATGTTTGGATGTTGGGATATTTATAGTCAAAGACAAGTCTAAAGATATTTTATGCAATACAATCACAAGGATCACTTTGAAACGTCTTACATACTAGGTGAGTTTAGGTGCCAATTCCTCCTAACCCAAGCCCGAGAAGAACTGGCAAGAAACTCGTCCTGGTCCTAGCGCTTTTTTGCATGATCCATCTTATAACTACCTAAACTACGAAACAATAATACAAGAGAGTTTATACATTTCAAATGTGTCAGTTAACTGTCTGAGGGAAGAGCAACATGAGGCCATGCATTCCTAACAATAATTTAATCATTATTGTTTAGCTATTTTCGATATAGTATCGATTATATGGTATCGATTATAGTACAAAAAAGTTGAAAAAACCGCCTTCCGAGGGATCGGCTCGTGACACGTGACATCGAAGCGTGACAGTACAAAAACACCGTTACAAATGTTACGCGTTCATGTGTGCGTGTCAAGCCACAAATTTTATGTTACGGCGAAATGTTCGTGCCTTCATAAGTGGTGTTCTGAGTGGATCGCTGCGTGACACTAGGTCGTGTCACATGTCCGCGTAACAAAAACCGTCCACATTTATGTTTTTTGTTATGTTAGAAAGTTAAATTAAAGAAATCAAAATTGAGATATTGATGTAGTGTATAATTAAGTATGTTACTTTTATAAAATGTTGTCTCTAAGTAATTCATATAATTAATTTCGCATAGAGGTTAATTATTGCTGACACCCAGTGCCTTTGCAGAAAACTGTCTAATCTGTCTGCCAGTCTCATAAGTACGAGTATCTTGTTGGAAATACCCAACTTTCTACTCCTAATGGATACCATTTTTTTTCGCATGCGTGAAAGTCATTCACATGTGTCAAAGTCAAAGATACTTTATTCAATACAATCACAAGGATCACTTTGAAACGTCTTACATACTAGGTGAATTTAGGTACCAATTCCTCCTAACCCAAGCCCTAGAAGAACCGACAAGAAACTCGTCCTGTGTCTTCCTATGCGTTGGCAAACATACCAAACGTACTGACGAATCTGGTAGCCCCCACTGAACTAATTATTATAAAGAACTCGTAGACCACTGAAAGCTCTTTATAACCGACTTCAAAAAAAGGAGGCTATTCAATTCGACCGTATATATTTTATGTGTGTTCGCGGATAACTTAGTCGTTTATGAACCGATTTTGATGATTATTTTTAGTCGGAAAGGAGATATCCCAAGGGTGGTACCATGATAAGGAAACCAGGATCTGATTCTTCTTATCATGTCACTAGTTATTTCTAACTAGTGTGGTGAAAGGATTAAAGTGCGGCTCAGAGGCTCCTTTCGTGCACTTAGGTAAGCCTTAATGTAAACTCTCGACCTTGCCGACAGGACACGCAGGAAAGATGAATCGTCTCGTGTGCGTTTCGGATCGCCTGACAGAAGTGATAACTCATACTAATCTAACTAGCGCTGTGTGTTAGAGTGAGCCTGCCTACCGCTGCCGTATGCGTGGCCAGACAGACTGGCGCCGTAACGCGTTACGTAACGAAGTAGTTTACCCTCCTATAAGAAGTTATCACTTCAAAATATAATTAAACGCAAATTTACCCGTGCTCCTTTACACGCATAAAGTTTTTCGAATTGGTTACAACATATCTCTCATGGTTTAGACATAACCACTTAAAACTATATATAAATAAGTATTATGTACTAATGTTCAATTGTTTGGAAAGACGAAATTACAATGATAAGGTCGCAGACAAGTGTAAATAATGTTTTTACAAAATATATATATTATAATATATAATAAATATATATATATATTATATATATATTTAAAAAAATATATATATAATCTTGCGTAAATATAATCTAGTCTATTAAATCCTTGAGGTCGGAAAGTTCGTATATTGAGAACAAGCAACCCGCCCGGCTTCGCACGGCAATGCTATTACTAAATATACTACAATGGTTCAGCCATCGTTAGCAATATAAGCGCAAAAAAAATAGTTTATTTACGACATCACATTAGAAACCTCTAAAATGATCAGTATTTTTCAACTATATTACGTATGTATTAGACATATAAATCTTCCTCTTGAATCACTCTATCTATCAAAAAAACCCGCATAAAAATCAGTTGCGTAGTTATAAAGATCTAAGCATACGTAGGGACAGACAGACAGCGGAAAGCGACTTTGTTTTATACTATGTAGTTATATTATGATGGCAATTTGTTAGGAGAATATAAAAGGTACATGGGAAAGGTGTACAACTTTTAAACACGTGATACGATTAACTTTAAACTTGATCTAAATACATTAAATCATAACATAGTATAAAACAAAGTCGCCTCCCGCTGTCTGTCTGTCCCTATGTATGTTTAGATCTTTAAAACTAGGCAACGGATTTTGATGCGATTTTCTTTGATAGATAGAGTAATTCAAGAGGAAGGTTTATATGTGTAATACATGCGTAATATAGTAGAGAAACATTGATAGTTTAATAGGTTAGCGTATATGGGTTCAACGTATTAGAACTACTGAGCTACAACAACGTGTGGCCGGGTCAGCTAGTACAAAATAAATGGTCATATGTTTTAAACATTCATATTGTTTTATTAAGACTAATGCTGCGGGACTAATGTTTGTATGATCTGTAAGTATTTGTCTCGGGTCTGGGTGTTTCTATGTATAATATGTTATATAATGATGAGATTTTTTTAGATTTCATTTATTATAGTGTTTTGAACAATCTTGAACAATCCTACCAATTTTGAGCTGGGTGCGAATTATTGTACTATTTTTTGGTCTAATTTGACCGGACTATCATAAAAGTACTAAATATTTTGTTTATTGCGAATTCAAACTAGTAACAAAACTTAATGTTTTTATCTACAAGACACTTAACGCCTACTGAAGTCATTAACATATCAATTACCTACTATTTAAATTTAGTATATAAAATTATCATACGTATATCATAAATATTATCATTGAACGAGCGAGCGCGAAGCGCGAGCGAGTTTCTCCGTTTCAGCTTAGGCGAAAATGCTTTCGTATGTCTGTCCGACCGGCCGGCGCGGCGTCTGTCGGGATGTTCTCCTCTACAGGTCGCATTTCTCAACCGATTCTCGTGAAATGAAACGATCGTGAAATGTGAGCAGATTCTATAACTATATAGATTTTTTTTATCTATTTACTTTTGTGTACATTTTTCAAAATTGCGGAGATATGGGTTGAAAACGTAAAAAAAGATATATTTCAGTCATTTCGAAAAATGTTCGCGAGGTCTACAGCTCACAGAGCCACAAGTAAGTGTATTATATAAGTATAAATAAACATACTCACATAAATACCTTATGTTACATACCTAGCTATAATTATATTCTAGCAAGACACGCAGGTCCATGGGGGTTATTCCATAATGACACAGCGTATTATAAGTCACTGAAAGCCCATTTTGGTTAAATATTGTTTGTAATGACAAGCAAACGTTTTTTTATGAAATCAGTCCATGGGTAGACTTGGTCAGGCTCATAAATTTCGTTAATGATTTTTTTATTTCATCTTATATGTTTTTACTTGTGTAGGTATCAGGTGTGTGCGTCAACCACGGTCTGTGTTGAAAACCAGCGTTGCAGTTTACTGCAGCATTAAGTTGAACACAGAACCTTCTTTGACTTGCTGTACAGTCAGTGCTATTCATGTATGCAATCTTATTTTCTTTCATATTTTAATCTGTGTATAGTTTATCGAAATAAACTTTTTTACTTTACTTACTTACTTTACAAAAGTGCTTGTTGCATGCTTGTTATTTTTAACCGACTTCAAAAAAGGTGGAGGTTCGCAATTGGGATGTTTTTTTAAAGTATCTATTAATAAGAAATTTTGTAAACGAATGATTTTTCCCGTTATTTTGATTTAAAATCCAAACTACTGATTTTGGTGAACTTTCTATTGGACCAACCGGGATGTTGCATAAAAAATAAAGTTTTAAATCGGTTCAAAAATGAGTTAAGAAACAAAAAAAAACAACCGTATTGAGAACCTCCTCCTTTTTTTGAAATCGGTTAAAAATGATGATAATCATATATTATCTAAATAACAGTATGCAGTTTCTTCTGTCACGCATATACCTAATAATAAAGGAAAATTTACATAACAGATTAGTCTTCGCGCTTTAGAGTGCCGATGTGACATCTATGTCAATGATATAAAACACAAAATGCAATGATCTACGACTCTATAGAACTGTATTTACTTAGTTGCATTGTAAATGACCGCCGTCGCTAAGTGTAGCTAATGCATGCTATATACATCCTTATATGGAATTACCGTTCAATAGAATCATACTTAGAATCCTAAGGTATTCCAAATAGGGTTAATAGAGACCTAAATTCCGTGTGCTATAATCCGTCCTTTAACACAGATCAAACTAACCTGTGAAAATTAACACGAAGTGATAAAGGCACCGACACTGTTTTGATTTATCGAGAGAATCTTCGTCAGGATGAGTACTCACTCACTCCTGTAGGGATCCCTACTCCTGTAGGGATCGCGCTATTTGTCAACGTAATTGCCATTGAAAGGATTGGTTTCGGCAAAGGTTTGGATATGGCTTATCTGTATGTCAAAACGGTACCTTCCTGAACGATGTAATCTTTGATTTTATCAATCGAACCAATTTATATTTAGAACTAGGTACCTAGTATTACTCTAGGACTACTAGGATGTATTAAATCAAAAACGTTCGTTTGCACTGTCAAAAATAACGCGATACCGCAACGTTTGATCAACGTATAATCCAAATTAGAGCTAAATCATTTCCGTTATAGTGATTAGCGCGGTACGAAATATGTAAAAAATATATAAAAATATGTAAAAAACGTCTTTACTATGGTTTAGCTTTGGTTCAAGCGTTCAAAGTTACCGCGGTTGGCCCCCTGTTCACACTCGCATTTTACCCTAATTAGATGCAGCGAAGTAGTATCGATGCCTCCATCGACAAAATAATACGTGACTAAAAACCCGCATCTACAGCGGGCAACGAACAACGAAAGCGGGCTACTGCTAGTCTAAAATATATGCACTTAAAGGCCATTAACATAGCATAGGACTTTTCATGTAGTTATCACATGCAAAGCTTTGAGCAGAAGCTAGTAAATAAATAAATAAATATTTGTGGACATTGCACACAGCACCATCTAGCGCCAATATTAGAGAAGCTATGAGATTAGTAATCTAAGCAAAGCGTACAAGCTTAGGGCACTCCCCAGCGCCAACGTACCAGCCGTTCTCGAAGCCAACGGTCTGATATAGTATGATGGTATGACTCTTGTCCCTTGGGAGATGGGTAGGCCATTAGTGTATACTACTTGCGTAGACACCCTGGCCGCATCCCATCTGTCGGGGACTTCCGTTAGAGCTGGTTCGGCGGCTGAATGTGCCGGGGACCTCAAAAGGCGCAAATATGCCAGTTTGGATAAGGCCCACATGCTTGACCCTTTTGGAGTCGAGACCCTGGGCTTTTGGAAACAGGAGCTCTCTGCGTTTATATAGAGAAGGAGTGCAGAAAGCAATTTTTTTATCTTTTCTTAAGTTTTTTTGAAGTGAAAACTTCTTCTAGCGCGGTACGCATATTTTAGATGAGATAAAACCTCTGGATTCGCGACTCCGTTACCGAGACGCAGCCGGCTGCCGCGCTCGCCCCATTTGATTATAAACCTTAATTCACATGTTTACAGTCTACTATTGTATGGAGAAGTTTACTGAGTTAGTAATTCTTTGATATATTATCTACATTCTGAACAAAAAATATTGCATCATCTGTGTTCGTTTAGTGTTTGATTGGCAGTCGCCATAATAACTGATTTTGAAGTGATTTATTACTAAACTAAGTTTTCACTTCTGTCGGCAATCCCGGAGTGCAACCCGTATTTTTTTAATTTAAATTATGTGGTCGCCTACTGGTCGAATTTCGACGAGTGGGCGACTACAAGTTTCTGTAAATAAATGTATTTAAGCAAAGCGTAATATGACTATCAGATGACTGATAGAATACTCTATACCTTCTTATTATGATTGTAAGATATATTTATTCACTCTACTCAACTGTGACGAATCTCACAAAAGACGGATGGAGATTCAGGCCAAGGGCGTGTCAGTTGAAATAGGCTTGTTAATGTAAAATCATTACCACTGTCATCTGAGAGACTTAGGATGAGATGTAAGCATTTTATATTCAATGTGCTTTGTAATCTATTTGAAATAATATTTTTGAATTGGTGGACAATGCACACAACACCATCTAGCCTCAAACTAAGCATAGCTTGAATTATGGTGAACAGATGACTGATAGAATACTTATATATTTTTAGATACTTTATAACACCCAGACACAGATGAAACAGTTATGTTCATCAAACAAATGTTTGTCCTGAGATGGAATCTAACCTTCAACCTACAGCGCAGATGGCAGAGCTACTACCAACTGATACTATGAGCTGACAGGCCAGGCCAGCCAGGCCAAAATAATATTTAAATAAAATCTTCCTATCCTAAACAGTTATGTAAGAAAATTCTAAAGTTATGTAATAAAATTACATAACTTTTTAGGATTACTTGAAAAGGGAAAAAAATGGCTGTCAGTAAAGTCGGTTTACGGACGATAATTTTACGTGATAATGTCATAAGAAAACCGGCATCACAAACTGAACGCCTAGGCCAATTGTGCCTCTCTATCGATTGTTCCGCGCTGTCGCTTGCACGCTCGGCTCAGGCGGAACGTGACAATGAGTCATGCTTTTTGGTCTTCCGTCTGTCTATTTGTCTATCTGTCTCTACGTCAAGCCCATTGTTCTCAGGAGCGTTGAGTTATCATGTTGAAATTAATACCCAATTTATATTTTTATTTTCATTATTTTTATTTTATATTTTTTTCTAGCCATCTTCTTGTTTTGATGTTATGTTCTAAAAGATTGAACATGGCCAAGGTATCATATTGATCATCAATCTCTAACCTCTCATTCTCACTTTCCAACTCTCTTCCTCTCATCGTGTCACATTTTGATCTAGTGTAGTGAAAGGATTTAAGTGCGCCTCAGAGGCTCCTTTCCCAATATGTACGTTAAGATCTGTGGCGTAGAGATATATCTACTATAACTTTCGTCTTAGACATATTTGTCTTTACTTAATTTCGGAGAAATATCATTATAGATTATCAAGAGCGCTAAGCGCTACAATAACACTTGCTGAGTAACGAGCGGTTTTGCTTTCAATTTACCTAATTACTTGTCAGTTCATAAGTACTCGTACTTACCTATATGATATCAATTACGTTTTAAAAACTAAAAAGAAAACCGACTTCATTGAATGAAATTTGAGGCTATAATACATTTTTAGTGGAAAGTAGATGTATTTTGTATATATAATATGGATAGACCATATAAACGCACTGCTCCAATGAGACAGCGAGGTATAGAAGTAAACGAAAATATCATTGATGTATGCAATAAAAAAAAAAGATTCCGACGAATTGAGAACCTCCTCCTTTATGCAATAAACTTTATCTTTCTTTCTTTCTTTAGTTGTTGTTATTTAAGACTAGTAGTCGTATTTAGTGGCTACCTCGCTCGTTAATTGAAGGAATAATACATTTAAATGATATATGGTATGTTTTTTCAATATTTTGTCTCATACTTACTCGTTTTAAATTCTTTTTAAAGTAATAAATAACACAGACGACCTATATTGCGTAGTGAGCTAAGGTCCGTCTGAGACGCAGAAGGTTGCGGGTTTAATTCCCGCCGAGGGACAAATGTTTGTATGATTTGTCTCGGATTTGGGTGTTTCTATCTATCATATGTATGTATTTACAAATATATGTATATATTATATAAGTAGTATATCAGTCATGTGGTACCCAAAACACAAGAACTGGTTACTTTGAGGACAGATGATGTGTGAAATGTCCGGCATTATTTATAAAAGGAATTGTTAGTTTTATAATTTAATTATAAATAAATAATGAGAAAAGAAATATTGTCTTAAAATTTGATTAGGTTATCATCAACTTCTAAAGTTGACGTCGTTATAACGTAACGTTTTTTCGTTAGTTGATTAAAAAATTGGCTGTTATTTTTTTTTTATTTACATAATTCCTTATTTTATAATTTTATTTTATATTCGCCGTGAATGCGCGTCTAGATCATTTGATCAGGGAGTCGCCTAAAGGCAGCTGAAATACCATAATGTCTTAAGAGCCAGTACATAACCAGTGTGTACTGCCCACCACGGTGCTGAGACGTAGAAGCTCTCGCAAAAGGCTGTGTATCGCATGAGGGTTGCGCAGAGCTCTGGAGCGCGTAATGCTCGGCATTAAAGTAATCAACCATGTTCCCAACGTCGAGAATCTAAATCAAAGACTCAAATACGTCGGTAACAGCATCGCAGATCTAAAACGAAGTTGGGCAGGACAGCTGGCTAGGCGAGGTTACGACATATGGATGTTAACTTCTAAGTCAACGCAATCAAAAATTACGCACGTTTATGCCTCTTATTTCGACAAAGTCAATAGATCAAAAACTATGGCACACGTTTCGATGACCTAGTATCGTAAAATTTGATAGAAGCATGGTCTTGCAGCACAAATGAAAAAAATGTAATCAACAACTCAGGCGCGACTTTCGAACTTAACCGATTTAATATACCTAATAACCTATCAAAAACCTATCTCTTAGGTGCAGTGGGCGAGGGCCCGCCTAAGACGCTGCGGGTTCGATTCCCGACCCGGGACAAATGTTTGTATGATTTTCAAATTGACATCGGGTCTCGGTGTTCATTTAAAAAATAAAAAACCTTTTAAAAAAGTGAATTTTATATAACACTAAAAAGAAAAAAAATTAAGTATTCTATCAGTCATCTTGTCACTACGAGCTATGCTTAGTTTAATGCTAAATGGTGTTGTGTGCAATGTCCTTTAATATTTTTTTAAATACATATTCAATGAGACTCTTCTAAAAATAGTTCGTCTCAATACTATTTTTAAAAAAAAAGTTGTTCATAAAATGGCCTCTCTTTGTCGTCATTTTGATTTTTAAGTACTGTCATGTCTTTAATGACACTTGCAAGATTAAGACAAATTGATTGACGTAAGAATCATCAAAATCGACCCTCGCGTTTGGTCTCTAGTTTTCCACAAAGGAACAGACATACATATTTACATACAAAGACTGAAAAACACATTACCCTCCTTGGCATCGCACAGTCGTGTAAATAGCGCTCGCGCAAGCGCTTAGTGCTTACATTATATTTACCTACATAGAGCCTCTCTATCGCGTAACTTTCACCTGGCGCGGTCTTTTCGATTTTCCCAAACAAGTTAGTTACGCTTATGTACATTACAATAAAACTACATAAAACAATGTACATAAACGATAAACTATCCTTATCTGTTCGTACGTTGCTAGATAATGTAAGGTTACAGCACATGCCACTTATCCACTACGCCATAGAGGTCATCACTATGCTAATCTGCCTTGTAAATGTATCGCTGGGTTTACCTTAGCAATGACCTGAATATCTTGTGGTTTGGAATAAATATTAAATTGTTACATTCAACATCACAATTTTATACACGTGTAGCGACATTTAATATGAATAATAAATATTGGTGAACAATTTACACAACACCATCACACAACACTAGCATCAAATAGCATAGCTTGTATTATGGTGACCAGAAGGGCGATCGCGCTAATTGTCAACGTAATTGCCATTGAACGGATTGGTTTTGGCAAAGGTTTGGATATTTAATCTTTGATTTTACCAATCGAACAAATGTATATATAGAACTACCTAGTATTATCTATGCACAGACTACTAGGATGTACTAAATCAAAAACGTTCGTTTGCACTGTCAAAAATATCGCGATCCCGCAACGTTTGATCAACGTATAATCCAAATTAGAGCTAACTCGTTTCTGTTATAGTGATTAGCGCGGTACAAAATATGTCATATATAACGTTTTAGCTTTTAGGTTTAGCGGTAATTTTGAACGTTTGAAATATTCTAAATTACCGCGGTCGACCCTCAGATGACTGATACCTACCACAGACCTCAGATATAAGACACAAAAGGCTGTGGATTCGATTCCCGGCACAAATGTTTGTATGATCTGCAAATATTTGTCTCGAGTCTAGGTAATTTTAAAAAAAACCTCGGGGTTTATTATTTTTAAAAAAATAAGGGAACTCTGAATTCTGTAAAGTAATATTAAATAACTATTCCATTGAAATAATTTCATGGTTGAGTGAAACCTGAAGATGATTTTATAATGACTTAACTCAGTTGGTAGTAGCTCTGCCTTCTGCGCTGAAGGTTGAGGGTTCGATTCCCTAACAAAAAAGACTTGTAACTTAAACTTACAAGTAGGTATCACAGACCTAGGCATAGGTCTGTGATGACCTTCTTGTAAATACGTAATTATGATACTTTATAACACCCAGACACAGAACAAACACTTATGTTCATTACACAAGAGCTTGTCTTGAGAGGGAATGGAACACCCAAGATTTTTCAGATTTTAGAAATATATTTAATAGAGACCGCTACGGCTTCGCACGAGTGCGAATCTTTCGATTCTATCTGTGTTTCGATTGACTCATTTGAACAGAGAGCGGTTGTTGTGATTGAACTATAACAGTTACTTAGGTATAAAGAGCTGCTGTTTATTTATATAATGATAGTATATATTTTTTCAAATAATATTATAATATTGGTGGACAATGCACACATAATGTATTGTATACATACAGTATATTATTTTATGTATCATCAATAGAGACTTTTATCGGCAAATTGTTGATACTTTGGGTTACATTATTGCAATTATCATCGGGATCTCTCATTTTTGAAATTAAAATACAGTCCATGTTACTCTCTGATAATATGTTCTACTAGCGACCCGCCCCGGCTTCGCACGGGCGCAATGCTGATACTAAATATACTACAGAATGTCTATATACAAAGTTATCTATACATAACCTAACGAATAACATAACCTAAGAGATAGACATATACCATCGCGGACTTTTTTGTAGACCTTGTTAAGGTGTACAATACTGTAGTACATTATTTTGATCTGTCTCGTAGGGTTCAGCCAGGGTATGCAATGTAAGCGCAAAAAAAATGTGTTTATTTACGACATCACATTAGAAACCTCTAAAATTATCAGTGTTTCTCTAATATATTATGCATGTATTTTACATATAAACCTTCCTCTTGATATAGGTACTCAATCTATAAAAAAAACCGCATCAAAATCCGTTACGTAGTTTTAAAGATCTAAGCATACATAGGGACAGACAGACAGCGGTAAGCGACTTTGTTTTATACCATGTAGTGATAAGTTAAATATTTTTAAAATCGAATAAAAATTATAGGTAAGTAGTTTTTAAGTTTATCCATTACAAACAATTATACAAACATACAAAAAACCTAGTCTCTTTTAGAAAAACAATAATATGATTAATGTATGTCCTTAATGAAAAAACTCTACTATTGCACGAGACGTATTCTCTTATAATAGTTATCGCTCTATTGCGTTTCAACACCCTTAAACATATTCTGTTATCTCCAAACGCAAGAAAACATTAGACTTACAAACGCCTCTCAACTTAAACTTGAAAACTGTCTTCTTCTTCTTCTTCGTTAAAAGCCTGTGACATACTAATGTCAATTCTGCCAATGTCAAGTGTTTATAGTTTATAGTCAGTTTGTTTGTTATTAGTCTTAGTCGATGGTCAATTGTCAATTCTAGACGTCACGCGGAATGGCGTCTAGAATTTTCTTGGGATTACTCGTCGTTCAAATAACGTTGCACCACAATACACATATAATTCAATTATCCATACCTGTCCCACAATGTACACAATGTATTCATTAAAATTCCGCCAAGATTACTGAATAAAACATGCAATAAAACGGGTAAAAAATATTAAATTAGCAGAGCTATGTTACTTCATGAAATGACAGACGAAGAATCCTGTCACTATCTTACATGATGTCACAATTTTAAAGTGTTTTATCTTTGACAGAAGTTGAGAGACGTAGATTTTTGGCGATTTCGTAAACGTAGCGAGTCGTTGTTCATTAGTAGAATACGAAACGTCAAAAGCTATCGTTCAGCTGTAGTTTATTTCCAATCGAGTGAGTATAATTACGTTTTAAAAACTAAAAAGAAAACCGACTTCATTGAATATATATTTTTTAGTAAAGGAAAGTAGATGTATTTGTTTATATTAATGATTAGGCCAACTAAACGCACTGCTCCAATGAGACAGCGAGGTTTTCGGAGTAAATGAAAATATCATCGATGTATAAAATTTTTAGATTTTTGATGATTTTTTAAAAACAGCTAGACCGATTTCGATAAAATTTAAATGGGACCACCTGAGAAGTATATATCTTTTAAAACAAAAAAAAAGAATATTCCAAATCGGTTCAGGCGTCTTTGAGTAATCGGTGAACATACATAAAAAAAAGAATTCGACTAAAAATAGCCCTTCTGGACTATGACAGCTATTTGAGCTGTCAAAATCTTTGCAAAACATAAATGTCAGAGGTCAATACATCAGATGCCTCGATTGCAGTGTAACTTTCTCTCGCTAACGATTACTTTTACTCACTGCGTTCACTTTCTTTTGAGAAATCACAGATAATGACAGGTAATTCTGTTTGTTTAATAAATTATGTTATTAATATAACTCTTCGTGGTTTCGTTATTATAAGCTCAATGGACATAAATTGACGCGAAGAGACTCAGCTCTGCGGCATACGCGGTCAAAAACCCGTCACAAAACAAAATACAACTTGACTCGTTAACTTCAGCCACTTCCATAGCATTATGTCTTACGGTATTCTGTTGTGGGGGAGTGTGTCGCCGGGATAACTAAAACTTCGTAAAATACGAACGATCTTATGGTGTTAGCAACAATGTCTGAATTACGGTAAAATTTTTAAATGTCACTTATTAAATTAACTAATTTGAGATGTGATTAACGTGTTTTTGATTATTAGTCATCATCTAAGATGTTGATTAAAATTACGTTTTGAAAACTAAAAAGACAACCGACTTCATTGAATATAAAAAAAAAGTAAGTTAACTTGAGAGCCTCCTCCTTTTTTGAAGTCGGTTAAAAATAATCACCGAAATCGGTTGGCGTGATATTGAGTTATTCGTCCATTTGTCGCGCACATACTTAATGCAAATTTAAGACTTACCTATATATGGTTTTGCCATATATAGGTAAGTCTTAAATTTTTGGTGATGCCATTGTCGGAACTGGACCAAATCGGAACCACACGAGAAGCACCAGCTTTCAAATAAAGAATAAATCATCAAAATCGGTTCACCCAGTCGAAAGTTCAGAGGTAACAAACTTAAAAAAATATAAATATACAGTCGAATTGAGAATCTCCTCCTTTTTTGAAGTCTGATATAAACTAAGGAAAATCCTTACATCGTGACGCAAAATTTATATATAACTAGCGAACCGCCTCGGCTTCGCACGGGTGCAATGCTGATACTAACTATACTACAGAATGTCTAATGTGTTTTGTTACCTCTAAAATTGACAGTGTTTCTCTACTAAATCATGCTTGTATTATACATATAAACCTTCCAATTGAATCAGTATATCTATTAAAAAAAACCGCATCCTAATTCGTTGCGTAGTTTTAAAGATCTAAGCATACATAGGGAGAGACAGACAGCGGGAAGCGACTTTGTTTAATAATATGTAGTGAAGCAGATAAACATAAGATGTCAATCTATGACTTATAATAATGTACCTAACCCATCAAGAATACCCATGAACATGATTCTATTAACAATGATGAAATTACTGTGAAAAGTCCCTCGGACCTGTCGTTATAAGGTACCTATTGATAGCAGGAAATCATCATTTACTACATTGCACTTAACTGCACTTCGCAGTATTGTCATGTAGACTGCCCTGCCCGTGACTTTACTCGTGTGGTATTAACATAAAAAGTAGCCTATATCCGTCCTCAAGATACTCTTATTTTTTTTTTTACCTAACCTATTAAGCTGACCCGGCCACGCGTAGCTGTAGCTCAGTAGTTCTAATACGTTGAACCTATATACGCTTACCTCTAAAATTATCAGTGTTTCTCTACTATATTATGCATGTATTATACATATAAACCTTCCTCTTGAATCACTCTATCTGTTAAAAGAAACCGCATTAGAATCCATTGCGTAGTTTTAAAGATCTAAGCATACATAGGGACAGACAGACTGCGGAAAGCGACTTTTGTGATACTTGTAGTAGTGATGTAGTGATACTTACCCACCGCTGGGTAAATGTCTCCCCCAATTCCATTTTTCCCTGTCCCCCGCCACTTCCCACCAGCCTTTCTCGAAGGCATCGAGATCGTCACGCCAACGTTTCTTCGGCCTGCCCCGGCTAAGTCGCCCATCTGCAGGCATCCACGTGAGATGACCTCTGCCACCTGTCTTCATTCATACGGCTTACATGCCTCGCCCAACTCCATTTAACTTTATATCCTTAAATAATTATTTAACCAGCAGTAAAACAACACTGCCCTAACTTAATACGGTAACCTCAGGAAATTAATAGAAAATATAAGAAAAAAGCGGCCAAGAGCTAGTCGGACTCGCGCACCGAGGGTTCCGTAAAAACCTGAAGGTATATAATTTTTTTATAAATAAATAAATAAATAAATTTTTATTGCAAAATGAAATCCATCTAAAAATTTACGGTTTTCGCAATTTTTCCTTTATATGTGCTATAAAACATTGCTTCATGCCAAATTTCAAGATTCTAGGTTGACTGGAAGTACCCTGAAGGTGTTGATACCTTTGGGAGTGTTGAAGTTAGGAAATTTGGGGCATAAACGGCTGTATCTTTTGATTGCGTTGGCTTAGAAGTTTGATTTTTTCACAGCTTTAAGGGACAGTAGACTTGAGTATTCGATATAAATTTCAGCTTGATACTTCCACGGGTTCCTGAGAAAAAGGGTCTTGACAGACAGACGGACGGACGGACGACGGATGGACGTACAAGAAAGTGATCCTTTAAGGGTTCCATTTTTTCCTTTCGAGGTACGGAACCCTAAAAATAATTAAAAAAAAATATAAATGACTATATTATATAGATACGAATGCATGGCCTCATGTCGCTCTGCCCTCTGACAGTTAACCGAAACTCTTGAAATGTATAAACTCTTTTGTATTTGTATTTCGTAGTTAAGATGGATAATTTGCAAAAGCGCTAGGACCAAGACGAGTCTCTTGCCAGTTCTTCTCGGGCTTGGGTTAGGATGAATTGGCACCTAAATTCACCTAGTATGTAAGACGTTTCAAAGTGATCCTTGTGATTGTATTGAATAACGTATCTTTTGACTTTGACTTTGTATTAAGTTTTGTATGGAAAATATAAGTATTTTTTTGACTGCTATTATGTATCTAGCCGCTAAAATAAATGAAGGAGTAACAATAACTAGTGATTGCCCACTGGTCGAAATTTCACCATAATTGATTAATAATGAATGTATTTTTTATGCATAATTGAAAAAAAATATTAGCATTCTGCACTCTTTCTCTATATAAACTATAAGTGTGCGAAATTTCATACTCATCCGTCCGCGCTCATTCTCGTAAAAAGGGGTCCCTACAAAGTTTTTGCTTCACGTATTAAAATAATATAGATTTTTATGGTATGTATTTCCAATATTCGGCCTACTACTTCCTCGTTTCAAACTGTTTTTAAAGTAATTGTTAATTCTTCATTTTATAATTTGATAATTACGTTTAAAAAACTAAAAAGAAAACCGACTTCATTGAATGAAATTTGAGCCTATAATACATTTTTAGTGGTAAGTAGATGTATTTTGTATATATACATATATATAATATGGTTAGGCCAAATAAACGCACAGCTCCAATGAGACTGAGGTATCGAAGTTCTTGAAAACATCATCGATGTATACAATTTTTAGATTTTCGTTGATTTTGCAGCTCGACCGATTTTGATAAAATTTAAATGGGACCACCTGTCCAGCCCTTTCAAACAAAAAAATAATTTTGCAAATCGGTTCAGGCGTTTTCAAGTAATCGGTGAACATAAATAAAAAAAAAAAAAGATTCTTCCTCCTCCTCCTCCTCCTCCTCCTCCATCATCTTCTCCTAAAGTTGACATCGTTTTAACTAGCAGTTTACACTAACAGGCGGAAAGTAAACTAAATAAAACATTACCCGTTCAACTTTTTTCATTTGTATTCTGATAAAAAAATGATTAAGGCGATTTGAGTGGCGTGAATTACAAAATAATTCGATTTGATTTGACAACGAAACAGCTGTCAGTTTGACTGAATTCAACGTACATTTAAACTACATCGTTTCGATAAATCGAAATCGGTTCACAGAGTATAAGCCTTGAGTCCGACATTTTCGTTTATTGACTCTGATTCCGTTTAATTTTTTAATTGTAATCGAACGAAAGGTTGGATAAATAGTAGAATTTGTGAATTGATGCTCTGGGTATTGAACCCACCACCTGCGCATAAGGCAAAGCTACTACTGAACTGTAACTGCATATGATTCTTATCAAAAGAAGAGCATGAAATATTAAAATTCGTGCGGTCCGCCATCTTGCGTAGGTTTGCAATTGCGGTCGCCACAATGCCGTTATATAGCGGTGGATATAGTTACCAACCTTGATATCTTCTTCTTCGTCTTCGATAATAGCACGTGTCTTATATTAACATTGACATTGTTATTGGGAAAATTTACATTATTATTAATGTCAAGTGACTATATTGTTTATGGTAAGATTACAGATAGTCGTATGGTGTAGCTCCTCATTTGTTATCTTTATATATAACTAGCGAACCGCCCAGGCTTCGCACGGGTGCAATGCTGATACTAAATATACTACAGAATGACTTATGTGATTTGATACCTCTAAAATTATCAGTGTTTATCTACTATATTATGCATGTATTATACATATAAACCTTCCTCTTGAATCACTCTATCTATTTATAAAAACGCATCAAAATCCGTTGCGTATTTTAAAAAATCTAAGCATACATAGGGGCAGACAGACAGCGGGAAACGACTTTGTTTTATACTATGTAGTGAAACTTCTGTGCGTGTGTTTGTAATTAAACTCCTCCAAAACGGCTGGACCGATATTGATGATTTTTTTTGTGTTCAAGTGGATTTGATAGTTTAGATTTACAATTAGATTTTTTTTCTTTACGATACTATTATTTGAATTTAACGAAATTGCTGTTTATTTAACTTATATAAAAGAACATTTCAACGACGTTATCGTTATAAATTTTGACTGTCCTGTCAGCTCAGTTTGTAGCTATGACTTCTTCGCTATTGAGGGTTCGATTCCCTCCCAGGACAAACATTTGTGTGATGAACATAAGTTTTGGTTGTGTCTGGATGTAATTAAGTATCATATGTATGTATTTAAAATACATTAACATTCTATCAGTCCTCAGTAGGGCGATTATGGAACTCTTGATACAATCAATGTCTATCAGTTTCGATTAGCAATCGGCATCAATGTCTATCAATTTCGATTAGCAATAGACATTATTTCAATCAATCATATACGATGTATTTAAATGCTTAGTACGCTAAACACGGTTCCTACCACAATCGTACTTTGTAAATTGGTCGAGTTATAGTTTGACACCAACTTCACATTGTAACTAGCGATAGACACCGATAGAAATCGCACCGATCCGTAATACCAATTCATCAATAGTAACTGAAAGCTATTAGTATCAATGTTTTGATAGTATCAAAGTTCCATAATCGCCCCACTGGACACCATAATACAAGCTATGCTTAGTTTAGGGCTAGATGGTGTTGTGTACATTGTTCACCAACATTTATTTATATTTATTAACCTTTTTTTTTGAGAGTGGAACGCTAATTAATTATTTTACCGTGCCCTTTGTGGTTGATTAATTTATTAGTGCGACCTCGGCTTCTCAAAACTTATTAAAATATAATGGAGGCCCTTAGAGATGTCGACAGACGTATAAGAAGTTTAAGTACCTACGAATGTGCATAATAATTACGTATTAAAAACAAAAGAAAACCGACTTCATTTATATAAAAATACGAAATTCCGTTCACTTAATTGAGAGGTCAAGCTATTTAGATATAACTAACAAACTACTGAACCGATTTTGATGAAATTTCTACAGAACTAATCGGAAACTATATTGCATTAAAAAAATCACGGAGTTATGAGGTAACAAACATTAAAAAAAAAAACCTACCGATCTGAGAACCTCTTCCTTATTTGAAGTCGGTTAAAAATAACGTATTAAATACCGACTTATAAGGAACTAGCTTTCACCCGTGGTTCCGCTCGCGTAGTAGGTACCTATATAAAAAGTAGCTTATCATTACATAGTATAAAACAAAGTCGCTTCCCGCTGTCTCTCTGTGCTTATGTATGCTTAGATCTTTAAATCTACGCAACGGATTTTGATTTTTATAAATAGAATGATTCAAGAGGAAGGTTTATATGTATAATACATACATAATATAGTAGAGAAACACTGATAATTATAGAGGTTAGCGTATATGGGTTCAACGTATTAGAACTACTGAGCTACAGCAGTGCGTGGCCGGGTCAGCTAGTATACTATATTCCCGATCATAGAATGCTTAGTTCCATTTAAATTCGTTGCAGCCGTTACGTAAGCGTAATTGAGCTACATCCTGATGAAGATTCTTTAGATGAATCGAAAGAGTGTTGGTCGGTATAATATAAATGCATATATTATTGGCAGAGCAACATGGCCATGTCATGTTGTTTTGCGCTCAGACAGTTAACTGACAGATTTGAAACGTATAAACTCTCTTGTATAATTATTTCGTAGTTAAGGTAGTTATAAGATGAATCATGCAAAAAAGCGCTAGGACCAGGACGAGTTTCTTGCCAGTTCTTCTCGGTGGGTTAGGAGGAATTGGCACCTAAATTCACCCAGTGTGTAAGACGTTTCAAAGTGATCCTTGTGATTGTATTGAATGAAATATCTTTTCCATTCAACTACGTAGTAATGTTACCATTAATCACTATAAAACCGATCACAAAGAACGTATTTTTTGCTTAGAACCAAAACAGTGCAGTAATGTTATATGAAATCTCATTCTTGCACTGATTTTGACTTTTTATTTAGATATAAATTTACAACAGAGGTTTAATATCTCCCATTAAGTTTAATATAAAATGTTTGCATTAATTCAAAAAGATACTGGCTGATAATAAAAATCGGTTGAATAAAACCGACTTGGTGAAAAAAAACAAATGGCGCGCATTTTGTACCATTTTAAAACTTTGATTCTTCATATTTTTAGTTTGAGTAGGTATGTTTTATCACAGTAGGTAGATTGGTAGTTGAAAGAAAAGTAAATTACGCACCTTGCTAAAGAGAGTAATTAATGCACTCGTGTTAATTCAGTGCCAACATAACACTCGTGCATTAATAACTCACTTTGCGCTCGGTGCAACAATCTACTATTGACTTTTGACTTGACGTTGCCATCGACTAAATAATATGTGAGTAAAGCCCGTGTTTATCAAAATGTGTAAATATAGTATGTAGGAAACACGTTACATGTTGCAGCTATTTGCTGACACAAGCTGCTAATGCATAATTATTTAACTTTACCTAATTATTCAATGTCACGATAAATACACTAATCCTTGTGTAAGTTATTATTAACAATCACAACAATGTATTTAAAACTAGTTGCTACCCCGATTTCGCTCGCGTTGTACATAGATAAATACGTTAAAATCTAAAAAGTAAACCGACTTTATTGAGTCGTACGCAAATGGAATGCCTTACATATGGCTTCCAGAACCGCTATGTTTAATGTACGATAGGGTTAAGTAGTTTATAGGTTCTTTTTTAAAAATTGCATTCTTGTATGGACATGTCTGAAATAAACAAATTATTATTATTATTATTGAATGAAATTTGAGCCCATAAAACAGCTGAATTGAGAACCTCCTCCTTTTTTTAAGTCTGTTAACACCACAGGAATAATCCAGGAAAGCATATTACGAAATTTCGTTTACTTGGACATATTTGCTCCAGCAATTTTTATTTAAAAACTGAACAGTAGTACAAACTACTGGACCGATTAATGTTTAACGAATTTTATTTTCTCAAAAAGAACAATGTTCACTTAAATGAGTAGGTATTACAAAAATCTTAAACTTACTGTCATAACTAATCTTAAGTACTAAGTTATTTTATTTTAGTTTGCTTATTGTAATAGCTTAAGGTTTTACAGTGATGGTTAGTACCGTTAACTTAATAAATGTTTTCATAAATATTTTGATGAAATTTCTATGGGACCAATCGGAAAGTATATCCTCACATATATATATATATATTTTAATTATGTCAGTCATGTGGTACCTATAACACAAGCTCTGCTTGCTCTGGGGCCAGATGATGCTGTGTGAAATGTCCGGTATTATTTAATTATTTATCTATTAGCTTATCGAATATGATTAAATAAATATAAATATTGGTGTACAATGCACACAACACCATCTAGCCCCAAACTAAGCATAGCTTGTATTATGATGACAAGATGACTGATAGAATACTTAATTAGTTAAATACTTATGATACTTTCTTACACCTGGATACAGAACAAACATCTATGTTCATCACACAAATGTTTGTCCTGGGAATCGAACCCACAACCTACAGCGTAGATGGCAGAGCTACTGCCAACTGAGCTGTCAAAATCAAGGTCCGTTTTAATGAAAAGGCGTGAAACGGTATTAGACCATAAACAAATACATGGATAGATAGATAGAAATACTTTATTGCACACCATATACATTGGGCTAGTAGAAAAAAAAAGCAATGTTTTGCTTGGTAGTAGTAGGGGGGCTTATCGCTATGTAGCGATCTCTTCCAGACAACCTTGGGATGGATTAAACTGAATGTAGTTGAAAAGGGTAATGATAATAATAATAAGTGATTTATAATGAATATAATGTTTATTAATATTTGTGTCAATTTATGTTATTTCTGTTTGATACCTACTTACTAAATGTGTTTCTCGTAATAAGTGAAATGTAAATTTCATTTTGAGAAAAATATTATCTGTAACTATAATGAAAATATATACATAACATAGCATAACGTACATACAAATTTACGGGATACGAATACTTACAAAGATGTTACAATATATTAAATACCTACAACCTTATAAGATACAATAATATAAAATACACGTGAAACAGTTGAGCTATCTAAGGACCGTTTAAAACGATCTATAGATAGAAAGAAAGAAGAAGAAGATAGAAAAACATTTATTCAGCACACGCGAAAACTTACAAGAACACAAGAGCGGAAAACAGACTAAAACTAAGCTTCAAGGGGAAATTGATACAAACAGAAATCAAACTATGAAATTATGCAAAAAAAAAAAAAAAGCCCTTCCCGCGAAGGGCACGGAAATAGCGCTGGTTTTCAGATTGAACCATTTTCGGAGCGACCTCACGAGGCGAAAACAACACGAAAAAATAAAATAAAATAAATTAATATTTTCCGACAGTGTACCTAAACATATTTACAGACATAATTACAAAAATATACAGAACAATATACAATTATATAAAATACAAGTTAAGCAGTTGGGCTACTAAGGACTGCTCAAAACGATTTACAGATTATTTTTAAATAATCATCAAATACATTTATTTAGACCGTAAGTAACCGTAAGTAAGATATCTCAACTGATCAAGATCACTGCCCTGCGTTGCCCTGTGCAACGCTCCCAAGACACTGGCGGCATTACCACGTTGAATGGCAATGCTAATACGCTGAGCCAGATAGAAGCCAGCTATTGGGTCACGCAATGTATCTACCAGACGCCGTGAAATAATTTTGAAAACGCGGTGGGCTCCTGATCCCTACGGGCCCAGAGTCTCGACTCCAAAAGGCTCAAATATGTAGGCCTTATAAGATAAACGAAATAAACCAATACATACATAAACATACCTAAATCCAAAATTACATAAAGAATCAAGCAACAGTTAACGACAAAAACTGTTCCCTAATAGCTTTAAAACAATCATGTGAATTGGCGCGTCTACATACCGACAGAGATACATTAAAGCCCATAATATTTGTTAAGCCGGATATACATAGGCTACTATATACCTAAGTACCACACGAACAAAGCCAGGGTCATCAGCTAGCTCTAATATCTCGTAATTAAAATACCCGTGACACGTGAGACGCTGCTTATCGCCATCTCACGATGACAATCTCGCACGTACCGACATATGCAATTAGATAGTCTCATGTGAAACCACCGTTCGAACAGACTGCAGAAAGGAGGTGACATATTTTCATAATGACTTGATTGTTTTTAGTAGGTTTTATTTGTATTTATGAGAATTTTACGTAGTACGAAGTTCACCGTGTCCTTTATTATGATATTTAAACTGCTGATTGGGAAGGTCAAAGTCAAAAAGTCAAAAGATACTTTATTTAATACAATCACAAGGATCACTTTGAAACGTCTTACATACTAGGTGAATTTAGGTGCCAAATACTATTACAAGAGAGTTTATACATTTCAAGTGTGTCAGTTGACTGTCTGAGAGCAGAGCTACATGAGGCAAAGGGAGCAGTTTGGTGAGACGACAAAGACCGTGCGCTTTTATAATAAGCTTCCTGAAAATGCAACTAAACTACCGATTAATAAATTTTAAGCTTACATATACATACATACATATAGGGTAGTCTTTTAGAGGAAGTTTATTATAATTTAAATGACTATATTATTGATAAGAATGCAAGGCCTCATGTCGCTCTGCCAGTCTGCCCTCAGACAGTTAACCGAAACATTTGAAACGTATAAACTCTCTTGTATTAGTTTGTTGTAGTTAAAGTAGTTATATAATATAAAAATAATAATACCGGACATTTCACACAGCATCATCTGGCCCCAAAGTAAGCAGAGCTTGTGTTATGGGTACCACATGACTGATATACTACTTATATACTTTTTTTTGTAAATACATACATATTATACATAGAAACACCCAGACCCGAGTCAAATACTTGCAGATCATACAAACATTTCCCGATTGTCCCGCGGCGGGAATCGAACCCGCAACCTTTTGCGTCATAGCCGGACCTTAGCCCACTGTGCCACAGAGGTCGTCAAAATCAAATATAATATAATGGAAAAAAAATATATAATGGATCATGCAAAAAAGCGCTAAGACCAAGACGAGTTTCTTGCCAGTTCTTCTCGGGCTTGGGTTAGGAGGTATTGGCACCTAAATTCAGCTAGTATGACGTTTCAAAGTGTTCCTTGTATTGAATAAAATATATTTTTGACTTTGATTGATGACACCGCGTCGGTTTGATATTATAATCTGTACACCTATGGAATGCGTTGCCGGTGTCCATAATCCAATCTTAACTAGCCGTGTTTAAAATAAGGATCAAAGAACCGATCGATCGATCGAGCTGTCCCGCTCGCGACTTCATCCGTGCTTTGTAAAATGAAAAATATATCGAACTAAACTGTCACAAACCAAACATCGTCAAAGGTTATATCAAACAGAACAGAAGAACACTTTAAATCTTTAATATTGCTTTTTTAATTTAGCAAATTTTCAATAGTTTAAATAATAATCAAAAATCATGCATATTAATCCAGCAGTTCTCGAATTGTAAATGGTGTAACTATCACGAATTTTATTTTCAAACTCACTGATGAAAATTCTCTAAATGAATCGAAACAGTGTCGGTGCCTCCATTGACAAAATATTGCCATCGCAAAACACGTGGTTATCAAAATGTTATATAACTCACGATAGTTTAAAGTGTTATTATAATAATCATTATATTTTTATAATATATACCTATTCTCAAATGGTATATTAAAATAAAAAAAGATTTGTTTTGATTACAAATGATATTAATACATAATTATTACATAAAGTTAAACATAGGTTACAAAATAATTATTATTAAGCGACAACAAAAAAGGATACCACTCAGCAAAATTTCACAGTGACGTATCGTATACGCCATTGCGATGCTGATCTTCCGTGATGCCTAAATACTATCATGGCGGACGGAACTAGGTCTATTTTATAAAAAAATAACACGTTTTGATGCTCTGTGAAATGTCCATCATTATTTATTTTTTAAAACAAATAAAAAACTACATGGTTTATGATTGTTTATGTTTAACGTTGATATCAATACATAATTGTTTTTATGCAAAAAAATTTGTTAGTTTAATATTTTATTATATTTATTACTCACGTGAAATGATAATAAAAAGACGGACATATATCTAGTGTCTAACCTAAAGTTTTATGTATTTACCATTATGTACAATTGTACAATTGATTGTACTTGTGTGCTGGTTTATGAAATAAATGTTCTTGTATCTTGTATTATATACACTTTTGAATTATAATATATTATAATAATATAATTATACTTCGTAATAATCATATTATAGTATGTATTGTGTTACTTAAGCAAGCACATCAATCATTCTATTTTGGTTTTCCGCGAGGTCACGCCTGAATCAATCTATTTTTGAATGATATTTTTTGTTTATTTTCACATTTACATCGTGTGGCATATCGTGAGTTAGGTCTTTTAATTGACCGAGCGAGCGCGAAGCGCGAACGAAAGCATTTTCGCCTAAGTTTCTTCGTTTCAGCCTAGGCAAAAATGCTTTCGTATGTCTGTCGGAACGGCCGGGGCGTCTGTCCGGATGTTCTCCTCTACAGGACGCATTTCTCAACCGATTCTCGTGAAATGTTGTGAGCAGGTTCTATAACTATATAGATTTCTTTTGTCAATTCAGTTTTTGGGTTTTTTTTTAAATGGCGGAGATATGGGGGTTGAAATGGTAAATGTTAAAAGTTATATATCAGTCACTTCGAAAAAAGTTTTGCGAGGTTTACACAGCTCACAGAGCCACTAGTAATATTAGGAACAGACAGTTTGATCGATTCGATACATATATTCATTTTATAAAACTTTAACGTGGCCATTTTTGGTAGAGGTCAATCGCCCTCATTACAGGCTAAACCACTGTTTGGGTTCTTGAACTGAAACCGCTTCTTGAACTAGGGTAAGGAGGAACCGGCTCCTAGATTCACTAGGATGTAAGACGATTCAAAGTGATCCTTGTGATTTTATTGAATAAAGAATGTTTTGCCTTTGACTTAGACATTGACTTCGAAACCCTAAAAAGACTGAATTGAAAAGGAGGTTCTCCTTTGTTTAAGTACACTAAAAACCTTATTTAAACTCAAACTATTTTTTAATTCAAAGTTCGAACTGCGTCGCGACGCAGGAATTAAGCGCAATTTCCACTATAAAAGTTACGTAAGGGTCTAGAATGTAAACTCGATCAGATATCCGTGCAATGCTGAACCATGCTATTATGTAGTTTGACCCTAGATATTCATATAATTGTTTACCTTATGTGTAAATACTTCTAAGTATACCTATGTAAACGGTCGGGTCAAGGTAGCAGTCATTGCAAATAAAATATTGCAAGAACGCAAGGACTTATTACTAAGAAGATATCTACTCGAGATCTTGGTGATGAAGTCAGGGGAATTACCAAGTATATAATATAATAGATACATAACCTAATATGTTTGCCAACAATGCGAGATGTTTCCGGTTTGAAGAGTACCAGTGATAAAACAGTGGACTTAACAAAAAAGCCTACTAATATTATAAATGCGAAAGTTACTCTGTCTGTTTGTTATGTTTTCATGCCTAAACCGCTGAACCGATTTCGATGAAATTTGGTATAGAGATAGATGAGACCTTGTAGAAGGACATAAGCTACTTTTTATGTAAGTACTACGCGCGCGAAGCCGCGGGCAGCAGCTAGTAATATTATAAAGAGAACAGATTAGATTTTTGTGTAGTTTATTAATGGATAAACTCAAAAATACTTACCCGATTTTAAAAATTCTTTCAGTTTTAGAAAGCCACGTTATTAACCAAAAACATGGGCCTATAAAACATATTTTATTTAAAAAAAAACAAAGAAAAATTCGCAAAACGCAAGTAACGGAAGGTATCAAAAATTTGCCGATTTTCTTCTTCTTATCGTGTCACTATTTATTTCTAACCAGTGTGGTGAAAGGATTAAAGGAGAAGAGGCTCCTTTCGTGCACTTAGGTAAGCCTTAATGTAAGCTCTCGACCTTGTCGACAGAACCCGCAGGAAAGACGAATCAGAACATGCGGTGTCGGTTCGGTTGCAGCATAACGGCTGGCACCGAGCCGGGCTTGTTTCAAGTTTTCCTTCTCTATTGCCGATAAGTCATTATTTGGCGTGCGTTACGAAAATTGTTGATAATACATAATGTACTAAATGTTTATGGTAAGTACCTACTCATCATTACCCACATAAAAGTAATTAAGGCTATATATCTAACTATTATAGATAAGTCACAATAACCGCTATTTGTTTATATTAATCAACTAAACCCGGGTAGAAACGTCAACGTCAAAAGATACCTTATTCAATACAATCACAAGGATCACTTTGAAACGTCTTACATACTAGGTGAATTTTGGTGCCAATTTCTTCTCACCCAAGCCCGAGAAGAACTGACAAGAAACCTGTCCTGACCGCGCTTTTTTGCATGATCCATCTTAAAACTACCTTAACTACGAAAAACGAATACAAGTGAGTTTATACACTTCAAAATGTCGGCTAACTGTCTGAGGGCAGAGCAACATGAGGCCATGCATTCTTATCAATAATATAGTCATTTATATTATAATACGCTTTCTTGAAAATACTACCCTTTATGTATGTTTTAAAGACATTAGTATCATCATATTAACCCAACTAAATAGTTTTATAATCTAGATAGATTATGTATCTACAATTACTACTCTAAATTACACCCGTGCGAGGCCGGAATGAGTCGCTATTTCCTTTATGAGATGCTGCTCCACGACTCTACAGTAGGTTCAAGAGGCGATCGCAGAGGAATGAGAGGCGATTCCTCAAGATTTCATTAAGACTCTTGTAAAATCAATGTAAACTCGAATGGAGTAAGTGATTCAGGCAAGGGGAGGAAACACTTCGTATTAATAAAAAAACGTGTGCATCTCGTGACGGCCGACAGAAGTGATATCTTAAACTAATTTAACTAGCGCTGTGGGTTGGAGTGAGAGAGGCACCGTAACGCGTTACGTAACGAAGCGGTTAACCCTCCCATAAAAAGTTATCACTTCAAAAAACATTAAGTGGTTTTTATCTTTTAATTCCTTTTTTTACCAAATTCATTAAAAAAACATGGGTGCATTTCACACGTGGTAAAAGTGAAACCTTTAAAAAAACGTATACAAAACACCACGGTTGTTGTGATGCCGTTTCTCAAGCTTTGTACAACGCATGCGCGCACAAGCACGTAATAATAAACACGTATAATGTTCCTATCTCATTTTCTCCCACGTTAAATCTTATGAATTTATGTGTCTCCTTTTACTGTCGCTTTTCCGTTTCATCAACTTTCAAATCACAACAATGTTAAAGAAGTTTTCACTTCAAAAACAAGCACTTTGGTAACTGATCTCCAAAAGCACTTTCTTGGCATGATTCAAGCACAAATATGGTACTCAATATGAATTGGAATAGACTTTGAATATGTATTCAAGAAATTAAACATAGCTATATATATGTATTTTTTTATTATTATTTATTGTAAAAAAACATGCATGTGCGATTTTGTTGCTCTCAAGTGTATATACATGCATAAAATCATGGTTGTTTCTCGACGGGATTACACTACGGATTTCAACTTCCTACAATTCTGACAAATTTATTTTGATTAATTCACTCTCATCAAGTTCCTAATCACTTATACCATGGCTATGCAGTGTTGCCACATTTGATACGGAGAAAATAACAAGCTTTGACCGGCCTGCCAGCTCACTTGATAGAAGTTCTGCCTTCTGCGCTGTAGGTCGAGGGTTTGCTTCTCTTTCAGTATATACATTTATATGATGCACATAGGTGTTTGTTCTGTCTGGGTGTTATTAAGTATCTTTATTTATTTATAACCACAAACGTATTGTCCAATCATCTTGTTCCCAATGCAGAAGTTTTACTTATGGGGCTAGATAGTGCTGTGTTAATTGTCCACAATTATTTTAATTATTTATTCATTCTAATATTATAAACGCGAAAGTTTGTATGTATGGATGTTTGTTACACTTTCACGCAAAAACTACTGAATGGATTAAATGAAACTTTACAATAATAATAATAATAATATAGCTTATATGTATATATGTATATGCTGATGTATGCATCAGAATAACATAATAATTATAATTTATAAAGATATTGTGTGAATTGTCCAAAATATAACGATAAGTGTCAATTAAGTTTGAAAAAATTCTGCCATCTGCGAGCTATTCTGGCGTGCGCTGTAAAAGCCTTTACAATTAATTACACGTATATAAGATATAATGGAAATTTTTATCTTAAATAGTAAAGCCCGGGACAGCTTGTATCTACCATTTATGTGTAAGCCATTATCGTCAAAATAGTGAACCATGAATACAATAAAAATATATGGATAATTTTTTTCTCACGCACATTCGGTAGTAACAAGTTGATCCTTATATCAAAATAAATACTTATCGCTTCTGGTATTTAAAGTAGATAAACTTTGTCTTTCACACTACATCATTTGGACAAATATTTTAATAGTTACGACGATGACCAACCGAGTGCCGATACTATAGTTCGGCGGCGGGCGAATGGGGCAGACGGGCGGTCGGACGCACTGCGGGCGATGTGATAGATAGAACCTTGACGAAGAAAATAAGCTACTCGAAGTACTAATCCTGCGCAGACGAAGTCGTGGGCATCAGCTAGTATTTAATAATGATGCAGAAATATTGATCAAAAACCTACATATTTTTCTCGGCACAGATCTTTCTTACATTCACAAAACCCAACTTTAAACGCTTCGGGGCATCGGTCTGTCATATATTTTAGAATTGTTTTTTGTAGATAGTTATGTAATTGAGGATATGACTAGACGCAGAAAAAATCCAGTCTCCAGTTCACCATAGCACCCAAAAAAACCGATTAAATGTATCGTTATAATTAACATTAAGTTGGGTTTCCTAAAAAGCGAGCGTTTGTAAGAATTGTTGATTCACGTGCGTGAGAAAAGGAAATCTCGTGATCATGGCGCATGCAACTGTGCCGAAATATCGGGAAGCAGTAAAACTCATATATCATGGTGAATATCCCGTTTTAAGTGAAAATTATATTCACATGATAAATCGATATCACTTGTTTTAGTAAACATCAGAGGGTAGAGTGATTGTCCTTTGACGTTTGTATGGAAATATAATCGGCTAGTTTGCTATTAAGGCACATTTAAATCCTGTCCTGTCCTGTCACTGGTTTGAAACAACCAGTAAAGAAGCAGAACACGAAAACACGTCAAAACCTATCGTTCAGCTGCGATTTGATTACAATGGTGTGAGAATTGAATTTTTTTTTAAAGAAACGTCATAAGTTAGTATAATTAAAAAAAACCGACTTTAAACAGGAAACTAAAAAGTAAAAAGTCTTAAATAGTAGAGTAATATTTAATGAAAAAAAAATACAAACGCACTAGTCGCTACTACGATTTTCGAAGGTTTCGCTCGATTTCTCTGGGATGCCATCATCAGATCCTGGTTTACTTATAATGGTACCACCCTTTGGATATCTGCTATCCAAAAATATAACAACATATAACAAAAAAAAAGAATCATTAAAATCGGTTCATAAACGACGCAATTATCCGAGAACACACATTCAAAAAATAATTATACATTAAAATAAAAATATCTATACGGTCGACTTGAGAAACCTCCTTTGTTTGAACGTCTTATTGTCAAATATTATTACGTTCGTAAAACAACGGTCAGTGGCATTCAGGAGGCTCTTGTCTAACCTTTAATATATAAAATTGGCTATGTTTTTAAATTACAATACTGCACAATTATTAAAATAAACTGATTTATAGCTCGATTTACATTCAATGGAAAAAAATACTTTTAACCGGTTATGATGTCTGTTAGCATATTTTTAAAATTGTTATTTTTAGTTGTCTAATGCACGTTAAGATTTTTGAAGTGATAACTTTTTATGGGAACCCTCCCATAAAAAGTTATCACAAACCGCTTCGTTACGTAACGCGTTACGGCGCCAGTCTGTCTGGCTTCCTTTTCACGCATACGGCAGCGGTAGGCACGCTCCTCCTCTCTCACTCTAACCCACAGCGCTAGTTAGATTAGTTTAAGTTATCACTTCTGTCGGGCGTCCCGAGACGCACACGTTTTTTTTATTATTGTACTGTTTAGGGAGGGGGGAGGTTTCCAGGGGTGTCTGAGTAAAAATAAGGTTCAATTCTCGATTTAAATAGGTATAATAAATAAAATAAAAAATCCTTTATTGCCACATATGAACTAAAAAAACAAACAAAAATTAAAACTAAACATACTTAATTATACAGACTTAAACTAGTTCACAGGGCAAAGGGGATAAATTCAGCAGAAAGCTGCACCTAGGTACAGCGCTGATTTTCAATTTACCCCCCTCGGATAGTTCTTAACCGAGTGTTTAAATGTTTAAGTGGTACTCAAATAAAGACAATGGATGAATTAGAAAAGCACAGTAATAAAAAAAACTAGCTTCGGAAAAATAGCGAATAATATTCGCGTCGGCTCATTCTCTTCTTCTTCGAATGGCATGTGTCATATGATGACAATTTTGCCAATGGTGCCAGATGTCAATAGAGATGGGATTCAGCAAAATAGTGACCTTCATAGAATCAACACTAGGAATAGACATAAATTATATATCCCTAGGTTTCGACTAGAAAAAGTAAATAAGTCCTTTATGGGGAACACGGTGCGCTTCTATAATAAGCTTCCTGAAAATGTAACTGAAATACCTATTAAGAAATTTAAAGCATACATAAAAGGTAGTCTTTTGAAGAAAGCTTATTATAATATAAATGACTATATTATTGATAAGAATGCATGGCCTCATGTCGCTCTGTCGTCAGACAGTTAACCGACACACTTGAAATGTTTAAACCCTCTTGTATTAGTATTTCGTAGTTAAGGTAATTATAAGATGGACCATATAAAAAAGCGCTAGGACCAAGACGAGTTTCTTGCCAATTCTTCTCGGGCTTGGGTTAGGATGAATTGGCACCTAAATTCACCTAGTATGTAAGACGTTTCAAAGTGACCCTTGTAATTGTATAGAATTAAAAGTATGTAAAGTAGAATGTAAAGTATCTTTTGACTTGACTTTTTTTGACTAATAACTCTAGTTTTATTTGAAATCACCAAAATTACAAATAAATAAAATAACTCGGGAAAAATAATAAGATATGAGAACAATGTTGACTTCACATAACGGCCAACAACAATCCGGCTCGTTTTCGGTGGACAGTTCAAAACTCCTGTCACGCGTAACATGGTTGATGTTTTTGAGGTTGGAGTTTGAACCGTAATAGACAAATTGGCACAGACAATAGGCGGATGGGTTCGGGTAAGAACGAATCCACATCTTTATCTAATACAGAAAGGGAGAGGTTACTGTATTAGATAAAGATGTATAATTCGCTCTTTCCCGAACCATCAAAAATATCTTACATAGAAATCTTTATTCAATAAAATCACAAGGACCACTTTGAATCGTCTTCTTACATGCTAGTGAATCTAGGTGCCGGTTTTTCCTAACCCCAGTCCAAGAAGAATCCGGCAACAAACTTGTCTGGTCTTAACACTTTTTTGTATGATCCTTGACATTTTTGTTACGGATGTCGAGTCTAGTAGGATCGAGTCGGTTGGTTTAATAGACAGTGGCCTCAATTCTGTTGGCACCAATTACCAACCAATTTTAGCTAAAATTAGGTTTTGAACTGTCAAATTAACCTTTGGTATTCTGCTGCTACCAACTTATCCTAATTTTATTATATCTAACTTAATTAAGCGTTCCTAATTTAGTTAGATGGTACCAACCGAATAGGTTTTACAAATGCTATGATTAACTAAATATATTTTAGACAATTCCTCATTTTAGAAATGAACCAACCGAATTGCCACCAGTTTCTGATTAATTACGTTTATAAATTTGCCAATGGACAAATCTAACACGTCGTCGCTTCAAATCATTAATATAGTTCATGGAACGGTTAATAAAAGTGTTTGAGACGTTATTTGTGCGAATTCTACTAGATTGAAATGTGTGGTTCTTTCTAGAATTAGGTCGGGACATCGAAAGAACCATAATTTAAAGAAATTTAGTAGCTAACACGATATTAAGACTTAACAGTAAGCTCATATATTTCACCAAAGAACATTGGCATGCTAATTTTAGTGTTATCGAAAACATTATGCTAAATTATATATACCTATTCTATTAGCATTTATAAATAAATTATAGTCATTGGTTTCCAATCAATTCGTTAACACTGTAAAAAGTTCTGTCTAATAAACACATTTGTTTATAGAAACCCTGTTTCAACCGACTTCAATAAAAGGTAGTTCTCAATTCGTTTTTTTCTGTTTGTTACCTCATAACTCCGTTATTTATGAACCAATTTAAAAAAAAATAATTATGATATACATTCGGATTGGTCCCATAGAAATTTCATCAAAATCGGTTCAGTATTTTGGTGTAAATAGCTGGGAAAAGTGTGCCCTACAAGTAAACGAAATTCCGTATTTTGCTTTCCTGTGACATTCCAGTGGTGTTAACGAATTTCGAAAAATCATAAAATACTAAAAAAGTGTAAAATAAAAACTGTTTTTAACCGACTTCAAAATAAGACGGAGGTGTGGATCATACAAAAAAAATCCTAGGACCAAGCCGCGTTTCTTAACAATTTGCGGACGCTTCAGAACCTTGTGATTGTATTGAAAACTTGATTTTGACATGCACATACATATGTGTATATGTTCCAAAAAATCCCAAAATAAAAATCCCTAGGACTAAGGCGCGTTTATTAATACAATTACAAGGATCTGAAACGTCCGCATATTGTTAAGAAACGCGCCTTGATCCTAGGGATTTATTTTTTTGGGATATTTTCGTACTTACGTACATACGTAGGCTAGTAGAATCGTTAATTGGTTTACGTATCCTAATTTTTGTTTTTTAATTGTTTCAGGACGTCTCGCCGTCATCCTCTTCAGCATATGCACGGTCGTGCTTGGAGTTATTCTATCATTCGTGCCGTGGTTAGACTACATAATATTCAGGGTAAGTTTCAAGAAACGATGAGGGAAAACACCACGTGCGAACTTTTCCCTGGAACAAATACAAATACAAAAATGTTTATTGCAAAACAAAATTTTACAAGATCGCGTACTTAAACATTTATAGAGTTCTGGGAGTAATTTAGCAATTGGAGTAGACTCAGCACTATATCTGCGCAAACATGGTTTACGTAGGGCTGGTTTTCAGTCTACCCCTTAGCTCGAACTTAGATGACTGTTGAGCAATAAAAATGATAGTAACGCTAAGTCCGGCTAAGACGCAGAAGGTTGCGGGTTCGATTCCCGCCGCGGGACAAATGTTTGTACGATCTGTTGTATTTGTCTCGGGTCTGGGTGTTTTTATGTATAATAAGTATGTATTTACTAAAAAAAAAGTATATAAGTAGGATATCAGTCATGTGGTACCCATAACACAAGCTCTGCTTACTTTGGGGCCAGATGATGCTGTGTGAAATGTCCATAAAAAAATGAAATTGTGTTATGGGTACCACATGACTGATATGCTACTTATATACATTTTTTTTGTAAATACATACATATTATACATAACGAGGAAAGATTTGATTGTGTGTTTGTTTGTATTGAATAGGCTCCGAAACTACTGGACCAATTTGAAAAATTATTTTACCGTTGGAAAGCTACACTATCCCCGGGTGACATAGACTACTTTTTATCCCGGTTTGTCCCGGGAAAATCTTCAACACGGGCGAAGCTGCGTGTAGACAGCTAGTATTATATAAAGTTTGAAGTTTTGACGGCCTCTGTGGCGCAGTGGGTAAAGGCCCGCCTGAGACGCAGATGGTTGCGGGTTTGATTCCCGCCGCGGGACAAATGTTTGTATGAGCTGCAAATATTTGTCTCGGGTCTGGGTGTTTTCTATGTATAATATGTATGTATTTTAAAAAACTATATAAGTTGTAAAGTACCACATGATATACTACTTATATATATTTTTTAACACATACATATTATACATAGAAACACCAACTAAATCATACCATGTGCAAGAGCTAGTTTAAGATCACTGTGATGACCTTGACCTGGTAGTGATACCAGGAAACAGATGTGGTTAATGACAGATATATAACGCTTGATCTCGTTTCACAATCATTATAAGCCTGTCAGCTCAGATGGTAGATGATCTGCCTTCTGCGCTGTAGGTTGGGGGTTCTATTCTCATTACACACATTTGTGTGACAAACATTTATTTATTTATTTATAAAATGTACTTACACTATTTTTACAGGACCCCTAACGCAATAGTGTAAAAAAACAATAAAAATAATCATAGCATAAGTATTTGTCAGACCTAGATAAAAACACATGAACTACAAATTAAAAGTTGCACAATAACATATAAATATTCTTCAATTAATAACTTTAAATATAGATAGAAGTCTTTAGAAATAAAGATAAACTCGCTGTTCCCAAAACAATTATTAAAAAGTTGGTGAATTGAATTGAATTGAATCGTCAATCAATATACAATAGCCTCAATTCTGTTGGCACCAACCTAACTAATTTTAGCTAAAATTTGGTTTGAAGTGTCAAATGAATGTTGGTATTCTGCTGTTACCAACTTATCCTAATTTAATTTTATATAATTTAATGAAGAGTTCCTAATTTAGTTAGATGGTAGCAACCGAATAGGTTTTACAAATGCTATGACTAACTAAAATATATTTTAGACAATTCCTAATTTTAGAAAAGAACGAACCGAATTGCCACCAATGTCCAATAATTTCACAATAACATATAAAAATTCTTCAATTAATACATTCAAATTACATAATGTCAAACCTAATAATATATAAAAAAATCGTCAATCAATATACCATGTTCAATAACTACACAATGTTTGTTGTTATGTACAATGTAAAACATGTTTGTTGTGTCTGGGTGTTATAAGGAACCATATGTAGGTATTTTAAAAGAAATATATTTATTTACAAAAATAATTACAGAGATGTATTTATTTAAATAATACATGTGAAACCGTTGAGCTAAGATCCTTTTAAAACGATCTATAGATAAAAAATTTGTGTGTATCATTTATGTATTTTAAAGTATATTATTATTGTATATGTAACTATTATAGTTAAGCATAAACGCACGGACGAAAACGCGGGCATTTCAGCTAGTCACAATATAGTATAAAACAAAGTCGCTTCCCGCTGTCTGTCTGTCCCAATGTATGCTTAGATCTTTAAAACTACGCAATGGATTTTGATTCGGTTTTTTTTAATATATAGAGTGATTCAAGAGGAAGGTTTATATGTATAACACATGCATAATATAGTAGAGAAACACTGATAATTTTAGAGGTTTCTAATGTGATGTCGTAGATAAACACATTTCTTTGTTCATATATTACAAACGCAGGCTAACCCATTCCGTAGTATATTTAGTATCAGCATTGCACCCCTGCGAAGCCGGGGCGGGTCGCTGGTCTAAAATATAACAAGTTTCATTATCAGTCATAACACAAGCTCTGCTTACTTTGGAGCCCGATGATGCTGTGTGAAATGTACGGCATTATTTATTAAATCCGTCCAGCCGTTTCAGTGAGAAGAAATAGGAAAAAACCCACACAACCGTTTCATATTTATAATATTAGTCCAATTTCAGGAACTGAAACTCTGGAACGGCTCCCTAAGCTACAACTACTGGCAGAAGCCAGGAGTGGTCCGCCTGACGAAAGTCTACATCTTCAACGTCACCAACCCTCACGCGTTCATCGAGTTTGGTGAGAAGCCGAAGCTGGTGGAAGTCGGTCCGTTCGTTTATCGGTATGTTTTATGTTCCCCAATTTTAGGCAAATTACGTCATGGCAACATCAAGTAATTTACTGCAACAGTGTTTATCGGCTCAGTCGGTAGAAGCTCTGATTGCTGCGCTGTCGATTGAGGGTTCGGTTCCCTTCCAGGAGCAGCTTTTTGAGCAGCTTCGATACATGTCCGTGGCAGCACTAACGGCATCTTGTGCGTTGTAGAGGCCCGAGTGGATTGACCCCTTATGTGGCAGCTGGTACAGCTTCATATTAAGTAGTATAATTGTTATTACAATTCATTTTGATAAACACGGGCTTTACTCACGTAATATTTTGTCGATGGAGGCACCGACACTGTTTCGATTCATCTTGGGTACGAACCGTGAACGCTCGCGGCAACTCACGGACCGCGGATCAAACTCACCCTGATGAAGATTCTCTAGATGAATTGAAACAGTGTCGATGCCTCCATTGGCTAATACGTGAGTAACTCCCGTATTTGTCAAAATGTATAGTACAACTCACGAATGTTTTGAAAGTCAAATTATAATTACTGTTATGACATTTGATATAATTAATTTGTAATTTGTTTTATAATTGATTGACATTACAAAGGTATGTACTAACCCGAATCATATTTTAATTATAATGTATCTATTCTAACTAGCAAATGATATGGACCTTGTCTGAAATAAACGAATTGAATTGAATTGAATTGAACTAATTAAACTATATTCTAACATCTAGTCACCATAATGCTATGCTTAGTTTGGGGCTAGATGGTGTTTTGTGCATTGTCCACCAATATTTTATTAGATCAGGTTCAGAAAACATTAGAAGATCGTTGGCGACTAAACGTAGCGTAAGCTGAGACGTTGTTTATTGTCAAATTACTTAGTAGAATTGCCATAAACAAATCACAGCATCATCTGCCTCCAAATTAAGCAGAGCTTGTGTTATGGGTACCACATGGCTGATATAGTACCTACTTATATTCTTTTTTTTAACCATACATAAATAACGCGGATAACGAGTGAAGCCACGGACATAAGTTGTTCTAAGTACCTAACCTCGTGTATTCACTGTCGTAATTACATCGGACTCATTTTCTATATTACGACAAACAGCTTGGGCAGTGGCGTGTTGACGTTGTACAGTCGTGAGCAGATGTGTCTGGGGTTTTTTAATTCGTATATGTAATATACTTTAAGAAATTCAGAACATAAACGTTTTTTTTTTTCGAAAATTTTCGAAATTAGTATGTATGTATGTTGATATAGTAATATGAAATAACGAAGCAACTTTTTTCCGGGTTTTGGTGTAATCTTTCTTTTATATAAAATTCTCGTGTCACAGTATTTGTAACTAAACGTATATTATTAATAAATACGTTAATTATTTTTTCATAATTATTATTTAGGGGTGTAAGTAATAAGGGTGGTCCACAAAATTTTTTAAAATTTTTCATTTAATTTTTTTGTTGCTTTTTATGTTACCCCTATTTTTACCGGTGTCATCACAGTGTCCCGTAAACAATATTATTATTATTATTTTAATTACCATAAACATTTTTTTTTCGATAACCTAGTCGATAACCTTAGTACAAAGATTCTAACTAATAATACGAAAGTTGGTGTGGGATGCTTGCATAGACACCCTGGCCACATCTCATCTGTCGAGGACTTCCTTTAGAGCTGCTGCGACGGCTGAATGCGACGAGGACGCGCTAATATACCGATCTTGATAATGCCTACATATTTAAGACTTTTGGTGTCGAGACCCTGGGCCCGCGGGGAACAGGAGCCCACAGCGTTTACAAAATTATTTCACGGCGTCTGGTAAACACATAAATTTATTTCACGGCGTCTGGTAGACACATAAAATTATTTCACGGCGTCTGGTAGACACATAAAATTCGTCGCTCATTGGTAAAATCTAAATCGCGTGCGCATATTAGTCAAGTTAAATAAAGCGTGCTTCAGCAAGCTTCCAGTTCCGTCTCTTTTTACGAAATCACTTCCACGGATTGTAGGAATGCGAGGGAATATTACACATCAAAAACCTAATAAATGCCTTAAAAATACTTAAACATAGTTTTCATTGTACATTGTGTATATAAAGCACGTGTGCCCTCGCGCGGACGCGCTGTTTGTTGTCAAACGAATTAACACCTTACCACATGACTGTACTGGACTATGAAGAAATCATAGCGGTTTGCCGTGTAACTACATTACAGCGACTGTGTATTTTTTATCTGCCTAAAATATTGGCTAGACGATTTTTTAACACATGGCGAAGAATTTTCACATATACAAACTTACAATTTAATTTACAAAATGTACAGAATAATATATAAACATTTAAATACATGTGAAACTATTGAGCTATCTAAGGACCGTTTAAAATTATCTATAGATAGTTTAACTGAACATTGCCAGAGGGTAGCATCTCCTGGACACGGCATTGCCATGTTGAATAGCAATGTATGCTGGACCAGATAGGAGCCAGTTCTTGGTTCTCGCGGTGTTTCTACCAGAAACCCCGAAATAATTAGTGAAACGCGGCTCCTGTTCCCCACGGTCTCGACTCTAAAAGGCTTAAATATGTTCGCCCTATCAAGACTGGCCTATTTGCGCTGAAAAAGTTAGATATTGAGTAAAGTTTTTTTTTCTGCTCTAGAATATGGAAGACGTAATTACAATTTTAACCGACTTTAACCTAAAAAAGAGGATTTTCTCAATTCAAATTGTATTTTTTCGTTATGTTTGTTACCTTGTATCCGTTTTTACAAAACGATTTGAAAATATACAATACTAGCTGGTGCCCGCAACTTCGTCTGCGCAGGATTTGTACTTCGTGTAATTCTAACGGTTTTTGCAGCGCACGCCAAAATAACTCGCAGATGGCAGATTTTTTCCTACTTACTTGACACTTATCGTTATATTTTGGACAATTCACACAATATCTTTATAAATTATAGCCTTTGTGTTATTCTGATGTATAAGTTATATTATTGTAAAGTTTCATTTAAATCCATTTAGTAGTTTTTGCGTAAACGAGTAACAAACATACATACAAACTTTCGCGTTTATAATAATACTAAGGATATATGAAATATACAATATATACATATATGAAAGGATATAATTTCCGATTGGTTCCATAGAAATTGCATCAAAACGGTTGAATAGTTTGGTTTCTAAATCAAAATTGCTGGAAAAAATATACATCCAAGTAAACAAAAAGTTTTATTTAATTATTGAAATCGATTTTATTTTTAGTTCTTGAAAAATCATTATATACAAAAATCGCCATTTTTATGACGAATAACGATTAACTGCGACTTTGTTATTTTTTTTATCAAACCATCCACTTGACACTGACTTTATTGTCATCTTAATTAATACCGATGCCATTAAATAAAGAGAAAAAATGGTTGTCTGTAAAATCAGTTTACGGACGATAATTTTACGTGATAACGTCATAAGAAAACATCGATGAAAAATTGCATAATTTTAACCAATTAAGATGCGTCACAAGCCGAACGCTTAGGCCGATCGTGCCTCTCTAACCTTTGTTTCGCGTTCTCGCTTGCACGCTCGGCTCAGGCGGTACGTGAAACTTTTTCGTGCGTGCAGCCGGCGTTCATCGATATACTTATAAGACGTTATCACGTCAAAAAGCAAATGTCACTTTTCTTACTTTAGGTTGGATACCTAGTCATCTCTTTTCCGCTTTGCTTATGTTAATGTCTACTCCTCCGTAAATGCGGGGTCAGATTTAGACCAGACTTTCGTGCGCATTGAAGCTTTAATAGTCACAGCCGTTATTTTTACGGGTTTTAAGCCCACAAGAACCCTTATAGTTTCACGATGTCCGCCTGTCTGTCTGTCCGCCTCTAATCAGAGCTCAGAGACTATAATCTCGACTAAATTTTTCATTGTCATACGTATTAGTGGGACCTAAAGTTACGAAGTAAATATTTAAAACGGGTAAAAACCACCCTATTTTATAAAAAGTAGGATTGTTGTTTTTGAAATGATAACTTCTTATGGGAGGGTAAACCACTTCTTTACGTAACGCGTTACGGCGCCAGTCTGTCTGGCTTACTTTTCTCTCACGCATACGGCAGCGGTAAGCAGGCTCCTCCTCTTTCACTATAACCCGCAGCGCTAGTTAGATTAGTTTAAGTTATCAATTCTGTCGGGCGTCCGCGACGCACTCGTTTTTTATATGTATCTTACTACCATATGTTTGGCATATCTTTGATACATGTGACGAAGTTTTTTGCACAATTTTTGATACAGATAATTGCTAGATATATAAAGCTTTGAGTTGGTAGATTTTAATACAGTACTGTGTACCGACTAAACCGCCGTTTTAGGGTATTTGAAAAGCTTTCAAAATAGTAGCATATATGATGAAATTAGAAGGAAAATTATTGCTTACTAGAATATGACTAGCTTGATTTGTAAGCTTTAATAAATCACGTAAGATCAATTCTTCAAATTTTCTCACTAGATGGCGTTGAATTAAAAAAAATAAGAATTTTATTCAATAACAATTTCTACATTGTGTCAGAAATACTTAAGCCTAAAGACATAATAATAATGTAAAAGTGTAGTATGTATGTCAAATAATTACAAATAATCACATTTTTCTTAATTTAATGTCATCAACTGTATAGAAGCACCCAGCAAAAGCTTTATCAATGCAGACTTAAATGTAGTGGGACTTTCTATGATTTTTATAACCACAGGAAGAGAGTTGTACAGTATAACGGCCTGAACAATATTTAACTTCGGCGTTAGGACCTCGACCGATAGTCATAATTGTTATTTTTACTGACTTTGGAAACCTTTTTACGTGGTTCGACACGCTCATAGCCAATTATTTTTTAGGGTTCCGTACCTCGAAAGGAAAAAATGGAACCCTTATAGGATGTAAGTCTGTCCGTCTGTCTGTCTGTCAAGACCCTTTTTCTCAGGAATGCGTGGAGGTATCAAGCAGAAGTTTATACCAAATACTCAGGTCTACTGTCCCTTAAAGCTGTGAAAAAATCAAACTTCTAAACTTCTAATCAAAAGATACAGCCGTTTATGCCGCAAATTTTTGACACTCGCAAGGGAATGAAAACCTACAGAGTATATCCCGTGAACTCAGAATCTTAAAATTTGGTACGAAGCACCGTCTTATAGCAGAGATAAAGGAAAAATTCCGAAAACCGTAAATTTTTAGTTACATCATTCAACTATGACTCGATTGTCGTGATGGATGAACTTTTACTTATATACCTACAGGTTTGTACGGAACCCTCGGTGCGCGAGTCTGACTCGCACTTGGCCGGTTTTTTATATGACAACTGACTTGATGTTTGATTCGTTTGACTCTTGACTTGTACAAGCAAAAAACTAAACACGTGGGGGCATCGCTTGTAGGTATTTTTTCTATCACTTGACTTACTCATTACTTAATAATACATGGTTATTAGGTAACTACCTAGGTCTTTATCTGAAAATTCTGTTTTTTTATACATAGTATTGCCATGTTACTGACTAGGTATTTATGTAATTAACTATCTTCAAAATGTAGCTTTTTGACAATCAAGAAAATTTTAAATAGTGGGTTTGAATAAGTAATTAACATTCAACAATGTATTGAGATTTTAAATAAAAGTGTGCATAGTGTAGATTTCAAAGTGTAACATTTGTTCATGAGACACGATAAATATAATGTCCAAGCTTAAAAAAAAAGTACATTTGATTTTTAATTTTCAATCGTATTTACATTCAGCTTTAAATGTAGAAATGTATAACATCGAAGTTAGGAGTAATTTTATGATACGAGTTCCGACGTAACTAACGGGGATTCACCTGGCAACACCAACACTGTGTTTAGAAAGAACACGGGTAATGAACGCACTGTGTATTTTTGGTTATTCGCTTTCGTAGTGGAAACATTGACTTGAAGAATGAGCCCCGAGGAAGGCCACCACTTAGGTAAATAACGATGTACGTAATGTAATGTAACAAAGTAGTTAGCGGCATGGTTTGACATTAGCTTACCCAAAATATTGACCCATTTGCACCAAATCGGTTATATAAAAAAAATTGAAAGTTTATACCTCATGATTTATTTATTTATATTTGGAAAACCAACAGCTAAAAAACAACATAATACTAAAAAAGAAACAGAGAGCCAATTACAGGTTTTTTACTGATGAAAACATTGTAGTCAAAGGTGTGAACATATTTTAACGCACCTTAATGAAAAGAGGCACGTGCTCGCTAACCAGATCTAATTATTACAACCATCAGAATTTTTTACTCAATAAAAATAAAAGAAGATTAAACATAAATAAAAACATCAAATAGTAACTATTTATATAACACCTAGGATAACTAGGTGCTAAAAAAAACATGGGTGCAATTCACACGTGGTAAAAGTCAAACCTTCAAAAACTTTAGAACCACGAATATAAACACTGTATTAAGCTTCCTATCTCATTTTCTCCCACGTTAAATCTTATGAATTTGTGTCTTGTCTCTTTTTTCTGTCGCTTTTTCGTTTCATCTGTGGCGTTTTATTAACGCCCCTAGTTTTAAGTAGTCTGTAAGTTTCGATTATCTCTGTAAATTGTCTATGGTAACAATAGATTTACGATTATCTATGTAATAGATTAATAAGACTATCTATGTAACTTCCGTTTCCTTACGAGACATTCATTCTCTTCTTCATCTACTCGCTCTCTTGGGATTCGGCTGCGGTGGCGGAAGGACGACTCATGTCGCTACCTGGTGTGTCTGACACCATTTTTATGTTGTGATATGGCATGCAAGTTTAAAAATAATTACAATTTATCACTAAAAAATTCGTCAAGATTATAATAACCCTTTTCAATTAACAATTTCATTAGTTTTAGTTTAAACATTTGGATGTTCAGGTCTCTATATAGTGTAGGTAATTTGTTATAAATTTTTGGAGCAACACCAACAACACTTTTTTGCATTAGTGCTGTTTTTACAGGGTGTAATTTTAACCTAGTGTTATCCCGTCTGCATCATAAATAAATAATCAGATACGACACGACAAATTTATATTGCCAAGAAGTAGTTTTTCTTTTGCAAAGGTTAATATAGTTACTAGAATCGAAAATCAGTAAACTCTTTTTTTTTGTAATTATTAAAAAAATAAAAAAATAAATTACGTAAGTCATTTTTTTTAAGATACCTATGCTACACATAGGTATATTAAAAAAAACTAAAACAGCCTTGACTCGTCACCCGATCTTCACCATTACCGCTCCACGATAACGCAAGACCTCATACTGCTCTAGAAACCGTTTGAACACTACAGGACCTGCAGTTAGAAACCATCCGTCATCAGGATAAACATTTGTGTGAAGAACATAGGTGTTTGTTCTGTGTCTGGGTGTTATAAAGTATCATAAGTATGTATTTAAAAATATATAAGTATTCTATCAGTCATCTAGTCACCATAATACAAGCTATGCTTAGTTTGGGACTAGATGGTGTTGTGTGCATTGTCCATCAATATTTATTTATACCCCGCACTTGTTGGACCTGGCCTCTACCGACTACCATTTGTTTCGCGATTGGGACATTTTTGTATGGTAAAAAAACCTTCTAAGGAAGCAGTACGAAATGCCTTCACACAGTTTATTGAGTCCAGGTCCTCAAGAGTTCTATCGCTAAGGTTTTCGCAAATTAACTTCCTATGAGATGACAGAAATAATAATAATAATACCCGACATTACACACAGCGTCATCTAGCCCCAAAGTAAGGAGAGCTTGTGTTATGAGTACCACATGACTGATATACTACTAATATAATATATTTTTTGTAAATACACACATATTATACATAGAAAACGCCCAGACCCAAAACAAATACTTGTAGATCATACAAACATTTGTCCCGCGGCGGAAATCGAACCAGCAACTTTTTGCGTCTCAGGCAGGCCTTCGCCCACTGCACCACAGAGGTCGCCTAATGTATAGATAATGAGGGTAACTACTTTAAATATATAAATCTTAGAAAAACATATTTTTGAATTTTTCAGTACAAAACGGTGATATCATCTATTGTTACATTCAATAGATGATAGCTGAGCATGAGGTTTACTTGGCTCATCTCACTACATTACATGTGTACTATTCGTTAATTATCCTATGATAATGTTCTATGTGACCTTTTGTGTGAAAAAATAAATCATTTTTATTAAAATTACTATTATATTAAATCAATTTTTGATTCTTTGCGGTAATAACGGTTATTACATTTGCATTTACCATATTTGTCTTAGCAGCGCCATCTGTTTTCAGCTCTGAAAACATCGCTTAGAAAATATAATTCCTCATACCTAGTCACGTACATGGATGGAGTCATAGTTTTAAAATCATTTGATTAACAAATAAATATAAATGAAAATTATAAAGTCATAATCGTTATATACCTTTTTCGTTATTTACCATTAATAAAACGCGTGAAGATTTGGGCGAAATAAAAGCAAGTTTATTGATGTGTTCTGATCGCGTAAGTTAAAAAAACTTTAAGTTTATTGATAATTAAAAAACAAACAAAAAACTGAACGTATTGTGGGTTCGTGGAACATGCGTTTGGAACGAAGTGCCTTTCATATGTAGGGTTGGCATAATTAATCATTAACGTGTCAGGCTCTCATTTTCTCTACCCACCCCTCTTTAATATTGATTATTGATGCCATAAATAACTATAACATATTATTGATTGATACATTTTTTATCGGCTAGGTCCTCTCCAACCCGCGTTAAGGAACTTCCAAAAACAAGAAATGTCGAGCCATTTTATGTACACCATTTCAACATCTGTGTCTTTCTTTTCTTATAAAAATGAGGTTTCATGTTTTTCGCGTCATCATCTAACCTAACTGCATTAAGAACGTGCCGGCACCTACCTTACTTGCCTACAAGGAATCAGGTAGATTGGTAATTGCCAAATATCACGCCAACAGTGAAATCAGTGAGTTAATAGTGGTATTATACACGCTTCGATTTTGGGTTTAGCAGAGTCTATGTAATAGGCTTAACTAATTTTGTAATTAAACTCCTCCTAAACGGCTGGACCGATTTTGATGAATTTTTGAGCGTGATCAAATAGATTCGAGAATTGTTTAGATTAACAATTAGATACAACTTCTGAAACTATCAGGGTTTTGAACCTAATTTTCACTCAAAACGGGATATTTACCATTATATATAAGATTTCTGCTTCCCGATATTTCGGCACAGTTGCATGCGCCATGATCACGAGATAAACTAAGCTAACTATCGGGAAGCAGAAAAACGATATATCATTTTTTTATGTTTTATGTGACAATAAATATTACAAAAAGTTTTTTTTTCTTTTTTTGAAGTGAAAACTTCTTTTTAGCAAGGTACGCATATTTTTAGATGAGGTAAAACCTCTGAATTCGCGACACCGTTACCGAGACGCAGCCGGCTGCCGCGCTCGCCTCATTTGATTATAAACCTTAATTCACATGTTTACAGTCTACTTTTGTATGGAGAAGATTACTGAGTTAGGTTCTTTGATATAGACGCAGCCGGCTGCCGCGCTCGCCCCATTTGATTATAAACCTTAATTCACATGTTTACAGTCTACTTTTGTGTGGAGAAGTTTACTGAGTTAGGTTCTTTGATATATTTTCTACATTCTGAACAAAAAATATTGCATCATCTGTGTTCGTTCAGTATTTGATTGGCAGTCGCCATAATTACTGATTTTGAAGTGATTTATTACTAAACTCTAACACGCCAAAATAAGTTTTCACTTCTGTTGGCACTCCCGGAGTGCAACCCGATATTTTTTTCTTATTTTTTCTATTTTAAACGCGCGGACGAAGTGACGAACGGGACTGCTAGTTTTGATTTAAAATTACCGTTATTTTTTATTCTTGGGTATGAAAAAAAAAGAAAAAATATTGATTTCAGCAGTCATATGATAGCATATACATACAATTTTTAAATGCACCTTGATGCTGCTCGAATTTTAAATAGGTAGACCGTTCAGCGGTCTTCACACTGGGCCTGTATCGTGAAGACCAGAAGTACTAGGCCTGATATAAGTCCTTACCTATGTATACGTACTTACTGTCACCTACTTGTCAAAAAATATCATCCACTGCCTTTAATTTTTGTAATTTTTGTAAATTTTATGCTAATATGATGAAATATAAAATATGATGGTCTTGAATGTTTGAGTTGGTCTTTCAGTATCGTTCCCAATGTTGTCTGGTAGAGATCGCTATCTAGCGATAAGACCGCCCATTGTAATACCGTGTAGCTAAATTTTTTTTCTTATAACAGTATAATGTATTTGTGGTGTCACTTCACTACATAGTATAAAACAAAGTCGCTTCCCGCTGTCTGTCTGTCCCTATGTACCTATGCTTAGATCTTTAAAATTACGCAACGGATTTTGATGCGGTTTTTTTTTAATAGATAGAGTGATTCAAGATGAAGGTTTATATGTATAATACATGCATAAAATAGTAGAGAAACACTGATAATTTTAGAGGTTTCTAATCACATTAGACAGAATGTCTAATGTGATTAGTATAGTATGTGTATAGTATGATTAGTATAGTATGTATGTAGTATAGTATGTGATTAGTGTAGTATATTTAGTATCAGCATTGCACCCGTGCGAAGTGCTCGCTAGTGTACAATAACAATAGTATTTTCTATTCAATTCTATTCTATCGATGTTTTAGTAAGCTATGCCACAAGCGTTCAAATATGACCATACTAAAAGTTGTTTACATTCTAGGGAGGATATGGAGAAGGTGAACATTCAGTTCCACGACAACGACACAGTGACATACCAGCATAACAAGATCCTTCGCTTCGTGCCCGAGCTATCAGTCGACAAGAATCTGAAGCTGGTTGTACCAAACATTCCTTTACTGGTGAGTGTCCTGTAAAAATAAATGCCAGACATTTCACACAGCGTCATCTGGTCTCAAAGTAAGCAGAGCTTGTGTTATGGGTACCACATGACTGATGTACTACTTTAAATACTTTTTTAATAGATACATTGATATTATTAAACAAAAACACCCAGACCCGAGACAAATACTTGAGGATCATACAAACATTTGTCCATTTGTTGAGAATCAAACCCGCAACCTTATAAAAATCTCGCGTCACTATGTTCCTTCGGAAGAAGAAGAAGATAAGTCAGTGGTTAACTCAATTTATACAAGTTACCACATCCGTAATAACGTCACAGTCACTGGGCAATCTGCTTTTAAATAAAACAACATTTGTTACAATACTCACACTGGATCTTTTTCCCTCTGAAGTTAGACGGAAAGCAATCTTGCGCATGTACTGTTGTGCAGATAAATGTTGCCTACAGGTGTTTGAATTTCAAGCCCGATACAGATCACAAAGGATAGTTTCTCAAATGTGTAGAGCCTGGGCTAGGTTCATGATACCTACTTTTTATATAAACTACTCAACAATTACTTATTACATTCTCATTTTATAAATGCTTATTCAATAAAGTCAATAAACGTGAAACTCAATAATAACAGATAACAACTATAAAAATAATAACAAATACTCAACAAAAACGCTTAAAATGAATAACAACAAAATCTTTACAAGGCTTGAAATTTAAAATTGCGAGTTGTTAACGAGTGTACTGCGAGAGTAAGCGAGTAAGAATAAGCGAGATAAGACGATACGACAAACATAAGTGAAAGAGCGAGGCAGTTATACAATGTTGTTGCCCCCCTCCGCACCCCTCGCTTGCCACCAATTTGATCCAAAAAATTACTTTTGCGCAGCTATATTGGCAGCCAACTTCCGAGGTATAAAGATCCGGTGTGCGTAGTATACGTCATTATTTCAATATTCTCACATTGTTTTAGACAGTTACATCATTCTCCCCTAACATGGCGGGCTGGCTCTTCAATATCCTGGTCTCCGGACTGGCTGTCACCTACAAAGACCGAGCTAAGCCCTTCGTGCACGTCACTGCTGAGGAACTAGTCTTCGGGTGAGTAAATCATCGAGGAAACCTCTATGCGTCGATGCCTAGTATATTATGTCGCAACCCATTCGCTCTATTTATGTCGCTGATTTCATTCATTCGTTTTTGATGTGTAACATCTTTCCTCCAATCTGCCTTTCACGCGGCAGGCAGTTTGCGTGAAAGGGGACGGAAGTTTGTAACAGAAGCTCGCACTATTTGATGTGACCAATAAGCGCACGCGGCACGCAGTTGATTTGACCGTTGAACGCGCTTGATGGTAGAGTGGGCTGTCAATTCTTGAGGACGAGTTTCTTGCCGATTCTTCTCAAGCTTGGGTAAGGAGGAATTGGCGAGGAATAAGACGTTTCAAAGTGATCCTTGTGATTGTATTGAATAAAGTATCTTTTGACTTTTGACTTTTGAATTGGTACCAACCCATTTTCCGTGAGGTTGGTACTGTCAGCCGACAGTGTGTGCATATGTGTGACGAAAAAGGGAAAGGGAAACAGAAAAGGAGAACGCATCAGCTGTGCGTGTTGCTGTGCAACACCTACTTACAGTGTTGTATAAGAAGTGAGCTGTTATATAAACTAATTCAGGATATAATGTTAATGTTACTTATTACCAAGGTGAGATGACAGATGTTACACATCATATTCGACTACTGTAAGTCTCGCTCTGTTTTTTAGTCTCATCAAGCAGGACCAAGGAGTTTGTAAAAGGTTTGATGCAGAGATACGAGACAGCTTAGTTGCGTTACTGAGATTATAAACTCTTTGTTTTCGTACCTACTTTTTACTCGGACTCAACTTTTTTGATTTTAGAATACAAAGAGTTTGATTAAACGAGTTTCTTAAAACCAACCTCTTTGCGCCAACGTGGCTTGCTATTGAATCTTTTTGGTATTTGAATTTAGCAAAAGGAGCTGTGGTTTTAAATACGACAGAATCTAACTGTGACAAAATGAGTAGTATAATTACGTAAGAGGAAGCCTCCCAGATGAGCTTTATCAACAAACTAGAGCTTCACCCCATCTCATTCTCGCAGAACTTACCAAATCGAGCTTCTTGCCTTGATTCTTGGACTTAGAAGCAATCAGCACCTAAATTCACAGCATTAAAAAGTCGATTTTAAAATTGTATTGTCAAACACTGATTTATAATTGATATTATACGTATGGTAGAGAAGCTAATTTTACCATCTGTATTTCAGATACAACGATCCCCTGGTGTCCCTGGCACATATCTTCTACCCGAAAGGAAAACGACCTAACAGCCAGATGGGGCTACTCTTAGCCGTAAGTTGTTTTAATATCACTAGTGGATCTCTCAGCAATTTTGGAGTGTAATATTGTCATACAACATACTTGTGTTACGAGTAATCAAGGTCCGAGGTAAGCACAAGCCGTTTGATCATTAGTCTCGTCCACCTTGTATCTTGGATACCTCTTCGAATAGAAACTTCAGGTCCCCACTGGTCCCCACTGGTCTGAAGTTTCTACCACAATATATCCAAGACAGTCGATTATCGATGCCAAAATCTAATTCCTCATGAGGTATCTCAGGTGTTTTAATGAAAGCTGTTGTCAAATTGCTCTCAACATTCATAAAACCAATTGTCACAGATTAAACTAAGTTCTTAAACTGGCCTGTCAGCTTAGTTAGTAGTAGCTCTACCTTCTGCGCTGTAGGTTGATTCCCTCCCTGGATAAACATTTGTGTAAAGAACACAGGTGTTATAAAGAATCATAAATATTTAAAAATATATAGGTAAGTATTCTATCAGTCATCTAGTTAGGATATTACAAGCTACGCTTAGTTTGGGGCTAGATGGTGTTGTGTGCGTTGTTCACCAATATATATATTAACATAACTACTAGACAAACATATGATCTAAGTATTTTTGAATAAGAATTATTAGTACCTATTCAAAATGCTTTAGTAATAGTTTTTCAATCGCGTAGCAGCTGCAACTCCATAGCCTTCCAGTCATCTCGCGACGGTGGTTATTGCAACACAGCAGAAACATAAGGATGAAATAATAAATAAATAAATAATCCCGGACATTTCACACAGCATCATCTGGCCCCAAAGTAAGCAGAGCTTGTGTTATGGATACTACATGACTGATTTACTACTTATATACTTTTTTTTTGTAAATACATACATATTTAGAAACACCCAGATCCGAGACAAATACTGCAGATTATACAAACATTTGTCCCGCGGCAGAATCACACCCGCAAGCTTTTGCGGCTCAGTCAGACCTTAGCTTACTGTGCCATTGAGGTCGTCAGAGGTAAATTAATAATATAAATTAAGAGGCAATACGAGATAAATACCTTGTAACTGCTAAAAGAATTTGTCTGAGCTCAAACGCATTATGTGAGATTGGTCATCCTATATTCAAAAGGCCTCAACGGGATAAAACAAGTAGCTCTGTTGTAAATCCCAAATTGTGTTTCAGATAAAGAGGGAGCGCGTTTAAATCTTTTGTATTTGAACTTCTGTTGCATTAATTATGACGACCTCTTTGGCGCACTAGGCGAACACCCGCGTGAAACGCAAAAGTCGATTCCATCCGCGGGACAAATGTTTGTATGATCTGCAAGTATTTGTCTCGGGTCTGGGTGTTTCTATGTATAATACATATGTATTTATAAAAAAAAGTATATATGTAGTAGTACCTGGATGATCGAGCTTAGCTCGGTATAAAACACGGATAAAACGACGTTTTCTAAAAATGAAACCTAGCTAGATCGATTTATCGCCCCCCAAACCCCCTGCATACTAAATTGCATAATAATTGCTCGTTTAAAGGCTTAGTTACCAGTCATGTGGTACCCATAACACAAGCTCTGCTTACTTTGGGGCCAGATGATGTTCTGTGAAATGTCCGGCATTGTTATTATTAAGGTATCAAAAATGTTTGCTACTACGTTTGTTACTACTAATATGTAATATAGGTAAATAAGTACTTAAGTATATGAACAATCTAGCTTCAAAAAAAGGTCCGGTGTTCCGAAGAAATTAAGTAACAAGTCCATCTACAAGTAGATACCAAGTTCGCCCTAAACAGAGATCTCGAGAAGTCCGTATCGTATCGTCGTTCGATATATTAGTAGTTAATCTTTTAATACCAAAAGTATTAAGAAAAGAAAATCTTTGATTATGTAAATGAGTACAGTATGGCGACTAAGGAACTTTTGACACAATCAATGTCTATCAGTTTCGATTAGCAATCGGCATAATTTCAATCATTAGTTTGATTGTAATTGGAACCAGTTTTGACAAGATGGATTACTATTACTATTTCGGTTTCTATCTGAAACCAAACAAATATTTTGATAGAGGGCCGTGAATAACCTGAGCCTTAAAACCATGTTCCTCTGGTAAATACACGCACCCAGGCACACACATCCACCCATACTGTACTTCTTCCTCTTAATATATGCATACATACTTGTACTAAGGTTTTCTCGACGTTTATAAAACATCAAAAGCGTCACATAATTTATTTATTATGGGAGATTGCGGTGCTCCGTCTTAATATTTAGTTAGTCTGAGGTTTCTTTCATATGAAAGCATGTAGGTATGACAATCAACATCAGTGTCACCTTCCGTAATGCCAATTCATCAATAGTAACTGAAAGCGATTAGTTTCAAAGTTTTAATAGAATCAGAATTCCATAATCGCCCGGCTGATTCAAATGAAACCGAACACTTCCCCTTACCTAGTACCTTACCTAGAACATGTCTTGTCTTGTCTTACCTACTCTTTTTAACATAAAATTGGTACAGCTCCAGACTCCATAATCAAAGCCGTGTTTCATGCAAATCGAATCAATTGTTCGTAAGTTATCAACGAACGAACCTACAAAACCAAATAGCCCAAGTCGTCACTGCTATCATTGCCATGAAATAAAACTTAAAAGTGTGTCTGTTTATTTGCTTGTTACCTTTTCACAGCTAAACAGCTCAACGGATATTTATAAAATTTTGATTGTATTATGGACAAAGATATGGGCTCCTTTTTTATATAGGTACCAGGCGTATGAAGCCACAAGCAGTAGCTAGTATTTTGTAAAATAGGGCTGAACTTCGAATGAACTTCATTCAGTTGCCACTTAAGGATTACATACATTACATAGTATGAAAGTACTAAGGAATAGTATAGATCTATGGCCTTTTTTGACCCAGAACGCCATATATATGAGTTTTTTCTCGTTAAATGTCATAATAATGTCAATTTATATAGTTCGTCTATTATTATATGTATATACAATGCTGTCTTTTATATAAAATAATTAGTGGATCTGGAGCTATAGACCTCGCGAACATTTTTCGAAATGACTGATATATAACTTTTTTTACTTTTACAACTTTTTTTAACTTTTTTTACTTTTTAAATGATCCGTCATTTTGAAAAATTTCCAAAAAATAAATCGACAAAAAAATCAATACATTTATAGAACCTGCTCCAAAATTTCACGAGACTCGGTTGAGAAATGCGACCTGTAGAAAACATCCGGACAGTTGCCGGACGCCGTTCGGACAGACATAAGAAATTATTTTTGCCTAAGCTGAAACACTCGCTCGCGCTTCACGCTCGCTCGGTCAATTATTCGGAATATTTTTGCTTGAATCAAAAAGCAACACAAAGCTTTTATTTCAATTATTCACACCCAAGTCAATAAAACACCAATAAAAACGCATAAAACCCGAAATAACACGAGAAGAGTATAAGAGCGCGATGTTCAATGTTTACTTTTCCCAATGTTTTGCTTCGTAAGACGGCAAAAAAATATCTCTCCAGCAGCTAGTATTTTGAAATGTTTAACCATTTTGTACTTTGATTGTCAAAAATTGTGCTGAGCTTCATTCAGTTGCCTCTAAGGTTCTTATTTCATAGTAAGAAACTAGGATTCGGTTTTGACATACGAGTATATAACCTTCTTTGACCCAGAACTCCAAATATAGGTATAAATTGTTTATTGTCACATTCGCTGGTCATCTCCCTTGCTACATCCCTTCAAACCTCAAGCTAAACCACTTCTTGGAACCAGGATATCTGGCCCCCACGGACTCACTGAAAAATACTACCACCTAGTAAGGTTTTTATTAATTGCAGAGGAACGGGACATTGGATGAGGTGTCCACAATCTACACCGGCCAACAAATGGACAGGTTCGGATATCTGGATCGCGTGAACGGATTGGATCATCTGCCACATTGGAAGGACAGACCGTGTAATGATATACGGTAAGTTGTACTAGGTGATTCGGATTTGCCGAATTAACTGATATCTCGTAATAATAATAATAATAATACCTGACATTTCACACAGCATCATCTGGCCCACATGACACACACATGACTGATATACTACTTATATACTTTTTTTTTGTAAATACATATATTATACATAGAAACACCCAGACCCGAGACTTAAACTTGCAGATCAAACAAACATTTGTGTTAAGCTATCTAAGGGCTGTTTAAAATGATCTACTTATAGATTGATTGAGCTGGACTGATCCACATCATTGCCAGAGGGCAGCGTTCACAAGACACTCAATTTTCGAATTAAATTCTTATTTTTATTTTTGTGATAGTCTGTGTACTATTCAGCAAAGGCCTCCCCAAATCCTTCTATTTTTCTCTGTCTTTGGCAGTCCTCCTCCTGCTTCTTCTTCTTCGTTAATGGCATGTGTCATAATAATGTCAGTTATGTCAGTGTCAAGTGTTTATATTGTTTATAGTATGTCACGAAGTCGTACCTTGTCGTTCGTCATTTGTTATTTTATATGAAATGGTGCCTTTCATATAAAATAACAACGAATTATTTTTTTTCGATTCACAAAGAAACAAAAATATTTTATTACAATTATACATACCCGAGTCAATAACTCTAGCTCAACGTTTGATCAACGTATAATCCAAATTAGAGCTAAATCGTTTCCGTTATAGTAATTAGCGCGGTACGAAATATGTCAAAAATAACGTTTTAACTTTGGTTTAGATTTGGTTTAAACGTTAAAAAACGTTTAAAATTACCGCGGTCGGCCCCCTGAGCTGAGAAGAGGCCAGTCTAGCGATTAAACAAGCTACTCAGTGATACTCAAACGAGACTCTAAGTACGCGAGCAACTTTTTGTAATTAGGTATTGCTCATTGTATGAAAATGTAGGTAGTAGTAAGTAATTAAGCAATTAAATTTATGGCGTAAGGTACTGGTATGTTATTTACATTACAATCTCAAGTGCAGCCCGATTACAGATCGATTTATCGCTATTAATCACTCCGACGCAAAAACCAAGATGGCTGACCCCGGTATAAATAAAGGATGTCTCGGAAATGGTTGAATTTATTATGTAATCTTTACTTGATTATCCGTTAAACTTCGTGATACCTAAAATTTATATGAATACGGTTAGTCCATCTATTGTAAAATATTTCTCCCAGGAGTAACACATGTCCATGTATTTCTACTACATTATTCAAACACCATTAGTGGTTTCCAACAGTCGCGTCGACAATGCCAAGCCGTATACCAAGGAGATAATATATGAGTACTTGATATATCCTTACGACACGCGTGATCTAATAAAGCTTCAGGATCCTGGTTTTTGAAAGCATTATAAGATTATAAGCAAAGATTAATGCGACACACATAGTACTAATGCATGTAGCATTAATACTATGTGTGTCGCGTTAATCATGAATGGGTATGTACCAAAGATTTTATCAATTATTTAAGTTTAAAGAAGAGATTTTTCAGTTTTATATTTTAGAGAAAATAGGAAATTTTATTTTTTTAATTTTTTTAACACTTTTGTGCCTGATAATCCCAAATAAATAATTAAGACATTATAGAGCATGTTGGATTGTACCAGTAGTAATACATCGACATGTATTATACATGACGATCTCTGTGGCGCAGTGGGCTTAGGTCCAGCTGAGACGCAAAGGCTGCGGGTCCGATTCCCGCCGCGGGACAAATGTATGATCTGCAAGTATTTGTCTCGGGTCTGGGTGTTTCTATGTATAATATGTATTTACAAAAAGAAAAAAAAGTATATAAGTAGTATATCAGTCATGTGGTACCCATAACACAAGCTCTGCTTACTTTGGGGCCAGATGATGCTGTGTGAAATGTCCGGTATTATTATTATTATTACTCCTGGGAAAAATACTTTAAGAGCAACATATAACTAACCGGGATTGTAAACCACCTCAGTAATGAGTTCAACAAAACAAAGAGAAATATTTAAATCGGTCAAGCCATTTTCGACTGTTTGCAAGAAAAGCGCACGGCAATTGATTTTATACAAAAAGAAGATTGTAATTCTGCAAATTAAATATATAAACAACCAATTAAACAATGCAACATCTTACTTATATACCTGGATGAAATTCTAGTTTAAAAGTAGGACATTATGATTTACAGCTCTTGGAATACACGCGTAATATTTTCTTAAAAACAGCAAATTTTAACGATGTTTTTGTTAAAAATTTGTTAGTTAATTTGTTTTAATTCAGTCGGTAGTCTTCGATAACCTAGCCAACAAGTGTTGGGATCTTATAATAATAATAATAATAATGCCGGACCTTTGACACAGCATCGTCTGGCCCCAAAGTAAGCAGAGCTTGTGTTATGGGTACCAGATGACTGATATACTACTTACATACTTTTTTTTAATAAATACATATTATACATCGAAACACCCAGACCCGAGACAAATACTCGCAGATCATACAAACATTTGTCCCGCGGCGGGAATCGAACTCGCGACCTTCTACGTCTCAGCCGGACCTTAGTCTACTGCGCCACAGAGGTCGTTTTGATATGAAACATTAAGAATTTTATTAATAGTCATAAGTGCGTACTAGGTTTGTATGTAAGTCTTCAAAAATCAAATAAGGCGTTATCTTACGTTGGCCGAAATTCCGGAAACGTGAGTTTAGCACTTTTATTTAATAAAAATAATAAATAAATAATCCCGGACATTTCACACAGCATCATCTGGCCCAAAGTAAGCAGAGCTTGTGTTATGGGTACCACATGACTATATATGATATACTACTTATATACTTTTTTTTTGTAAATACATACATATTATACATAGAAACACCCAGACCCGGGTCAAACACTTGCAGATCATACAAACATTTGTCCCGCGGGAAGCGAACCCGGCCGGATCTTAGCCCATTGCGCCACAGAGGTCGTCTCTGAAGAATATTTGATTGACTGACTTGTCAGCTCAGTTATTAGTAGCTCTGCCTTCTGCGCTACAGATTGAAGGTTTGATTCCCTCCCAGGATAAACATTTGTGTGATGAACATGGGTGTTTGTTCTGTGTCTGGGTTTTATAAAGTATCATATGTATTTTTTTAAAAAAGTATTCTATCAGTCATCAGTTTGTACGGAACCCTCGGTGCGCGAGTCGAACCATCACGACAATCGAATCATGGCTGATGTAACTAAAAATTTACGGTTTTCGCAATTTTTCCTTTATTTGTGCTATAAGACATTTTTTCGTAACAAATTTTAAGATTCTGAGTTCACGGAAAGTACCCTGTAGGTTTTGATTCCCTTGCGAGTGAAAATTTGCGGAAATTTGCGGCATAAACGGCTGTATCTTTTGATTGCGTTGGCTTAGAAGTTTGATTTTTTCACAGCTTTAAGGGACAGTAGTATTTGATATAAATTTCGGCTTGATACCTCCACGCGTTCCTGAGAAAGGGTCTTGACAGACAGACATCAAAGAGATCCTATAAGGGTTCCGTTTTTTCCTTTCGAGGTACGGAATCCTAAAAACACTTCTCTTTGAGCGAATATAAACATATGTTCAAGCTCACCTTGTACAAGCGGTAAACTCAAATTATTTGTACATCTATATTTAACTTGCGAATCTCTATAACTTGGAAAAACCTGGCTAATCTTTACCTAGGATCATTATTCTTGAGAACTACTGTTTCAACATCATTAAATGATGACGCTGTCAATGTCAACCGATGACGTTTGATGTCTTGGATAATGGCGGGACTTTTGCCTCATTTGTTTTCTTATTAACTTTTGACCTGGAAATAATTCTATTAAGTTCCGCAAGCTCGATTGTTATCGAACCGCAGCCGTAACTTTTGACGTGTTTTAGTATTCTACTAATGAACAACGGCTCAGCTTACTCTACGGTTACGAACGATCGAGCGAATCGATCGATCGATCGAATGTTTTCTTTTATATGGACATAGATTTAACAGAATAAGTTTTAAGGTAAACATCGTAATTGGAGGTGAAACGTAGATGAATTAGAATAGAATGGTAACCATTGTAAATTTGTTTAAATATATAGATATATACATTTACTAGCTGTCCCGTTAAAGACACCGCCATCTGCCGGGCTGATTTGTGAATCTAAACAATCCAGGGCGCCACCCAAACGCATACAAAAAAAAACATTCAAATCGGTCCAGCCGTTTAGGAGGAGGTCAGTGACATACACTCGTACAGTAGAATTATATATATAATAATAAATAATAATAATAAATAATCCCGGACATTTCACACAACATCATCTGGCCCCAAAGACAGAGACAAATACTTGCAGATCGTACAAACATTTGTCCCGCGGCGGGAATCGAACCCGCAACCTTTTGCGTCTCAGCCGGGTCTTAGCCAACTGCGCCACAGAGGTTGTCTATAACTATAACTAGCGACCCCGCCCCGGCTTCGCAGGGGTGCAATGCTTATACTAAATATACTACAGAATGTCTAATGTGATTAGAAACCTCTTAAATTGTCAGTGTTTCTCTACCATATTATGCATGTGTTATACATATAAACCTTCCTCTTGAATCACTCTATCTATTTAAAAAATCGCATTAAAATCCGTTGCGTAGTTTTAAAGATCTAAGCATACATAGCGACAGACAGACAACGGAAAGCGACTTTTTTTATACTATGTAGTAAAGTAAAGATAAGTGAAGTAAAAACTTTGGACCCCTTTTTACGACAATTGCGCGGACGGATGAGTATGAAATTTCGCACACTTATAGTTTATATAGAGAAGGAGTGCAGAATGCTGATATTTTTTACTATGAATAAAAAATACATTATTTATTAACTAATTATGGTCGAATACTAGTTAACAGAATTACAACTCAAATGAATAACAACTCAAACAAAACATTACTAATATTTTTCATGCAAGCTTAGTTTTTGTTACTGTTGTTTAAATATTGTACGTATGTTGTAGCTTGAAGGTAAACTTACGTTTTTTCGGGTTCCATAGTTCAATAAAGAACCATTACAGTTTTATCATGTCTGTCTGCTTTTCTGTTCGTCTGTTTGCTCCCAGGATTCTAGCCTTATCGTAATTCGTAAAATGCGGCAGCATTATGCTGAGCTGAGTACCATTTCGCCACCACATGTACCTAGATACTAGGAAATTTATTTAAGGTTTATTATTGTAATTTTTGTTTTGTAAACTTTCTATTCCTTATTTTTTTCTATTGAATGTTGAGTGGTGGACAGAATAAATGCTTCCTTTCTTTCTTTCTTTCTTTGATTAAATTTGGCTCGGTAATATGCATTAGTGACTCATACAAAGTAATGAAATATTAATTACGTTTAAAAACTATAAATAAAACAGACTTCATTGAATATAAAAAATATCATCAATGTATACAATTTTAAGATTTTTGTTGATTTTTTTAAAATTGTTCGTACAATGTCGATAACATTTAAACGGGACCACCTGTGAAGGTATATACCCTTGAAACAAAAAAATAATTTTCCCAATCGGTTCAGGCGTCTTTGAGTAATCGGTGAACATACATAAAAAAAAAGATTCCGACGAATTGAGAATTCGAATTTTTTAAATACGAAATTTCGTATACTTTTTTCAGCTATTTAGATTTAAAAACTAAACTTCTAATATTTATGGGACCAATCGTAAATTATGTTTTTATATACAAATAGATATTTTCAAAACTGTTCATAAGTAATTACGTGTTAAAAACTAAAAATAAAACCGACTTCATTTAATGAAATGTGAGCCTATAATACATTTTTAGTGGAAAGTAGATGTATTTTGTATTTATAATATGATTAGGCCAAATAAACGCACCGCTCCAATGAGACAGCGAGGTATCGAAGTACACGAAAACATCATCGATGTATAAAATTTTTAGATTTTCGTAGATTTTTCAGCTTGACCGATTTTGATAAAATTTAAATGGGACACCCTTTCTAACAAAAAAATAATTTTCCAAATCGGTTCAGGCGTTTTCGAGTAATCGGTGAACATACAAAAAAAAAAGATTCCGACGAATTGAGAACCTCCTCCTTTTTGATGAAGTCGGTTAATGACGGAATTATGAGGTTCTGTTTAGATACTTCTTAAGCAAGTATCTGTAGGGGAAGTCCTATCTGTTCTTACGAGTAATGCTATCTACATGTAGGCAATTATTATCGTTAGTTTGTTCAAAGATTGCAGATAACAATTTGCCAAGGTAGTTACGTAGGTACAGAGTAGGACACGTGCATTCAAGGTCTTATTTACTTTACAACATTAACAACATTACATTAACAAATAACAATTTCTAGTTCTATCCCGCCAATCTATTCTAACTAGTGGTTGCCCACTGGTCGAAATTCGTCCATAATTAATTAATGATTAATTTATTTTTATGGAAAATTAAAAAAAATATTAGCATTCTGCACTCTTCCTCTATATAAACTATAAGTGTGAGAAATTTCATACTCCTCCGTCCGCGCAATTTTCGTACAAAGTTTTTGCTTCACGTATTAATCATTACATAGTATATATAAAACAAAGTCGCTTCCCGCTGTCTGTCTATTCCTATGTATGCTTAGATCTTCAAAACTACGCAACGGATTTTGATGCGGTTTTTTTAATAGATAGAGTGATTCAAGAGGAAGGTTTATATGTATAATACATACATAATATAGTAGAGAAACACTGATAATTTTAGAGGTTAACGTATATGCGTTCAACCTATTAGAACTACTGAGCTACAGCAGCGCGTGGCCGGGTCAGCTAGTATATAGATAATGAGCTAGTACCTATAGAAATTTGACACGTGTTCGCGTTTATACTTAATGTATTAATGCTTAATGTACACGCTAAATGAATTGACTCATTCCGCACTGTGACGAAAAAAGTCATAAAATCAATTATTTACTTTACTAGCGTTAAGGTGACTCCCTGATCAAATGACCTTGACACGTATTCACGATGCTCTACCGCGATTTTTTTATTAGAAAAACATTCATATACGAAAATCAGACAAAATAAACGGGTTATGCTTTAATAAGCTTACTTTATTAGCATGTAAACTGCAAGTTTGCAAGTTAAAACGACATCAACTTTAGAAGATTATGACACTATTTCATAATTAAATTGGCGACCTCTGTGGCGCTGAGACGCAGAAGGTTGCGGAATTAATTCCCGTCGCGGGACAAATGTTTGTATGATCTGCAGGTATTTGTCTTGGGTCTGGGCGTTTCTATGTATAATATGTATGACAATAAAAAAACTATGTAGGTAGTATATCAATCATGTGGTACCCATAACACAAGCTCTACTTAATTTGGGGCCAGATGATGCTGCGTGAAATATCCGGCATTATAAAAAAAAATGTAAAACTAAAATTAGTGCTTAGTCTTTTTTTACTGCTATTTCACTAAATATGAGCCACTGCTCATTAATTAAAGGAATAATTAATAAAATATATATATAGTATGTATTTCTAATATTTTATCTCGTTACAAATTGTTAAGTAATTGCTAGTTTTTTAATTTAATCATAAAATAAGGTCTAAAAAATGCAATAATCATCATCTTCGCAAAATGTTGACGTCGTTTTAACATGCAACTTACACTAATAGGCGGAATGTGAGTTAAATAAAACATTACCCGTTAAGCATTTTTCAGAATTCCTTAAGTACCTATTCTGATTCCTTCCTTATGTATTCTGATAAGAAAATCGCGATTTGAGCGCCGTGAATAAGCATCAAGATAATTTGATCAGGGCGTCGCCTTAAATGCAAGTTGGCTTAGTTTTAAACCAACTTAAGCTAAAGCTTAGTTTTATTGGTTTTCCAGCAATATTTATTTATTTCGAGTAATTGCCGATAAATTGGTAGAAACATTGCGTCACCCAGGATCTGGCTCCTATCCAGCGTATTAGCATTGCCATTAAACGTGGCAATGCCGCCAGTGTTTTCGCAGTGGCAGGGATCTAGATCAGTTGAGCTATCTATAGATCGTTTTAAACAGTGCTTAGATAGCTCAATTGTTTAACATGTATTTTATGTCAAACGCCATGAGGTAGGTTACATAAATGTACAGAATAATATAAAATACATGTGAAACAGTTGAGCTATCTAAGGACCGTTTAGAACGATCTATAGATGAAAAAAACTGATCCAGATCACTGCCAAAGGCAGCTTCCCAAGACACTGGCAGCATTGCCACATTGAATGGTAATGCTAATACGCTGACCCAGATAGGAGCCAGCTCTTGGGTCACGCAATGTATCTTCCAAAAGCCGTGAAATGATTTTGAAAATGCGGTCGGTTCCTGTTCCCCAATGGCCCCAATGGCCTCGACTCCAAGAGGCTCAAATATGTAGGCCTTATCAAAACCAGCATATTTGCGCTTTTTGAGGTCCTCGGCACATTCAGCTGCCGCACCAGCTCTAACGGAGGTCCCCGACAGATGAGATGCCAGGGTGTCCATGCAAGTAGCAACCCACACCAATGGCCTACCCATCTGCCAAGGGGCAAGAGTCACACCATCTTGTATATTATTCTGTTATTATATTTATTGCAGAGCATCTGAAGGTTCGTTCTTCCCTCCTCGCTCGGTGACGAAGTCTGACATCGTCCACGTTTACGACAAGGACCTGTGTAGAATCATGCCCCTGAAGTACCGACGTGATGTATACAAAGACGGTAAGTAAAGCTCATTATGTAAAAAAAGCAACATCTGCGAAATCCGGGTATCTACCCGGATCTACCTTAAGAATATCGCCTATAGTTTTTACAAGTAGACCCCTGATACTTTCGTAGTTTTAGTAAAAGGTTAGAACTGTATATAAATTGGTTATATTATGTTCCAGGCATCCAAACGGGGCTCTACACACCTCCGAGCTCGACCTTCGAAAGCGCAGATTTGAATTCAGACAACAAATGTTATTGTAACGGAGAGGCTTGTCCACCACGTGGTCTGCAGAACATCAGTCCTTGCCAATACAGTAAGTACAAATCAGATCTTGGACAATTGAAATTAAATTCGGAAATTTTGAAAATTTAGCTTAAAAAATTTTTGGGTGCAATTGTTAAACTTTATAAAAAAAATATATATATTTATTAGTCGAAACTTTACAGGATTATGTAATATTTTAGAGATTTTGTTCATAGGTTTCTGTTTGTTTTTCTAAATAAATGAATACATAAAATAATGACTTCACTTTGCTCGATCGCGGCGCTTTGTCTTTATATTTATTTGGCCTAAGCCCTTTACTGATTCGTTTAGTTGTTTAGCTGTGCGAAAGTAACAAACAAATAAACAGACAGCGAAACTTTCGAATTTCTAATATTAGTATGAATTAGTATGGATATGAAAATTATTCGTTACTTAATAAAGCAAAATTGGTTAGACAGATTTGGATAAAACTTATATAGATATAAATGTTTTCTACCAACAATCCCAAGTCTTGATGGCCATCTGCTTAATTGATAGCCTAGTTGATATTTTACTATCTGTAGATAACTCTCTTGGTCTAGAGATCCCAACCCAAAAAATAACATTGTGTATATCAGTCATGTGGTTCCCATAACACAAGGTCTGTTTTCTTTGAGACTTGATGATGCTGTGTGAAATGTCAAGCATTATTTATAGATATGAATTTGGATGGACACGTAGAGGTAAGTCAAAGAAATATGGACAAGTCTGAAAGACAATATGAGTTTTACGGCTGATAGAGGGAGATGGAATAAAAAATATGTGCGTAGTATCCATAAGTGACCACACTTAGCGTCCGATAAGAACAGCGGGGAGATTATGGAATTCTGATACTGATCATAAAATGGATACTAACATCTTTCCGTTACTATTGATGAATTGGTATTACGGTAGGTTGATGTTGATTGACATGCTGATATATGAATAGAAACCTCAGACCAAATAATGATCTATAAAGACGGAGTGCGACGATCAACCAAAGTGAAGCCATAAAAACCGTGCTTCTCTGTGTAAATACTCACAGACACACATTGCTCATGCTCATTACTCTAAGGACATGCATACACACTTGTATTAATAAGTAGAGAAGTATGTTGTGCATATCATGTTCTCGTCTAGTAAACATAGTATAAGACGATTATAAAAGGGTGATGCTTGATTCCTCCAATACTTCCAGATGCTCCAGTCTATCTATCGTACCCTCACTTCTTCGACGCGGAACCATCACTACTAACTCCCTTCGAGGGACTCAAGCCGAACAAGACAAAACATGGCACATACTTCATGATCCAACCGGTATGTGGCTGAAAAGCTATTTAACCTACCCTCTATTTCGTCTATGCATTGAATTGGTCTGTCATCTCAGTTAGCTCTGCCTACTGCGCTGTAGGCTCCGGCTTCGATCCTCTGGGACAATTTTTGTGATTTTTATATGATTATTCTGTATCTAGGTGTTTTAAATATATTTACAATTATATAATTTATGTACATAAATAATTACAGGAAAATGTTCTGTACATTTCTGTAATTTTCTATAATATACAATACTATAAAATAAATGTAAAACTGTTAAGTTATCTAACAACCGTTATAAACTATCTAAAGATAGCTGAACTAATCCAGATCACTGCTAGAGGGCAGCGTGTTCCTAAGACAATTTTAATACAAGTATATAAATATTCTATCAGTCATCTGGTCACAATAATACAAGCTATGCTTAGTTTGCGGCTAGGTGGTGTTGTGAGCATTGTCAACCCACCATCATTACCAATACTTATGGTCGCCCACTGGTCGAAATTCGACCATAATTAATTAAAAGTTAATTAATGTATTTTTACATAATAAAAAAAAAATTAGCATTCTGCACTCGTTCTCTATATAAACTATAAGTGTGCGAAATTTCTTACTCCTCCGTCCGCGCAATTTTCGTAAAAAGGAGTACAAAGTTTTTGCTTCACGTATTAATATATTACTAGGTGCTGCACGCGGCTTCGCGCGCGTGGTACCTACATAAAAAGTAGCCTATGTCCTTCTCCAAGGTTCTATCTATCTCTATACCAAAATACATCAAAATTGGTTCAGCGGTTTAGGCGTGAAAACGTGACAGACACACAGAAACACAGAGTTACTTTCACATTTATAATATTAGTACGGATATCAGTCATCTGGTGCCTATTGCACAAGCCTTGCATAGTTTGGGGCAATCTATACCTATTTTTAACCGACTTTATCAAAAAGGAGGAGGTTCTCAATTCGAAATCTTCAATTCGTTTGAAAGGTTATACTTCACAGGTGGTACATATAAATTTTATCAAAATCGGTCGAGCTGACAATCAACGAAAATCTAAAAATTGTATACATCGATGTACTTCGATACCTCGCTGTCTCATTGGAGCGTTGCGTTTATTTGGCCTACCCATAATATATATATACAAAATACATCTACTTTCCACTAAAAATGTATTATATGCTCAAATTTCATTCAATAAAGTCGGTTTCTTTATAGTTTTTAAAACGTAATTATAACAAGGGTTGTTTTTGGTTTTCAGAAAATAGGCGTGCCTTTAGAAGGCTTTGTACGCGTCCAACTAAATATCAAGGTTAAGCAAGCTCCAGGCATCCGAGTGAACAACATACACAAGTTCCCAGACATCATATTCCCTGTCATGTGGGTTGAGGAGGTAAGGATCGTTTCTACTAGCTTTAGCTGCTTAGTTTAATTTAAAATGTATTTACCTGTTTTTCCTTATTTTTTCCTTATTTTTTTCACACACACCTGTTTGTTTTTTTAATTTTTAGTTTACCTTATTTTGTATTGTTTATTTTTTGAATTATCTGACCTCCTGTCCTCAATTCAGGCACTGGAAACTGCGTCAAAGTGTTATACTTTTGAATTTTTCAGTGTTCACTTCTGTATTATGTTCCTATGTATTACGTTCAAAATAAATAAACTTATAAACTAGCTGCTCCCCCCGACTTCGTACGTTGTACCTATATAATAAATTAGCTAAGTGCATGTGAGTACAGTTAAGACTTCTGTAATAAGGTTAAGAATGAATAGCGGTCAGCTCCTAAACTAATTGAATAACTAGTTAGCAGATAGATATTTACAAATTGTTACTCATAGTGAACTGAAGGATCGAGATATTTTTCCTCTTCATCATCATCATCATAATTAGCCCATAGCAGTCCACTGCTGGATTCCTCCCCTAATGAGCGCCATTGCGCCCTGTCTTCAGTTCGACGCATCCAGCTTCTGCCGGCAGTCTATCGCAGATCGTCACTCCCCCTTGCCGGAGGACGTCTTACACTAGATTTGCCGAGCCGCGGTCTCCTCTCAAGAACTCGTTTACCCCAACGGTTATCGGTTCTTCTGCAGATATGGCCAGCCCACTGCCACTTCAGCTTACTAAGTCGACAAGCTATGTCGACAACTTTAGTTCTATGTCGGATAATCTCGTTCCGGATTCTATCCTTCAAAGAATATCCCAGTGCATAGCTCGCAAAGCTCGTTCCATTTTTTCTCTTAACTTCACAATTTAAGCTAAAAAAAATTTAAATGTCTTTTCTTGGTACCCCCCACCCCCAAACCGCAATTTAGCCGGTACACTGAACTCTATCAAAAATTATGACTTTATTGGATCGTAGTTCCTTATCGCACGGTACGGACTTGGCGGAGACTAAGTGAAAAAAAAATGATTTTCTCGTCACGAATTTCCGTCACGACCCTTTCTGTAGTGTAGACGGTTATCCATAGGGTGACACGTTTGAATGAATTAGATAAACGAATGAACGAATGAATTAGATGAATTGAATGATGTACAATATAATGTTTATTTTCACAACTCGGAAAAATATATTATTTTCGAAATTTCCTACCATTCCTTCAATTCATTAGTTATATGTGCATTTTATTTAATTGCTCTCAGACGCTAGTAATTCATTCATTTGTATTTGTCAATCAATAATATAATATACTATGATAAAAACTTCGATCCAACCGAGTGTTCCAAGACACTCACGCATTTTTTTTATTTATCAAACAACTACCTGTTGCCTGCGGCTTTGTACGCGTACCTACATAAAAAGTAGCCTATGTCCGTCTCCAAGGTCCCATGTATCGCTATACCAAAATTCATCAAAATCAATTCAGCGGTTTAGGCGTGAAAACGTGACAAACAGACAGACAGAGTTACTTTCACATTTATATTTTTATATTATTATATTACATTCATTAGTAGGGATTACTAATCTTTGGAGTAGTAAAATTAAAAATAAACAACATAACTCACCCATTATATATAGGTGAGGTAGGTACATTAATCATTTTTTTTTTCAATTTTTTTTCAAAAAATTTTATAACATTGCAGGAGCCACTAATATGTAGTCGAATCCAATAAAATCAAGTATAGTTGCAGTCCAATAACACGCGTAATCTATATTCAAAGGTGTCTCTGTCTGTCTGTTTGTAAGGGTTCCGTAGTCTATAAGGAACCCTTATAATTTCGCCATGTCCATCTGTCTCTTTCCGACCCAAGTCCACATAAAACTCATAAAGTTTCGCCATGTTCGTCTGTCTCTTGCCGCCCCTAATCCTCCTGCTCGTAGACTATTTGTTTTATTGGGATGAAATTTGATTTGATATGATTTTCAATATTTCACTATTTGTTATCCTGTAATTATGTATGTACATATTATTTTTATCATAAATCACTCATTATTTTCATCACCCCATATTCAGCTATATTGATTTCTATCCATCCCAAGGTTGTGATGGTTGATGATGCTGTGTGAAATGTCCAAAATTATTATTATTATTATATTTATAACGTGCGGGCGTTGATTAGTGACTCCGCGGGCTTCGCGAAATCTCTCGCGAATTTCACCGACTGTTAAGTAAGGGATTTAAAGGCTCTGCTTATGAATGATTACAATCATTTTTTTTGTATTTTCTAGGGTATCCATGAAGTGACTACATCAATCTGGCGTTGGATATTCCTAGCAACAGCAGTTGGCCCTATTGCAGCTCCTCTCATCACATACGGCATGATACTCTTCGGATTTTCCCTCATGTCGATAGTTTTCGTTCGCGCGTACAGATCTTTCCTCCTAGGCCAAAATAGACTAGAGATTATAGAGATAGGCCGGGAGACATTACGTCGAAGTTCTGTTATACAACAAAGATCAGCGCCATATCGTAATTTGAATGCTTTGCATCAGAGTAAGGTACAGGAGTTGGTTTTCGTGAAGGATCTAAGCCAAAGCGTTGAAGAATTTAAGACGATACTTAGAACGGAGTTTGTTAGGAGTTCATTTAGTGATGTGGAAAGGGAGTCTTTGCTAAGGTCCGATAATGCGTTTATTCAGTCAGAGCATAAGAATAAAAGATTTAGTTTAAATAGTTAGGTAACTATTAAGCCATTAGAGTTCAGGCCTATTACGTAACTTGCGACAAATTGCAACAGGCGTAAGCGCAACCGCTGCTAGCAAGGGCGACAGGCGGGCAGCGATTGGCTTTTGCGACTTACGACTTATGACTTATTCAGATATAGCAGCTACTGCTACTTTTACGCAATAACCCTGTGGTTAGTTGATTATAACTGTTGAGGACCAGATTTTTATTGTTACATTGAACGTTGATTTAAAGCGAATTTGAAACGTTTTGAAATATTAACAAGTGATAGGCCTTTTTAAAGCTCTGATGGCTTTTGGCTTAGTGTTTTGGACTTTATAAGTATTTTGGGTGACGTGAAGTCTGAATAGGTACTAATTAAATTTTGGGTTTTTGATATGTGACTACAAACTGTTGGGTTACCTATTTTAAATATCATAGCTTTATTTAACTTGCCTTGTGTTTTTATAGCTATATACTACTGCGTTTTAATTTCCATCTCGCGCCTTTCTCTAACGCATAGCGCATGAAATAGCGTATGTATAACTAATTTGACAACAGCGCACGCTAATCGCCCTCTAGATTATATAACTCACGACAACTAGTAATACACGTGAATTGCGCGATCACTGCAGTCAAACGCAACTTGTGCGCTAATATATCTTCTAAAAGCAAATTTCCGCCTGTGGGTGGGCGACAGGCTAGTAATAGACTGCGGGTAGCTTTCGTAATAAGTTTTTGGCGATTAGCGACTTATTTTGCAGATATTGCTATCGCTGCTATTAACTTTTTACGTAATAACCTGCCGGTATGTAAAACGCACAAGTTAGGCGATAAGTTGCATGTGTCTTAATGCAGTCAATATTGCATTTGCTTAACGCAAGATTAATTTAAATTTCGCGAGATGAACATGAAAACGCACTTGTATGTAGATATAGCTTAAGGCTGTACCCTGAGCAAATGACCTTGATGCTGTTTGACGGAGCTCAAATCGCGAGTTTTTAACAGAAACCATCAAATATAATTTTCAAAAAATTTAACAGACAACACTTTTATTAGATGATGATTATTCAATATTTTAGAACTTTGTAATTAAATTACACAATAAAGAACAACTTTTCAACGGAAATTGGAAACGAGGAAGTTTGTTGCAAAATACTGAAAATAATAATAATAACGCCGGACATTTCACACAGCATCATCTGGCCCCAAAGTAAGCAGAGCTTGTGTTATGGGTACCACATGATTGATATACTACTTATATAAGTACTTTTTTAAATACATACATATTATACATAGAAACACCCAGTATACATACAGTATTCTTATTATAATTATTATTCTGTCAATTCACGAGCACATACTCACCAAATAGCTGTCAGAATGACACATTTGACTGGCCTGTCAGCCCAGATGGTAGTAGCTCTGCCTTCTGCGCTGTTAGAGTTAGATTCCCTCGCAAGACAAACATTTGTGTGAAGAACATTGGTGAATGTTCTGTGTCTGGGTGTTATAAAGTATCATAAGTATGTATTTCTAAATATATAAGTATTCTATCAGTCATCTGGTCACCATAATACAAGTTATGCTTAGTTTGGGGCTAGATGGCGTTTGCATTGTCCACCATTTTTTTTTCCTTGCAACAGGTAATTTGCTGAGGGTACTGCCTTAATGTTATTATTAGTTTAGATTTAAATGCGTTTTGTCGAATATAAAGACTATAATTTGGAAAGCACATTGCCTGAATTGTTCGCGATGATCGAATTTTGTCTTCCGAATTCATCCGTCATTTTGACGCGTTCGGCGAATATTGTTATAAGATAAAGGTGGATGCGGATAGATGATTCAGCATTAAATCCCGTATTCGATATACAGGGTGGTGAGTATATGTTTGTATGACTGTTCTTAAGTTTTTATATGATTTGACGAATTTCGACAATTTGTGAATTTCTATATCTTTAATCATCTTGGTGACGTTACTAGGGTTTTTTTCGAATTATTTCGAGCTGTCAAATATATGCTCAATTTTTCTGGGTTTTAGATACTATTGTAATAATAATGTAGGTAAGTATAACGACCCAAACAAATGTAACAAAATAAAAAAACTAACTTAGTAATTGATATTCCTTAAACAATCAAATTTCAATCTTTTTTGTGTTTTTGTACTTAATATACCTTTTTTTCAAAACACGGACCAAGTACTTTCTTTGTTATTTATTCTCTAATATTCACAACATTATTAGGGCTCGTAAAAATAATGACACGTTGTCACTGCATCCGTCAATGGTTGCCGTCGATATGTCAACGTCAAAGATCTATGACAGCCGGCGTAGACCAAATTTAAAAAGGTGTATTATTATTACGTACGTTCAGTTTCTACCTCAGACCAAATATGGACGGAGTGCCGCGACAATCAAAGTAAAGCTTCAAAACCGTGCTCTATGTAAATGCACGTTTATTGGACGATAACGTGACATGTAGTAAGAGCAAAGAGCATGATTTGAGTTTATGTTGGTGCGTGTATTTACACATAGGAGCACGGTTTTGAGCCTTCACATCTGTCAATCGCGGCGCTCCGTGTTTATTATTTATTTGACGTTTCTATTATATTGACAATTGACAGCATGTCTGACAATCAACATCAAACTTCCGTAATGATTATTACGGAAGTTTGATATATTAGAGAACATTATATGTGACTTTATAGTAACACAATAGAAACTCTATAGAAACTTTATAATATCAATACCTTAAAAAATATATTTATATAAATATATTTATATACTAAACTATAGCGACCTCATTGACAAATTAAGATTATATACCTTTTTTATATCTATGTACTTATTTAGTATGAACTAGGTATCCGTCTGCGTAAAAAAATCTGTCTATGATCTGTCTGTCTATCTGTCTGTCTATGTATGTGCACTTTTTCTCATTATATCATCGTATCTTACGCGTTTTATAAAAAATAACTTATAAAAAATATTTAGTGATAATACTAAACTATAGCGACCTCATTGACAAATTAAGATTAAAGATACCTTTTTATTTCTATGTACTTGATAATAATTAGGTACCTGTCTACGTAAAAAATCTATCTATGTGATATACTACTTATTAGTAGGTATTATACTGAACAGATTTTGATAAAATCCTAGGAATAAATGCACTTTCTCTCATTATATTGTCTTAGTAAGTATGGGGAAGAAATTTTTGATATTAGGATCTCGTGACTATAAAAAAAATTGTGCGTCTCGGGACAGAAGTGATAACTTAAACTAATCTAACTAGCGCTGTGGGAGTGAGAGAGGAGGAGCCTGCCTACCGCTGCCGTATGCGTGAGAGAAAGGGAAGCCAGACAGACTGGCGCCGTAACGCGTTACGTAACGAAGCGGTTTACCCTCCCGGTTTACCGGTTTACCCATAAGAAATTATCACTTCAAAATGCAGGTTCTAATATTTCCTGCGCTCCTACAGTAATACGCAGTAATATAATCTTGCGACGGTCGTGGACCATTTTGAATATTGTAAACTAGTTAGTCCTTGTCATTCTAAAGTAATAGATGGCACCACATTCTAACGCTACGTTATTTTATATCTGATTATGATTGACCTTCTTCCTGTACTCTTATAGTTACACTAGCTGTCCCGTTCGTGAATTCGTCCGCGCGTTATAAAAAACAAACTAATTTGTTCTCGAACCCACTTGAACGCACAAAAAATGACATCAAAATCGGTTTAACCGTTTAGGAGGAGTTTAACTACAAACACACGCACAAAAGATTTATATATATAAAGATTTACTGGCGCAAATAGTGAATAGAGCTTACTAAGGACTGTTAAAAACGATCTGTAGATAGCTCAATTCATACTGATCACTGGCAAAGAGCAGTGTCAAAATACTAGCGATTGTTACGTTAAATGGCAATACTAATACGGGGCGAGCTCTTGGGTCACGCAATGAATCTACCAGACACCGTGAGATAATTTTGAAAACGCGGTGGGCTCCTGACCAGGGTCTCAACTCCAAAAGGCCCAAATATATAGGCCTTATCGAGACCGGCATATTTGCGCTTTTTGAGTTCCTCTGCCAGATAGGATCCACGCGACATGACGCCATGAAATTAGTAATTTTGAAAACTATTTTGTAAGATATAATTAGTTAGAGGTGTTAAAAACCAAAAAGACAACCGACTTCATGTCGTTACCATAAAAAATATCATATACAATTTTTTGATTTTTGTTGGTTTTTTAAAAACCAACAAAAATCAAAAAGGAAGTAGTACCCTTCGCAAAAAAAAACAAATAAATAATTTTCAAAATCAGTTCAGGCGTTTTTGAGTAATCGGTGAACATACATAAAAAAAAAAACATCGAATTGAGAACCTCCTCCTTTTTTGGAGTAGGTTAAAAATGGCAACAGATTTTAGCCCCACATTAGCAAATATGTGATTATGGTGCGTTTATTTCCGGATAGTAATAATAGGATTTTGGTGAAGGAGGATTTGTTTACACAATAGAAATTATTTGCTCAATTTACACTTTGTTTTAGAATAAGTAGATGTGATTAAAAATTTAAGATTATATAAAGCCCTTTTTAATACAATTATACTCGATACGCTTTTGTTTTTCCAAATAGCTCAATTAAAGCTTTAATCGAAAAAAAAATATTGAAGTTTTTAAAAAAGATTTACATTGAAGTCTTTGAAAAATATGATTTATTGAAGTGTAAAGACATTCCTTTTTACTTTAAGTTGGTTAAGGACTTCTTTATACGACTTATTTTATACTGTAAATATTAATTTTAGGAATATAATATTTTGTAATTATACTGTTTATAACATTAAAAATATTATGCAAATGATTTTTGATGTATTATTCATATACTTTTAAATCCTATATCCCAAAGAAAGTAACTAAATTGACCGAGCAAAGCGAGTGTCTCCGTTTCAGCTTAGGCGAAAATGCTTTTGTATGTCTGTCCGAACGGCGCGGCGTCTGTTCGGACGTGCTCCTCTACAGGTCGCATTTCTCAACCAATTCTCGTGAAACTTTGTGAACAGGTTCTATAACTAAATATTTTTTTGAAGTGAAAACTTCTTTTAGCGCGGTACGCATATTTTTAGATGAGGTAAAACCTCTGGACTCGCGACACCGTTACCGAGACGCAGGGCTGCCGCGCTCGCCCCATTTGATTATAAACCTTAATTCACATGTTTACAGTGTACTTTTGTATGGAGAAGTTTACTGAGTTAGGTTCTTTGATATATTATCTACATTCTGAACAAAAACATAAAAGAATATTAAATGTATTTAAAAGTTTCTAATAACTAATAAAATACAATTCATAAATAAAATGTAATTCATAACCCAATAACCCAATAACCTTAGTACCCATTTTGAAAATGGCAAATTGGGTTGAATAAGTAAAAAAAGTTAAATTTCAGTCATTTCGAAAAATGTTCGCGAGGTCTACAGCTCACAAAGCCACTAGTTATATTATCTGTGCTAAATGCCAAATATAATGTTTGAAGGTGACTCTGACTTTCCTCTAGTCATAACTTTTAAATCTATCATGGTTTTGAACATTCACTTACAACTCAAAAATGTTCACTGTGCCGAAATATCGGGAAGCAGAAAATCTCACGTATGGTAGATATCCCGTTTTGAGTGAAAATTATATTCTCCAAATATCCTTAAAAGGACCGTTTCCACTTGCTCATACTCGGTTCTCCTACTGGTAGGAGCACGAGGACCAATATGTCCTTATGCTCCTACCGGTAGGAGTATAAGGTTAGCATATCCTCGTGCTCATACTAATGAATAGTCACGTATGTATTTTCGTCCTAAGTATATTCTTCTGGCGCTTCGGCGGCCCTTGCCGCGGCACGCTTAACAACGCTACCTAACCTAACCTAGTGGTTTGCAATAAAAATTGCAATTTACTTATGCAGTAAGAGTATCAGGACATGAGTGTCCCGGTGCTCCTATCAGTAGGAGTATTTAGTAGGAGCACAAGGAAGTACCTCTTAAAAGTATCTAAATAAATATTGGTCAAGAATAATTCAGGCAGCATCATCGAGCCTTAAACCGATCATAGTTCTACTAATTTATGGGAACCAGGTTACTGATAGAATGCTACTAATATTATAAATCTCAGATAGATAATTAATTCAGGCGTGACTTTGCGGAAATCCATTACAAAACATTAAACAAATGGACAAATATTTAGTACTATTCCGCCAATCTATTATTAATATCTTTCTAAGAAAAAAGAAAAACTTTCTATTGTTATATACTAATAATAATAATAATAAATTCCGGACATTTCACACAGCATCATCTGGCCCCAAAGTAAGCAGAGCTTGTGTTATGGGTACCACATGACTGATATACTAATTATATACTTTTTTTCTAAATACATACATAGAAACACCCAGACCCAAGACAAATACTTGCAGATCATACAAACATTTGTCCCGCGGCTAGCTGGTGCTCGCGACTTCGTCTGCGCAGGTTTTTCCAACTTGACACTTATTGTTATATTTTGGATATTTCACACAATACCTTTATAAATTATAGCCAATGAGTTATTTTGATGTATAAGCTTTATTATTGTAAATTTTCATTAAAATCCATTCAGTAGTTTTTGCGTGAAAGAGTAACAAACATACATACAAATTTCCGCGTTTATAATATTAAGTAAGGAAAATTTATTAATACTTTCTATAATAATCCTTTTATTACAGAAGGTATTAGTAGAAGGCAGATTGGTGGAATAGTACTAAACATTTGTCCATTAGATTAATGTATCATAAATATCTTAAATTAGGTTAAGTATGGCGAGATATTTATAGAAATTCCCAAATGCAACGATAACGCGTTCTAATGTTCCCTGCGGTGCCATCTAGTACTTTAGATGTACTAGTAAATACATACTTATGATACACTAGCTGCTGCCCGAGGCTTCGTACGCGTGGTACCTACCTAAAAAGTAGCCTATGTCCTTCTCCAAGGTCCCATGTATCTCTATACCTACCAAAATTCATCAAAATCGGCTCAGCGGTTTAGGCGTGAAAATGTGTCAGACAGACCGAGTTACTTTCGCATTTATAATATTAGTAGGGATTATATACAATAGACTAGCTTGTCAGGTCGGTTGGTACGGCCACGGGGGCCCCCGACGTGCAAAAGCATAAATTTATAAAAATAAAAATCGGGTTGCACTCCGGGAGTGCCGACAGAAGTGAAAACTTATTTTGGCGTGTTAGAGTTTTGTAATAAATCACTTCAAAATCAGTAATTATGGCGACTGCCAATCAAATACTGAACGCACACAGATGATGCAATATTTTTTGTTCAGAATGTAGATAATATATCAAAAAACCTAACTCAGTAAACTTCTCCATACAAAAGTAGACTGTAAACATGTGAATTAAGGTTTATAATCGAATGGGGCGAGCGCGGCAGCCGGCTGCGTCTCGCCCCAGGCGGTAACGGTGTCGCGAATCCAGAGGTTTTACCTCATCTAAAAATATGCGTACCGCGCTAAAAGAAGTTTTCACTTCAAAAAAATATTTCAGAAATGACAAAAGTCAAAAATTTTTCATTGTTTTCTTTTTTTCCGCGTAAAGCATACTATTGCTGTTTAGATAATATTAATTTCTCAAACTAAATAAAGATTTCAGAGGCTTTGCGACCTGAGTAGTATGTTAGAAATATTACAACCGGAGAAACTCCTATCTTCTTCAAACGAAGAGATATGAAACGCTTCCGGAAAACTGTCGCCTAAATACAGTAAAGACATCTCAGCTAATCTTTATGACCAATTAAAGGCTCTAAAATCTGAAATTCAAAAAATTCATTCCATAATGGAACTCATTGAATTATAAGTGATAAAATTCAATAGTCTTGCTACCAGTTTTCCGGAGGTAATAACAGCATTCTTTTTATTCTAGACCCTTCCAGTTACAACTGCTGAAAGAAGTTTTTCAAAATTAAAACGGATAAAAAATTGGCTAAGAACTTCGATGGGACATTGCCTGTCAGACCTGTCACTATTGTCCATAGAGGCAGAAACTTTAGAAAAACTAAAGTCGACGTGTTCACATCATCAGTTAAAAACTGATATAATAAATCACTTTGCCGAAAAAAAGGCAAGGAGAGTGTATAGGTATTTGAATTTGAATTGTTTGTAAAAATTTTGGAAAAAGTGACAGATAGATAATTATGATTAATAAATATTTCTTCTAATTTTATGCAAACATTTTTTTTTCTTTTGTGAAAAATCTTTACCCTTCATAAGGGCCCCTAAACAAATTTTTATACGGGGCCCCGCCAAGGCACGCTACGCCACTGGTCTAAGTGTTATTATATAATAATATAAATAATGCCAGACATTTCACACAGCATCATCTGGCCCCAATTTAAGCAGAGCTTGTGTTATGGGTACCACATGACTGATATACCTCATTACATACTTTTTTTTGTAAATACATACTTATGATACATAGAAACACTCAGACCCGAGACAAATACTTGCAGATCATACAAACATTTTTCCCGTGGCGGGAATCGAACCCGCAACCTACTGCGTCTCTGCCGGACCTTGGCCCATTGCGCCACAAAGGTCGTCATATAAAGTATCATAAGTATTCTATCTAAGACAGTGAGACGGCGCGGTAGACCACGCAAGCGTTGGCGTGACGAGCTAGACACCTTTAGCGACTGTCGGTTGCAGACCATAGCGTTGAACCGAAACCAATGGAAAACTCGAGGGGAGTCCTTTGCCCAGCAGTGGGACAGTACGGGCTAAAAACAACAACAACATCAACAAGTATTCTATCAGTCATCTGGTCAATTTTGCTTTATACGAATAGTAAGAGATGATTTGTTGCCTAAATAATTCTATGAATCGTACATGAAGTACCTACGCTATAGGGAAAAATTAGTAAATGTTACCATTGTTGCATCTTATTTTAGATATAACATTCCTAATGGCCTGAGATACAACAGTAGCGACAGAGATGCGGGCACCGCGAGGAATACGTCTCAAAATAGGGGTTGTAGTTTTCTGGCTAATTAATCACTTTCCAAAAGCGTTGTAAGACAAATATGGAATTAGAATTTACTAACGAAATATCTTCCACTCCTGCAACGGGGGCAGACAGCGGGATAGTAGAGTTGTTGTGGATTATTTTTTGATGAATTTTGAGGTCTCTTGAAGAAGCGAGGCTGGGAACTATCGAGCCAACTACAAGTTCGGACACGACAGTGTATATTAAATCTTTATTTTTATTTATTGAAGTGATAACTTCATTTAGCGCGGTACGCATATTTTTGGATGAGGTAAATCCTCTGGACTCGCGACACCGTTACCGAGACGCAGCCGGTTCGCCCCATTTGATTATAAACCTTAATTCACATGTTTACAGTCTACTTTTGTATGAAGAAGTTTACTGAGTTAGGTTCTTTGATATATTATCTACATTCTGAACAAAAAATATTGCATCATCTGTGTTCGTTCAGTATTTGATTGGCAGTCGCCATAATTACTGATTTTGAAGTGATTTATTACTAAACTCTAACGCACCAAAATAAGTTTACACTTCTGTCGGCACTCCCGGAGTGCAACCCGATTTTTTTACTAAGTATTTTACTCGAAGAAAATAAATAATAAAGTTTTCTGTAATTCTGTGTTAATAAAGATATTGTATTATTCAGTATTTATTACTTATTATATGTAAGTATTATTGTATTATGTTTCAGCTTAGTCAAAAATGCTTACGTATGTCTGTCCGAACGGCGCGGCGTCTGGATGTTCTCCTCTACAGATAACTCTTTGGATAACTCCCAATTCGTAAGCATGTTTCCTTTTTAAATAAAACAAGTGAGTAAACCTAGAAATTATTTTATTGACTAGCAAAAATTATGCCGTAATATAATTATGTATAACTTGAAATGCTTACTCTATGAAGCGTTTTATCTATAGTATACTAACAACTGGACATTTTTTCACTATACAAGATATCCCGAATTGGTATACTACCCCAAAAAGGGGGTCATTTAACACATGAAAAAGTAAAACTAACAAAACAAAACATTTTTTCAGAAAATTTTAAAGTTTTCTGTAAAATTAGAAAAGAATAACGTGACCGCTTTAAATGCGAAAGAAAAGTCATAAAACTTAAGGACTATGAACACAAGGTCATTGACCTCATTACTAAAATTCCATACAGTTAAATATTTAATAAGTGGTAACGTCACGATTTAAACTGAAAAACAAATTTTTTAGTTAAATTTGTACATATTGAGTGAGTATTATACACCCTAGGTTAGTATACCATTACAGACATTTGTAATAAAATAACGCTTGGAAAAATATAAGCAACAAAATGTGCATACTACATCTAATTTAATGTTTATTATTGGTAAGTGATGCATTCTTATTATTTTCAACTAGCAACTTGTTATTTACTTACAAATTACCTCGCTTCGCTTTCGATTCAGATTCCTGAAATACCTCAGCGTACCCCTAAAAGGGGGTTTCTATAATCGCCATTTACCAATAAAAACACAGCATTGGCTTTCATGTTTGTTTCAAATATTTAAAATTGTAGTTACTATACTTACAGAATACTTCTAGATTCATAAAAAATTCTTAATTTAAAATTTCACATGCCAATTTACGTATATTCGTTCCAAAACAAACTAAAATACCGATATTTTTGTATTAATATTAGATGGGGTATTTACGAGTATATTCAACGAGGCTTTAATTTCCACGTAATCTCTGTAACATTAAATTTTAATGGCTATAGAAATAATAAAAACTACGTCAAGATACACGGGCAATTTATGAGCAATAATTGATCGGCAACTAATGTTCCTAATTTGCTTCATATCGAGGTATGGTGTATCTACAGATTTGATACATATTGATGTTGTGACCTCATTATTGACAAGTATTACTTAGAATTCATTTTGGCAATTGAAATCAATGCGATTTCAATTGCCCGTATACGCATACCTAAAATTTATCGATGTTGTGGGTGTGTTGTAGTTTGTAAGTAATACCTACGTATTTGAATTTTACATAAGTGTTTAGTTAAGTATCTGGTATTAACTTCAACATAATACCTAAGCAATTTCTTGTAAAAAGCCTTGACATTGACGTTTCTTTTAAAACGTGGTAAGTACGGAGCCCTAAAAAGTTTTCTCCATATCAAAAAGTTATTTTTATAACTTTTACCACCACGCTGCAACCTTTTAAGGGATTGGATTTCAAGAATTCCAAGTGCTATATAGAAGTCTCTACGACCAGTGGTTTCGACTATGCGTTGTCCTTATGTCTGGACTTTAATTCTTATGTTGATAGATGTGCATTGATAATATCAGTTGTTTAAGGTAAGATTTTCAAGTTTACCCCATTCCTGTATAATAGCTGTAAAAATTGGTTTATATAAGATTCAGATGAGGTAATCTTTTGCATATAAGAGCTATTTATGCCGTTATTGGCAAGTTTTTAAATTTTACCCCTTTAAAGGGGTATAATGGTTATTTTACGTTATATTCTATCATAACAGTAGTCATAACTTATCTTCAGTAACTCCAGTAAGAGTAACTATTTTGGTAAAATACCCCTACTAATACTAAAATATCAGTTTAAAAATGACAAGTCAGCATAATATTTACATTAACATTTGTATACCGCGACATTTTGTATCAGTAAGTGTCTTTAGATTTTTAGTACACAGCAGAATTACAAAAATATCGGCATAAAATGCTGAAATAACCATCGCTTTATCAAACTACCCTCCAAAAGAAATTTAATCCTAAATTTAAAATTTTCGATTATTTCTTTTTTAATACTTTCGCGTATACATTTTTGAATCGAACGTTACCGAGTATACTATTAATTTGAAATCGTATAATTATCTCGTATAATCGTTTAAAGTAGGCCTTATTTATAACTAATCTATAATCTAATATGGCTGCGATAAAAATAATACAACAAGTGTGTTACATACATTACTATGGATATTGTGTTTGCGTGTGAGACTTTATAGCCTTCTTCTTCTTATTGTGAAACTAATTCCTTCGAACCTTATCGCAAAGACCACTATCACTAGCTCACCAGTGGTCTGGACAATGGGCCTTATTATATAAATTATGTATTAAGGCTTTACTAAGTCAACTCTTGATGATATATACACTTTCTTCTCAATTACAAAACGCTTTGCCAACCGAATATTGTTAAACATAGTTCCTGAGATTTTTTATACAGCTGAGCCGTCAAACAAGCTCACGGCTCACGTGATGGTCACTGTAACCTATAAACGCTGGAAATACAAGAGTTATCAAACGCGCGTCAATACAGACATTTAGTACGCTCAGAAATGTCACTTGCTTCAATGACTTTTAAACTTAAACATGTTAAAACAGGTTATAAGATTATGTTATAGGTTTCCTGTTTCAACTAGGTTGTCCAGTTATAAAAAACCCTCACACGCAAATACAATCTATAAAACTTAGATTACACATTAAAAATAAATATGTTTGTCTATGGACGGTATTGTCTATAGTTTCAGCTGTAAAAAATAGGATTTTTCTATTTCAGTTTGCGAATCAGTCGGTATTTCAAATGGAGAAAAAGAAATTGTCACAACCAGTCAAATGTTACAATTGACAACAATGCTTGATTAAAAAATGCTTTTAAATTAATCTCTTAGAGATGTGAGCTACAGCATTGATATTTAGATTTTGCTTCAATTTTTTTTAAATTAAACAATTGAAAATTAAGTTGACCACCATATTCATAATGACGTGTCATTTTATGTTTTGTAAGATCTGTCTTTGTGTGTCATATGTCAATTTTAACTTATTACGCCATTTTTTTTTTTACAACTCCATAATCAATAATAGGGTTAGGTAGTCACAGTAGGTTACGTAAATATTTCTTTTTGAAACAGATTTAGAAAAAATTGAAGCAAATATCTTATACGATGTTAATGAGTATTTTCTTTATAATAATTATAATTATGATTATTATTTCATTACTGAGGTATGATTTACGTATACATGGTTCTAATAAACAGCTACACGTGTGTACATTTTATTAACATATATAGATATAAAATAATGTACGGAATTTAAAAATAAATTCATCTACCCTCAAGAAATTCTGAAAGTAAAATTACTCATGATCCAGAAAAGCATGGGGATTATCAACTATTCTACCGAGAAAGAAATCATTTTTCTTAATTTATGACTTTCTATGTTCCGATGTCTTTTTAGTGTCATTTTATACCCAAATGTCATTTTTGTCTATAGTCGTGAAGAAATCATCCATTTCAGCATACAGCATTTTTTCGTATGTCGATCCGAACGGCGTCCGGCCGGCGTCTGTCCAGATGTTCTCCTCTACAGGTCTTATTTCTCAAGCGATTCTCGTGAAATTTTGTAAGCAGGATCTATAACTATATAGTTTTTTTTGTCGATTCAGTTTTAGGATTTTATTCAAAATGGCATATGGGGTTTGAATACGTAAAAATAGTTATATTTCAGTCATTTCGAAAAATGTTTGCGAGGTCTACAGCTCACAGCGCCACTAGTCTATAATGTTCAGACAATGCAAACTTATTGTGTCATATAGTATTAACCGAGTTCACAAATTTGTTTACCCTCGAAGCTAACAGAAGGTTATTAGTTTAACGTGTGTGTCTGTTTGTGTGTCTGTCTGTGAGATAGTAGTTCCTAAACAGATAAACAAATTCGGGTTTGCTTTTTTTAAGTACCTAAACTTGATCGAGCGTGTTCAAGAAAATCAAGAAAATTCAATCTATGATTCAAGAAAATCTGTTCAACCATTTGAAGATCAGCTCTTTCCTAGTTGATGAAGGGATGAGAGCAACTTCCACAGGTCTGATCGATTCGAAATTTAGTATCCTGTTACTTCAATGACATTGCAAGAACATGGTAACCTTGAGCTCATGCAGCATGACCTGGAACCTGCTGGATACCCACTCAACTTACAGCAAATATATCGTGTTTGGGCTCATTGGAATCGTCTCAATGAATATGTTTTAGATATATTGTTTTCTTTTATATCGAAGGTATTTTAACTTGTTATATACATGTAAATAGTTCACCTTGTAAAATTATTTGTTTGAGACCTTTAAAATATTTTGAAAATTTTAAAACTAGTGATAAAATATTAACATCAACATTAAAAGTGTATACCGTATACTTATATATCGAGCTAATTGATCAGCTGACTAAATTAATTCAAAATTGAATATATCGTATACAAAAATTACTTTACGTATTTGAATCGTATACTTGCGAAATATATAAATATTTGTCATTATGTGTAACTTTTTCGACACATAAACAAAATTGTTGGACAATTAACATAACACCATCTAGCCCTTAACTAGCATAGCTTGTACTTTGAGAAACAAATGACTGTTAGATTACTTATATACTGTAAAATACATGCAATATTTTATATCACACGGAATCAAACATCTTTGTTCATCACACAAATGTTTGTCCCGGGAATCGAACGCGCAACCTACAGCGCAGAAGGCAGAGCTACTACCAAATGAGCTGACAGGCCAGTCAACCTAGGTTCATATAATGTTAGGTTCAAAATCATAATTTACTGCCTACTAACAAGCATACGGCCGTAGCATAAGTAACCGTAACATTTGTAAATTTGACGACCTCTGTGGCGCCGTGGGCCTGCCTGAGACACAAAATGTTGCGTGTTCAATTCCCGTGGGACAAATGTTTGTATGATCTGCAAGTATTTATCTCGGGTGTGTGTGTGTGTTTCTTTGTATAATATGTATGTATTTCTATGTATAATATGTATGTATTTACACAAATAGTATATCAGACATGTCACCCATAATACAAGCTCTGCTTACTTTGGGGCCAGATAATGCTGTGTTGATTGTCCGGCATTATTTATTTATTTAATTAAATGTTTAGATATAAAATGTACACACGTGAACTGTATTTCTAATCTAAAATTACTTATAAATAATATGGTATACTGTTCGATAATATGTCTTTAACAGTATTCTTTGAGACACGTACATTGTCATGTTATATTAAAATATCAAAATCGCTTCACCGCGGTCACACAAAAGCTACAGAAGACGGATAATTCGTCAATCAATTTTACAATTCTATTAATATAATCAGAAAAATACATCGCGTGATCAGAGAGCTGGCTTAACACGTGTCCATGCCCGCCAGTGTCTTGAGAACGCTGCCTTCAGTGATCTGGATCAGTTGAGCTATCTATAGATCGTTTTAAATCCTTAGATAGCTCAACCGATTTTCTAAATCGATTCTCGTGAAATTTTGTGAGGTTGACATTGACAAAACTGGCATCAAGAGATGCCATTATAGAAAGACAAGAGGAGTCATGATACCCTATGGATTATTTTTGGCCGTTTTGGGAAGCAAACATTGCTTACTTATATTATTTATTTTTGTCCAGTTATCATTAGTAACTTGGTTTCATAAGTACCTAATCTTGGTGATTTATTTAAATAGAACTAGAGTTATTGACTCGGGTTTGATTCGAGCAAAAATAATCCGCATAATTATGATATATGAAATGCACCATCCCTACTAATATTGTAAATGCGACAGTAACTCTGTTATGTTTGATACGCTTTCACGCCTAAACCGCTTAACCGATTTTGATGAATTTTGGTATAGAGATAGATGGGACTTTGGAGAAGTACATAGGCAACTTATTATGAAGGTACCACGCGTGTACAGCCGCGGCCAGCAGCTAGTTTTATATAAAATAACAAATGACGAACGACTTTGTGACATACTATAAACAATATAAACACTTGACACTGACATAATTGACATTATTATGTCACATGCCATTAACGAATAAAAAGAAACACTATCCAGTGGCTAATGTGTGACCGTGGCATATTTAAACAATATGAAAACGTAATGGACAACGACAAATTTTAATTTAAATAATGGTTATCGACGTTTAGAAGTAAAAATGTAAAAATAATACGTATACTTAGTTAAGCTTTCGTTCACGGACTTGCCCCTGACTAACCACTGCAGTGTCTAAGGGGTACTATAGTGATTTAAAACTCACTTCTGGTTCAATATAACATTCGTCAATTTCTTTAAGAGAAAGATAACGGTCCGTTTTCATTGTTATACAGAAATCAATGTTACTAACGGTTGATCGTTTTATAGGCTTTAAAGTATTGAACCTAAATTATGGTTCGTTGAGTGGTATCCCGCTGACTCTTGCTTAGTGTAGACTCGGTATTGGAAACTGGTCGTTAGAATGCTCGTCGGTCTGGTCATTCTCGTCGGCTGACGCCTCGTTTTCTGCTTCGTCTTCTGACGAGGAGAGTAGACCTGCTGGTAGATTAAATTCAAAATTATAAGATATTTTATTTATTTATTGCTCAGTTGGTAAAGTGTAGTAGCTCTGCCTTTGCGCTATAGGTTGCGGGTTCGATCCCCAGTATTTGTAATCCAATAATAATTTGTGTGATGAATACGGATTTTTGTTTTGTGTTTATAAAGTTGTTTTTTTTTATAAATAATGCCAGACATTTCTCGCAGCATCATCTAGCCCCAAAGTAAGCAGAGCTTGTGTTATGGGTACCACATGACTGATATACTACTTATATACTATTTTTTAATTTGTAAACACATATTATACATAGAAACACCCAGACCCAAAACAAATACTTGCTGCACGGCCCACTGCGCCACAGAGGTCAAATTAATCATTGGTGCAGTGTCGATTTTCTACCAATATTTTTTTATTTATTAGAGTTTCCAACGTCATATTTTTTAAATTTTAAAGTTTTAAATTATTTCACACATGTTACACGTTCCATTGGTGGCGATTCTGTTCTTTCTACTAGCTAAAATTTCGTAAAATACGAACGAGGTTTCCCCACAACAAATTCCAAATTAGAGTTCTTATTATATCTTTCTTATTAATAGGTGTCCTATTAATCCATATATGCGTAAACAAAATGCACGAAATGGGCATAATTTTCCTGATTTTCAGCTAGAACCATTCGAGAAATACCTATTGCATAACAAGTATAGTTTGTGTATGTGTGTGTGTGTGTGTGTGTGTGTGTGTGTGTGTGTGTGTGTGTGTGTGTGTGTGTGTGTGTGCGCGCGCATTGAAACATTGACCCAAGAACTGGTTCCTATCCAGCCAGGCGTATAAGCATTGCCATTCAACGTGCCAATGCCACCAGTGCCTCTGGATCAGTTGAGCTATCTACATATAGATCGTTTTAGACGGTCCTTAACTGATTCACATGTATTTTATATGATTGTATATTATTCCGTACATTTATGTAATGATTTCTGATATTTTGATAGGTAAGGTTATATATAAAGCTCACCGGCCGTAAACTGAGGGCTGGCCAGTGCGTCCGGCCAGTAGCGCTTACCGACGCCTGCGCCGTGCTTGCTTTTCTTACCACCTGGAATAAGATAAGATAAAATCATTTTATATATGTCATGTGTAACGTGTGACGTGTTACGTGTGACGTGTGACGTGTGATGTGTGACGTGTGACGTGTGACGTGTGACGTGTGACGTGTGACGTGTGACGTGTGACGTGTGACGTGTGACGTGTGACGTGAGATGTGTGACGTATGACGTGTAATGGGTCTTGCTCGAGTTTCTTGCCAGTTCTTCTCGGACTTGAGTTAGTAGAAATTGGCACCTAAATTCACATAGTATGTATGACGTTTCAAAGTGACCATTATTGAAGTTTCAAGTTTATTTATTTAAATAAGAGTAACATTACAGAAATATCCAAAGCGTTACATCTGTGTTTCATTAAATAATATAAAAGATGAAGAAATAGAAAAAGACAACCTACAAAACATATATTATTAAATTATTATCTATCTTAAGACCTACCCTAAAATTATTTACCAACTTAATTGGCTACACAATAAAATAATATAAAAGAACACGAATTATTTGGATACAAATATACCTATCTAACTATCTAATACTAATTTTGTTAATGATAAACATAACAATAAACACTAACAATTAATGTTAAATTTGATGTGTGATGAGTAATGTGTAACACGTTACACTTCACATGCCTGATGTGTGAAGTGTAACGTGTGATGTGTGGGGACTTGGCTTCACGTATGACGTTCAAGAAGTATAACGTATTATGTTTTTGTATAAAGTATGACACTACAAAAGTTTATTTATTAATAAACGTACACACACGTTTTTTACAGAAAGGCTTTATTTTCAATTATTTTAATTATTATTTGATAATTTATTATGTGGTGTGTGATGTTTCGTATCCTGGCGTCTTGTGAAATATATATATATATATTTATTCAAGTCAAAATATACTTTATTCAATACAATCACAAGGATCACTTTGAAACGTCTTACATACTAGGTGATTTAGGTGCAAATTCATCCTAACCCAAGCCCGAGAAGAACTGGCAAGAAACTCGTCCTGGTCCTAGCGCTTTTTTACATGATCCATTTTATAACTACTTTAACTACAATATACTAATACAAGAGAGTATACATTTCAAGTGTGTCGGTTAACTGTCTGACGGCAGAGCGACATGAGGCCATGCATTCTTATCAATAATATAGTCATTTATATTATAATAAGCTTTCTTCAAAAGACTACCTTTAATGTATGCTTTAAATTTCTTAATAGGTAGTTTAGTAGCATTTTCAGGAAGCTTATTATAGAAGCGCACCGTGTTCCCGATAAAGGACTTATTAACTTTTTCTAGTCGAAACCTAGGGATGTATAATTTATGTTTATACCTAGTGTTGATTCTATGAAGGTCACTATTTTGCTGAAACCCATCTCTATTTTTATGTGTAAATAACAAATTTTCATATATATTGTGAAGCTATTGTGAGAATATTAATTAATTTCTTTGAATATTTCTCTCAAAGATTCTCGTGGTTTTATTTTACGTATCAATCTCATGTTTGATAATATTTTTTTTATTTATATATGAGCGTCCAGATACATTTCTGACGTGCATTCTGCGTTGTATACCTAATGTATACATAATAAATAATCATATATACTGGTGAATAATGCACAACACCATTTAGCCCCAAACTAAGCATAATCTTGTGTTATGGTGACAAGATGACTGATATGGTACTGATATATATTTATTTATTTATTTATATTTGGAAAACCAACAGCTAAAAAAACAACATATTACTAAAAAAAGAAACAGAGAGCCAATTACAGGTTTTCACTGATGGCAACATTATAGTCAAAGGTGAGAACACTATTTTATCGCACCTTCATAAAAAGAGACACAGTTTCCTAATCAAAAAAAAAAAGAATATAAAACAAGAGTAAAAACATCAAAAAGTATCTATATAACACCTGGGTTGCCTGGGTGCTAAAAAAAGTCAGAGTAATGCAACGCCGTGCCTTGCCAATACTAATATTGAATGGATCAATGTCTAATAACTTACTAAAACCGTTGACGGTATAGAAAGATAGATAGATAGATAGATAACTCTCTATTGTTATACCACACAGAAAAATATATATAAATAATTTTACAATAAAAGGCAATACAACGGTATTTACTATTTAAATACATATTTATGATACTTTATAACACCCAGACACAGAACTAACACCTATGTACATCACACGAATCTAACTAACATTATAAATGCGAAAGTAACTCTGTCTGTTTGTTTGTTTTGACGCCTAAACCGCTACATCGATTTTGATGAATTTTGGTATAGAGATAAATGGGACTTTGTAGAAGGAAAAGGCTACTTTTTCTGTAGGTACCACGCGTGCGAAGCCGCGGGCAGCAGCTAGTGTGTGTATATGTTTGATGTATACGGACCTGGCTTCTCATTGCAGTCTAACATCGGCTGCAGGATGCGCCGACGAGCATTTATAAACCAATTATTGACTTGAAGAAGCGTCAGTCGTGTTTGCGCAGCTAACGTACGCTTCTCTTCTTCTGTCGGGTACGGATGCTGGAAGCAAATGAGATATTTAACTGTAGAATACATTTACAAAACCCACGACAGAAAAAAAATCGTGTTGCACTCCGGGAGTGCCGACAGAAGTGAAAACTTATTTTGGCGCATTAGAGTTTAGTAATAAATCACTTCAAAATCAGTAATTATGGCGACTGCCAATCAAATACTGAACGAACACAGATGATGCAATATTTTTTGGTCAGAATGTAGATAATATATCAAAGAACCTAACTCAGTAAACTTCTCCATACAAAAGTAGACTGTAAACATGTGAATTAAGATTTATAATCAAATGGGGCGAGCGCGGCAGCCGGCTGCGTCGCGCCCCAGATGGTAACGGTGTCGCGAATCCAGAGGTTTTACCTCATCTAAAAATATGAAGAAATTTAAGAGTTTAGAAGTTTTCACTTAAAAAAACTGATCGTGTCGCGGAACACGCGTTTGGAACGAAGTTTCTTTCGTATTTGGGTTGACATAATTTATCATTAACGTTCTCTCTTTCTCTCTACCCACCCCTCTCTTTCATTTTGATTATTGATGCAATAAATTACTATATTGTGGAAGTGGGAGACCAGTTATCGGTCTCCTTCATTCTCTCTTTCTCTTACGGTTTTTCGTAACGTAACGCGTTACAACCCGCGATAAAGAACTTCATTCCAAAATCTCTATTTATAGCCCATTGAGACGATTCCAATAAGCCCAAACACGATACCTCTGCTGTAAGTTGGTGAATTGTGTATCTTGCAGATTCCAGGTGATGCTGCATCAGCTCAAAGTTACCATGTTCTTGCTATATCATTAAAGTAACGGGATACCAAATATCGAAATAATACTTACATACTTTTTTTTAAATACATACATATTATACATAGAAACACCCAGACCCGAGACAAATACTTGCAGATCATCCAAACATTTGTCTTGCGGCGGGAATCGAAACCGCGACCTTCTGTGTCTCAGCCAGACCTTAGTCCACTGCGCCACAGAGGTCGTCAAAACGAGAAAAATGTATACTAAAAAAGAATATTGTATGTACCATACTCATTTTTAGTATACATTTTATATATATTTAGATATAAGTATCAATAATGTTGTGTAAGTTTATTGCATTTTTTGAACACTAAAATATATAAATCATAGATCATAATTTAGTGCACCCCGACCAATTTTCCATTCTAATTAGGCTCCTTTTCATACAAAGGTTGTCTGGAAGAAATCGCTTCCTTAGCGATAAGATCGTCTGTTGTACATATATTTTTAGAAATTTATAGTTGTCTAATTGTTTATGTGCTAGTTTTAAGGTGTCCAATAAAGTGTTTTCATTCATTCATTAAGTCATTCATTCATTCAATCATTCATTCATTCAATATAACCGATATATAACCGAAATACTCGAGATCGCGATTGACTTACCACGAGATGTTGGAAGAGCCAGGCTCGCATGGCTTGTGTGGCGTGACGAGGTAGTACGCCTCGCTTCCCCCCCTCTTCCCCCTCTTCCTCAGGTGGAGGGGATCCCGCGGAGGAACATGAGTTGTTAGAGTTAGAACCTGCATGTAACAATAACAACTATATAGAGAACATAAAAGTAAGGAATTTAAAATGTTTATATATGAATTGATATTTTTAGGATTTTTAATTTTAATCAATACCAAACTACATAGTGCCTAAAATGAGTTAAAATCATAGATTTATATAAAAAGACTAGCTGACCCGGCAAACGTTGTTTAACCCTTAACACGTAGGGGTATAAAAATTAGTTACTATTCTCAGACCTACTGAATATACATATAAAATTTCATCAAAATTTGTCAAGCCGTTTCGGAGGAGTATAAACACGAAAATTGTGACACAAGATTTTTATATATATAGGGATTTAAATAAAAATGTCGCAGAACATAAAGTACCTTCAACGGGGTCGAATAACCTACTCGCTTCTATTATTATAATATAATATATGTAGCATCTGGATGACAGAGCTTTGCTCGGTATAAAACACGGATGAAACAACGTTTCTAAAAATGAAAGCTAGCTAGATCGATTTATCGCCCCCGAAACAACCTGCATACAAAATTTCATAAAAATCGTTGAAACCGTTTCCGAGATTCAGATTATATATATACATACATATGTATACATATGTATATACAAGAATTGCTCGTTTAAAGGTATTAGATTTTTAATAAAATTGGAAAATAAAATGGGGCTATTATAAACAGGTGGACTCATATTATATAATAATAATAATAATAATAATCCCAGACATTTGACACAGCATCATCTGGCCCCAAAATAAGCAGAGCTTGTGTTATGGGTACCCCATGACTGAAAATACTTCTTATATACTTATTTTTTTGTAAATACATACATATTATACATAGAAGCACCCAGACCCGAGACAAATACTTGCAGATCATACAAATATTTGTCCCGCGGCGGGAATCGAACCCGCAACCTTTTGGCGTCTCAGCCGGACCTAAGCCCACTGCGCCACAGAGGTCATCAATATATATAGTATGGATACCCTTACCTGTATAGGTATCGGTAGGAAGGAGCCCTGCGCCAATCTGGCTTATCGGAGTAGACCCTTGAACTACAATCGGAGCTGAAAACATAATTATAATATATTACTATAAATATATTAACCGAAAAAAGCAAAAAAATGTTTTTCTCAATATAATCACAAGGTTCTTTTTGCAACGTCGTACATACTAGGTGAATTTAGGTGTCAATTCCTTCTAACCCAAGCCCGAGAAGAACTGGCAAGAAACTCGTCCTGGTCATAGCGCTTTTTTACATGATCCATCTTATAACTAGCTTAACTACGAATTACTAATACAAGATTACAGAAGTTATACATTTCAAATCTGTCAGTTAACTGTCTGCGGGCAGAACATCATACATGTATTCTTATCAAAAAATAATATAGTAATCACTACATGGTATAAAACAAAGTCGCTTTCCCTTGTCTGTCTGTCCCTATGTATGCTTAGATCTTTAAAACTACGCAACTGATTTTAATGCGGTTTTTTTAATAGATAGAGTGATTCAAGAGGAAGGTTTATATGTATAATACATGCATAATATAGTAGAGAAACACGCATAATTTCAGAGGTTTCCAATGTGGTGTCGTAAATAAACTCATATTTATGCACTTACATTGCAAACGCTGTCTGAACCCTACGAGATAGATCAAAATAATGTACTACAGTATTGTACACCCTCAAAAGGTCTACATAAAAGTCCGCGATGGTATATGTCAATCTCTTAGGGATAACCATTCTGTATTATAATTTGTATCAGCATTGCACCCGTGCGAAGCCGGGGCGGGTCGCTAGTTAATATTATAATACACTTTCTTCAAAGACTATCCTTTATGTAAGCTTTAAATATCATAATTTTCTATCAGTCATCTGGTCACCATAATATGATATAGTTAGTTCGAGGCTAGATGGTGTTGTGAGCATTGTTTACCAATCTATATTTTATTTACATTGGTATTTAGGTATCTAAGATTGAAAAAAACTGGCCAGGACAACTGATACCCAGGACAAACATAGATGTTTGTTTTGTGTCATATTTTATATGACATATGTCAATTTCATAGCCTTATAATAGATTGTTTTTTTTTCAGTTGTTGTTGTGTGACAACAAATGAAGTTCAGGGGTTCAAATAGGGTCAAATACACAAGTGCTCTCAACACGCCCTGCCAAACCTTCCAACTCACAAATCTCGACATAGAAACTCGCTTAGCTCGCTCAGCTAACGTGAAGTGGGCGAGCAAAGCGAGTTATATTGTATTTAACCCCCGACGCAAACAATAAGTCTGACCTGTATTTGTCTGTCTGTGGTATCGTAGCTGCTCCACTTTGATTGGATTTGAATTACATAAAAACAAAAAAAACGTATGCGTCTCGGGACGCCCGACAGAAGTGATAACTTAAACTAATCTAACTAGCGCTGTGGGTTAGAGTGAGAGAGAAGGAGCGTGCCTACCGCTGCCGTATGCGTGAGAGAAAAGGATGCCAGGCAGACTGGCGCCGTAATGCGTTACGTAACGAAGTGGTTTACCCTCCCATAAGAATTTATCACTTTAAAAAACAAAAAACAACGAAATCAAAGTTGATTCATCCGTCCAATTTTCGTTTTATTGAAGTGAAAACTTCTTTAGCATCGTTGTGATTTGAAAGTCAATGAAACGAAAAAGCGATAGTAAAAAGAGACACATAAATTCATCTCAAGCGACGTGTTAGATTTGTCGATTGGCAAATTTAAAAATGTAATTAAACAGAAACTGTCTATTAAAACATAATATAAAATATCAGATTATTTAGATGACAAAAAAGCTTGGGATGAATCAGCTCCAACTCGACTCAGCATCCGTAACAAAATTGTCAAGGATCATACAAAAAAAGTGTTAAGACCAGACAAGTTTCTTGCCGGATTCTTCTTGAACCGGGGTTAGGAGGAACCGGCATCTAGATTCACTAGCATGTAAGAAGACGATTCAAAGTGGTCCTTGTGATTGTAATGAACAAAGTTATATTTTAACGTGGGAAAAAAGGAGGAGGAGATATAGGATATGGATATGATATACATTATACAGTGTTTCTTATATTCGTAGTTATCTTTGTGCTCCAAATTGTTGAAGGTTTCACTTCTACCACGTGTGAATTGCACACATGTATTTTTTTATTTCTTTCAAAGATGACTTAATGGTGAGTATTCTTAGCTTTGATTCAAGAAAATATATTCAGCATCAAAATCATCAGTTTTTTCTAGTTCATCAACTAGATTTTTAACACAACACCCAGACCCGATACGAATACTTGCAGATCAACATTTGTCTCTGCGCCACAGAGGTCGTCTTAAATAATGAGTTATCTATTTATTAAATTGTTAATTGAAGATGGTTACCACTAGGCTCTGTGTAGTCTCTCGCTGGCTCCCTGTGCGTAGTGAAGGGGAGGTCGGCTGACACTGTGGGGAACACTGCCGGATACGACAGAGGCGCGGGCGGCGACTGAAAAAAATAACAAAAAACTACATTATATATATAAAAAAAGTCGTATAAGTTACGGTTTAAGAAACTTTATTCTCATAAAAGAATTTACAATCTACTTAATGTGAGAACTTAAAAAAATCTAATCAGTACATAGTAAAAAACAAAGTCGCTTCCCGCTATCTGTCTGTCTCTATGTATGCTTAGATCTTTAAAACTACTCAACGGATTTTGATGCGGTTATTTTTAATAGATAGAGTGATACAAGAGAAGGGTTTATATGTTTAATACATGCATAATATAGTAGAGAAACACTGATAATTTTAGAGGTAAGCGTATATTGGTTCAACGTACTAGAACTACTGAGCTTAAGCAACGCGTGGCCGGGTCAGCTAGTTAGGTATATAATATAAGTACCTTAAAATAGCTTGCGAGCATACATATAGTATATCATGAATAATAGTAAAAAAATAAAACATAAATGTAGTTTAACTTAATTCCCTAACAAAGTCAACACCACCGCATCTATATCCGAGGCCTATCCGAGATATTTCGGTGCAAGTGCAGCACATAGCGAGTTTAGAGTTACACGACTTATAAACCGAGAACCGCTGGACCTATTCGGATGAAACATAAAAATGAATATAGTTAGTAACTTGGATAATGATATAGGCTATTTTTTATCCCGGAAAAACAACGGGAACGGGAGCGGAGCGGGCGAAGCCGCGGGTGACCACTAGCGCCATCTATCAATATTTATCCGTAACTTTGTTAATCTCTGTAACAATTTGAATAGCTATCTTTTAATAGCGATATTAGTACTTGAATATTTTTTGTGACGTTGTAACCGCCCAACGAAGTGGGCACGGGTCAGCTAGTTTTAAATATTAATGGACGTATCCACACATCATCTAGCCTCAAAGTAAGCAGAGCTTGTGTTATCTGAATGATAAGTGTAAGTGGTCCTAGACTGTTGTAATTATCATTATACAGGATGTCCCAGAAAATAGTGTCAAGCGACAGCCCAGAGATGGAACACCCCTTGGGGTACCCGAATCACCCCCATGTATGTTCCGCGATTTTTTATAGTTTTCAAGTTATGAATTTTTGAAAATTTTCGACTGTTATAAATTTCGAAGAAGAAAAGAAAATGATTAAGTTTTCTACTTTTTTTTTTAAAGAATTTTTTAAGTTGTTCAAGTCGAAAATTTTTAAAAATTCATAACTCGAAAACTATAAGAAATCGCGAAACATACATTGGGGTGATTCGGGTACGGGAAGGGGTGTTCTATCTCTGGACTTTCGCTTGACACTATTTTCTGGGACAACCTGTATATCTATATATAAATCTTTGGACCGATTTTGATGTAATTTCTTGTGTGTGGATTCGAGAATGGTTTATATTTCATGTTTTTTTTAAACGCGCGGACGAATTCGCCAACGGGAATGCTAGTTAATCACTACATAGTATAAAACAAAGTCGCTTCCCGATGTCTGTCTGTCCCTACGTATGCTTAGATCTTTAAAACTACGCAACTTTTTAATAGGTAGAATAATTCAAGAGGAAGGTATATATGTATAATACATGCATAATATAGTAGAGAAACACTGATAATTTTATAGATTTCTAATGTGATGTCGTAAATAAACACATTTTTTTGCGCTTACATTGCAAACGTTGCTTGACCCTATGGGATAAATCAAAATAATGTTCTACAGTATTGTACCCGTGCGAAGCCGGGGTGGGTCGCTAGTAATAAATAAATAACATATAGGCTACTTTTTATTTATGTACCACGCGGGCAAAGCCGCGGGCAGATAGTTATAAATAAACAATAGAATCAGACATACATTTCATACCTGATATTGTGGAGAGTTGGATGTGCTGGAGTGGTCGTCTATTGAACCGGAGAGATTGTTATTGCTTTCAACACCACCTGGAAATACAAAACATTACTTTAAATATACCAATTAATCTGAATTTGATCAATTATAATAATCACTACATAGTATAAAACAAAGTCACTTCCCGCTGTCTGTCTATCCCTATGTATGCTTAGATCATTAAAACTACGCAACGGATTTTTAATAGATAAGAGTGATTCAAGAGGAAGGTTTATGTAAAATACGTGCATAATATAGTAGAGATACACTGATAATTTTAGAGGTTTCTAATCATTGCTCCTGCATTGCTCCCGTGCGAAGCCGGGGCGGGTCGCTAGTTAGAGAATAATGCATGAAACTGCAATAATCTAATAGATATTTTAAATAGGATTCTTCAGCTGTTCTTGGATTGTTGATAGAAGCAGTAGTTTGTTCAAAATAGTTGATTTTCTGAAAATACATCTAAAGCTGCCATTTTGCCGCCGTCGCACCGCGGAACGCCATAGTTCGGTTTTTTCGATTTAGCTTCGCTGCTCAAAGGGTATAAAACACATAAAGGGTAGTCTATTGAACAAAGGGTATTATAATATAAATGACAATATTATTGATAAGAATGCATGGCCTCATGTTCCTCTCAGACAGTTAACCGACACGACCGATTTGAAATGTATAAACTCTCTTGTATTAGTTTTTCTTTTGTCAGGTAGTTTTAAGATGGATCATACAAAGCGCTACGACCTGGACGAATTTCTTGCCAGTTCTTCTCGGGCTTGGGTTAGGATGAATTGACACCTAAACTCACCTAGTATGTAAGACGTTTCAAATTGATCCTTGTGATTGTATTGAAAAATGTGTTTTTTGTCTTTGACTTTATTTTTCCTTTGACGTACATAATCCTAAAAGTCTCTTACCTGCACTGTAATCTGTGCGTAGTAAGTTTTCACTTTGCATCTTTGTTTTGAGGCATGCTATGTAGCGTCCGCAGAAGTCACGGCACAACTCCTGGACCTTCTCCAGTTCCAATAAGTGGATACGGAGGACCTGGAATGGAAGAAAAAGTCACATTAAAACGTAAAGTACGCCTGCTTTGGTGTAAACAATCGTTTGTATTTTACTAAATTTTAGCAAGTCAACAGAATCACCAATGGCGATGATTTTAAAATGAAAATAATGCAGCATAGAGAAATCTGTCTAATTGTATGTGATGCCTTGAATCCTCTGCTTTTATCATACCTGGGTGCTCCAGGTCTTACCTGGATGCTCTTAATCATGAGTCCATCTATCTCGGGCTCGTCTAATAGCAGCGGGCGTGTATCCCTCCGTTGGTGCTGCACGAAGGCCTGTAAGTCTGCGCCGAACGCGTCGGCGGCCGGAGGCTCTGCCCCCGCTGTGGCCTGCTCGCATCGCTCCAGCAACAACGCCAGGAGTGGGAAGAGAGGGTGTCTGCAAGTTATCATCCATTTTATTAACCCCGAAGCAACCAAACGGGTGTTATAAGTTTGACGTGCGTATGACGAGCTATGTGGCTCAAGGATGTTGAAACGCAGAAGGTTGCGGGTTGGACAAATGTTTCTATGATCTGCAAGTATTTGTGTGTTTCTATGTAAAATCTATTTAATATCTGTCTATCTATATAATACCTTTAAACGAGCAATTCTTGTATATGTATATATAAAATCTGAATCTCTGAAACAGCTCCAACGATTTTCATGAAATTTAGTAAGCGGTTTCGGGGGCGATACATCGATCTAGCTAGGTTTCATTTTTAGAAAACGTCATTTTATCCGTATTTTATAGCGAGCAAAGCTCGGTCATCCAGAGTATTTATTTGTACTAGTGGTCGCCCACTGGACGAAATTCGACTATAATTAATTAATAATTAATGTATTTTTTATGCATAATTTAAAATATTAGCATTCTGCACTCCTCTATATAAACTATAAGTGTGCGAAATTTCATACTCCTCCGTCCGCGCAATTTTAGTAAAAACTTCACGTAGTAATATATATTTAATTATATTTTATTAAAAAGACCAACAGCTACAATAAAATATAATAAAATTTATATTAATACGTGAAGCAAAAACTTTGTATATAGATATCAGTGATAGTGGGTACCACTCATAACACAAGATCTACTTACTTTGGAGCCAGATGATGCTGTGTGAAATGTCCGGCATTATTAATTTTATCTGCGTGTGTGTTTGCCTGTGGCATCGTAGCTGACAAACGGATGAACTGATTGTGATTTAGTTTAATTTTATTGAAAGGTACTTTAATCGAGCGTGTTGTTTGCCAATCCAATTCAATCTGTTCAGCCATTTGAAGATCATCAGCTCATCACATGATGAAGAGATGTGAGCAACTTCCACAGGTCTGCGGGCCTAGCACGGCACGAGGAGAAATAGTCTTTCCACCTTTTTATCCACCTGTTAGTGGAAATACACCACCACCTGTCCACCACAGGTGGATAAAAACGGGGGAAAGACTATTTCTCCTCGTGCCGTGCTAGGCCCGCTGATCGATTCTAAATTTAGTAACCTGTTACTTTAATGATATTGCAAGAACATGGTAACCTTGAGCTGATGCAGCATCACCTGGAATCTGCAGGATATACCAACTCACCCACTTACAGCAGAGGTATCGTGTTTGGGCTCATTAGAATGGTCTCAATAAATAGGTTATACAACAGAGTATTTTTTATTTTACTTCTATGTTTTTTTTTATTAGCTTCTATTATTTTTGCCGACGACATTGTTCTCATCGGAGAAGACGCAACCGAGGACCAGAACAATCTGGGAAAATGGCAGGGCAAATTAGAGAGTGTCGGACTGAAGATAAGCAGGACAAAAACCGAGCACATGTTCTGCGACTTCGGTGGTCCATCCAATTTTGCCCATGTTGCCTTAGATGGTGTACACCTACCAGCCTCTTCCGATTTTCGGTACCTCGGTTCAGTAGTATCGTATAGTATAGCAGTAGTATCTAGAATGATGGTGAGATAGAGAAGGATGTAAGAAGTCGAATAAATGCGGGATGGATGAAACAGGTATCAGGAACAATTTGCGATCCACGTATGCCCCTTAAGCTTTAGGGGAAAATATATAAAACGATCGTAAGACCTGTTGTATTGTATGGATCTGAGTGTTCTGAGTGTTGGGCAACAAAAAGGACGGATGAACAAAAGGTGCACGTGGCTGAGATGCGAATGCCGAGATGGATGTGTGGAGTGACGCAAATGGACAGAGTAAGGAATGAGTACATAAGAGGAAGTGTGAAAGTGGCGCCAGTGAATGAAAAAATGAGGAGCAACAGGCTAGCATGGTATGGGCATGTAATGAGAAGGGAAGAATGGCATGTAACTAGGAGAGTGCTTGGTATGAATGTTGATAGATTTACGAGTAGAGGTAGGCCAAAGAAAAGATGGATGGATTGTGTGAAGGATGACATGAGTAAGAAAGGAGTGAGTGTTGAAATGACGGCTGATAGAGGAGAGTGGAAGAAGACCACATAATGTGGGAAAAGGGCAGGAAGATGATGGCACGTTATAAATTGACCAAATAGTGATTTGATTCCTAGTCACATACGGTTTTGCTTAGAAACGTCTCTCAACTTCTGTCAAAAGGTAAACCACTGTTTAAAATAGTGCCATCTCTTTTTAATCGACTTCAAAAAAGGAGGTTATTCAATTCGACAGTATATTTTTTTTATATGTGTTCGCGGATAACATCGTCGTTTATGAACCGATTTTGATGATTCTTGTTTTGTTGGAATGAAGATATCCCAAGGGTGGTACCATGATAAGAAACCCAGGGTCTGATGATGGCATCCCAGAAAAATCGAGGGGAATCTTCGAAAATCGTAGTGGCGACTAGTGCGTTTGTTATTTTTTTTAAGTTTTTTATAGCTCTACTTTTTAATGAAGGTTTGGAGTCGATCTGATGATGAAGCCGAAAGACAGTCAAGGGAACTCCTCAACGTTTTACAGCAATTACCTGGTGTTTGGGTCTGATTAATTTGTATTGATGAGAACTTTACACCTTGTGGTTGTGACTATCATTAGGGGTCTGATGATGAAGACGAAGGACTGTCAAGGGATTTTTTATAGTTTCCAGTCTCAAGTCACAGTCTCAGCCTGACGTTGGTCGAAGCAACAAGTCTGCAGAGCAGAGTGTTTTTTTCGTCGGGGTGCGGAATGAGTCAAGTGTTCCTGAGGATGCCTCGTGGAGGGGCGAAACACGTGTCGAATTTATTTTGGAGGTAACTCTTTAGGAATAGATTGGCAGAATAATAATAAATATTTGTCCATCTTTTTAATGTTTTGTAATGGATTTCCGCAAAGTCACGCCTGAATCAATTATCTAGTTTCAAGTCAGTTTTTTTTTGTTTAAAATTCTTATATGCTACTCGTGATTGAAGAGATCAGTGTGGTCAGTGATACATACTTGTAGACGGCTCTCTTGTCTGCCTCAAACTGCGCCTGGTCAGCGTCGGCGGGGGGCGCTCCGCCCTGCATGCCTCCACCCTAGCTCCACCGTCGACGCATCTGTAAAGGCCAGAAGACCGATGAGATAAATAAATAAATAAATATTCCCGGACATTACACACAGCATCAACAGTCCCCAAAGTAAGCAGAGCTTGTGTTATGGGTACCACATGACTGATGCACAACTTATATACCTTTTTTCTGTAAATACATACATACATATTATACATAGAAACACCCAGACCCGAGACAAATATTTGCAAATCAAACATTTATCCCGCAGCGGGAATCGAACCCGCAACCTTCTGCATCTCAGTCAGACCTTAGCCGTCTCAGATGGTTCGCATTACGGTGAATCAATTCTTTGTTTAACTCAGTGTAGATTCGAACCTAGAGCCTATATGTAAAACATTATCCATACTAATTTTATAAATGCGAATGAGTCTCTGTTTGTCTGTTTGTTACGTTTTCCCGGCTAAACTGCTGAACGGATCTTGATGAAATTTGATAAGAAGATGTATTGCATTCGGGGTAAATACATAGGCTACTTTTTGTAGCCTAAACCAACCTTGAAAGGGGTAAAATGGGGGATGAAAGTTTGTTTAGGAAACTCATATTTTCTAAAGTTAGGGATCTGAAAATTCATATTTAGGTTTTTGGTAAGAAATAAAGCAATACCTACGTGTTTCAACGTTTTTACAAAATGATCCCCGAAGGGGTTAAAATAGGGGATTAAACTTATGAGATGTTTTTTTAGATGCACAGAATGCATTCCTTACAAAAATAAAAATTAAGGTTCACAGCATACGCGTACGTCGCGGGTCGCGGGTAACAGTTAGTACCTATGGTACTGAGAACCTCTACGTGGAGGCTGGAGTTCTTAGCGTACGCAAGCTCTTTATCTTAAAGGCTTCCCTCTTGATACATAAATTCAATTATTTCATCTTCTAAGTACGAGTCTCTACTATCCGTCAATTCAAAATTTGCTCAACGCTTAGGTAGTTTTGTGAAAATCCATGTGTATAATAGAGTTTGCAAATCATGTGTCTTAAAAAATAAATCAATTACTGAAGCTAAATACATAATAAATAACTGGCTTACTACATTTAACTACGATAAAACAGAAAAGCTTTTTATTATTTAGTGTCAAATTTATTACGTTATATAATTACATACAATATTCGCTTTCAGCAATTAGTACTTACCTGCTTACATCTTTGGTAAAATATATACTTCATATTATAAATATCTAAATGCATGTTTATTTTTAAGTACTTATTTGGCTAAACCTATATTAGAACCATAATGTATACTAAAACTGTCAACTGAGCCTATACAAAAATCTAATGTTTCGTACTCAGGCTCCCTCAATACAGGCTTAGCCTAGTGAGGAAGTCAACAGTAACTCCTTCTAGATAGCTCGTTCTTAGCATTACAACCATGTGTATTAAATATAATAAGCTTTAGATATAATATTTTTATGTTCTGTAAATTTTGATACTTAAACATGTATTTTGCTATAATAAATACCTCTTATCTTTTTTATCTTTTATCTTTTATGGTATAATTTTTACTCAAAACAAAATGTTTACAATAACAATAGCCTCAATTCTGTTGGCACCAACCTAACTAATTTTAGCTAAAATTAGGTTTTAAACTGTCAAATTAACCTTTGGTATTGCTGCTACCAACTTATCCTAATTTAATTTTATCTAACTTAATTAAGCGTTCCTAATTTAGTTAGATGGTACCAACCGAATAGGTTTTACAAATGCTATGACTAACTAAATATATTTTAGACAATTCCTAATTTTAGAAATTAATCAACCGAATTGCCACAATGTGAGTTTTACTGTTTCCCGATATATCGGCAAATATCACGTTTTGAGTGAATTATGTTCAAAGCCACACTTCAAAAGTTAATTTGCTATAATAGTAATTGTTATATGTATATCAGACATAATCTTTTACATTATGTACTTTATAATGTACTAGCTGACCCGTGCCCACTTCGTTAGGCGGTTACAACTTCACAAAAAATATTTAAATACTAACATAAAAAAAATATAGCTATTCAAATTATTGTAATATTTACAGATATTATATTAACAAAGTTACGGATAAATTAGCTACGATAGCGCTAGCGGCCACCCGCAGCTTCGCCCGCCTCGTTCCCGTTCCCGTTGTTTTCCGGGATAAAATTAGCCTATATCCTAATCCAAGTTACTAACTATATTCATTTTAAGTTTCATCCGAATAGGTCCAGCGGTTCTCGGTTTATAAGTCGTGTAACTCTAAACTCGCTAAGTGCTGCACTTGCACCGAAATATCTCGGATAGGCCTCGGATATAGATGCGGTGGTGTTGACTTTGTTAGGGAATGAAGTAAAACTACATTTATTTTTTATTTTTTTACTATTATTTGGTGTAACTAACACGACTTTCCATTATATATATAAATTACATGCTATGTTACATGACTGGTGTACGACGACTTGGTGTAGGTACTTCGTAGCAACTTAATTTTATATGATTCAAAGTCATAGTAAAAAAATATTTACTCTTTACAATCACAAGGATAACTTTTTTTTTAACTTTTTCTAGAATCTAGACTAGACCATCTAGCTAGACGCTAAATGGTGCCGAATTGGTTAGGAACCTGACCATTATTCATTCTTTTCTTTACAGACTTCGGAACCCTTTACGATGCGTAGTCCGACACGCGCTTAGCCAATTCGTTTTCTCATAACGTGTCAATAATTGAAAACTAACTTTAATTAAAACCGTATAAAACATTGCCACCTACTTCATATATTTTTTTATGGAATTTTGTTTTGTAAATAAATAATCTCAGACATTTCACACAGCATCAAAGTACACAGAGCTTGTGTTATGGGTACCACATGACTGATATACTACTTATATATTTGATTTTTTTTGTAAAGACATATCATATTATACATAGAAACGGATCCGAGACAAATACTTGCAGATCATACAAACATTTGTCCCGCAGCGGGAATCGAACCCGCAACCTTTTGCGACTCAGCCGAACCTTAGCCTACTGCGCCACAGAGGTCGTTATTTAAAACAATATATATTCATGGTCGTGTCACACTCAAATAATAGCACAGAAAAAATAAGTCTCGGAGAGGTTATTGTTAGCCGTTTTGCAAAGCAAGCATTGCGCCCTTATTTTTTTTTTCTCAAGGTATTTCCGGTTTTATTAGTAATTTTGGTGATATTATTAATACAAAGCTAGTTATTGTCTCAGGTGTGAATAATTGAAATAAAAGTTTTTCTTTATGATTTGAGCAAAAATTATCCGCAAATTATTGACGTGATAACGACTTATTAATCGATGAACGCCGGCTGCACGCACGAAAAATTGTCACGTTCCGCCTGAGCCGAGCGTGCAAGCGAGAGCGCGGAACAAGCGATAGAGAGGCAGACAACCATTTACCACTTTACAGACAATCATTTTGTTTTAATATGAAAAGCCACCATTTTGTAATGTTCTAAAAACTAAAAAGAAAACCGACATTATTGAATGAAATTTGAGCTCATACGAACAAACGAATTGAGAACCTCCTCCTTTTTTGAAGTCTGTTATATAAGTTTTAATTTAATAAACAGTGTTTTAATAAACACCAGTGGAAAGTCACAGGAAAGCAATATTGAACATTAGTTTACTTGGATGACATATTTTTCCTAGTATTTTAATTTAAAAACCCACCGAACCGATTTTGATGAAATTTATATGGGACCAATCGGGAAGTAGGTACCATTCACTCGAAAAAGGATTGCTTCAAATCGGTTCATAAATGACGGAGAATTGAGGTAACAAATGTAAAGGAAAAAAACAATCGAATTAAGAACCTCCACCTTTTTTAGATGTCGGTTAGAAATACACAACGAACGACATCATTCGACTATGTGACGATATACTTACTACAAAACCGAATCACTTGACATTGGCAAAATTGTCATCATTGAAACATGCCATTAACGAAAAAGAAAAAAATAGTCTTGTCTATATCGGCCAGCATGCAGAACTAAGACAGAAGGCACGAAATTACTTACAAAGCAATAAAAAGCATTATATTAAAAGCTAAGACGTTTGTAGCCCATTCATCACAAGTGTTGCCAGTAGATTGATATAAAATACCCAGGGTCTGTCTGTCGGTTACTGCATTCCACCCCTGTAAGTGGGGATTAATTTCTCTTATATGTTTTTAAAGAGGGTGGCTGTTACGGCATTTAAAATTTTTGTGTTTACGAAGCCTATTCCAATCCTATTTTGTTTAGATCTTGGGGTGAACCCCAATGATGTTTCTCATCGAAAAACATTTCATTGAAATTATCTTAGTAATTTTCTGAATAAAGGTTTTTTTATTTATTAACTTTTAAAACTATGTTATACGTGAAAATCATGTTATTTGCATAATATATCTTTATTTATATAAATCTTCTGTGGGTATGTTTGTAATTAAACTCCTCCGAAACGGCTGGACCGATTTTGATGATTTTTTTTGTGTTTTTTTGTCTCGAAGTGGAATGGAGAATGGTTTAGATTAACTTTTTTTTTTTAAACTCGAGGTCGAAGTCTCTAACGAGACAGATAGTTGACTATACAATTTAAAAATAATGTCAAATATCCAGTTTATTGTAAATATTATATATTTTATTCAAGTTTTAAATTAATCAGTTTGAATTCAGAATCTTTTTTTCAAATAATAAGTACATAATGCTAATTCATACTTTTTAGTAAAACCTATTCTATGTTCAAATAAAAATAAATAAGTCACGGATTTATTTGAAAAAGGAACGGGACGCTCACTAGAAATGGGGGCAAACGTTTAGCGTCGATGTCGGCTTCTTTTCTTGTTCGTTTCAGACTATTTAGCTCCAAGGTCTTTCCGAAGTTTTTCCGCCGAAATCTTAACAAACGCCCTACGCAGCCAAGTAAACAAAATACGTGAGTATTTCCGCTTTCCCCCTTTTTCCTTATTTCCGGTAAATCGTTTGGGAATAATTATCATTCGTTTATTTCTGGCGGGAGAAAAAAGAAACAATTTTCTTGCTTCAGTTTTTGCACGAGATTTCGGAAAAGCGCGGCAAGCGTCCGCGTAAAATGATCCGTGTGCGTAATGCTGAATTGAACTTAGGCCTTACACAATGGGACAGATAACTATATAAGTAATTATACTTCAAAAGCTAAAAAGACAACCGACTTCATGTACCTACCTATATAAAATATATAAAAGTTTAAAAATGTTGATACAATTTGAGAGCATACAATTATTTTATTTTGAATTTTTTAGTGGAAAGTACATGAATTTTGCTTATAAAATAATACTAGACGTCCTTCGTCCACGCGTTTTAAAAAGAAAAAAATATAAATAATTGTACCGACTGCAGCGCCATCTACCGGGCTGATTTGTGAATCTAAACAAAATCTAAAAAAATCTAATGTGAATCTAAAAAAAATCATTCAAATCGGTCCAGCCGTTTAGGAGTTCAGTGACAGACACACGTACAGTAGAATTATATATATAGAGAAGATGGGTAAACCAACTAAACACACTGATCTGCACTGCACTCAACGACAATAATCGGTACTTGATCGATCACGTGAAATTGTTTGGACATTCTTCCTAAAAAGGTTTTAACCTAAGCGCGTGTTGGACCACGTATTCTGAAGGGTTCAATACCTGACGCAGCTCATTTTTCCGACTACGGCAAACCCATTACATAGAGGGTAGGAGTTTACCCAGTTTTCCCTTACACCGAGGTTTTCATCAAAAATGCTCGAAATAATTTTGCGTTGAAACTTTCCTGGATAAGGTTCACTAACTTAAGAGGACTATATGGATATACTTACTTGGTTCGGTATGCCTATTCCATATAAACTTGTCCCAAGTACTAGAGTCTTTTTTATACCTATCCTAGTAAGTAAAAAGATCCATTACACTGTAAAGTCATTTTATATACGACCTCTATGACGCAGTGGCTCTATACTCAGCTCAGTTACTTTATAGCTAGATGATGTGTGAAATATCCAGTACAATTTATAAAAAAAATGCCTTCCTTTTTATGTATTTATTATTTAGATATAATTTAAATTGATTACGTTTTTAAAACTAAAAAGAAAACCGACTTCATGTATATATATATATATGTAGAAAACGAAAATATCATCGGTGAATACAATTTTTAGACTTTTGTTGATTTTTAAAAACCGCTCGACTGATTTCAATAAAACTTAAGAAGAAAGAAAAATGGGAAGAAAAAAAAATATTTTTTATTAAATCAGTTCAGGCGTCTTTGAGTAAAAAAAAGATTCCGACAAATTGAGAACCACTTCCTTTTGTAAAGTCGGTTAAAAATAAGTTCCAACGCCATTGTATTCTTCTGGTATAAAACAATGATTCTCAGCGAATTTTTAGAATTAAATTCTGATGAAATCTTTCTCTATCGAAATAGTTCAAATACCTCTCGATATTTGAGGGAATGTGGGCTAGGCCGGAATAAGTTTAAAAAAATTAAAAACGAAACTATACACTACGTTCTTCGTCTTCTTGTGCTAAATCATTACATAGTATAAAACAAAGTCGCCTCCCGCTGTCTGCCTGTCCCAATATGCTTAGATCTTTAAAACTATGCAACGGATTTTAATGCGGTTTTTTTAATAGATAGTGTAATTCAAGAGGAAGTTTTATATGTATAAAACATGCATAATATAGTAAAGAAGCACTGATAATTTTAGAGGTTTCTAATGTGGTGTCGTAAATCAACACATTTTTTTGCGCTTACATTGCAACTGGCTGATCCCTACGAGATAGATCAAAATAATGTACTACAGTATTGTACACCTTAAAAAGGTCTACACAAAAGTCCGCAATGGACTTTAGATAACGTTGTATATAAAGACATTCTGTAGTATATTTAGTATCAGCATTGCTCCCATGCGAAGCCGGGGCGGGTCGCTAGTCTATATAATAAAAATCAATTGCTGTTCGTTAGTCTGACTAAAACTCGAGAACGGCTGGACTGATTTAGCTGATTTTGGTGTTGAAATGTTTGTCGTAGTCCAGGGAAGGTTTAAACGGTGAGTAAATATGATTATTTTTAATTATTGATTTAATGAGACGGTACGAAGTTTGCCGGGTCAGCTAGTCATTAATATTAATTTAAGTTTTTATGACGATCTCTGTGACGCAGTGGGTGAAGGCCTGCCTGAGACGCAGAAGGTTGCGGGTTCGATTCCCGCAGCGGGACAAATGTTTGCATGATCTGCAAGTATTTATCTGGGGTCTGGGAATTTTTCTGTGTATAATATGTATGTATTTACAAAAAAGTATTTATGTAGGTACCCATTACATAAGCTCTGCTTACTTTAAGGCTAGATGACGCTGTGTTATGCCCGGCATTATTTATTTTATTTATGTTTTATATTACCCAAGAATGACCATTTTTTTAATTTTGAACTTTGTTTCTACCGAGTGTTGTACGCTTTTATAAGTGAAAACTTCTCTTAGCGCGGTACGCATATTTTTAGATGAGGTAAAACCTCTGGACTCGCGACACCGTTACGAGACGCACGGCTGCCGCGCTCGCCCCATTTGATTATAAATCTTAATTCACATGTTTACAGTCTACTTTTGTATGGAGAAGTTTACTGAGTTAGGTTCTTTGATATATTATCTATATTCTGAACAAAAACATAAAAGAATATTAAATGTATTTTAAAGTTTCTAATAACTAATAAAATACAATTCATAAATAAAATGCAATTCATAACTCAATAACCCAATAACCCTAGCACCCATCTAAAAAATGTCTAACGCGCCAAAATAAGTTTTCACTTCTGTCTGCACTCCCGGAGTGCAACCCGTCATTTTTTTTAATTAACGTACTATGGCTACTGCTAGTGATGCGGTCAATGCCTGCTCCACATACTCAATAAATCAATCGAGCACCGGTTTAACTTAATTGAAGCGAATCGAAATGCATTGAGCAATTTAGAGGCGTTTGTTTCATTATTTATAATGAAAGTCGTTTGAATAACTAGCAATTTTAAAACTTTTTCTTCTTCTTTATGCTGTTGCCCGCGACTTCGTCCGCATTTTTTTTTGGAAGGAATTGTAGCTTTAATCCTTCCCCAGGATGCAATTTATCTCCTCCAATTCAAGTTTCAAACCAATCATACCCACACAAGTTTCCATACACACGTGAACATTTCTGAAACACGTGTCCATTTATTTTGTAATTCAAATAATTCAAATCAAGTTTCAAGCAAATCGCACCACGCGTTAAAAAGTTTCATACATTAGTTTTCACCCTCTTAGGGGTTGAATTTCAAAAAATCTCGCTTTAGGTCGCCTTGGGTGGTTTTGCTTTAAAAGAAAGCCATTTTCCAAATTTCAGGTTTCTAGCTTTAGCGGTTTCGGCTCGATGATGAATCAGTCAGTCAGTCAGGTTAAGCTCTTTTATAGGTATAAATAGAGTCATTGAACATATTTTAAAACATAGATTTCTTAAAACCTAAATTACCTAAATGTACACAAGCGAGGTTAACCCTAAAAAGAGTTCTCTTTCAGCAAAACTTGGGAAATGAAGATATTATTAACGAATGGTTGGTATGATGCGTACAATAAGAATAAAGAAAAAAAAAGAGCAAGAAATATTAATCATCATTACATAGTATAAAACAAAGTCGCCTCCCGCTGTCTGTCTGTCCTGTTGTATGCTTATATCTTTAAAACTATGCAACGGATTTTGATGCTGTTTTTTTTAATAGATAGAGTAATTCAAGAGGAAGGTTTATACTTATAAAACATGCATAATATAGTAGAGAAACACTGAACATTTTAGAGGTTTCTTATGTGGTGTCGTAAATAAACACATTTTTTTGCGCTTACATTGCAAACGCTAGCGCCGGCTGAACCCTACGAGATAGATCAAAATAATGTACTACAGTATTGTACACCCTCAAAAGGTCTACAAAAAAGTCCGCGATGGTATATGGCTATCTCTTAGGGATAACCATTCTGTAGTATAATTAGTATCAGCATATGAAGAGAATATGAAGAAGAGAAATACAATAGAAACACCGACTTTAAAATATAATTTTCAAGACTTAAATAAATTAAAATAGAGTTGATATTTAAATATATAACAATAATCTTCTTACTATCGTGTCATTTCGATTAGTTATTTCGAACCAATGTGGTGAAAGAATTAAAGTGCTCCTCAGAGGCTCCTTTCGTGCACTTGGTACATGTCTTTGAACTTTGAAACTACCGAAGTAGTGCCGAAGTAGTGTCTGTACTTACATATTGAAATTCACCGCAGGTTTTCGAAAATCTAACGTAGGTTTTCAAAAACGAACGTTGGTCTTCATTTGAATGAACGTGAAGATAAGTTGATTTCTTTGTCTATGAACTTTCTATAAATCAAAAAGGCTTTTTGCAAAGCTGAATCAACCAACATAACAAAACAAACACGTCTGCCAATAAATATCGCGCCAACTTTTCATCTACAGTTGGTACTGTTGTATTGTAAATATTTGAATTCGGAAAACGCGCGCGGCGGATCGAACGCGGCCGGCATTCAAATGGCTGACTTATCTACATGCCGCGTGGGACGTAGGGATGTTACAATGTCGATGAGAATATAAATGGTTTCGTGTTTCCTCCTTACGACCTCTCTGGTGGGTTCGATTCCAACCACGAGATAAATGTTTGTATGGTCAGCAAATATTTGTTTGTTTGGGGTCTGGGTGTTTTTCTTTGTATAAAAAAAAATATTTTCAAAAACAGTATAGGTATAACACAAGCTCTGCTTACTTTGGGGCTAGATGATGCGGCGTGATATGTTCAGCATTATTTATTTATTTCAAGAAATATAGCAAGAAACTTACATGTAATCGAATATTACCAAAATTGTGTGGATATGTAACATTAATTATTGTTATATATACCATCTGGTATTTATATTAATGTTCTTGCTGATATGTATCTTATTTTAAAATTAAACGTTTTACTATTTTCCATTATTTAATAGCAGTTTATTATATTTTTGGCCTAAATTGACTGTCGATCTTAAATTTAAGTGATATAAAAATAATAAAAATAATAATTAATTCAATCACTCAAGCGATTACTAAAACTATCTGGGCATCGCGATTAATATTGTGCTAAACTTGCCTACCCGGATAAATTCAACTGCTGTCCAAAGTGAAAAGAGCGTAAAAAGACGAGAGGCCTTACCACTTTAGAAAAGGGCACCGCAACCAGTTTATGTACACATTAGTTTAGACTTATGGTACTAACTTCTTTAAAAAAAAGCCAACACCACAAGTATGTGTCTACACATAAATTTTAGACTTACAACTCTATCGAAGTGTTTACGATTACATCACTAAACAACGCGAACAACAGTCGGGGAAAAGAGATTCCTAGCTTCAGAATGCAGTCGAGAATTATGTAGAAAATACAGCGTCTGCGACGCTTTAATAAAGTTAAAAAATAAACATACCTAGCCTGACTAGTTCAAAATTTTAGTTAGTTATGTAATGAAAATATTTATTTAATGTATGCCGTGCCATCCACTCTTGCCGTGTTCATACATTCCTTACCATCCAAAGGTTGCCAGGAAGAGATCAGCTCGCTCTCAAGCGATATAGCCGCCCCTTGTACCACTTAAGTACTCTTTTATGTATAAATTGCATTTTATTTCATAAGGTGTACAATAAAGATTATATTCTCTTCTAACAGCATCACGGAAGGCAACCGGCCAAAAAAGCGTTGGCGAGACTGTCCTAAAAACCAGATGGTGGGAGACTTCGAAGAACGGAAATGCTTGGATGGATAACGGGAGATATTTTTTTTAAGTGAAAACTTCTTATGAGACGGTAAACCACTTCGTTACGTAACGCGTTACGGCGCCACTCACTCTAACCCACATCGCTAGTTAGATTAGTTTAAGTTATCACTTATGTCGGGCGTCCCGCCCGAGACGAACACGTTTTTTTTTTTATTTAGCGGCTCTAAATACCCAAGTCATACTTTGACACTAGCCAGGACCGGCCCAACATAATGTTATCAAATATCGGAGGCTCATCAAAAACATGTATACCTACAACTCTTCGTTGGTCATTTCATGAAATAACATAGCTCTGCTAATTTAATATTTTTTACTCGTTTTATTGCATGTTTTATTCAGTAATCTTAGCGGAATTTTAATGAATAAGTTGTGACTACATGGGACATGTATGAACAATTGTGTAACTGTGTATTATGGTGCAATGTGATTTGATCCCAAGAAAATTTTAGACGGCCATTCCGCGTGACGTCTAGAATTGTCAATTGACCATCGACTAAGACTTTAACATATAACAAACATTAACACATAACACATGACACTGGCAAAATTGACACATGACACTGGCAAAATTGACTTTACTATCTAAGTCACATTCCATAAACAAAGAAGAAAACATTTATACACCATGAGGTGTACCTTCGACCTCTAATGTCGTCAAAGTGATTGAAGACCGCATTACGTAACTATAATGCAGGACACCTGGCTTGGCGAGGTGACGACAGATGGTGTACCTAAAGGTCTAATTGAATGTCTTCCAAGAACCGGGTACAGAAACGTTGGACGTCCAACAGCGATGACGAAATCGAAAGCATGGAGGGCCTGGGCCGGAAAGAATGGCAAATATAAATCACATTCCATAAACAAAGAAGAAAACATTTATACACCATGAGGTGTACCTTCGACCTCTAATGTCGTCAAAGTGATTGAAGACCGCATTACGTAACTATAATGCAGGACACCTGGCTAGGCGAGGTGACGACAGATGGTGTACCTAAAGGTCTAATTGAATGTCTTCCAAGAACCGGGTACAGAAACGTTGGACGTCCAACAGCGATGACGAAATCGAAAGCATGGAGGGCCTGGGCCGGAAAGAATGGCAAATATAAAGGCATATCTGTAACCAGCAATGGGCGAAGTCGGGCTGAAGATGATGAAATGCTAAACATAGTTTATGGACCACAATGGACGCATTTACCCCTAAAGGCTTAGCGCGTGGACGGACTCAGTATAGTAACGATATAGTAAAGAGCTTTAACTCCATGTTGTTAGGCTCTTTTGGAAGCCTACGAAAACAAAATTGGATACCTAGTTACTTTTTAGGGTTCCGAAGTCTAAAGGAACCCGTATAGTTTCACTATGTCCGTCTGTCTGTCTGTCTGTCCGCCCCTAATCAGAGTTCTTGCTCGGAGACTATAAATTTAATTGTGATGAAATTTTGAAGGTTAGTACGTATTAGTGGCCCTTACAAAGTTATGAAATATAAATTTTGAGGATATGCTTTAGGCATAACGTGTAATAGATCTTTAAAAGATACTAGTAGGTTTATTGACCCGTTTTTCGATACATATATTCGTTTGATTAATATTAAGCTTTCAAGTGGCAATTTTGGTAGAGCTCAGTGTCCCTCACACTGAAAAACGGGTCAATAAACCTACCGGCTAAACAGCTGTTTGGGGAAACAAAATACATTTATTTCATTTCATTTTCTTCTTCTCGTGTCACTTGTTCTTTTCGATTCAGTCTGGTGAAAGAATGAAAGTGCACCTTAGGTTGTCATACATAACCTTTCGTGCACATAGGTACTTCTATCAACAAGCATTTACTACTTCGAGCGCCAAAACATTACATATTGGAAAGTCAAACAGCACGATGAAAATCAGCCCCTCTGATTACTGATTGCCTAATTCCTTCCATGTTCCCCCATTTGCTAGAGCAAAGAGCACTTCAATTTAGAGCCGGGGCGATAATTAAAAACGAAAAATCTAGTTCGCCATCTTTTTCGTTCGGAAACCTCCACGCTCCCGCCTTTGCAATTAGTTCAATTTTAGCACGAAACGTTCGGTGTTGCCGAGTGTCGAGTACTCTAGATTCGAGTACCTATTCCAAGTACCTAGTCATTGAGTTGAACGATGAATCGTTATGCTGATATACTTGTTTTTTTATGTTATTAAGTGACGAGATTGTCGAGTATTTCTTGCCATTATAACATTAGTGGAGTGGAGCGCCTCTCGACTTTGTACGCGTGTTTAATGCACCATTTAATTCCCATAAGTATATTTAAATAATAAAAAAAAAAAACATTTCACAGCATCATCTAGCCCTAAAGTAAGCAGAGCTTGTGTTATGGGAACAACATGACTGATATACTATTTAAATACTGTAAACACATACATTTATACATAAAAAGACACCCAGACCAGAGATAAATATTTGCAAATCAGATTTCGAACCCTCAACCTTGTGCTTCACAGAGATCGTCAATGTAGAATATGTGGAAAGTTCGAATACAAGTGCCATGTGCACGAAAAGAGCCTTTGGAGGCGCAATTTAATCCATTCAGGGCACTTATACGACATAACTAGTTGGCGATAAGAAGAAAAAAGTTTTTAAAATACAAGCAACTATAAATTTTCAATTTAAAAACCCCAGGGACACATCTATAACCTATTCATTAGGACCATTCCAATGAGATCAAACACGATAACTCTGCTGTAAGTGGGTGAGGAGTAGTGTATCCTGCAGATTCCAGGTCATGCTGCATCAGCTCGAGGTTACCATGTTCTTGCAATATCTTGAAGTAACTGGATACCAAATTTCAAATCGATCAGATCTGTGAAAGTCGCTCAGTGGGGCGATTATGGAACTTTGATACTATCAAAACATTGATACTAATAGCTTTCAGTTACTATTGATGAATTGGTATTACTGATCGCTGCGATTTCTATCGGCTTCTATCGCTAGTTACAATGTGAAGTTAATGTCAAACTATAACTCGACCAATTTACAAAGTACGATTGTGGTAGGAACTGTGTTTAGCGTACTAAGCATTTAAATACATCGTATATGATTGATTGAAATAATGCCTATTGCTAATCGAAACTGATAGACATTGATTGTATCAAGAGTTCCATAATCGCCCTACAGATCCCTTCATTCACTAGAAAAGAGTTAATGATAAAATGGCTTAACTGATTTTCTTGAATCAAAGCTAAAAACAGTTTCAATTAAGTCATATTTCTAAATCTAAAGGTTCAACCATTTGGGAGCTACGACGCCAAAGATACACTCGTTAAACGTATAACGGCTCCTCTTTTAGCTTCGGAAATCAAACACAAAAAGTATCTTATGTATGAACCAGGTGAAAAATCATAATAATTATATTGGTGGACAATTGCACACAACACCATATGACCTTAAACTAAGCATAGCTTTTATTATGGTGACCAGCGGGACGATTATGGAATTCTGATACTATCAACACTTTGATAATAATCGGTTTCAATTACTGTTAATGAATTGGTATTACGGAAAGTTGATGTTGATTATCATACATGCTGTCATATGAACAGAAAACCGAACGTACATAATAGTAATCCATCTTGTCAAAACTGGATCTAATTACAATCAAACTAATGATTGAAATTATGCCGATTGCTAATCGAAACTGATAGACATTGGTTGTGTCAAAAGTTCCATAATCACCATGCTGATGACAGATAGAGTTTAAGTTTCTTTACCAATAACAAAATAGTTACAAGTCAGTTTGGTAATGGTTCAACAATTCTTATAACTAATACATACCTGGATGACCAAGCTTTGCTTTGCTTTTTTAGAAAACGTCGTTTTATCCGTACACCTAAAAAAATTTTTTTTTTTTTTAAATAAACCTAGCTAGATCGATTTATCGCCCCCGAAACCCCCTGCATACTAAATTTCATAAAAATCGTTGAAGCTGTTTCCGAGATTCAGATTAAATATATACAAGAATTACTCGTTTAAAGGTATAAGATATATATAATCTAAGTCAAGTCAAAGTCAAAAATATGTTTATACATACAATCAAAAGGATCACTTTGAAACGTCTTACATACTAGGTGAATTTAGTAAATCTATACATATTAATAAGCATTATAGTTGAAATTAATAATAGAATACTGAGATCCTTGGAAATACATACCTAGGATACTTTATAACACCCAGACACAGAACAAACGCCTATGTTCATCACACAAATGTTTGTCCTACCCTCAACTTACAGCGCAGAAGGCAGAGCTGACAACTGCGCTATCAGGCCAGTCTAGTTAAAATCTAGTTAAATTAGACGTGAATAGACTAGAATAGACGTGTCTCATATTTATATATTACGTTTATGGATATGGCAATTAACAAATCTAACTTATCGCTTGGGACCTTGTTAACTTTAGCGAGCCTTGAGCCTGAGGCGCTGTGCAAACGTAGACACTTTTTGTTGCCGACACGGCACACCATCACAGGGAACCGTAGTTGCTGTGTCTTGTGGCGGTGATCGGACACAGTCGCCCGTTGCTACTACTGGCCACTGGTACACGTCGTTGCTTGTACAATTACAATACGATTCGTTTGCGCAGCTCAGTACAATTGTAAGGAAATTTGTTAATGTTGCTTGTGTCTTCAACTGACGACTTTTAGTTTCCAGTTACCGACACCGAACACTTTTTGATCGTCAATGAGTATGAGTAAGTGGGAGCAACTGGACACAAAAAATGTTTAGGTACGTATGAGCAGGGAGTGGATGATTTCATACTGGTTCTATAGAAATCAAATATTGATCGGTAGCTTGTATCTGACACAAGACACAAAAGTGTCCACGTTTGCGCCCTGCCTAAGTCATTGGCCTGTCACTTGTATCTATCAAATAATTGGCACAGCAAAACACTTAGTCCATTGAAAAGTTACATTTGGGTATGCATTTGTCAGAGGACGCAATTTTATTTTTTTAATGTGTAGGGGGGGTCAGTAGAAGCTTAAGTTCAAGTTTGTGGGGTCGGCACCCTTGTCCCCCGGCCGCCATCTTGGAAAAGGGGGTGCAAAGGGTTTTCGCGCTGTATCTCGTAAACTAGTTACCTTACAGAAAATTTAATCAAACATAAAATGTAGCAAATTAAATTTCCTACAATTTTATTTCTATTACTTTTTATCGTCAAGTGACCAACAAAAAAGTTATAAACAAAAATAAATGAAAATTTTGTTTGTTTGTTCTAGGTTTTACAGCGCTCCAAACTTAAACGGATTCTCGAATGCTCATAGGGATGCAATAAAAACTAAAAATTAGGCTTACTTTTCTATCTATATTTTTTTTATTCATACAATTTATTATGATCTTAACATTCCTATGCTATTATTGAACTATGTTTGACCCTTTTACCCACCACCTATGAGGTATAACATGGGCAAAGTCAAATTTATAAAAATTTTGCAGAAGCATCCAGAGTTAGCAAGTGGAACTAAATTATTTATGAGTGAGAAAGTCGAGTCATCGTTACTCAGTGTTGTTGGCGAACGTTTTTTCGTCTTTTTATATGGCGGAAATAAAGACGATACTCTAGACACTCTGCGATACAAACGATTTGCTAAGACAGTGACAAAAAATGCATTAAAAAATGCATTAAATTTTTATAAATTTGACTTTGCCCATGTTATACCTCATAGGTGGTGGGTAAAAGGGTCAAACATAGTTCAATAATAGCATAGGAATGTTAAGATCATAATAAATTGTATGAATAAAAAAAATATAGATAGAAAAGTAAGCCTAATTTTTAGTTTTTATTGCATCCCTATGAGCATTCGAGAATCCGTTTAAGTTTGGAGCGCTGTAAAACCTAGAACAAACAAACAAAATTTTCATTTATTTTTGTTTATAACTTTTTTGTTGGTCACTTGACGATAAAAAGTAATAGAAATAAAATTGTAGGAAATTTAATTTGCTACATTTTATGTTTGATTAAATTTTCTGTAAGGTAACTAGTTTACGAGATACAGCGCGAAAACCCTTTGCACCCCCTTTTCCAAGATGGCGGCCGGGGGACAAGGGTGCCGACCCCACAAACTTGAACTTAAGCTTCTACTGACCCCCCCTACACATTAAAAAAATAAAATTGCGTCCTCTGACAAATGCACACTAAGGCCTAAAAAATGTAACATTTTAATGGACTAACTGGTGTTCACGGAATATGATATACTTAATGATATAATTCAGAGATAGCGTACAAATCAACCGCTTAGCATAAATATACAATAACGTTAGTTGGGACGGGCGTGATCGAAATACTGTCTGTTTGGTCTTTAATAATAGGCAAAAACTTGTCGTCTAGACATTAAGCTTGTAATATTACTATTTATTACTTAACTAGCGACCCGCCCCGGCTTCGTACGGGTGCAATGCTGATACCAAATATACTACAAATGTCTTTATTTACGACATCACATTAGAAACCTCTAAAATTATCAGTGTTTCTCTACTATATTATGCATGTATTGTACATATAAACCTTCATCTTGAATAACTCTATCTATTAAAAAAAAAACCACATCAAAATCGCGTTGCGTAGTTTTAAAGATCTAAGCATACATAGGGACAGACAGACAGCAGGAAGCTACTTTGTTTTATACTATTTAATGATTTTTTTTTTAATTATGCTTAAAAATACATTTTAGTTTGCTCAGACAATTGTGTATTGTAAGACAAAAATGCATAATTGCTGTGTTCGGTGTAAACCCGAACAAATTAATTATGGTCTACTAGTACCACTAGTTATTATAATAACGCCTTTGTTTCCTCGCAAGATAAATTGGATAGGGCAAAATGTAGGGTTTTACAGTTAGTTAAATTCATTTCATTTAACACCGCCATTTTGAAAAAAATCCAAAAACTGAATCAATTAAAAAAATCTATATAGTTATAGAACCTGCTCACAAAATTTCAGGAGAATCGGTAGAGAACTGTGACCTGTAGAGAACATCCGGACAGACGCCGGACATACGAAATAATTTTTGCCTAGGCTGAAACGAAGACACACGCTTCGCTCGCTCAAAAATGCAAAAAAAAAAAAAAAGTCTGCCAAGGCAATTTTAAAGTCAATGAATAATGTTGGTATCCGACTTTAAGGCCACATTAGTTAACATTATGATAATAAGATAAACCTCTGCTTTTAGATAATTATTATTATCATTACAATTATTTTTCCCTTTTAAATAAGTTCTAATTTGCAGTTCAAGCAGAAACATCATGAAGAAATGAAGAAATATTTATGAAACAAAAAGTTCGAGAACATAAAACAGAGAAAAGTATCATCCAAACAAACAAATACAAAGTAGGGTAGTTTTATTTAAGTAAAAACAAAAACATCTCCATTTATGTTATTCTAGTAGTTGCTAGGTGGCGCTGGCGACGCGGTTTAAATGAGGAGCTTCTTATTTCGAGCACGCTCGCGGCTCACTGCAGTTACTTAAATATTTACCCCGAACGCTGATTGTAAACACGTTCTCAGTTTTCTTTTCTGGTAATATGACAATTTGAATTTTCACAAGAAATAGTTTAATTTATTGATCTGCCCGGCTGTTTAAAAAAAAACGTGTGCGTCTCGGGACGCCCGACAGAAGTGATAACTTAAACTAATCTAACTAGCGCTGTTAGAGTGAGAGAGGAAGAGCATGCCTACCGCTGCCGAATGCGTGAGAAAAAGGCAAGCCAGACAAACTGGCGCCGTCACGCGTTACGTAACGGAGCGTTTTCGTTACGTTACCCTCCCATAAGAAGTTATCACATCAAAAACTAGTACAATAAGGTGTATTATGATGACAGAAGCTGTGATGAAAGAATTATGTGCGTTAATCTAAGTATTTCATACGACGAGGCTTCTTCAGAAATAACATTGTCATGGGAAAACAATGACCATTGTATAGAGGTTTTTTAAAAACCCACGGTATTGGAGGTAGTTCCACAAAATATCAAAAGAAGTTTCATGAGTAAAAAGATGAACGCGGAGTTGAAAAGTTTCTCGCACACGTGCTTCGAGAAAATTTTACAAAATATCAAAGAAATTTGAAAATGGAATGCAAACAATAGATATTTGTACCTACATTAAGTTCTCGCCATGCAACGTGATTGAAGGTAGTTTCACAAAATGTCAAAAGAGTTTGAAAATGGAATAGAAACAAAGGCGGAGACGATCCAATCTCCGTATCCGTGGGCTGCAGCAACTCAATATTTGAGCAGCTGTGCTTCCACGCCGCGCGAAAATGTTATTTTTATGCGACCTACATGGAAATGTCGGAGCCCTGACTAGGGAAGAGCCCGTATCTTAGACTTATCGATAGTTTAATTTTCAGAGTAGCTTAAAGTTTTTGGAGTAGATAGTTTAATTTTCACATAGTAGCCTTACAATGGTAATGTAACTTTATTGGACACAGATTTTTAGCGAGTAGGTAGGTAGGTTGGTACAAAATGAAAGTTTATACGAACAAGTTTATAAGCTTGCCAATCGTTCTACGGAGAGTAGAGTAAATTAATAGGTTCTAGATCGTAAATTCACTCACACATCGTAATTACTACTAATTTGATTAGGTAAGTAATTAACATCTATACTAATATTATAAACGTGAAAGTAACTGTCTGTCTGTTTGTTACGTTTTCACGCCTAAACCGCTGAACCGATTTCGATGAATTTTGGTATAGAGATAGATGAGACCTTGGAGAAGGACATAGGCTACTTTGTATGTAGGTACCACGCGTGCGAAGGCGCGGACAGCAGTTAGTAAAATATGAAAGCCTCGTTTGTTGATATACACTGAAAATATGCGAAAATGAGAGAAGGACTAGTGTCACTAAGGGTTTCTATGTATAGGTGACGAAACCTTTAATTACAAAATCCTTTGCACACTGAATAAAAAGATCGACTCACATTAAAATTTAGAAGTTGTTGATCTTCGCAATTAATACAAAACTTTATCGACTTGTCCCATCACTGGCTCAAAATTTACCCTTTCTACGTACGCGCCCTCCATCGCAACAAGAACTTGTTTCTTAATACGATACTCTTCTATTATTTAACGAATATTATCATAAATTTGTAAAAGGTCGAACCCAGATGCACGCCGATCGGTTACTCACATATTTTTAAAAGATAAATTTATATGGACAATCTTGTCGCGCGACTTTTTCCATAGCATAGTTGTTTTTATTATAAACTTTAACAGAATTTTTTTAGAGACATGTACAGAATAATATACAAGAATATAAAATCCTGTGAAACAGTTGAGTAAGGTATCTAAGGACAGTTTAAAACGATCTATAGGTAGCTGATACCGTAGTGTCCTCGAGACACTGAAGGCATTGCCTCGTTAAATGGCAATGCTAATATGCTGGGCTCTAGCCCATCCTATCAATATATCTATCAATAGGCCAGGCTGAGATGCTGAAGGGTGCGTGTTCAATTCCCGCCACGAGACAAGTTTGATGATCTGAAAGTGGGTGTTTCTATGTATAATATGTATGTATAAAAAAAAAGGTTATAAATTAGTATATCAGTCATGCGTCACCCATGAGGCCAAATGATGCTTTGAGAAATGTTCAGCATTATTATATTATATTATTATTATTATTATCCTTACTAATATTATAAATGCGAAAGTACCTAACTCTGTCTGTCTGTCTATCTGTCTCGCTTTCACGCCAAAACTACTGAACCTATTTAAATGTAATTTGGATAATATAAAGCCTGAGAAAGGACAAAGGCTACATTTTAATTGGAAAAAAGTGTTGTAAAGGGTTGAAATGCGGGATAAAAGGTTGTATGAAAGTATTGTCATTTTCAGAACTAGAATCATAACATTTTAGGCCACGCGCGCGAAGACGCGGGCAGCTGCTATTATTATATATAAGAGCCAGCTCTTGGGTCACGCGATATTTCTTACGCCGTGAAATAATTTTGACATCGCGATGGGCTCCCCACGGGCCCAGACAACAAAAGGCTCAAAATTCGACTCCAAAAGGCTCAAATATGTAGGTCCGTTAAACTTAACCCGCATTTCTCAAAGATCTTTCTTAGTCCACCTTTGGACATCGAAATTAAATATCGAAAATATCCTACGACATGTCTTTAACACTCAAAAAACGATCTATACACACCAAAATAAGATGTAGTAACCCCGTGGAAGTAAAAAACTGGACATCCTATGTCCATCCAACGGTTGCCTGGTAGATATCGCTGTTAGCGATAAGGTCGCTCATCTCATCATCATCTTGCCTTAAATAAGTTAAGTTATTGTTATTGTAATATTCCGTGTGGTAGTCTATAAAGAGTTTTCTATCTATTTATCTATCTATCCTAAAAAAATATGTTTCTCTCTTTTTTAGCTTAGGCAAAAATGCTTTCGTATGCCTGTCCGAACGGCGTCCGGCCGGCGTCTGTCCGGATGTTCTCTACAGATTCTATTAAACGCAGAAGGCTGGGTAGCCCTAAGTTTACTCAGAGCCTTGACTGGCCGGCGTGACAGTAGCGAAGGTATTGAATGTCGGCTTAAATGAATTCATTCACTGATCAAATATATTATATAATACTAGTAGTCCGCACGCAGTTTCGGTCGCGTTGAAGATTTGTCACCCGGGGATAGTGTAGCTTTCCACCGGTAAAATAATTTTTCAAATCGGTCCAGTAGTTTCGGAACCTATTCAATGCAAACAAACATACAATCAAATCTTTTCTCTTTATAATATTAGTATAGATTACTTGTTTTATAAACGCGAAAGTTTGTATGTAAGTATGGATGTTTGTTACTCTTTCACGCAAAAACTAATGAATGGATTTTAAAGAAACAGCATGGGATGAATCAGCTCCAACTCGACTCGGCATCCGTAACAAAATTGTCAAGGATCATACAAAAAAGTGTTAAGACCAGACAAGTTTCTTGCCGGATTCTTCTTGAACTGGGGTTAGGAGGAACCGGCACCTAGATTCACTAGCATGTAAGAAGACGATTCAAAGTTGTCCTTGTTATTTTATTGAATAAATCAATATTGAATTGAATTTTAATAATATAGGTAGCTTATACATCAGAATAACACATATAATTTATAAAGATATTGTTTAAATTGTCCAAAATATAACGATAAAATAAAATAAAATATAACGAAGTGTCAAGTAAGTTGAAAGAAATTCGGCCATCTGCGAGCTATTGTGGCGTGCGCTGCAAAAACCGTTAGAATTACACGTATGGATATAGTGGAAATGTTTATCTTAAATAGACCTACAAAAAAGCTCGCAGAAACTAATACATAAAATCTATATAATAAAAATCTATTGCTGTTCGTTAGTCTCGCTAAAACTCGAGAACGGCTGGACTGATTTAGCTGATTTTGGTGTTGAAATGTTTGTCGTAGTCCAGGGAAGGTTTAAACGGTGAGAAAATTTGTGGCATTGCAACGCATGCCGGGTACAGCTAGTGTTAAATAAATAATGCCGGAGATTTCACACAGCATCATCTAGCCCCAAAGTAAGCAGAGCTTGTGTTATGGAAACCACATGACTGATATACCTACTACTTACATGCTTAATTATTTTTCTAATGAATAGGTATATACATTTTATACTTATACATCCAGACCCGGCATGTATCAAATACATTTCTGCGTCTGAGGGGAGCCTGAGTCAGGCCGCCTGAGGCAGAAATTCGTCGCAAAGGTTATTTAACAATATAATAATTTAATTTTTTATTTCTCTCTCAATTGTTTTATACATAAACTGCTTAGCATTAAAGCAATGGTCTTAAAACTTCTATTAACCTGTTTTGTGAGAGACTGGTGGTTCAAAGACCTGTATGACAGGTCACCGGTATTAAATAAATATTATGTATTATTAGGTGTATTTTGATTGTATGTATTCAATATTTCGGTTTATTTGAATGTATTTTGTGATTTATGTAACATGTATGGATGGACCCTAATCTGAAGACTTAGCAGACCGTAGCAAGACCCTAGTCAAAATATGCTTTGACTAGCGACCCGCCCCGGCTTGCTGCAATGCTGATACTATTGTAAGTTATGCCTAAGAGATAGACATATACCGTCGCAGACATTTTTATAGTCCTTTATAAGGTGTACAATACTGTAGTACATTATTTTGATCTATCTCGTAGGGTTCAGCCATCTTTTGCAATGTAAGCGCAAAAATGAGTTTATTTATGACACCACATTAGAAACCTCTAAAATTTACAATGTTTCTCTACCATATTATGCATGCATTATACGTTTAAACCTTCCTCTTGAATCACTCTATCTATTTAAAAAAAACCGCATCAAAATCCGTTGCGTTTTTTAAAGATCTAAGCATACATAGGGACTGATAGACAGCGGGAAGCGACTTTGTTTTATACTATGTAGTGAAGAAGTCAAGTCGAAAGATATTTTATTCGATACAATCACAAGGATCACTTTGAAACGTCTTACATATTAGCTGAATTTAGGTGCCGATTCCTCCAAACTCAAGTCCGAGAAGAACTGGGAAGAAACTCGTCCTGGTTCTAGCGCTTTTTACATGATCCATCTTATAACTACCAAACAATTTTCGTTCGTTTAAGATTTAGTACTAACTCATAAATTATAGTAGACTAGCTGTTGCCCGCGGCTTCGCACGCGTGGTACCTACATAAAAAGTATCCTATGTCCTTCTCCAAGGTCCCATCTATTTCTATACCAAAATTCATCAAAATCTGTTAAGCGGTTCAGGCGTGAAAGACAGACAGACAGACAGAGTTACTTTCGCATTTATAATATTAGTAGGGATAATTGAATGCATCAAGGTTCCTACGAAACATTTAGATAACTAGGTAGATATACTAGCAGGTACTCAGAGTGGTACGAGCTTGTGACTAAAATTACATAATTACAAATTACGTGTTATGGTAGATAACACTCAAGAATGAGACAACTGTGGACTAATAAATGGAGTTAACATTAAAATTATGAGTGCGATATAAAATGGTGTATGTCTGTCTATAACCCTATAACGTCTAAAGTAGGTATCCTATAACCTATCTTGCACTATAAAGTTCGGCTGACTGTACTGAACATTGGGTTAAGCCATGTCTCAGTAATAATAATAACATGGAGATCCAGTTAACAGACCCTCCAAAGGCCTCATGGTCGCAAGTCAAAGTAATCACCACACGACGGTAACCGCGTCCACGTGCAAACATTTATCCCTTTTACCAGTTAAACAATTGGAAAGCAAATAAAACATTGTACAGTAATTAACACAATTCCAAGCATTTTATGGATTATTTACGTCAGACCGAGCCAGATCCGAGACGGGAACTCAAAGTTAATGTCAATGCCACTTTGAATTGGACATGTATGTGGTGAATTTAGGTGCCAGAAAAGAAACAGACAAGAAACTCGGATAGCTCTGCTAATTAAATATTTTATTGCATGTTTTATTCAGTAATCTTAGCGGAATTTTAATGAATAATTTAATTAATAATTGTGACTACATAGGACAAGTATGGACAATTGAATTATATGTGTATTATGGTGCAATATGATTTAAACGACGAGGAATCCCGATAAATCTAGACGGCCATTCCGCGACGACGTTTAGAATTGTCAATTGACCATCGACTAAGACTTTATTAACAAACAAATTGACTATAAACTTATATTATATAAACACTTGACACTAGTGGCAATTCGGTTGGTTCATTTCTAAAATTAGCAATTGTCTAAAATATATTTTAGTTAGTCATAGCATTTGTCAAACCTATTCGGTTGGTACTGATACCATCTAACTAAATAAGGAACGCTTAAATTAATTAGATAAATTAAATCAGGATAAGTTGCTAACAACAGAATACCAAAGTTTCATTTGACAGTCTAAACCTAATTTTAACTAAAATTAGTTAGGTTGGTGCCACCAGAATTGAGGTCACTGGCAAAATTGACATTATTGTGTCCCATGCCATTAAAAAATAAGAAGACAAGAAACTCGTCTTGGTCTTAGTGGTTTGTAAGTTTCTTCTTATTAACCTTACCTGCGAAAATGAGATCGATGAACATTCAGTGTGGTGTAAGTTGAACAAACTGAAGCTCATGCTTATTGAGTGAAAATACTAAAAGAAAATTTTAGGAGCAGCGTGTGCTGCTTTTGAATGATAACATTCAAAAGCAGTACACGCTGCGCTTCTTATAATAATTGAACAAAGGTATTAGGTAAAGGTAGGTAGTATAATAATTGAATATTTATTGCAAATCAGTCAGTTCTATCATGCATCTGGCTCTAATAGTACCTACAAGCTATGCTTAGTTTGGGGCTAGATGGTGTAGTGTGAATTGAACTATTATGATTTTTGAAGTGATAACTTCTTGTGGGAGGGTAAACCGCTTCGTTACGTAACGCGTTACGGCGCCAGACTATCTGGCTTCCCTATCTCTCGCGCATACGGCAGCGGTAGGCAGGCTCCTCCTCTCTCACTCTAACCCACAGCGCTAGTTAGATTAGTTTTAAGTTATCACTTCTGTTGGGCGTCCCGAGACACATGTTTTTTTATTTATTTTATTTAACAAGGAGTTCATATTTGAAAACCCTGTTTTATTTTTAGTGTAGTTGCTGATCCTCTGTTGATCCTTTTATCAGAACCGGAAGTCTGAACTACAGTTTCTAAAATTCAAACCAAAGATTTTAGCTGCAGCGATTCCGGATTCCTTCAACCAATATAAGAGCTGTGGCTCCTCTGAAGGCAGAATCGCCTCCAATCTTAACTAAGAACGTAAGCTAAGTCTATCCGTCAGCAGATTGGTCTAAACCTAGTGTATTTTGTCAATAGTTAAGTATATTATTTGTAATAAGGATTATACAAAAAAGCGCTAGGATTGAATAGGAGTGATTTAGGACCAAGACGAGTTTTTTTCCAGATTCTTCTTGTACTTGGATTCCTCGTACTCGAGTGATTGGTATTGAAATTCAAATTCATCTAAAGACGATTCAAAGTGTTCTTTGTTGTTGAATCAAAAAAACAGTTTTTAATTCGGAGGTACAAATAGTGCCTCGTAAAAACGGGTCGGATCCGGCTCGGTCAGGCTTAAACGATCATACAAACGTCCATGAATTTGATTTTCACTTGTTAAACGATCGTAATGGATCCCGCGTGTGGTCCGAACGAGATACTAATTGAGCTCCAAGTCATAAGAACCGGAGGTATTAAGTCGGTAAAAACTGGGTGCTTCTATCCGAACTAACAAACTTCCAGGAGTCATAATCTCTTATTTACAAGTTATCGTTATTTTACAATCAGTCTACTTTTCGGCTGCGATTACATTTCGATAAGCACACAAATTATCTCTATGGCCTATAAAATAATATATTCGATCGATCTTTGGCGACATCGTAAACGTCGTTGTTAATTTGCAGAATACAAAAACACGTCAGAACTATCGTTTAGCTGCGGTTTGATTTCAATCGAGCTAGAGAGAGTATTCCTCTAGATATTCAGTCTGACGTCGGAGAGTTGATCGGGATAGCGTAGCAGTTAGGTACAGCATCTTCGTATCTACGGGAATCTATTAAGCTATCCGCCAGCAATTCTTGTTCTAGTCTACAACTTCTCATTGGGTTTCTGGTTATTTCAAACCATTGTAGTAAAAGGATAAAAGTGCGTCTCAGAAGCTTTTTTTGTGCAACAACTTGAGTCTATTGTGTGTATAAATAAATAAATAAATATTAGTCTAGCCCCAAACTAAGCATAGCTTGTTTTATGGTGACCTGATGACTGATACTAATACAAAACATTCTTTATTCAATAAAATCACAAGGACCACTTTGAATCGTCGTCTTACATGCTAGTGAATCTAGGTGCCGGTTCCTCCTAACCCCAGTTCAAGAAGAATCCGGCAAGAAACTCGTCTGGTCTTTTTTGTATGATCCTTGACAATTTTGTTACAGATGCCGAGTCGAGTTGGAGCAGATTCATCCCAAGCTTTTTTGTCATCTAAATAATCAGATATTTTATAATATATTTTTAAATACATACTTATAACACCCAGACAAAGAACAAACACCTCTGTTCATCACACAAATGTTAATCCTGGTTTATCTAACCCTCTACCTACAGCGCAGAAGGCAGAGCTACTACCAATAGAGACCGACTTCAAAAAAAGGAGGAGATTCTCAATTCGTCAAAGACGCCTAAACCGATTTGGAAAACATTCTTGCTTCAAAGTTGCATTCATGCTTGCTTATACATCCCAGGTGGTTCCATTTTAATTTTATCGAAAAAGGTCAGTATCTATGATACTACATCTATGATATATATATATATATATATATATATATATATATATTTTATTATTTTAAAGTAAATACATATTTTTAATTTTAAACATCTTAAAAACCTTGTTAGGTTTGACAAAGATGCAAAAAAGAAATACATTCCTCAATAAAATTAAGGTTAATATAAAGATGCAAGGGTACGATTAGGTTTAATAAACTTAACTATAACTTAACTTTAATAGTAATCTTAATAATAAAGATAAATAAAATTAATAAATTACACAATTCCATAACACTGGGCTGCCTTTACATACCTACATACAGTACAATGCACACTCCTATCTCCGATGTCGTGATATTTACGAGTATATACATGAAGTTTGTTGTCTTTTTTGTTTTTAAAACGTAATTACAAGAAATAATGACGGGGCTGTGGTTAGAAATAGCCTTTTTCAAATAGTACAATGATTAGCTTTTCATTGAGTTAATGTTTCATTTCAACCAATTAATTCTACGGCTATCCGCTTTCGTCTTTAAATTAGACCAAACGTTAATATGAAGTAAAGCGTTTCTTATTAATTATCACCAAGCGCACTCATTATTGTGATGAAAGGTTGGTCAACATGTTTTTTGAACTACAAGCTCGATGCGAAGCGATAAAACAACTTAAGGCAGGCATGAACGTACTTTCGAATTTAATACGAAATGAGGGTAGTTTCGATGTATGTTACAAAGAAAGTTCGTGTAGAAAAAGCTCGATTATTGGTTGTGATTAGAAATTTTAAGTATCCATGCTAATATTAAAAATTCGTCGAAAGTGTGTGTGTCTGTTTTAAAGTAATTTGAAAGTAGTACCTAGGTAATAACTAAAAAGTTGAAAAACCAGGACTAACATTTTTACGTGACTATACGGAAGTACGGAAGCGCTCAGATGAAAACCAGGACTGACCTCGCTTTATTTCGTTGATCTGCGGGGCGATTATGGAATTCTGATACTATCAAAACTTTGATACTAATCACTTTCAATTACTATTGATGAATTGGTATTACGGAAGGTTGATGTTGATTGTCATACATGCTGTCATATCAATAGAAAACCAAGCGTACGTAATAGTAATCCATCTTTTTAAAACTGATTCTAATTACAACCAAACTAATGATAGAAATTACGCCGATTGCTAATCGAAACCGATAGACATTGGTTATATCAAAAGTTCCATAATCGCCATACAGACGTTTGACGACCTCTATGACGCAGTGGGCGTAGACCAGTCTGAGAAGCAGAAGATTGCGGGTTCGATTCTCACCGCGGGACCCCAAACATATGTTTGTATGATCTGCAAGTATTTGTCTCGGGCTGCTATGTATCATATGTATACATTTACAAAAAATATATATAGAAAGAAAAGCGGCCAAGTACGAGTCGGACTCGCCCATGAACGGTTCCGTAGCAGCAAGTAACATAATATAAAAGTTTTTGTAGTTCGTTGTAACTTTGATCGATGTTTTAATAATAGTGTATTTTTTTTAATTAAGTTATTGATATTTAAGATTTATGACGTATTAAAAAAACTACTTACTAGATCTCGTTCAAACCAATTTTCGGTGGAAGTTTGCATGGTAATGTACATCATGTATTTTTTTTAGTTTTATCATTCTCTTATTTTAGAAGTTACAACGAGGGGGACACACACTTTTTACCACTTTGGAAACTATTCAGTTTAGAAAAAAAATATATAAGAAACCTCAATATCATTTTTGAAGACTTATCCATAGATACCCCACACGAAGGGGTTAGATGAAAAAAAAAAATTTGAATATCAGTTCTAAATATGGGGAACCCCAAATATTTATTGTTGTTTTTCTATTTTTGTGTAAAAATCTTAATGCGGTTCACAGAATACATCTACTTACCAAGTTTCAACAGTACTATAGTTTTTATAGTTTCGGAAAAAAGTGGCTGTGATATACGGACGGACAGACAGACATACAGACATGACGAATCCATAAGGGATCCGTTTTTTACCATTTGGCTACGGAACCCTAAAAAAAGCATGAAAATATATTTTTTTGTAACAACATACATACACATAAAAAAACAATATGAAGGAACCCTCGAAATAAAAAAACATGTGTGCAATTCACAAGTGGTGGAAGTGAAACCTTCAAAAATCTTACTTGCAAATACTTGCAGATCATACAAACGTTTGCTCGGGAATCGAACCGGCAACCTTTTGCGTCTCAGCCGCACTTTGGCCCACTGCGCCACAGAGGTAAATAAAATGAGATAGACTGACGAAACAAAATCAACTGCACTACGTTGTCAGACCATCACAAAAACCTATTAAGTAATTCAGTTGTATATAGCATTGCTTTTTTTTTAAATAATGTTTTACTTCCTGTGCAAAACACTGTCATAAAATCATAAAGTCATCTAAAACAAGGCCATCGCTACATGTATCAGAGGCTACGTTCAATACACTGATAACTATCAAATTAATTTGAAATTGGAACAATGACTTTGTTTTGATGAACACAGATTTTATTCACGTATTATTTTGTCGATGGAGGCACCGACACGGTTTCGATTCAACTTGAGAATCTTCATCAGGGTGAGTTTGTACCGCAGTCCGCTTTAGAACGCGAAATTAATTGTTTTTTCGAATTAATATCACATCACATTAGCTGCTGCCCACGGCTTGGACCGCGCGCTACATAGATAAAAGGTATTCATTTATACAGGGTATACTATTTATACCACATTTTTCATATTTTTGCAAATTAATAATATAATAAATAATCCTAGATATTTCACACAGCATCTAGCCCTAAAGTAAGCAGAGCTTGTGTTATAGGAGTGGTTCCTATAACACATTTTTTGTCCTGTGGCGGGAATCGTATCAGCAGCTTATACGTCAATATAGGATTAAATCTTTATTTAATAATAATAATATATTCTATACTTACCAAGTTTCATCTAAATTAAATAACATATTTTTCTAATATTCATATTTTTTTGCATATCGGAAACGTAATTATGGTGATATAGTGTGATTATGATTTTTATTGTTATCTTGAAAAAACTTGCTCACGACTATAGGTTTGGGGATTTTTCTTTAGATATCTAATTACATTGGTCTTTCAGGATACTAAAGGGATGGTCAGAGGACCGATGAGTCACTAAATTGTCAATGACGAAAATTCCTTAGAAATTCGATGAAAGATAACAAAGAAATCTTTTCAAATTATTATTTTCTTAAACTAAGCCAACCCTCAAGTTATTAAGAAATTCTATACCTACTTATCTAACGAAAACTGAAAAATCTTCAAGGAAATATTAACACAAAAGATTTTGTCACGAACGCAGAAAACTGCTTGAATTTCGCACAGATTTTTCCCGCGAAAAAACTGCTTTGACAGCGAAAAAGGCGGGAACGGCCGCCATTACTGCCAAGTGACGCCTTGCCCGGCGGTATATAATTGGAAGTACAGTGGCTGGACAGATTTTAATAACGCTGTACTACGAGTTATGGGTGTTTTGTCTTGCATTTGTGGGGAAAAGTTAACATTTTACCTTGCGAATTATATTTAAGGTACTTTTAGGTACCTTTAGAAGGAAAAATAAAAAATATGGGACCTGCGTGTCTGTTGAGTCAAGACTTTTTTTGTCAGGAATCTCAGCCGAGCGATTATGGAACTCTGATACTATCAATTTGCACTTACTATAGGTGAATTGGTATTGCGGAAATTTGATGTTGATTGTAAGTATTTTAAGATTTATATTAAATAGAAACTGAACGTACGTAATACCAATCCATGAAATAATGCCTATTGCTAATCGAAACTAATTTACATTGATTGTATCGAGAGCTCCATAATTAGGTCCCAAAGATTCAATGCAGTCCAACAACCACAAGGTTGTATTCAATTAAACTTTTTGATATTTTATATGTAGTGTGTTCAGTTTATGTCGTTTAGTCTCACTAGGTGTACGGAAGCTAAGGATACGTGACAGACTCGCACTTGTCCGTATTTATTATTACTTATTAAATTCATCTAAGGGGAAGACTTGACGAAAAATAAACGTTTATTTATGCGCATAAGTTTCGTATTGATGATAAAAAAGCTCTGGTTTTGGGACTGAATTTGATCTATGTAACGTTATTTGAGCATCAGTACAATTAAGGGAGCATAAAAACTTTTTGTCTGTCTCTACACTCGTTGCTTGATTTCAAGGCACAGGTAAATACCTCTACCTACAGAGTATCCAATCCACCACTCGGGAGACTAATGTATTTGTTACTCAAGCACTTCCAAACAAGATTATAGGAGGTGGATTTTTGCGGCTGTTCTTCCACAAATTCAAACCAGTTTTACTCAATACAATCACAATACAAAGGCTCAATGGTCCAATTGTATCGTCTTAAATGCGGTGAATGTAGGTACCGATTCCTCCTCCAAGTCAGAGAAAAATCAGGCAAAAGACTCGGCTTGGTCCTAGCGCTTTGTATGCTCCTTCTATCTACCTTATTTACGAAAATTAGATTGATGAATCTTCGTTTATTATGTTTATCGTTTACTTCGTTTATTATATATATGTAATTTGTTTTGATCGGTATTCGTAACGTCACACATCACACAGCAGCGCTGCCCCAATCCTCCATATTTGCCCCACACAACAATCTGGTAGTTTTTAATATTTTTATTATTATAAATTAGGTATATATTTTGTTTTTTAATACTATGTAAGTGCCCTAGATGCTGGGTCAAATAAAACATAAAACATTTTCTTTCTTTCAATGTAATCTTAAATAATGGATAAATAGCAAATTATTTCAACAAATAAATAGATCCTTCTGCATTGTGGATTAATAAAACTATCTTGAAAGCATTTGACAACAGAAATAAAAAAGAGCAAACACGCAACAGCTCTAGAAAAGTATTTAGAAAATGCTCTTCCAAAAACAACACAAATTACGAAAATATTTAACCTACAGTTTCGCTGGCAAGGCTTATTTTAAAGGGAAAACGGAATAGAGCGAATGTACCTAATACAAAGGAGTTAGAAGGCCTCCATCCTAAATTAAACCCCTTTCGTATTATGGAGCAAAATGTAGGGGCGTAGATTGCGTAGCAGTTTCTACAGTGTGGAGAGGTAGGAATAGGGCTGGCGGGAAAATGGGCTCGGATTAAGGCCCGAGGGGAAACTTAACGGCTGATATTCGCCGAAGATGATTTAGTTTTGTTTCTTAATTTTGTCTTTTGTGTGGATTATGCTGGTTTAGATTGGAGTTCTTGATAATCAGCATGTTAGTCGCTTTACTTTTGATTACATTTTTAATGATAGTACCTACTTAGCTAATTACGTTTTCAGTTCATGTCTAGTTTCTGGAACGCTAATGCTATTACATATTTACTTTTGATACTATCATGGTTTTGAACATCATTTTCTCTCAAAACGGATATTTACCATGATGTAAGTTTTACTTCTTCGCGATATTTCAGCACAGTTGCATGCGCCATGAATATATACACACTCACGTATATTCGTGTAAACTTACAAACCATGGTAAATATCCCGTTTTTATGTTCTTATAATCCCAGAATTAGTTAGGCGTTTATGTATTGTCTGTTCTTGTCATTCTAATGTCAAGATATGGATATATATGGCTGTAGATAAAAAAAAAACAATTGCTATTGTGTGATTAGATCATAGTACCTTCGAATATGTGCTTTTACATTTAAACAAATTTCAGTAGATAAAGTTCTTCAAATTCACGAAGTACGGTAAATTATTGGATTTTAAACCTTATTGTTATCACATATTAAAGTTATAAATGTCATTGCACAGGACTTTGTAATATAGATGAACTATACCTAGTAGTTTTTTGGTCTGATACCAGAGATGCATCAATTGTAAAAAATATATCTAAAACGAACAAATTTTTTTTTGGAAGCAATAAGTGTAAGTAATACCTACCATTAATATTTATGTTCAATAATAATAAATAATGCCTGACATTTCACACAGCGTCATCTGGCCCCGAAGTAAGCAGAGCTTGTGTTATGGGTACCCACATAACTGAATACTTTTTTTTTGTAAATACATACTCTTTATTAATAGAAAAACACCCAGACCCGAGACAAATACTTGCAGATCATACAAACATTTGAATCGCAGCAGGACTCTAACCCGCAAAGGCTGCGTCCCAAGTAACCAAGGATGGATTTGGTTTTTGACGAACACTGGATTCTTAAAGGCTGTACCTACCCAAGTAGCGAAAGATATAGCGATCGAACAGACAATTTACGAGAAGTTTATACATTTACAAGACCAAGTTTTAAGCAAATCGCATCACGCGTTAAAAAGTCCTTATACCTAGGTACATATTTTAAATCCCCATTGCTACCTTATTTAGGGGTTGTTCAAAAACAAAAAATTTCAGTCTTTTATCATATCAAACGTTTTTACCTTTTTTCGACCTTTTAGGGGTTAATTTTGGAAAATACGTTCTTAGTGAGCGCCTACACCCCTTAACGTATGTTCATGCCAAATTTGAAACTTGTGACCCTTGTAGTTTTGGAGATTTCGTGATGAATGAGTGAGTCAGTGAGTCAGTGAGTTGAGTAGACTTCTCCTTTATATTTATATACTTAATATAAATTAAGTAGATTTGCATTTGTCAGCTAGTATAATTAGTTAAAAAGAGAACAACTCGTTAAAAATACTTGCCTTAAGTACTATAATTAATTATAAGATATTTTCGTCTCAGATCTTAATAACAGCATTAACCAGTAATCAGAATCGGCAACCCTGCCAGAATTGTAACGGTTTTTTCTACCCGGAACTGGAACCGGCTGATTCGGAATTCAAATTCGAAATTGGAACGAGAAATACTGACGCTGAGAGTTTTCGGGCAGCTCCACATTTCGCCGTTATTAGTTTCCGAAAGGCATCGCGGCCGAGATACGTTTTCCTTAAAGGGTAGACTGTAATGACAGTGACGACTTAAGACGCGAGGGTTAAGGATAGACGACACGAATATAGGGTAACCAGAAGACTTTTTAGGAGAATTATTTTAGTAACTTATGTGACTAACTAAGTGCATATTAATAATATATATTGGTGGTCAATGCACACAACACTATCTAGCCCCAAACTAAGCATACCTGGATATTAGAGTGACCAGACGACTGATAGAATACTAGTATATTTTTATATACATACATATGATGCTTTATATCATCCAGACACAGAACAAACCTCTATTTTCATCACACAGATCGTTGTCCTAAGAGGGTATCAAACCAACAACCTACAGCACAGTAGGCAGAGGGACTACAAACTGAACTAAGTGGCGAATACCTTCCTACTTATAGCTGGAACACACGGACACCGGAACTATTTGGTCACCCTACACTTAACTCAGCGTATGTGAATGTATGACGACCTCTGTGGCGCAGTGGGCTAAGATCCGGCTGAGACGCAGAAGGTTGCGGGTTCGATTCCCGCCACGGGACAAATGTATCTATGTTCTGCAAGTATTTGTCTCGGGTCTGGGTGTTTCTATGTATAATATGTATGTATTTACAAAAAAAAGTATATAAGTAGTGTATCATAACACAAGCTCTGCTTACTTTGGGGCCTGATGATGTTGTGTGAATCCGGGATTTATTTATATATTTATTTATGTATGTATTTTAGTAAAGTCAAAAGTTCATAATGATTTGGCCAAACTTTTTCTACAATTAAAGGATATCTTAAAAATATGTAATGCAGCATAACTTCTATTAACGACATCTCCAGCAATATTAAAAAAATATTACCAGAATTATAATAAATAATTCTAATATCAAATAAATAAATATTAGTGAACAATTCACACAGCATCATCTGACCCTGAACTCAGCAAATCTTGTAATACAGGAACAAAATGAGTGATTGAATACTTAAAGTACTGTACTTTGAACATATAAGGATACTTTATAACACCAAGACACAGAACAAACATCATCATCACCAATATTTATTCTGGTAATTAATCATATGCCATACCAACAGCTCAGAAGGTAAGCTTCGAGACCCGTCTATACCAACAATCTATATTTTAATATGTGAAGCAAAAACTTTGGACACCTTTTAACGGAAATTGCGCGGATGGAGTATGTCATTTCGCATACTTATAGTTTATACAGAGAAGGAGTGCAGAATGCTAATATTTTTTTAAATTATGCATAAAAAATATATAATTATTAATGAATTATGGTTGAATTTCGACCAGTGTGCGAGCATTAGGATTATTTATTTGCTAATAATTGTAATTATTTTGTTAATTAAATTGTGTAAATTTATTGACTTTCAAATCACAATGATGCTAAAGAAGTTTTCACTTCAATAAGAAATGGATATTATAGTGTAACTTATTTCCCTTTACTTAATCTGATAAAATATTGTATATATACTACATAATTCTTATCTACTTCTGGTCAGCAGGAGTTGTCTACTGATGGTATAGGAAGCACCGCTAGCGAAGAAAGTGCCCTGACTTTTTGAGTAGTTCATAAGTTTATATATTATTCTCTAAGGGCCTTTGTTATTGTATTTTAAACATATGTTTTCGTTGCCCATTATTTAAGAAACCTTTTAATAGTTGATTACTTCAGGTGCAAAACCAATGCAATACCTATTTGTAGAGTGGTAGCAGTGAGCAATCAAATGTTTGAAGAGCTTATATATTATTCTTTTTGTGATGACAGATTAAAATCATATTACACAGGATTTTAGTAGGTCATTATAACCTAATATCAAAAAAGTTAAGTCATTTCAATTGTGTGGATTTGAATTTGGAATTTGATAGATCCAATGTTTGGCAGAACGGTTATAAAAAAAACATGTGTGCAATTCACACGTGGTAGAAGTGAAACCTTCAAAAATGTTGAGCACAAAGAGAACCACGAATAAAAGAAACACTATAAAGTATTTCTTATATCACTAGAAAATGAGATAGGAAGCATTATACAATGCTTCCTGCTCCCACATTAAATCTTATGAATTTATATGTCTCTTTTTACTGTCGCTTTTTCGTTTCATTGACTTTCAAATCACAATGATGCTAAAGAAGTTTTCACTTCAATAGGAAATGGATATCATAGTGTAACTTATTTCCCTTTACTTAATCTGATAAAAAATTGTCAGATTTTTTTTTTAATTTAAGTATATTATACTATTAAAGTTAACAATCAAATCAATTTTAGGTGGTACAAAGTTCATCGGGTCACATAGTTTATTATACTCTTGATTCTACAGTTAGTTAATTATTGTAACCTACCGCCATCCCCCAGGTAATGTTTGGGTGGGATAGGAAGGATTAGAACCTATCTACTTGAGTCATTTAAATAGATTCTCACTGAACATCCTCAGGCAGATCTGTTTGCAGATGACTGGAAGACAATAGAGAGACTGTGCCTTACCTACTGTGAGAATAAACATTTTGTACTAAATATAGCTATACTCATAATATTATTTAGTGTAGGAATAAGTTCCTTTTATTTGGGTTTTATTATCTTACTTATTGTGTTTTTATTTTATTTTATTATTAGAAAGTTTTGAATTTTTTAGAAGTAAGATTTATCCAGGTAGGTACTTTTACTTTTTCTCTGTACATTTTTAAATTAACTCTTTTTTTTCTGCTGTTGTGTTGCTGCTGTTTAGAGTGATTAGTGTTCCTATCTGAAATCTGAAATGATAAAATAAGGTGTAAATAACTGAAACTGAATTGAATTGTTATGTTTTATGCACGCAAACCAAAAAACCTACCATAGTTGGTTGATTTAAAATTATTGAAAGTATGAGCTAATTAACCTTTAGGTAGTTATCTAATTACCTACCTACACAAAGAAAATAACAATTAACTGAAAGCCTTTCAATTGGGATGAAGCACACACAAACACAAACGCTGAATGATACACTTGGAACGCGCTGAAGATTAAAAAAAAACAAAAATATAAGAAAAGGTTCTTAGTAATAATCAATAACTCACGCAAGAAATTGTTTTTTTTAATAAATCGATAAATAAGCTAGGTATTGTATTATGTATGTAATTAAGTGTCTATTTGTCATTTCATTGAGTGCAGACCTGCCAACCGCAGTTTTGCAAGAAAAAAATCGAGACAAAAAATCAATAATCGATTACAAACAAATGTCAAATTGCAAACGATTCAACAAACATAAAACCAGCAAACCACGTGGAGCGCCAAGGTCGAATTTATGTTTTCAACTTGTCAAGCGCGGCGTGTGATAAATTAATTCTACGGGCCGTTATCGTCAGTACTATGAAATAAATATATACCTTCTCCGCACTGGATAAGGTAGGTTTTCGTTTGTACAGCCAAGCCACGCATAGTCGCCAACCCAGGCAATATATCTTAGGCCGTGTACTGCTCCTGACAGTTCGTAAACAAACTGGAGCTACCGCAACAAAGGGTGACGGTCATTCTTTACTCTAAATAATTCGATCGTGCCAAGTTTTATTTAAAATAACTCGTATTACACGATTTCAAGCCGTAGTTAAAGCAAACTCACATTGATCTGAACTGAAATCTCATTTCAAATACATATTTATCAATAAAGAAGACCTAATACTCACCAGAAAATAACACGAGGAGATCGGATGGTATTGCAGAGTCATCTGTAGTACATCTTGCACATATCGATCTGTCTTGCAGTTCTCAAAACACGACTACAAAAAAACCTAAGAGGTTAGCACCAGAAATCGGCAATATTGACCTATCCTTCACTCGTCACAGCGTTAGTAAATAAAGATTTTATTACTAACAGACACACAGAGAGTTGATGAACGTAATCAGCTCGTTAAAATGATTCACAATCAAAATAAAAATAGTCCGGCAGACGCTGTGTCGACGACCGCTCTACTGTCTGTCTGCCGTGCTGTCAATATTCGTCAAAACGAAAATGGCGACACCCTCGACATAATACGATCAGCCGCGGCTGGCGGCGCGTCCCGTCCCTCTCTAATTCAGTCAGTAAACAAGGACAGAGCATTGATCAGTTGTCTATCCCGACCGGACTGATTTGTGATGTCACGCCCAGCGGCGTAACGTTTTGCGTAATTACACGTTCATGAACGGTTGTAAAGTTGTTTTAATAACGATAATTTACGATCGTTCCGGATTATGAGGTCGCAAGATAAAAGTGTTGGTCAATTCGTAGGTTAATCATAGAGTGGAGAAAAATAAATTTAAAGTAATCTGTCTTTGCGCATGCTAGGCCCATCCCACCACTCAATATCTGTCGTGAGAGCGCCTCCTACTTCTTCTTATTTTATTCAGCACTTTTTTCATCAGATGTTCATCTCGACTCGACTGCATTAATTCAATGCTTCAGTCGCATTGCAGTTTGATTAATAATTAAGTGTCTGCTCAATCGGGACGATCTTTGTTTGCTAAACCGATTAGATACCTACTTATGTACTTAAATATATTATTCTATAATAAATAATTTATTGGAATTTATTGGTTGGTTCATAACTAATATAAATTATATTGTTTTATTAGTCTTGAATAATATATTATAAATACATAGGTTGATAAAACAAAGGTGATAGTTTCAAGTTTTTGCAACCCAATTTTTACATGAAATTTCATTTTAATGAGAGTGAGAGAGTGTAAGTGCCGCTTACTATAAAGCGTCACTTTCGAGCTCTCTGTCAAAATATGTCAATAACTTGACAATTCTAAACTCATAATACCGTTTGTAATCGATTAATTTTGGATTCAGGTAATCGAGAAATATTTTGAATACCTATTCTTTTTGTATGTCTAAAATTACCACCAACCAAACAAAACCAATAATCTGGAGAAGTGGGAAAAAAATATTATCCAATACCTACTTCTTAACCCACATCAACCAATATTATGTGTCCATAGACCAAACTATGGATATGGAAAAAAGAAAATATTACCTACTATTTAGACTAGTCTTTATATCTACACTATTATCTTTCTTAACTAACAGCATCAGCCAATAAGTTTCCAAGCTATTAACTTTTTGATAACCCATTTTTTTTCTGTAAATACCTTACATCTGACAATCTAACCGCACTTGTCTCAAATCGATGGATAAACATTCTAATATTTACCATTCTTCTATTCACTCCAGCTTAGGGTTGTTCCGTATGTTATCGGCTATGTATATGTTACATACAGAAACTAAGATACCAGCTGTGACCCTGAAAAGACTCAGGATATCAGAGCCATTGTAAAATAAACGACTGGGTGCTTTATTTACAGACTTAAAACATGCGGTAGGAATTAGGATTAATAAAACTTTCTTATCTTTGTTACTTATAACATTTTAATCCTTAGTTTTAAAATGGATGCTGATGTAGGGACATCAGTGTTTTTAAGATTGTTTGTGTATCTGTAAGTAGATTAAGTATCTTTAAGTGTGATTATATATAATGTTGCTATATCCTACGCCTTGTTTTGTTCCTTCAGCTTTTCCAGTTGTTGCCTGTAAAAGAAAATACACTAATGTAGGTACTTATATAATCATTTACACCACAGGCAACACTGGTAATAGAACAGTGGGCACAGAGGGTAGTACTCAACTGAGAAGCAAGCAAGATGTGTTGTCGCAGTGGCATTTTCATCTGAATGTCTGAGCTTGATAGGGAAAGTTAATCTGTCTATCTCAACTTCATAAAAGTTGTTAGACAATGACAGACACCTTTGGGTGTCATATAAGCCTTAGAATTGGCTACTGACTCTGTTCTGTTAAATCTGTTTAACTGGTTCTATCTTATGTATCTATGATGTTCTGCATGGCAATTTAGAAACTTTTGATACAATCAATGTCTATCGGTTTTTCAATTCATTCAGATTAGCAATTTTATTTCACTGCGTTATTTCATGGAATGTTATTACATATGTTTGGTTTCTATACAGTTTTTTAGATCAGTTTCTTTTCTTTTGATAGAATCATAGTTCCAAAACCAAATGAACCAAATGAACAGTTAAATATCAATTGAAGAAATTGTCTCAATGCTCAATAGCCTTATTTACGTAAGTACTTCAGTACTAAATGATATTACAAAATATGAAAAACCAGCTTTTGAATGAGGCTTTACTTTAATGCAAAACTTTTTAGCCGTTACGGCTTGCCTGAGTCCAATTGGATGTGAAGTTTGAAGATGCAATAAGCGAAGTAGAGTTTTCTGATGCAGTCCAGTACCAATCCAGTGGACTAGGTATACGAATAAAGTTATAGGTATCTAGCAAAACTAAAACGCCAGTCATGACATGACCAAACAAATAACTAACCTCAACTGTTGGCTGAAATCATCTTGCACGATGTCGTCCTCCCAGTTATCTTCCCACACGGACACATCCTCATCGTCTGCGTCTTCTGTGCCCCAATCTGGTATCAAAAAACAAGAAATTAACACCAAAACTACGATAGAAACGCTTGGTTGGTGCATTCTCCCAAAAACTTACTTTCTGCAGGGAATTCTTCGAATTCATCGTCTTCTTCCAATAGGCCAAGATCTACTTTTTGTTTATCAGCCATAGTATAGTATCTAAATGCTACTGTCGATTTATTTGTTCGTATTTACAAACTTTCACGTAAAATCAATCGACGAACAGAAAACAAATTTTGCGATTTCATTGGTTTGACATTAGCAATCATTTTACATGACATGACATTTACGAACAACTATATGTCAATGTCAAAGTATCTTTCTTTTTTTTCTATGTTAATGGCATGTGTCATCATAATGTCAGTTTTGCCGGTATCATGTGTTTGTATTCTTTATGGTATGTCGAGATTCTTCGTCTGTCATTTCATGGTGTAACATTAAGCTCTGCTAATTTAATATTTTTTACCCGTTTTATTGCATGTTATATTCAATAATTTTGGCGGAATTTTAATGAATAAATTGTGACTCCTTTTTCAAGAAGCGGTTGTCCAGGAAATGGACGTGGCTTCACCCCGGTGGACACAAACGCGAGATAGATTTCATCATGACTACAAAAAAGCAAATATTTAATGATGTCTCAGTGATCAACAGGGTCAAACCCGGCAGTTAACCGAATGGTTAGAGGCTCATTAAATCTTAACGTAAAGCTAGAAAGGTCCCGTCTGATGAAATCTACTCTTCGCCCAAGTCCTGCCCAAATCCAAAACCCCGAGAGCTTTCAGTTGGAACTCCAAGATCGCTTCCAATGCCTCACCGAATGCGGATTCGTGGATGAAATAAATGACGGCTGGTGGAAATTGACCATGCCATTGGGTCAAAGTTCTGTAAAACCCAGCGCAATGGTAGAACCCAAAAACTCTCTGAGTACTCTCTAAAACTCATGGCAGAACGTAGCGAAATGAAACTGCAGTCTTTAGTGGACAGGTCAAAATACAGCACGCTTAATAAACAGATCTCTAAGTCTATGCGACGCGATTTACGTCTCTTTAATACTTGTAGTATAAAGAACGCAATAGAGCGCAACCAAGGCTCCAAAGTTTTCGCGCGAGATCTGTCTATTGGGCAAAGCCTGTTGACGAAGCTGAAGACCGACAGTGGCAGTGTTGTTTCCTCGAAGTCAGAAGTTTTACGAGAGCTCGAGAAGTTCTACGGACAACTGTACACCTCATCGCAAAGTCCTACTACAAGCACGACTAGCGATGCAAGAGCCCGCCTAACCCGACACTACACTGAAGACATTCCGGACGTCAGCCTATACGAGATCTCAACGGCTCTCAAGCAGCTTAAGAACAACAAGGCACCGGGGGAAGACGGAATAACGACAGAGCTTTTGAGAGCGGGTGGAACACCGGTACTTAGGTCCTCCAGAAGCTGTTCAACTCCGTCATCCTCGAGGGAACTACGCCAGAGACGTGGAACAGGAGCGTGGTGGTACTGTTCTTTAAGAAAGGGGATAACACCCTCTTAAAGAATTACAGGCCTATCTCGCTGTTAAGCCATGTCTATAAGCTGTTTTCGAGAGTAGTTACTAATCGTCTTGCTCGTAGGTTTGACGACTTCCAGCCTCCCGAACAAGCCGGGTTCCGAAAAGGCTTTAACACCATAGACCACATCCATACGCTCCGGCAGGTTATACAGAAGACCGAAGAGTATAACCGGCCTCTTTGTTTAGCGTTTGTGGACTATGAGAAAGCCTTTGATTCTGTCGAAACCTGGGCAGTGTTGCAGTCACTCCAGCGGTGCCAAATCGACTATCGGTATATCGAAGTGTTGAAATGTCTGTAAAGTAACGCCACTATGTCTATCCGACTCCAAGACCAGAGCACGAATCCAATCCCATTGCATAAAGGGGTGAGACAGGGAGATGTTATTTCTCCGAAACTGTTCGCCTCTGCATTGGAGAATGTTTTCAAGCTCTTGTACTGGCCTAAACATGGTATCAATATCAATGGCGAACGCCTCACTCACCTTCGATTTGCCGACGATATAGTCCTCATGGCAGAATCGCTGGAAGACCTAGGCACAATGCTCAGCGACCTCAATATCGTCTCCCAACAGGTGGGTCTTAAAATGAACATAAGCAAGACAAAAATCATGTCAAATGCTCATGTTGCACCCGTACCGGTACATGTTGGGAGCGATATAATCGAAGTTGTAGATCATTATGTCTATTTGGGTCAGACGATTCAACTAGGCAAGTCCAATTTCGACAAAGTGGTCAGCCGACGAATCCAACTCGGATGGGCAGCGTTCGGAAAATTAAGGCACATCTTCTCGTCACAGATACCGCAGAGCCTCAAGACGAAAGTCTACAATCAGTGCGTGTTGCCAGTGATGACATATGGAACTGAGACTTGGTCCCTGACTATTGGCCTCATACACAAGCTCAGAGTCGCGCAACGTGCAATGGAGAGAGCTATGTTGGGTGTTTCACTACGTGATAAAATCCGCAACGAGGAAATCCGTAGAAGAACCAAAGTCACCGACGTAGCGCTCAAAATTTGCAAGTTGAAGTGGCAATGGGCAGGCCATATAGCTCGCAGAACTGATAACCGCTGGGGAGTAAAAGTTCTCGAATGGCGACCAAGGACAGGAAAACGAAGCGTAGGACGACCCCCCACCCGATGGACTGACGACATTGTAAAGATCGCAGGAAGTCGGTGGATGGAGAGGGCTCAAAATCGTTCTTCCTGGAAATCTATTGGGGAGGCCTATGTCCAGCAGTGGACTTCATAGAGGCTGAGATGATGATGATGATGAATTGTGACTACAGGACGGGTATAGATAATTGAATTAAATGTGTATTGTTGTGCAATGTGATTTAACGACGAGGAATCCCAAGAAAATTCTAGACGCCAATACGCGTAACGTCTAGAATTGACAATTGACCATCGACTAAGACTCTAATAATTAACAAACTGATTATAAACTATAAACACTTGACACTGGCAAAATTGACATTAGTATGTCACAGGCCATTATCAAAGAAGAAGTAAGTATCTTATCATCGTACGTCACTTGTTAATTGAAGGTTTCAATTCGAGGAGTTAACTGACATATTAGTAATTTGACGCAATTCAACTTTATATATTGACAGCTTTATTTTCAATTCTACAAATAAACATCGCAGTAAAATTTATGAATTAACTTGCAGGTATACAAAAAAAATATTTTCTATATAATGGTATGAAAGAAATAGTGCTTATATTACTATTACTATATAAAAGTTACCATTTTTCACTTAACCCGATTTTTTCTACTAATATTAATACATCAGCTGAGTGCAATAACGATTTATTATTCAAAATATCCTCATTCTATTAAGATCGTAACATTTTTTATACTTATAACTGCCAAAAGTATCTATATTGAGCCATTTCACTTCATCCCTGAATTTAACTTTTTGTCCCAATGTATATTTCGATCTATTAATAAGTTTTAAATCTCTCTGAACATCTTCTACGTCATATAAATGTTCTTTCATATATACTACGATCGATTTTTTTGAGCTTTTAAGATTAATATTTCGGTAATCTTCTGGTGTGTATATTTTTTCGTGTTTTCAAAGGGTTTTTTCTATTCGCCGAAAATCTCTGTCAGAATCCATGTAGGTATGACCAACCACTGGAAATTTATGTTCTATGATATTGAAAAATCCTTTAAGAATCATGTACTGATATTGTCAAATCAGAATAAAAAATATTTGTTCTGCCCTGAACATGAATCGGACCAAACGATGAGGTGTCTGATTTTATTAATTTCGTCTCTACTTTTAAAGTACATAGTTAAGTAATGCAATGCGCATGATACTTCGAAACTCCCTTTTTTTGCTACATCCTCAGTCCATGTACACATAATGGCATGGTTTTGGGTTTTTCTTGCGTGTGTACGCAATGTGTACCTATACCCAAGTTGTAGAACCAAATGAGTTGTAAATAAAAATATTCTGCAACAGGCATCTTTGGTAAGGGCATAGTTTGTTGAATGTACAGTATAATTTTCCCTCTTCATTTTCGCAGGTAGCTCTTTCATGTTTCATTAGGTCATACGCTTCTTTCGCACTTTCATTGTGGGTTCGTTTATCCAATTCACCATTCTCATTCTCGCATTTGGAGCAAACGTCGCTTCTTGGTTGGCCAAAAGATCAGTTGTACTCAGTACAAAACACAAAATACAATTTTTTTTGACATTATAGACTTTAATCAACTTTTTAACGAAATTTTTCTACAAAAGCCCGGGAAACATAGGTACGCAAAAGACAAGTGTTTGTTTACTGATTGACTGATGAAATGGCGACACATATGCTCTTTTATTCTATAAAAAGTGTGCATTTATCTATCTCTTACGCAGTTGTCAAGATAACACGGTGATTTTATTTTGGCGCGCTAGGTCAGGTAGCGTTGTCTGTTTAGTGCAAAAAGGGTTTATTGTCATTTAACACGAGCAAAAAAACCATTTTCTAGTTGGAATAGTGATGCAAAAAGGATTTAAATAAGGTTATACCTATATTTAAAGAGAGTTTGTCGGGTTCATTCAAGGCAAATAAAAAAAATATTTGGCGTTATAACCCAGTTTTTTATTCGAACGTTGAATAGGTAATTGTTGTATTTTATGTAGGTAATGAACATAAAATATTTTTTATATTAGTAATCATGACTTCTGTCTGTGTCAGTTTAACCCTTTTTAGACTGAATATCTCAAGAACTAAAACGAATTTTGTAATTTGGTAAACGCCATTCGGTAGATTACTTTCTGATTCCAACGATGCCAATAACTCCTTCTCGAATTGAACCTTTCAATTGTTATCCCTACATACTAATATTATAAATGCGAAAGTAACTCTGTCTGTCCCGTTTTCATGCCAAAACCGCTGAACCTATTTTGATGAATTTTGGTATAGAGATAGACGAAACCTTGGAAAAGGACATAGGCTACTTTTTTTGTAGGTACCACGCGTGCGAAGCCGCGGGCAGCAGCTAGTTTAATATAAAATAATTATGCGGGTTATTTTTGCTCGAATCACAAAGCAACACAAAGCTTTTATTCCAATTATTCACACCAGAGTCTATTACTCTAGCTCTATTTCAATACAACAAAATTACTAATAAATATCAGAGCGCAACGATTTCTGCGCAAGACGGCCAAAAATATTATCCAATGCTGAATGTTACTTTAGGCAAACAAAAGTAAACTCAGAATTAGGTGATTGGCTTACTGACTTTCCAGACGCTTCACAAACTCTTGCACTTTGTAGGTGCAGCTATTTGGATTACTAAATTCCAACTTATTGTTAACTATTTTGGGGAACCTTCGAAAATCGTAGTGGCGACTAGTGCGCTTGTTATTTTTTTTCATTAAGTATTTTAAAGCACTACTATTTAACGAAGGTCTGTAGTCGATCTGATGATGGAGCCGAAAGACAGTAGAGGGACTCCTCAACGATTTACAGCAATTACCTGGTGTTAGGGCTCGAATCATTTGTATCGATGAGGACTTTAAACCTAGATGAGTTGTGACTGTCATTAGAGGTCTGATGATGAAGACGAAGGACAGTCAAGGGAACTCAACGTTTTACAGTAGTTGTGTAGGTATATACATGAAGTCGGTTGCCTTTTTAGTTTTTAAAACGTAATTTCTGTAATTGCAAATATTGATGCACCTATTTTCATAGGATTATGCATGGGATGCACGCGATTCAGTAGAGAAATAAAACCACCGTTTTGCATATCAAAGTTTACTAAGATTAAAAAAAACAACAATTTTATGCAAGTATCACAATTCAGTCATTTTAGTAATTGCTTACAGGTACCAAGTTCTTCCTACTTTCACTGTCCACATACACCATTCAAACCAGTGGGTTAAGATAACCAGATTGGACCAAGTTCTTAACCAGTGGGTAATGTACTGAACAATCAAAAATATTAAACATAGGCAAATATAGAAAAAATAGATGTAATTTCATAGTTCTCTAGACACATAAAAATCATAATTTTCACTCAAAACGGGATATTTAGCATGATAGATATTTTTTCTGATAATGAGATAATTAGTCTATCTCATGATCATGGCGCATGCAACTGTGCCGAAATATCGGGAAGCATTAAATCATATTATCATGGTAAATATCCCGTTTTTAGTGAAAATTATGTTCAAAACATAAAGGTAAATCAATCACATACAAATATTATGCATAAATAAACTAAGAAGACTTGCGTTAACTGCAGTGATTTATAGATACATAATGGTTTGCTTACACAAGCAAATAAAATTGCTCAATTCTGGACAATACTTGCTCATACGACATCACGACCGCATCAAGCAAGTTACGGAAATGGCAACATGTATAGAGATACCGACACTCGCGATATGTAGATATTTATAAAAACCTGTCGCTTCAGATTGATCGATAGGTTGTCAAGCAATTATTGCTCAAAAATGTATGGTGTAAGCATACCTTAAAGATGAACATTTTTATTTATTAAATATATGTGCCACAATAACACAATAAGCTGGGAAAATTGATCATAGTGTCAATAAAACATAATATAAAACAAAGATAAAAATAACTCTAGATAATCAACATGCAACATATTATATACTGGCGTGAATACTCGATTTTAGTGCCAATGTTACATTTATGACTATGTTTGGCACTAAGCAAAACAGTTAGTGCCTATTTTTGACGCTTGAGCACTAAGTATCAATTTTAGTGTGATTTTTGAAGCTGAGCAATCATTTTAGAGCCAGTATATTTTAAAACCTGACCAATTATACAGATGCCGGTTTTTGTTTGACTACATTGATATCAACAATTGTAGGGCCTGATTTGGAACATTGATATTAGGATTGGCTTGTGTGGCTAATTTTGTTTGACACTGAGTACTCGACAACAATTTTAGTGCCTTTGTCGATTGAGCACTAAAAGTCAATATTAGGATTGGCTTGGTTCTGGAACAGGAATTCGTTTTCGCTCTGTGCGGGCTGGGCGTTCTCGTCTTCGCCTTCGCCGAAATACGTGTCGATGATTTGCACAGATTTGTTGTACACCTGAAGAAATTACAAATTATTTATTATCATCATCATCGCGTAGCTCGTGACATAGCTAACATACACTTTAATAAACACTGGTTTTACTCACGTAAATAATACGTCAGTATTACTGACAATGTCATATTTTAGTTTTTCAATAAGTCTCATTTCATGAAGTAACATAGCTCTGCTAATTTAATATTTTTACTCGTATTATTGCATGTTTTATTCAGTAATCTTATCGGAATTTTAATGAATAAATTGTGGATACATGGGACAAGTATGGACAATTGAATTATATGTGTGCAATGCAATGTGATTTGAACGGTGAGGAATCCACAGAAAATTCTAGACGGCCATTCCGCGATGACGTTTAGAATTGACAATTGACCATCGACTAGTCTTTATTAACAAACAAATTGACTATAAACAAATATAAACACTTGACACTGGCAAAATCTACATTATTATGTCACATGTCATTAACAAACAAGAAAAAGTAATAGCCCTACGCCGCCGGAAGAGCAAGCACTAAGATCGTCGAGATAAATCATTGTCAGTGTCTACATTGATAAAATAATAGGTGACTAAAACCAGTGTTTCTTAAAATGTATGATGCAACTCACAAAATTTTTGAAAGTTTAATAGCCAACATGCACACCCTCTACCTACAATCACGTAGTGAGAAAGTCTGTCGTAGTCATTTTAATGTCAATGGAATTAAGATGGCATAGGTTTTAAACAAAACATTACTTGATAAGTAAATGATAAACAATGCCAGACATTTCACACAGCATCAACTGGTCCTATGTTATGGGTACCACATGACTGATATACTATGTATATACTTTTTGTCTTTGTAAATACATACATATATTTATTAAATATTCTAATAAAAATAATTACAGAGATGTACAGAATAATATACAATAATACACGTGAAACAGTTGAGCTATCTAAGGACCGTTTAAAACGATCCATACGTCCGTTTTAAACAGTCCATGGTGCCCTCTAGCAGTGATCTGAATCAGTTGAGATAGCTCAACTGATTCAGATCACTGCTAGAGGGCACCATGCGCAAGACACTGGCGGCATTGCCACGTTGAATGGCAATGCTAATACGCTGAGCCAGATAGGGGCCAGCTCTTGGGTCACAAATGTATCTACCAGACTCCGTGAAATAATTATGAAAGCGCTCCTGAAATTAATAGTGGGCTCCTGTTCCCCACGGGCTCAGGATCTTGACTCCAAAAGGCTCAAATATGTAGGCCTAATCCAAACCGGCATATTTGGGCCTTTTGAGGGTCCTCGGCACATTCAGCCGCCGCACCAGCTCTCATACAGATAAACACCCTGATCCGAAACAAATACTTGCAGATCATACAAACATTTGTCTAAAGAGACCAGATTGATAATGTTAAGCGTGCAAGGTCGGTGCCTTGATAAGTGCCCGCAGAGGCAGAATGTTCAACTTTTTAGTCCCATCTTTTCAAAAGTTGTTAGGCTTCGGGTGGCTAACTCTATCACTAGCATTGGCAATACCTTGGTATGTTTTCTAGCCATGGGAGTATACATACCTGTTCATTCTCATGTTGCTGTAATGTTTCAATTTGATCAAGGACTCCGATTTCTTCCAATTTCAGCGTTAGAGCATCAACTTGCCCGTACTTAACTGCTGCCTGAAATTAAATAATTTTTATAAAACTAATAATTTGCATACACCTGATTGATGGTACCGTATCAAAGACGTTTGTATATCTAACTAATTTCTTACAGGTAAACAAAGCTCAGAATGGTTAGTATGTGGATGGGTGACCAAAGTGGCATTATCTGAGCACTTTTATGCTTGGGAGAGCAAATAAAGCTATTGTTAATATTGTCTATTGCTATTGTCTAAAACTTGTTCAGTCATGAGGGAGGACTAAATTTCATAAACAGAGTTGTATACACTGACTTATATGAAAGTATTAGTAGCAGTATATGAGTGGCATAAAACTAAGACGACCTATTTGGGCACACACAAGGAGGGACTGTCGATTGTGGGTGTGTAGGAATGTTTAGATTTCCATCAGTCTGGTTGGGTGCCTATGTACCTATACGAAATAAATGTCTATTCAAAGTCAAAGTAAAAAGATACTTTATTCAATACAATCACAAGGATCACTTTGAAATGTCTTGAATACTAGTTGAATTTAGGTGCCGATTCCTCCTAACCCCAAGCCCGAGAAGAACCAGCAAGAAACTCGTAATGTCCTAGCGCTTTTTTGCATGAACCATCTTGAGAGTTATACATTTCAAATGTGTTGGTTAACTGTCTGACAGTTAACAGACTGAGCAGAGCGACATGAGGCCATGCATTTTATCAATAATATAGTCATTTATATTATAATACGCTTTCTTGAAAAGACTACTCTTAACGTATACTTTAAATTACTTAATAGGTAGTTTAGTAGCATTTACAGGAAGCTTATTATAGAAGCGGACCGTGTTCCCCATAAAGGACTTATTTACTTTTTTCGTCGAAACCTGGAGATGTATAATTTGTTTCTATTCCTAGTATTATTCTATGAATGTCACTTTTTTGCTGAAACCCATATCTATATTTATGAGTGCATAACAAATTTTCATATACATATGTGTAGTGTCTATCCACAACTGACAAGTAAGCTACATCGCCTTGTTGTTGCCTCGAGCATGCACACCGGTTTGTAGCATAAATACATAAATACAGTTCCTCACTCGGGACTCGGAAGTGGACTGTCGGGCGGAGCGGTGGCGTGTTGGCGAGTCAATACAAAGACTACCTGAGTTGTACAAATACAGGGATATTACAATATGTATTGTAAAGCTATTGTAAGAATGTTAATGTTGTGTAAATTTAAGAGTATGAATAAACATTTATACTTTATGCTTTTGTTCCCATCGATATGGTTGGTTTGCAATCAAATGAATTCGATGTACTACGATGTTAACCACGTCATTTAGTAATCAAATTATATAGTGGCACTGCGAGCTGAAGACCTCACGAACATTTTTCGAAATGACTGAAATATAACTTTTTACACGTTTTCAACCCCCATATCTCCTCCATTTTGAAAAATTTCCAAAAACTGAGTCGTCTAAATAAATTTCACGAGAATCGGCTGATAAATACGACCTGTAGAGGAGAACATCCGGACAGACATACAAAAGCATTTTTGGCTAAGCTGAAATGGAGACACTCTGTCAATAAAGATCGCTTAAATGACCGGTATAACTTACCTGCAGCAGATTAGTAAGTCCGTCCAGTATAAGTAGTACCGCGCGATGGTCTGGAGACGTCAGTAAGGAACAGTAGGGCTGCAGGAAACCGGCAGATAATAGCTCGTCTAACTGCTCCGCTGTCCCGCCGAGGCAGAGGTTTGTGATGGCCCATGCCGCTTCCTTCTGGCATCTGGAAGTTAATAATAATATATTTTTAATTTTGAAAACTATCTTGGTTGGTTTCGAACATAATTTTCCCGATATTTCAGCAGATGCATGCGCCATGATTACAACTTAACTGTAGTTTATCATTGGAACGAAGTTCCTTACATAGGGTTGGCGAGGGGACCTAGCCGAAGAAAAATGTAACGCATTACGTTACGCAGGCTTAGGCAGGTACGTTAGGCAGGCTACTCCTCTCTCACTCTAACCCACAGTGCTAGTTAGATTAGTTTAAGTTATCACTTCTGTCGGGCGTCCCGAGACGCACACGTATTTTATTTAAGTATTTATTAGTTGATAGATTATCTCGTGATCATGGCGCATGCAACTGTGCCGGAAGACACTGTTTTACACTTTTGCAGACATCATTGACTTTCAATGTTTATGTACCTCTTGGTATCTGCTCCATTATCTGTTTTAAAAATTGCAAATATATAAAATACATGTAAAACAGTTGAACTATCTAAAGACTGTTTAAAATTATCTATAGATAGCTCAACTGATCCAGGTCACTACCAGAGGGTAGCGTTCCCAAGACACTGGCGGCATTGCCACACTGAATGGCAATGCTAATACGCAGATAGGAGCCAGCTTTTCGGTCAAGCAATTAATTGAATTTGAAAGACTATGTATGAGTAAGAAAGGCGTCAGTATTGAGATGACTGCTGAGATGGAAGAAGGAAACATATCCAAGTTCTAAGAGCAAGTAGATGATGACTCACTTAGCTTCACCATGTTCCAACACTTTGAGTAACGGCTCTAGGATCTGCTGGTCTAACGCGCGTTGTATCTGTGGATGGGTGCCCGCTAATATGTTCGATGCAGCCCAAGCAGCTTCTTTTACAAGAGAGGCCTTCCCACATCGCAGGAGAGAGATAACTTGGTCCAGGCAGCTGGCGTCTAAGCATCGATCAGTCTAGAATTCAATAGAACCTACTTAATATCTTACAGATATTGTAAATGTATAAAATAAGTATATTTAGGAACAAGTAACTTTTGTTTATAAAAAATTTGAAAACGATGGTATAGGTGTTCCAACTAACCATATGTGTCAGTTTGTATGTGTGTGTGTGTGAGAGTTCAATGAGGAGTTTGGTTTTTGCTGCGTAAACTAAACTATTTACCTATTAAGAAATTTAAAGCATAAAGGGTAGTCTTTTCAAGAAAGCGTATTATAATATAAATGACTATAATAATTATTGACAAGAATGCATGGCCTCATGTTGCTCTGCCCTCAGACAATTATCCGACACACTTGAAATGTATAAACTCTCTTGTATTAGTTTTTCGTTTGTGGTAGTTTTGTTTTGTTGACGGATCTAGCAAAATTGCGCTAGGACCAAGACGAGTTTCTTGGCAGTTCTTATCAGGCTTGGGTTAGGATGAATTGGCACCTAAATTCACCTAGTATGTAAGACGTTTCCAAGTGATCCTTGAGATTGTATTGAGTAATCTTTTGATTTTGACTTTTAAACCAGCATGGAAGTAAGATTTTCTATGTGTAGCGTGTAAATTTGAGTGTAGATAGATATAGTTGTATTATTATGGGTGTGAGAGAATAAAATGAAAATCGAAAAATGGTTACGTACTAAAAAGCGTTAAATAACGACTGGAATTTGATAGATAATTGATTCAGGCGTGACTTTGCGGAAATCCATTACAAAACATTAAACAGATGGACAAATATTTAGTACAATTCCGCTAATCTAGCGGAATTGTACTAAATATTTGTCCATCTGTTTAATGTTTTGACTGGAATTTGGATATATATAAATCACGGGTCACGTTGTTTGTCCGCGATGGACTCCTAAACTACTTAACCGATGTTAAATTAAATTTGCACACCCCGTGTAGTTTGATCCAACTTAAAACATAGGATAGCTTACATCTTAATTTATAGTCGCAATATTATTTTATTGCAAATTTTTTATTTTTTTAAAAACGCGCGGACGAAGTCACGAACGGGACAGCAAGTATTTTTTATATTTAATGTTTCTTATTAGTTTTTAAAACATAATTATACAATAACAATACCCATTATAATATTAGTACCAGCGAGCACTAGTATTATAGTTCTTACTAACCTGTGTATCAGTGCCAGTGAGCATGTTGCCCAGTGCTCTTAAAGCAGGAGTTTTCACAGCAGGAGACGTGTGTCCCAGGAGTGATATGAGCCTGATTGTAAGTCCCGGAACGGATTGCACAGACTCTATCCTGTCGTTGGGTCCATCGGTTAGGTAGGAAAGTGCCCAGCATGCATCAGCTGTAGACATAAAATTAGTAATAAAAACAAATTTAAATTAAAACATTTTAAAACCTACTAGAAGTGTAATGACACCTGATAGGTACAAAGTTGAAAGTTTAATTTATTTAGCACATAATGACGTTTCAGGATGTAAGGTTTAAGCTCAGGGTTCAGTATTGACAGTCGGTGTTGTCAACTGCTCAGCTGGCATGATCATTTACATGTGTTAGTATATAGCTTGTAATTACACTTGAAATTTGGTGTTTTTCAAATCATATGTTTCTGTCTAGCTGAATGTAGGACACAGACACAAATCAAATCATCTCTTAGACCAACAAACAGACATTATGGAATCATTGAGACTATTCCAATGAGGCCTAACACAATACCTCTACTGTATGTTGGTGAGGGTATCCTGCAGATTTCAGGTGATGCTGCAGTATGGAAGCTACAAGCCCACTGACTAATACATGTGGTTGGTTATAAATAATAAATACAGGTGGAACTTCAATACAACACCATGTCTGGTAATTATGATCTGAAGACCGATAGAAAAAATAATATATTTTGAAATATATCCTAATGATATTTATATCATGAAGAATTCTACGGCGCAGATAGCTGCGGTTTCGATTCCCGCCATTCCGGCCATCCTGCCGTTTCGGGACAAATCTATACTAATATTATAAATGCGAAAGTAACTCTGTCTGTCTGTCTGCTTTCTACGCCTGAGCCGTTAAACCGTGGCTAGGGGAGGCAATACCTCGTATTAATAAATCGTTACATTCACAAATTAATTGTTTTTTTAACCTTTTATACCTGCTCAAAGTCCCACAAACCGCGCTACCTGAAACGAGCGAATTTAGGCCATTCCATTGTTAAGCCGCCACTGCTATGATTTGGAAGGTCAAAGCCAGACATTATGCGTTTTTAGGAAGCTAACAGTGTGTACTTTAATTTAATTTAAGTTATATTTGCAACCAACCTTAATTTAAAAAAAAACAAGTGTTGAAATCAAAATGCAGGAAAATTCCCCTATGTGCGATTTCTATGCTCTCGAGTTTATAAACAAGAATTGCTTGTTTAAAGGTATTAAATATAGTATAGCAATTGAAGTGAACAAAAGAGTACTATCAATTTGATTTCTATAACATACCAAGAACATCATCATCTCTGACTTCCAGCAACTCGGCAATGTAGGGCAGCGCAGGTGAAACCAGATCAAACTTCACCATTGGATTCTTATTCCTGTAACAATAGTCATTTGTAAGAGTCAATAACAAACCCTAGTGATGGAATTATAATAGCTGCTGCCCGCGGCTTCGTACGCCTGGTACCTATATAAAAAGTAGCCTATGAGCATCTCCAAGGTCCCATCTATCTCAATACCAAAATTAATCAAAAACGGTTCAGCGGTTTAGGCATGAAAACGAAACAGACAGACAGAGTTACATTTGCAGCTACAGTATTATAGTAGGGATTATTATCAGTAGGATATTCTGAAGGATATTTTAATCAATAGAAATAGGGCATTAGTTGTCTGTTTCGAGCACTTCACTAGTGGTGCAGCAAAAAATATACCGTATACAACTCTTGAACCATATCAACATTGAACAAGCCTAAGTACCTGCACATGTTGCTGTACGTCCACACGTTGGTCCTCAGCTGTGTAGAAGGCGTGCCAGGACGCATGTAAGGCAATATGGCGGGCAGGGCACCATGGTTTAATACAGCATCTCTGGAAATCAAAATTATTATTTTATATACAATTTTTATTTACAGAAAGAATTACAGAAATGTACAATATACAATAATATAAAATACACGTGAAACAGTTGAGCTATCTAAGGACCGTTTAAAACGATCTATAGATAGCTCAACTGGTCCAGATCACTGCCAGAGGGCAGCGTTCCCAAGATACTGGAGGCATTATCACGTTAAATGGCAATGCTAATACGCTAAGCCAGATAGGAGCCAGCTCTTGGGTCACGCAACGTATCTCCCAGACGCCGTAAAATAATTTTGAAAACGCGGTGGGCTCCTGTCCCCCACGGGCCCAGGGTCTCGACTCCAAGAGGCTCAAATAAGTAGGCCTTATCCAAACCAGCATATTTGCGGTTTTAGAGGTCCTCGGCACATTCAGCCGCCGGTGCGGCCCTAACGGAAGTCCCCGACAGATGGGATGCGGCCAGGGTGTCTACGCAGGTAGCATCCCACACTAATGGCCTACCCATCTCCCAAGGGACAAGAGTCATACCATCAGGCTTCTTACCATCATCACGTATCAGACCGTTGGGTTCGAGAACAGCTGGTACGTTGACGCTGGTGAGTGTCCGACGAATGATATCGTTAAGACTGGCGTGGCAAGCTACCGGCGGCCCTATGACACGATAACCCATGGAGACAGCGCTGGTCGACCGCTGTACCACACTGTACCACACTGTACTACACTGTACTACACTGTACTACACTGTACTACACTGTACCACACTGTACCACACTGTACTACACTGTACCACACTGTACTACACTGTACCACACTGTACTACACTGTACCACACTGTACCACACTGTACTACACTGTCCTACACTGTACCACACTGTACCACACTGTACCACACTGTACCACACTGTACCACACTGTACTACACTGTACCACACTGTACTACACTGTACTACACTGTACCACACTGTACTACACTGTACTACACTGTACCACACTGTACTACACTGTACTACACTGTACCACGCTGTACCACACTGTACCACGCTGTACCACACTGTACCACACTGTACCACACTGTACTACACTGTACCACACTGTACCACACTGTACTACACTGTACCACACTGTACTACACTGTACTACACTGTACCACACTGTACTATACTGTACTACACTGTACCACACTGTACTACACTGTACTACACTGTACCACACTGTACTACACTGTACCACACCGTACTACACTGTACTACACTGTACCACACTGTACTACACTGTACCACACTGTACCACACTGTACTACACTGTACCACACTGTACCACACTGTACTACACTGTACCACACTGTACCACACTGTACTACACTGTACCACACTGTACTACACTGTACTATACTGTACTAAACTGTACCACACTGTACTACACTGTACCACACTGTACTACACTGTACCACACTGTACTACATTGTACCACACTGTACTACACTGTACTACACTGTACCACACTGTACCACACTGTACTACACTGTACCACACTGTACTACACTGTACCACACTGTACTACACTGTACTCTGTACCACACTGTACTACACTGTCCTACACTGTACTATACTGTACTACACTGTACTACACTGTACCACACTGTACTACACTGTACCACACTGTACTACACTGTACCACACTGTACCACACTGTACTACACTGTACTACACTGTACTACACTGTACTACACTGTACTACACTGTACCACACTGTACTACACTGTACTACACTCTACTACACTGTACTACACTCTACTACACTGTACCACACTGTACTACACTGTACCACACTGTACCACACTGTACTACACTGTACCACACTGTACTACACTGTACCACACTGTACTACACTGTACTACACTGTACCACACTGTACTACACTGTACCACACTGTACTACACTGTACTACACTGTACCACACTGTACTACACTGTACTACACTGTACCACACTGTACCACACTGTACTACACTGTACTACACTGTACCACACTGTACTACACTGTACCACACTGTACTACACTGTACTATACTGTACTAAACTGTACTACACTGTACCACACTGTACCACACTGTACCACACTGTACTACACTGTACCACACTGTACTACACTGTACTACACTGTACTACACTGTACCACACTGTACTACACTGTACTACACTGTCCTACACTGTACTATACTGTACTACACTGTACTACACTGTACCACACTGTACTACACTGTACCATACTGTACTACACTGTACTACACTGTACCACACTGTACTACACTGTACTACACTGTACCACACTGTACCACACTGTACTACACTGTACTACACTGTACTACACTGTACTACACTGTACCACACTGTACTACACTGTACTACACTGTACCACACTGTACTACACTGTACTACACTGTACTACACTATACCACACTGTACTACACTGTACTACACTGTACTACACTGTACCACACTGTACTACACTGTACTACACTGTACCACACTGTACTATACTGTACTACACTGTACTACACTGTACCACACTGTACTACACTGTACTACACTGTACTACACTGTACCACACTGTACCACACTGTACTACACTGTACCACACTGTACTACACTGTACCACACTGTACTACACTGTACTACACTGTACTACACTGTACTACACTGTACTACACTGTACCACACTGTACCACACTGTACTACACTGTACTACACTGTACTACACTGTACCACACTGTACCACACTGTACCACACTGTACTACACTGTACCACACTGTACCACACTGTACCACACTGTACTACACTGTACTACACTGTACTACACTGTACTACACTGTACTACACTGTACCACACTGTACCACACTGTACCACACTGTACTACACTGTACTACACTGTACTACACTGTACTACACTGTACTACACTGTACCACACTGTACCACACTGTACTACACTGTACTACACTGTACTACACTGTACTACACTGTACCACACTGTACCACACTGTACTACACTGTACTACACTGTACTACACTGTACCACACTGTACTACACTGTACCACACTGTACCACACTGTACTACACTGTACCACACTGTACCACACTGTACTACACTGTACCACACTGTACCACACTGTACTACACTGTACCACACTGTACTACACTGTACTATACTGTACTAAACTGTACCACACTGTACTACACTGTACCACACTGTACTACACTGTACCACACTGTACTACATTGTACCACACTGTACTACACTGTACTACACTGTACCACACTGTACCACACTGTACTACACTGTACCACACTGTACTACACTGTACCACACTGTACTACACTGTACTCTGTACCACACTGTACTACACTGTCCTACACTGTACTATACTGTACTACACTGTACTACACTGTACCACACTGTACTACACTGTACCACACTGTACTACACTGTACCACACTGTACCACACTGTACTACACTGTACTACACTGTACTACACTGTACTACACTGTACTACACTGTACCACACTGTACTACACTGGCACTGATGAGAGGCGCAGCACCGCGCACCCAACCGCAGACAAATTGCAACTCGAAATGTTGTAGGATCTAATAATGTTCCAATGTTAGATGATGGTAGTGCTTGTAACAATTCCCTTTATATACAATTAATAATGCTGGACATTTCACATAGGTTCATCTAGCCCCAGAGTAAGCAGAGCTTGTATTATGGGTACCACAAGACTGGTATAATACTTATAAACATTTTTTAATAAATATTAGTGGACAAACACCATCTACCCCCAAATTAAGCATAGCTTGGAAAATGGTGACTAGATGGCTTATAGAATAATTTTTATATACCTTTGCTATTCTGCTGCTTATCCTACTTATCCTAACTTAATTTTATCTAACTTAATTAAGCGTTCCTAATTTAGTTAGATGGTACCAACCGAATTGGTTTTACAAATGCTATGACTAACTAAATATGTTATAGACAATTCCCAATTTTAGAAATGAACCAACCAAATTGCCACTACTATCTTGCAAAAGGCACTATTTTAAACAGCGAATAACTTGAAGTTGAGATGTTTATACATATGTAATCTTTAATAGTGATTGTGCAATAATTATGAGACTGAACATGATTACATTTAATACCGTAAACGTAATTATGTTTAGATGGTGCCCTCAGCAAAATAACTGTTGTAATTATGGAAAATATAATAAGATAAAAAACATGTGTGCAATTCACACGTGGTAGAAGTGAAACCTTAAAAATTTTAGAGCCACGAATATAAGAAACACTATAAAGCTTCCTATCTCATTTTCTCCCACATTCAATCTAATGAATTCATGTGTCTGTATCCTTTTACCGTCGCTTTTTCGTTTCATTGTCTTTTAAATCACAACGATGCTAAAGAAGTTTTCACTTCAAAAATAATGTAGCAACACATAATGTCGAGTGGTAGTTAGTTCTTAAGCAATAAGGTTCTGCGATCAAAAAGTGTGGGAAACATTGAAATAATGGATTGTACGAAGGAGATATGCTGTTTCATTATACACCTTTCACCATACGGAAAGAACTAGTGACAAGTTAAGAACGAAATCGCGAAGGGGTCCTATAGTTATTTATAGATAGGAAATACTATACCTGGTAACAGGTCCATCACCAGCTATATTTCCAAGCGCCCAAGCAGCTTGTTCAGCCACTACTCCATCATGAGCGAGCAACGAGATCAATCGAGGAATGGCTCCTCCCTGTAAAATTATTGGTTATTTATTGCCCATATTTCACACAGCTTCATCTAGCCCCAAAGTAAGCAGAGCTTGTGTTATCGGTACCACATGACTGATATACTACTTATATACCTTATTTTGTAAATATATACATATTATGCATAGAACACCTGGACTCGAGACAAATACTTGCAGATCATACAAGCATTTGTCCCGCGGCGGGAATCGAACCTTCAACCTTCTTTATTTCACCCGGATCTTGGCCCAATGCGCCACAGAGGTCGTTAAAAAGTGCCTACACAAAAAGTACCCTATTTGTTATTCTAGGGGGTCCAGACAAATACCTGAAGCTTAGTTATCTTCTCGATAACACCTCTGCGGAAAATTCTAATTCTATGGATGTAAATAATTAAATATTGGCGGACTATACAAACAGCGCCATTTAAGAATAGCTTGTATTATGGTGACCACATAACTGATAGAATAATTATAAAATATCATGAGCATGGAAGTATTTGATATTTTGGAACACCCAGACAGTTCTAACATCAAATCAAATCAAAGTAATTTATTGCGTAGTATGGGTTTGTAACTTGTAACAGATATTTGGTGATTTGACACTAAATAGGTATTGTAGACTGTAGACATTTGAGAGCGTTTAATGGTCTGGGTAGTAGGCAGAGACATTCAGAAGGAAGTTAAGAGTAGGTTCATGGTATGGTCTAGGTAGTAGGCAGAGACCTTTACAAGGAAGTTAAGGGTAGGTTCATGGTATGGTCTGGGTTGTAGGAAGAGACCTTTACAAGAAATTTAAGGGTAGGTTCATGATATGATCTAGGTAGTAGGCAGTTGGCAGAGACCTTGACAAGGAAGTTAAGGGTAGGATCATGGTATGGTCTGGGTAGTAGGCAGATACCTTAACAAGGAAGTTAAGAGCAGGTTAAAAGAAAGAAAGAAAGAAAGAGAAAGAAAATTTGTTTATTTGACAACACATTACAGAGCGGATCAATAAAAAATAAATAAAAATTAACAATATAAGATAACAACATAAAAACAACAAAAAAAAACAAAAAGATATGAAAAATTAAAAACAATCTTTAAAGATAAAAACAATAAGCTATATAACACAATCTACATCGTTTAAGCACTAACTAGTCCCGCTCTGTGTGCGCAGCCAAACAGGTCCTGAACTCAGCATAAAAGCTGCTCTACATGGTTAACGGTATGGTCTGGGTAGAAGGGAGAGACCTTCAGAAGGAAGTCAAAGAGTAGTTTCATGGTATGGTCTGGTTAGTAGGTACCTTTAGAAGGAAGTTAAGACTAGGTTCATGTTAAGGTCTGGGTAGTAGGTACCTTTAGAAGGAAGTTAAGAGTCGTACCATGAAGGTATGGTCTGGGTAGTAGGCTGAGTTTACTTACTTCAACAACTGCATTGGTATGTTCGCGGGTGCCTGATGCTATGTTTGTAAGCGCCCATGCTGCCTCGAACTGCAAATCAGTACTGTGGAGAAAAATATATGTAAGTTTTGTCTTACTTAAGTACTAGCCGCTTCTTCTTCTTCTGTGTCACTAGTTATAAAGAGCAAGTGTGGTGAAATGATTTAAGTGCGGCTTTGAAGCTTCTTTCGTGCACTCGGCTCTTTAGGTTCTACAACATGCCCGTTTGTTTCCTCACAATGTTTTCAGGGAATACTGGTATAATGCACATAATTTTTTGAACAGAAGAATTCATTGCTGCACGATCAGGTCCGAACCCACTACCACTAACCCACCGGTGCTCTCTACTAGCCTCTGCCCGCGGCTTTGTATTAAGAATCATCAATCTACACTCGATTAAATAATGTTGATTAAAATACGTATTTATTATCAATGTTTCTAACATACTATGATTTTTTTAAAGTAGATTCTCGTTGTATAATAAAAATTCCCAAACTTTAACACCTTTTTGGCTAAGTGTCCATTTATTAGTATTTGAAGTATCTAAATCAAATTTTAAGCAAATTGCATTAAGCGATAATAAAATCACATACGAAAATTTTACCTTTTTTTAGGGATGGGGGCGTGATGAGAAATACCTAATATATGCCGTGATATACCTCAGCATGTAACTTGGAGAATAAGCTAGTATTAAGTAAAAGTCCCATCCAAATAGCTCCAGTAATTCTGACTCCTAATTTAGGCAAATTTTAAATAAACAACTATAACTTTACCTAATTCTGAAAAAATGATTTTAAATCGCTTCATAAATTACATAAAATATATATATATATACCGATTTGAGAACCTCCTCCTTTTTTTGAAGTCGGTTAAAAGAGGCAGTTACTATCAACTGAGCTGCAAGATAAGAAAACTTACCAGTCATCTCGAGATAACGCCTCAACCAGTGGTGCAATGATGCCAGCATTCACCAGGGTGGTGATAGGAGGGTTCTGCTCTTTAGACAGCATGCGACGGCCAGCCCTAGCTGCGGTTGTCTTGATTGATAGATCATGGGATTTGAGGGCTGGGGGAATATAATGATTATTAAGCACTGTAGCCATTAGCCGAGGAGAAATATCATGAGCCATAGATGCAGAAGAATATTTATTTGACCACCTCTGTGGCGCAGTGAGCCAAGGCCCGGCTGAGACGTAGAACGTTGCGGGTTCGATTCCCGCTGCGGGATAAATGTTTGTATGATCTGCAAATGTTTGTCTCGGTTCTGGGTGTTTTTTATGTATAATATGTTTGTATAAGAAAAGGTAATTAAGTAGTATATGAGTCATGTGGTATCCATAACGCAAGCTCTGCTTACTTTGCGGCTAGATGATGCTATGTGAAATGTTTATTATTATTATTTCTATTATTTTCTATTTGATCACACAAAGCTTCTTTTGATGTTTCCACACCAGTCTTGAAATTAAGAGTTACAACATCTTTCTGTAGAATGTTACAACTTTATTGCTAGAATGGTACTACTCAGGGTACTCCGAGTAACAATTTTGATATATCGAAACAATAAATGTACGTTTTTTTCACTTACGCGATCAGAACACATTATTATAAATATTAACGGGTATTTATCGCGTTTATTTACCTATTTTTCCCGACGTTTCGACAGGTTTACACTCTGTCGTGGTCACGGGATGAATACCCGTTAATATTTATAATAATAAATGTACGTTGAATTCAGTCAAATTCACAATTAGCAAATTCCAATTGTAGTATCATTTGATATGAAGGATTATGATTCAAGGTTGTCTGGTAGATATCGCTATCTAGCGATAAGATCGCCCATTTTACTACCGTTTAGCTAAACATTGTTTCTTATAACAGTCTTATGTATTTGTGGTGTTTAATTAAAGTATTTTCTATTCTATTATATTATGACATAGATTGAAAAAAGTTGTTCCATTCAAAACCGTTCGAAACAATGTAGCTAAGAGTAGCGTTTAGCTCAATACATTGTTTATTGGAGTAGGCCCCCAGAATTACAGGATAAGCACAGGAACGCAACAAATAGTCCAAACTTAGGCAGCCCTTCGCCCAGCAGTGTGAAGCCCGGCTGTGCATGAATAATATAAATTTAATAATAAATCCTGGACATTTCACACAGCATCACCTGGCCCCAAAGTAAGCAGAGCTTGTGTTATGGGTACCACATGACTGATATACTACTTATATACGATATTTTTATTGTAAATACATACATATTATACAAAGAAACAACTAAACCCGAGACAAATACTTGCAGATCATACACTTTTGTCCCGCGGCGGGAATCGAACCCGCAAGCTTCTGTGTCTCAGCCGGCCGGTAGCATTTGAATTTTATTATTGTTACAACCATAAGATTCGTATTCAAACTTTTGTATGAGTCCATGGCCAACTCAGGTGACCTAGTCAAATGGCCACCCTAAGAAGGCTTCCGTTCAACCAGCCAGGTCCAAAAGGTTATCATTCCTACAGATGAAGATGAAGATTGTCATGGCCCTGCAAAGCATTTGTATTGTAAACTTTGTTAATTTGTTAGTAGTTGCTCCCATTATCTATGCCACAAGCACTTCTGTCTAAACTTCTCTTAAAGTTACAGCACTTAAAATAATTACACTTTAAAAACTAAACAGAAACAGACTTCATTCATATAAAAATACTAAAACTACTAAAAACATGAAATTTTTATGGAACCAATCGGAAAGTATACCCTTTCAGTTTCTATTCTTCTTCCTTTCTGTTTCATAGTTTTTCAAATTGGTTCATAAATGATGGAGTTATGAGGAGTTATGAGTAACAAACATAAAAAAAACTAACATTTATGTCTGTTACAAACTCAAGTGAGGGAGAGGTGAGGAATAAGATTAAAGTGCCATCCTTTGAAGACCATCTTAGGTATACTTTTTATGAAAAAAAACCTGAATCTTGAAACATCCTCAAAGATAAGTAGGTACTTGTAACTAGTGACCAGTCATAGTGATTACAACCATGAGCATATTTTTTTTAATTCAAAAGACTAACCACTTATCATCAGGCGAGACGTAAATTTGTTTGCTGGCTTGGTAGAATTGAAAATATATTAAACCTGGAGGAGGGGAGGGACAAGCTCACCAAATTCCGCACTGAATGGACCATGCTAAGATTTGACTAGACTGAATCTTAGGGGGAGAGAGAGAAGAATAGAGAGAATGGGGAGAGGTCTTTGCCCAGCAGTGAGACAGTGTGGGCTGATAATAAAACTTATTTTTGACAGACCTTGAATGATTTCAGATGGGGTGTAAACCTTCTCATTTTCCAGGGCCTCATCACTAGGGTCTGGAGATAAAGCTCTCCGCTTCAGAAGCTGCTCATCTCGGGCTTGTTTGCGGAGTGCTACACTCAACTCTGCTCTTTTACGGCGAAGGTCTTGCTGTGGGCAGTAAATGACTAGCATGAGCACCATTGAAAACAGAAGACTAATGTGACCAAACCATCTGTTCGATAGAATCGTTGGCTATGTACGTTGTGCGGAGAAGGGCAGATAAGTACTTATTTTATGTACCTAGGTTATTTTAAAATATCATAACGAAGTCAAGATCACACGTGATCTAGCTTGGATTCAGGACCTACAGATTTTCAAATCTTGAGGGAATTATTTTTTACATAATGGAAGGTAGGTTCCACCTTTTAAACGATCAGGAAGTGTAGGTCACACCATGCACAAAGATTTATTGCTCCTTTGAAAACAATGACAACGCATTTTATTACAGTTTACTATGATAAGCTCTATCGGACATGGAAATAAAAATAACAAAAGAAAAGAAACGTGTGGATGTGGATTAAAGTTTGTGGCATTCGAAATTCAATTTTCTACTTACTGTCACACCAATCCCAGTGTTTTTGTATGACGTTATTCTCGACGAGCGCGTTTTTTCAGCCATCACAAACGAATTATTTACTGATATAATTAGAAAATCTTTTAAAAATTTTTATTCGATTTTCAAAGAGCAACGGCCAGCCAGAAATATGAAATTAACGAAAACGAATGAACGAACTAAAAAGGAACGAAGAAACGTCATCCGCCCGACAGACAGAGCGTAGGAAAGTGCTGCCAACTCGATGTCATGATTCTTCGTCAATAAATATTGAAGTAGGTATATTTTTTTATTATTTTGGAATTCAAACTGGGAGTGAACTGAAACTGAAGTTTGTGTTTATGTAAGGTTCTCTACGGTTCTCTATTTAGGTGTGTGGATGACAGTGTGTTTGTATATTAGGTTTTGAGGGTGAGTTCGTGTTAGTATATGCAAGCGGTGCCGCTGGTATGATTGATAATGATAAGTCTAAAGAAGTAAGTAAATGAGATTAATGCAATAAGTAGGTATAGCTACCGTTAATTTAATAACGCTGAGTATTTAATCAGTTTCTTTCAAGGGTAGGTAAGGACGGATCTTTTAAACATAGATTAGACAGTGGGTAAACTTTTAGGATTATTCTTAACGTGTACAAGAACGATCCAAGAGAGCAGACGAAGTTTTGAGAGCGACTGTACGGAATGTTTGTGACTGCCAAACGGTGTGTGCCATCCATGACCTTGTCTTTGTTGTAGAAGAGAGAGTGCTTTTTAAAGATGATTTCCAGACTCAAGGCTATGCCTGACTGAGGGCACTTCCCTATATGTACACTGCTATATTTTCGACCTGGACCTGTTAGTTTTTGCCAATCGAAAATAATATACTTACATTAATTATATTATAATATTTGATGGATGACGAATATACTGTTAGATATCTACTCATCGAAACTCATCGAAAAATAATAATTGTGCTGGAGATTATTTAAAAGACTAAGCCTAGCTACATTAGGGCTTAGTTGGCATCACCTTTTTTTTTTTTAAAGTCTGGATGCAAAGTTTTATCGGCGCTTTCATCCTGGTGTAGTCACACTCCTAGTATATAGTGTGACCATTTTAGAAACAAGCTAAAATCATATCATTCCTATGAATTTGCGATGCATGCTATTATAGGTAGGCATGAGTAGGTTATGTAATTTTCTTGAATTCTAAATTAAATTAATAAAATTTAAAACACATTGAATTATTTTTCCAAAATCAGATTTGTTATTATTTTTTCAAAATCGTATTTTTTCGTGTCCAACACGTGTATTAATGGAATAGGAGTTCCTTGTAGCCAACGGCTGGCAAAATCAACGACGTGTAGGTCCGGAGCGAACACTACAAACGAACGCTCGGCAGTTTATTGGTTTGAACGCTTACTTTCAGGAAATTTTCAATTGAAAAATTAACCCCTTGGTAGCCCGATAACTATGGTTGACAAAACGAATCGAAGACCAATGTGGAAACTGATGATACTCAGCTACGGCTGATTTAGCTGCAGCTTAGGTATGTCGTAATAATCAAAACAATATTGGTCCGCTTGCGGTTCCCTGCTGCACCCTTGCTGAACCCTGGTTCAGCAATGCCAAACGCAAATAAACTCATAAAAATCTGATGGTCACTGTTTCGTGGTCTAGTGCCGGTATGATTAATTACAGCTTCATTCCAAATGGTACGAGCGTTACTGCGGATGTGTACTGTGAAGGACTGAACATAATCTGTACTTTGGTAACCATGGTACGGTTGTGTAGTCCTTCCAGACGGACTATGTACAATTTATTTTTTGCGTGTTAAAGTTGTCAGCTCCAAGAAAAAAAAGTCGAGTTGCACTCCGCGAGTGACTACAGAAGTGAAAACTTATTTTGGCGCGTTAGAGTTTAGTAATAAATCACTTCAAAATCAGTAATTATGGCGACTGCCAATCAAATACTGAACTAACACAGATGATGCAATATTTTTTATTCAGAATGTAGATAATATATCAAAGAACCTAACTCAGTAAACTTCTCCATACAAAAGTAGACTGTAAACATGTGAATCAAGGTTTATAACCAAATGGGGCGAGCGCGGCTGCCGGCTGCGTCTCGCCCCAGTCGGTAACGGTGTCGCGAATCCAGATGTTTTACCTCATCTAAAAATATGCGTACCGCTCTAAAAGAAGTTTTCACTTCAAAAATTCAGCTGTCCAGTCAACCGCACCATGGAAAATAGTAACTATACTCTTTTGGCGCTTCGGCGCCGCTGCCGCGTACATAATGATGAAGAAGCTCACAAATCACAAGTCAGCTATGGTCGATTCCTGTTCTCAGCCACTCCTGCATGACAATGCACGACGACCATAACTACATACATATATACTGTACTACATACATCTCATAACTACAAGAGCTAGACTGGCGGACGGAGAGCTTTCGTAGAAAGCTAGGATTTGTCCAAGCATTCAGAAGTCAAACAAACCATGGTATTATGATACAATTTATTCATTTTACAGTTTGTTACAAGCTAAACATTTAAAAGTATGATTGATAAATAATAAATATTAATGACCATGATTTCTATATTAATCGCTAAAGGTACATGCAGCTTTCAGAGTCTAAATTTAATTTAAATGTATGAAACTAATGTAATTTGAGTACTAAATTAAATTCAAGCTATTTAATGTACAATTTATGAACTGTCCTGGTCTAGGTCTCGAATAAGGGGAACTAAGCTAGATTCAATTATGTACTCTCACCTCTTTATCACATAGAAAGTGGCGCCATATTTTTCCAGACTTTTTGCTTATGCTGTCAGTACATACTTGTGATTATTATTTGTAAAGATAAACTCAAAAACAAGTATCCCAACTCAAGGGATCTATCACGTTACTTAGTTACAAAAGTACAGCCTTTGCAGAGTACTGAAATTTACATTGAAATGTATCTAAATACCTACCTACTTACAACACGCCGGATTTTTTAACTATGCAAAAATCCGTAGCATTCGTCAAATGATACCCCTAAAAGAAAGGCAACGTCCTGATTATAATAGAAAAAACAACTGACGCTTACCATTACCACAAACTAACGGTATTTTGACGTGATAACGTCTTATAAATCGATGAACGCCGGCTGAACGCACGATAAAGCATTGCTCATTGTCACGTTCCGCCTGAACCGGGCGTGCAAACGAGAGCGCGGAACAAGTCATAGACAGGCGCGATCGGCCTAAGCGTTGACGCTTGTGACGCCGGTTTTCATAGGACGTTATCACTTAAATTAATCGTCCGTAAACCGACTATACAGACAATTTTTTTTAATGTAAGTAATGCCAAAGTAGCTTGATCCATACCAAAAAACAAAACAAAACTACCTAGGTACTTGGAGCGATTTGTAAATAGAACAAGCATTGAGATTTTGAAACTATCTAAGTACAGTACATAGGAAGGCACAATTTTATAATTAGCCGAAATTCAGTACCGTTTTAGGATATGATTTAGATTTTTTTAATTTAGCTAGTACATACAAAAACTATTCTAATTACTTTATGAATGAGAATGTAATAGCATAGGCTGCTGGTTATTTAGGTATGATGAACAGAAACGCAGACGATTACTACTTTTAATACAATAAATAAGTTCCTAGGAAATACAAGGAAATAAAATTATAATTTAAGTCACGATCACAAAATAATATGATAAATTTCTTAACAACTAAAATCACATGACAATTAATAATGCTTAGCATCGAATATTTTTTTGACTAAGACAAGACGACCCTACACTTCCGCGAAGAAAAATAAGAACTATTCATTTTTCGTATGCTTCGTTTTAGATTACGTACTTTTTCGCACAATCAATTTTTTACGAAACTGACTGAAATTAATTGTACTGAACATTTTGTAAAAAACGGATTTAGTAATTTCCTCTCATTCACACAATATTAATAGCAATACTGTGCAAGTGAGAGGACACGACTAGACCCGCCATTCAAGATTCTGTTTTATTATTGAAAGGAAAATATTTGACTTTTTCAAAAGGAGCCACAGAATAAGCTAAAACAAGTGGGGATAGCGGAAATCGCAGATGGCGCCAATCTTCGTTTTGTTGTTGATCGAGGATATAAAAATTTTTCGTAAAATTTAAAATATGACTGTTATTATAACATAAATTATAGTATTAAAATTATAAAGTTATTATTAAATTGATATCAGCTCTTGTGTGGTCTCCTGGCGGGATAGAAAGACTTTGTGAATAGCGCCATCTAGGTGTAATTTTTTACAATAAAAATATAGACAACATTTAATCTAGGTACATAAATGGGTCTAATTTAATTAGCGGTTCTTTTGGTCTAATTAGGAATGAGCTTGTGAAAATACTAATTATGTTTGCGTAATCATTAACAATTACTGCAGATTTGTTTTTTCAAATTGTCAATTGTGCAAAGTCGTGTAAGTGCTGTAGTTTATACAAAGCATTGCTAGATTGTAGAAAGGTTAAATAAATAAGTAGAAAACTACCTACATCATATAATTAACTGACAAAATAGCTGCTTTAAATACATATCAATGCAGTCAATAAACATTAAACCCCTTATTCATAATCATTTATAATTTTAAAACTTGTTAATGTATTCTTGTCATTTCATATGTCAATAATTACAAAAGAATGTAACATAATTTTAGGATTATTTTTGCAAACAAACATCGCTATTGTATTATTTATTTTACTCGAGTTATTTTCAGTTTTATTTGTAATTTTTGTGTTTTTATTTATAAAGAGCTTATTATTGACATTATTATTATTGACACAGGTGAATAATTGGAATAAAAGTTATTTGTGATTCAAGAAAAAATAATCCGTAGTTTTTTTATATAAACTAACATATGACGAACGTCAAGATACGACTTTGGGACATACTATAAACAATATAAACACTTGACACTGACATAATTGACATTATTATGACACAGGACATTAATGATGAACATAATTTTAGCTATAACTATAATTATGAATAATGGGGTTAGAATTTCAATTCCATTATACCTAATTAACACAAAGTCTAAGAGTCTATCTTATGATCATATATTAGTTAATGCATTGTTTAAATATATTGCCATCTTTATTCAATGACATGAGCAAAACAAAGACAGAGTATACTTAAACACCACACAAACAAATTATATGATAATAGCATAGAGGAGTAACACTCATTTAAACACAATCTCACCAATTTTAATACATTATATATTATGCCAGAGCCACCAATAATATTTTAAGGCGGTACCCTGAGCAAATGGCCTTGACGCATTATGACAAAAATCTATTGAAGAAATTTTTAATGGATCATATTTTAATGAATTAATTTATTCTCTTAGCATTCTTATATTGATAAGAATGTATGGCCTCATGTCACTCTGCCCTCACACAGTTAATCAACACACTTGAAATGTATTAACTCTCTTGTATTAGTCGTTCGTAGGTAGTTATCATAGATCATGCAAAAAAGAGCTAGGACCAGGACGAATTTCTTGCCGGTTCTTTTTGGGCTTGGGTTAGGAGGAATTGGCACCTAAATTCACCTTGTATGTAAGATGTTTCAAAGTGATCCTTGTGATTGTATTGAATAAAGTATCTTTTGACTTGACTTGACTTTATGTAGGAAAGAGAAGATGATATTATTAAATATTTTAGACCCATATTCATATTAAAACTACAGAATTAACAATAAGTTTAAAAACAATATGCAACAACGAAGTTGGGTGCAAAATATTGGAGGCAAATTATAAAAAACACGTACATGTAATATGAAGACATATTTTTTTATAATTATTATTTCGTTCAATCACCATAGCAGCAAAAACGCATTTTCCCATACATAAGGTCATCTGCTGAGGGTACCATCTTAAAGCAAGAATCTAAGTTTCAGCGGGAAAATTAATACAATATTGACAGATTTAATTCCACTTGCTTAAACGTCTAAATAACTATGTCTAATTTAACAGTTGGATGACACTACAACTTGTTATGGAGTAGCATTACACCTTGTTTCTCAGCTTAATAACATCAAACGTCACGACGTCCATTACAATGGATATACTGTAATTTTCGTCCAAACAAATTTAACTTTCAGTTGGCATTCACATTACATACGATTAGATTTCCGCAAAGACGTTAAACGCGCTCCACATTCTTGTCCAGATGTCTCTGTCTCGTGTCTGAGACTGGATGATACCGAGAGTTGATGACCACACTCTAGCTCGCGCAATTGTTTGGTACTCGTACAAGATGAAGGCAATTTGTAGGCATTATCATTGACGACAGCGAGAATGTGGAGAATGTCTAGCGCAAACACAAACACGAGAGCCCTTAGATTCGGGCACGAAATAACGAAACAAAATGGAGACCGCACGAAGATAGGCGAGACTTGCCGAAATCTGCCGAATAGGGCTATTCTCGTGTGGTTTTGATAGGAATGTGAAACGGGCTTTAGCGTGACGCATTTGTCTAGATCCCCAGTTTTCTGACCTTGATAAAACTTATATTAAAATGGACATACTGTAAATTCCAACCAAAACGTCCATATAAATACAATTATTTGATCAATAAAGAGATCTTTCATCATTCTACAAGTACACTTCTATTGACTTCATAATATACATATTTTTGCTTTGATACCATTTTTAATAGCAGTAGATTAAAAGGCAAAAACTTGTGTGGGTTTGCCCTAAGATCTGAGAAGATATAACTGCACTGAATATAGCTTAACCTTCATTTATGACTGAGCTAAGTCACAAGATTGCTGCATATAAAGAATATAAAAAAATCTGTAGTACAATACCGGCTCACTATTTCACAGTCCAATATTGTTCATTTCATTTCACATTTCACTATACCCGTGCAAATAACCAAACAAATTGTCTGTTTGTCAATCGAAAAACACAATCATGATTTTAAAGATTTTTGTCACATAACACTTCCCAACTACACTACACTGTTCTTGTTAGTCTTCGATACACTGTTCTGAACGCACCAGTCCGTCTATGTGTCTCTATGTATATTGAGACTGGATATATCGTCTCATATATCCACTTCACATATTTTCCTTTTTTGTGGGATGCCGTAGCTATCCTTTTTGATGACCTCTTGTTTCAGTCTTTGGTAGATCTCAAGCCTGGATAGTCCGTATTCCTGTGAACATACATTCTAATTTTAGTAAATAAATAATATAAATAAATAAACATACTTTAAATATTAGTCAATAAATCCCGGACATTTGACACAGCATCATCTGGCCCCAAAGAATGCAGAGCTTGTGTTATGGGTATGGGTATGAATCGACCCCGCAACCTCCTACGCCTATTCTGTCGTCTGTTGAGTGAAGATGAATCTCTCTTAACTTACCCAGTATCCGAAAGGTATCTGGCTCTTGGATGCATTGACAAACGACCACAGGCTCCAGAACAGGTGACTAGCTAACGCGAACGCATCTACCTAGAATACAAAAAGTAATTACGTTTTAAAATCCATATAAAAAAAACGTGTGCGTCTCGAGACGCCCGACAGAAGTGATAACTTAAACTAATCTAACTAGAGCTGTTTGTTAGAGTGAGAGAAAGGGAAGCCAGACAGACTGGCGCGTAACGCGTTATGTAACGAAGCGGTTTTACCTCCGATAAGATGTTATCACTTAAAAAAGGACCGGCCAACACGGTAACACTCTGACAGTTTCGGTCGCCCGAAAGCGTTGGAGGGACGATCTTGACAACTTTGAGAGAGGATGATGGACGATCTCGAAAGATAGAGCTAGTTAGAAGGATTTTGGGGAGACCTTTGCCCAGCAGTGGGACAATACAGGTTAAATAAAAAAATAATCATATATACATCCAAAATGAGAACCTTCTCCTTTTTTTTGAAGTCGTCTAAAAAAGCGTTTTATTTTACGCTTTTTAGGAGGTACATTATATTTTTTCGAAATTTGTTAACAGCACTGAAAAGTTACAGGAAAGCGAAATACGAAATTTAGTTTACTTTGAAGACATTATGATACCCTTTGAGGTACATAAGAGAAAGGGGGAAAGTGGCGCCAGTAAATTAAAAGATGAGGAGCAACAGGTTAATATGGTTTTAGCATGTAATGAGAAGGGAAGAATGGCATGTAACTAGGAGAGTGCTTGGTATGAATGTTGATGGATTTACGAGTAGAGGTAGGCCAAAGAAAAGATGGATGGATTGTGTGAAGGATGACATGAGTAAGAAAGGAGTGAGTGTTGAGATGACGGCTGATAGAGGAGAATGGAAGAAGAACACATGTTGTGCCGACCCCACATAATGTGGGAAAAGGGCAGGAAGATGATGATGATGACATTAAGATACCCTTTATGAACCGATTTGAAAAATATTATTTTATGTTAGAACCCTATAGAAGTTTCAACAAAATCGGTTCAGGAGTTCAAATTTGGAGTTAAATCCAAATAGCTGGAAAAAATATGTCATCCAAGTAAACGAAACTTCGTATTTTCACATAAATGAAGTCGGTTTATTTTTAAGTAAATAAATCTAGATTAACTTTTTTGACGTGATAACGTCTTATAAATCAATGAACGCTGGCTGCACGAAACATTGTCACGTTCCGCCTGAGCCGAGCGTGCAAGCGAGAGCGCGGAACAAGCGATAGAGAGGCACGATCGGCCTAAGCGTTCGGCTTGTGACGCATCTTAATAGGTAGTATGCAATTTAATCAATGTTATCTTATGACAATACACGTAAAATTATCGTAAACCGACTTTACTGGCAACCATTTTTATTACGATTATATAAATTTAAAAAAATAATGGTATAGTTACCTCAGTGAGTAGATGATTTACGTCATCTATAGACGGGTTCTTGTCTTCAGAGAGATTAATGTTGTAGTGCTTCAAATATTCTTTTATGAATATTTCCTGAAATTGAATTATACATAATCATAGTAACTTTGTTAAAAAATGCGTGAGTCGTGGAACACTCGATTGGAACGAAGTTTCTAACGAAGTATATATAATACTAGCTGCTGCCCGCGGCTTCGCACGCAGGGTACCTACATAAAAAGTTGCCTATGTCCGTCTCCAAGGTCCCATCTATCTCTACATCAAAATTCATCAAAATCGGTTCAGCGGCTTAGACGTGAAAACGTAGCAGACAGATAGACAAGAGTTACTTTCACATTTATAATATTAGTAGGAATCAACAGCCTAAAATTTAATGATTCTAGTTCTGAAAATGACAATACTTTCATACAACAGGACAGACAGACAGACGGAGTTACTTTCGCATTTATAACATTAGTAAGCATTAGCATTGTCTCGCTCTCTCTTAAAGCAGTAATAGATTAAAATTTTGTTAAATTATTATTTTATTAAATAAATAAAGAATGAAGAAGAAAAACACAGAACTTATGTGAATCATTATAATAATATATAACATACCTTTTGTTCCAAAGTCGGGCAGTTATCGTAATTCTCGAAGTAGAAAGGGTGCTCGGGGTTTGTGTAATCGAACCCCCACTCCTGGAAGTGGTTCGCGAGATCGAACCCCCTGTAGTTGTATGCGCAGTACTCGAAGTCTATTAACACTAGCTTTGGCTCGCCTATGTCCGATATTCGGCTGGTGATACTGTAAAATAAATAATAAATAAATAATGATGGGCAATTAACACACATTCTAGCCTCAAACTAAGCATTGCTTGTATTATGGGAACCAAATGATATAATAATGCCGTATGTACCCATATAAATTATCGGTACCACATGACTGATATACTACTAATAGACTGTGACATTTGACGATCTCTGTGGCGCAGTGGACGTAGGTCCGTCTGAGACGCAAAAGGTTGCGGTACGATTCCCGCCGCGGGACAAATATTTGTATGATCTGCAAGTATTTGTCTCGGGTCTGGGTGTTCCTATGTATAATATGTTTGTATTTACAAAAAAAAACGTATGTAATTAGTATATCAGTCATGTGGTACCCATAACACAAGTTCTGCTTACTTTGGGGCCAGATGATGCTGTGTGAAAAGTCCGGCATTATTATTATTATTCATTTTTAGAATAATGTTACCATTGAGTTAGGTTACCTATGAGTTCTGTTACTTAACAAAGGCTTACCTATGAGTTGGGTTACTAAAGAGCTACGTGTATGTTACCTAAAACTTACGTGTATGTGACCTGACAGATGTGATACCTATGAGTTGAGTTACGTAAGAGTTATGATACCTGAAAGATACTTGTGTTACCAAACTCACAAGTCTATGTTACCTGTCTGTTGTGTTACCTGTTAATTTAATTACCTGCGAGTTATGTTACTGGTGAGTCGTGTTACCTGTGAGTCCAGGTGCCTATGTATTCTATTACCTGTTATGTTACTGGTGAGTCGTGTTACCTGTGAGTCCGGGTGCCTATGTATTCTATTACCTGTTGTGTTACTTCCGAGTTTACCTAAGAATTATGTTACTAGTCAGTTGTTACCTTCAAGTTCGTTTACCTAAGATCTATGTTACCAGTCAGTTTTCTTACCTGTCTGATGTGTTAGCGTCGTCGTGGGCCGAGGGCGAGTCGGGAGGATAACTCTGGACGTACACAGGAGACATGTCATCGTCTGTCACTGACGGCGAGTCTTCTAACAACAGAATGTTACCTGAAAGTAATATGTTTTTATTATGTCAACCAACTTCTGGTTTTGTAAATTTTAATAGAATCAATAATTCAAAAGTCAAATGTAAATTACTGTTTGAAATAGTTCCCTTTGAAATAGCTCTGCCCTCAGATAGTTAACTCACATTTGAAATGTATAAAATCTCTTGTATTAGTTTTTCGTAGTTAAGGTAGTTAATAAGATGGTATAAAATGGATCATGCAAAAAGCGCTAGGACCAGGACGAGTTTCTTGCCAGTTCTTCTCGGACTTGGGTTTGGAGGACTTGGCACTTAAATTCACCTAGTATGTAAGACGTTTCAAAGTGATCCTTGTGATTGTATTGAATAAAGTATCTTTTGACTTAGGCAGTGTTGAGAGGCGTTTATAAGGTCGTCAGTCACCAAAATGTTTCTTTCTTTTGTTTTTCAATGTTTTACTAATAATTTGACAACCTTTGTGGCGCAGCGGACTAGCGTCTGGCCGAGACGCAGAAGGTTGCGGGTTCAATTCCCGCCGCGAGTAAAATGTTTGTATGATCTGCAAGTATTTGTCTTGGGTTTGAGTAGTAGTATATCAGTCATGTGGTACCCATAACACAAGCTCTGCTTAGTTTGGGGCCAAATGATGCTGAGTGAAATGAATGGCATTATTATTGTTATTATTAATTTATCGCGTATTTAAATAACAAGGTAATGAGCGATAAATAACCTTTAACGACTAAATCAATCTGTCAATCAAACTGCTCAAACCTCCGTCCTATTTGGAAACGAGTTAGTAAGATAATAATTTTAAACAAAAAAAAACCGACTATAAACAGGAAATTGTAAAGTAAAAAATCCCTTGACTGTCCTTCGTCTTTATCATCAGACATATCATTGACAGTCACAACCCATCTAGGTAAAGTTCTCATCAATACAAATGAATCAAGCCCGAACACCAGGTAATTGCTGTAAATCGTTGAGGAGTTCCCTCGACTGTCTTTCGGCTCCATCATCAGACCGACACTAGACCTTCATTAAATAGAAGTGCTTAAAATACTTAATGAAAAAATTAACAAACGCACTAGTCGCCGCCACGATTTTCGAATGCTCCCCTCGATTTATCTGGGATGCCATCATCAGATCCTGATTTCCTTATCATGGTACCACCATTGGTATATCTCCTTTCCAACAAAAAATGAATCATCAAAATCGGTTCATAAACTACGAAGTTATCCGAGAACACACATAAAATATATACCTACGGTCGAATTGAGGAACCTTTTTGAAGTCGGTTAAATATAGTAGATTGTTGCACCGAGCGCAAAGTGAGTTATTAATGCACGAGTGTTATCTTGGTGCACTGAATTAACACGAGTGCATTAATTACTCTCTTTAGCAAGGTGCGTAATTTACTTTTCTTTCAACTACCAATCTACCTACTGTGATAAAATATACCTACTCAAATAAAAAATATGAACTATCAAAGTTTTACAATGGTAGAAAATGCACGCCATTTGTTTTTTTTCCACCAAGTCGGTTTTATTCAGCCGTTTTTTATTTTCAGCCAGTATCTTTTTGATCGAATGCAAACATTTTATATTAAACTTAATGGGAGATATTAAACCTCTCTGGTAAATTTATATCTAAGTAAAAAACAGTGCAATAATGAGATTTCATATAACATTACTGCACTGTTTTGATTCTAAGCAAAAAAGACGTCCTTTGCGATCGGTTTTCTAGTGATTAATAATAACATTACTACGTAGTTGGCAGGAAAAACATTTGTTAACAACTCACATAAAACTTGTTAATCAAATCTAGATTTTAAGATAGCAAATATAGGTCTGCAATTTAAAAATATATGCGCATTAGTAATTTTTATCTATAACTGCGTAATAACCGGCGCCGGCGTAAACAATCATCATCAAACAGTGACATAATACAAATAGCATACGATTGGCTGAACTCCAAAAATACGTATTATCATGCCCTAAAATGGTTAAGGAAGCCAATTAACGGATATTGTTTAGTGTAGTTTTGTAGTCTATTAAAATTAATAATTCAAACTCAAATTTTATTTAGTGAAGTCGGTTTTCTTTTAGTATTTAAGACGTTACTAATGGTGGCAATTCGGTTGGTTCATGTCTAAAATTAGGAATTGTCTAAAATATATTTAGTTAGTCATAGCATTTGTAAAACCTATTCGGTTGGTACCATCTAACTAAATTAGGAACGCTTAATTAAGTTAGATAAAATTAAATTAGGATAAGTTGGTAGCAGCAGAATACAAAAGGTTAATTTGACAGTTCAAAACCTAATGTTAGCTAAAATTAGTTAGGTTGGTGCCAATGGAATTGAGGCCATTTGGTCTCAATTCTGTTGGCAAATGGCCTCAATTTTCAATTGTATGTTTGTTAAACTCTAAAACTACACAACCGATTTTAAAAACACTTTCACATATAGATAGCTACATTATCAGCGAAAAATAGACTGTATTTCATTTATAAAAGTAAGAGATCTTTGCGAATTTCGCTAGTTGACCGAGCGAGCGTGAAGCGCGAGCGATAGTCTAGCTTAGGTAAAAATGCTTTCGTATGTCTGTCCGGACGGCGTCTGTTCGAATGTTCTCCTCTACAGGTCGCATATCTCAAACGATTCTCGTGAAATTTTGTGAGCAGGTTCTATAATTATATTTTTTTTTGTCGATTCGGTTTTTGGAAATTTTTCAAAATTGCGGAGATAAAAAAAGTTATATTTCAGTCATTTCAAAAAATGTTCGCGAGGTTTACAACCACCGAGCCACTAGTTATACATATTACCAACGTTCAGGGCTGCCTTTATCCGGATGGGGGTCCACTAGTGGAATGAATTAGCCAAATCTGGTAATGGAGTTAATAGAACGCACCAAAGTCTGTGTCATTACTTGATTAAAACCTGTTTAAACATACCTTCTTGCATATCATTGTGACAGAAGACCACAGGCGATTCCACTGAGGCGATAAACTTTTTCATCCATTCGACTTCCTTCTCAAAATCCACTACCTTCAAATGCTTTATAATGCGATCCTCTTCTTCATTCTAGAAACAATAAAAGTGAATATACACCTATCCATACAATTGTTTTGACCTGTTACTGGCTAAGATTGTGAGTTATCTACTACAACAAGATATTTTCTTCTTATCGTGTCACAAGTTATTGTGGTGAAAGGATTAAACTGCGCCTCAGAGGCTCCTTTCGTGTACTTAGGTAAGCCTTAATGTAAGCTCTCGACCTTGTCGACAGGACCCGCAGGAAAGACGAAACAGTACATGCGGTGTCGGTTCGGTTGCAGCATAACGGCTGGCACCGAGCCGGGCTTGTTTCAAGTTTACCTTCTCTATTGCTAGCTCTTCTGTTAGTCAGCTGGGGGACTAATCCCCAATAGTGCCATTTATAAAATGAAACCACGAGAATCTTTGAGAGAAATATTCAAAGAAATTAATATTCTCACAATAGCTTCACAATATATATATGAAAATTTGTTATATACACATAAAAATAGAGATGGGATTCAGCAAAATAGTGACCTTCATAAAATCAACACTAGGAATAAACATAAATTATACATCCCTAGGTTTCGACTAGAAAAAGTTAATAAGTCATTTATGGGGAACACGGTGCGCTTCTATAATAAGCTTCCTGAAAATGCTACTAAACTACCTATTAAGAAATTTAAAGCATACATTAAAGGTAGTCTTTTGAAGAAAGCTTATTATAATATAGATGACTATATTATTGATAAGAATGCATGGCCTCATGTCGCTCTGCCGTCAGACAGTTAACCGACACACTTGAAATGTATAAACTCTCTTGTATTAGTATTTCGTAGTTCAGGTAGTTATAAGATGGATCATTATAAAAAAGCGCTAGGACCAAGACAAGTTTCTTGCCAATTCTTCTCGAGCTTGGGTTAGGATGAATTGGCACCTAAATTCACCTAGTATGTAAGACGTTTCAAAGTGATCCTTGTGATTGTATTGAATAAATCATCTTTTGACTTTGACTTTGAATAATTTGAAGACTATCGCAGTCGTCTCCATCATCAGTCTCTAACAAGACACTTTATAACACCTAGACACAGAACAATCACCTGTTCATTACACAAATGTTTATCCTGGGAGGGAATCAACCCCTTAACCTACCGCGCAGAAGACAAAGCTACTACCACCTGAACTGAGGCTAGACGAATTAAAGATTTGAGGAGTCTTCCAACCCTGGAGCAGAGTTGCTCTCAATTAATCCCCAAGCTTTGAGGTTTAGTGACATACCTTGCCATGAATATTCCCAGACAGCCTCTCTTCGCGTACAGTCCTGGTCCATTTACCCATGGTTTTCCAAAGCCAGTTGGGCTCCTTAGATAAAGGCACCTCCATTGAGTGGATTGCAGCCATTTTCTCTGCTATTTTCATTGACAACGCTGGTTCCGCTAGCTCTTTTGTTAGAAGTGGTCGTGCCTAAGAAAATATATAATCCGTTGTAGCATCAGTCAGGTATGAAAATCAAAGCGAACTGTTTCTATTCACATAGAAAAAAATACTGGTTGAAATACCGTATCGTGAAAATTTACGGTGATATACCCCTTGAACCTGTGAAGTGTGTTTATTTCTAAAAATTAACAGCACGAGACTTGTTCTTTTCCTGCTATTGAAAAGACGCATAAAGAAAAAACAGAACAAAAGAAAATACTCGGTGATTCCATACCTTTTTATCATGATTGGGGTAACTTTGCGGGGAACAAAGATAAACTTAATAGTAATAAGTTGTACTATACATTTTGCAATGCAAATCGCGAGCGGATCAAACTTGATGAAGATTCTCTAGATGAATTCGATAATATTATATTATCCAGTTTCCTGACAATTCTTCTTAAGTTATGAGGAATTAGTATCTAAGACGTTACAAAGTGATCCTTGTGATTGTAATTAATATAGGATAGGATTGAGTTAGGATAGACATCAATCATCATCAATAATATCCTATATTGAGTGTAGCAGCAAGAAGACTGTTACAAGAAGGGTGATGGATTTCGATGTGGAGGGATGTAGTAGTTACTTGACAAGTGCCTAAGAAAAGATGGATGGACACAGATCTGTGTGAAAGATGATATGGGTAAGAAAGTGACTACTGATATGACGAATGATAGGGGAGAGAGCAAGATAAAAACAGTTGTGTCGACCCCACTTAGTGGTATAAGGGCAGATGAAGAGATGGCGCAGCAAAAAAATAATAGATCGCGGTATCGATGCCTTTGGTATGAATTAATATCAATATTGTCCTTCATACATTGGGTGTGTTAACACCCAATATTTACCCAAATTGTTTAGGCACTAGGAGGAAGGACTTTGAGGCTCTAACATGGGTGGATGTGGCGAGGCATGGCTGTCGGTTTCAGGCTGTTGCTGACTTTATAATGCTATACCTAGTATATGAAGGGCTGCACCCTTCATATACTAGGTAGTCATACTTAAACGAAAAAAGAGATGTTTCTTGGAGAAATATTACTACCCTATTGACGAATTTATTATTATTTATTATTGAATATTCTTATTGAATTATTAGTATTATTATTTGAAATTTCCGGTTCCTAGCAAGTCTCATCCAGTGGATCCAGACAACGGTGACTATATATATCGTTCGACCATCGGGCGGGTGGTTTTCCTCTTGGGCGTTGAGCATCCCTTGGCCACAACTCCGTACCACCTTAGTCCATCTCCCGTTATCCATTCTTATGTGTTCCGTCCATTTCCACTTCAACCTGGCGATCCGCATACCTACGTCAACGACTTTGGTTCGACGTCTAATTTCGGCATTGGCTATGTGATCCAAAAGTGATATTCCGAGCATGGCGCGCTCCATTGCCCGTTGTGCTGAGCTTATGGATGTATCCCTTTGTGAGCGCGAGGACCTTGCTACGAGTAGGAACCGGAAAGAGTGGCGTAACAAAAAGGAAACCTATACCCTGCAATGGGTGCAATCGGGCTGAATGACGATGATGATATAAATGAAATGTTACTAAATCCAGATACTTACTGGTATATACTGTTCAATCCGTCCACCGGAGAAAACTCCATGCAGCCTCGGGCCAAGTCTACGTTCAGACAGCAGGGTAAATATAACAGACTCCGTCACAATGGCGTCCATAGCTCGTTCGCCGTGGACTTGCCCATAGATACGGAGCAATACCTGTATTGGAAATACAATACCCCATCATTTACATGGTCCTGTAAGTCTCATAAAGCTAAAATGTTTATTACCAGAGGGAAGTCTAACGTATGTATATGAGTATCTGTCTGTGGCATCATAGCTCCCGCAGGATAAACTGATTTCGATTTAGTTTCTTTTGTGACTGGTGACTTAATCAATTGTTTCTTAGCCATGATTCAAGAATCATCAAGCTGATGATTCAAGCTGCTGATCACAAGATCAGCTCTCGAAGGGATTTGAGCAACATTCTAAGTCTGATCGGTTAGAAATTTGGTATCCTGTTACTTCAATAATATTGCAAGAACATGGTAACCTTGATGTAGCATCACATGGAATCTACTGGATACCCAAATCCTCACCAACTAACAGCAGAAGGTCTAAAAAAGTCATAGATAGATGTGTTTTGTGGGATTTTATGCATTTTTTATTCATAATTTTGTTGAAATCTGACAAGGAAAATGACAAGGACGATCCGAGTTATCTGTATTCCTAACCTAGAATTTCCAATTCCATACAATAATTGTGTGTTATCAACAACATTTTGAGTGTAATTACGAATCACCACAAGAAGGAACTATTGGATCCATGTAAGTGCAGCAGAGATGGAGTGAGTTCAACCTGTGAGCTCCAAAATTGCGTGATGATGCCATGACAGAATTTGGTGGTTGTGTTACAAGTGAAGAATGTATATGCAACCCTTAAGGAGTATGGCAGTAGCTGCTGCACTACTCCCGATGGCGCCACTGTATAATAGCGATACAGCAGCCATCAGACTCCTCTATCATATGTTGAGTGGTAGCCTTTTTTCCTTCAGTGTATAAACTGTACTTTTCGTTACACACAAGGAAAACTGTTATGAAACGTTAAATACAATTTTCTGTCTCTTTTCCATTCCGTCAATGTCATCCTACCCTCATTAAGAACTAAAAGAAACCATTACAGATCAATATAGAGAGGCATATACTAATGCCTGGTCTATTAGCTGCAGTGAAAATAAAGGATAAGCCAGTTTAAATCAAGAAACTAATCTAATAAAGCGGTTTTCGTTATATCCTCTTAGTAGCACAAGAATTAATGTTTCTTGTGCAGTCGCCGTTTAAGATGGTACCCTCAGCAAATGACCTTATGTATGGAAAAAAATTACTTGTTTTTACAGCTATTTAGTTGCTATATGTTGTTAATAAGATTAATAGTATTTCTAAAAAATATTGTATATATTTTTTAATCTTTTGCCTTTAAGTTATTTTTTAAATAGTTTTAAAAGTATTTGTTATTTCTGTACTTTAATTAAAAATAAGGTTAAAATATGACTTGGAAAATATACTTTTAATTAGTAAAGAATAACGTTATTTGAATTTGAATAATCTATTTCAGAATACACTAAAACGCTGCGAGCTCTTTATTTAAACATAAAAATACTCTTAGATTTTAAAAAATACAACGGTTGAAATGAAAAACCGTTTGAATATTTATTTAAATAAATCGTGATTTGAGCACAGTCAAAACGCGTCAATGTGATTTGCCCAGGGAGTCTCCTTAAGTTTAGTTTTTTTTGTCAAAGAGCGATTACGACCTCTGTGGCGCAGTGGGCTTAGGTCCGGCTGAGACGCAAAAGGTTGCGGGTTCGATTCCCGCCGCGGGACAAATGTTTGTATGATCTGCAAGTATTTGTCTCAGGTCTGGGTGTTTCTATGTATAATATGATGTATGTATTTACAAAAAAAAAGTATATTAGTAGTATATCAGTCATGTGGTACCCATAACACAAGGTCTACTTACTTTGGGGCCAGATGATTCTGTGTGTTATGTCCGGTATTATTATATTATTATTATTAAATGAAAATGAGTGTGAGTGGAAAACTATAAGAAAGAGCTGAAGGTGTCAGACTGTCAAAGTTTTACCTTTTTGGTTCCACGACGAAGGCTTGGATCTGATGACAGAAAGCATTTCCAGAAAACTTGCATCCCGTCTCCAAAAACCGCTGAGCCCTCGCCACTTAGAACCTCGGGCCCGTCCATGGTAAAGGTTGGATCTGGCAACAGAACGCTTTGCCAGCTTTGCCAGGCGCCTGGCTACCTCCGATTACAACCTCTAACAGACTGTCTCTTCTAAAAACGTTAACCTACCTTCTTAGGTTCGTCCATGGTGAAGGAATTGGTTCTGGGAACGGATTGCTTGATCAGTCGAGTTGCTAGAGTCTCTGGCTCTGTATCCGGTGAGCTGTCGCGTTGAGTGTAGGCTGGCAGGATGCTGGTGTCCTCTGGCAATGCCACGTAGTACAGGAAGTTGGATAACCCACCACTGAATAAGAGATTATAAGTTTTGAAGCGCTCGTGGTATAGCAGTCGTTGGTTACGACGAAGTTGAGCATTATCGTGATTATCGTGAAAATACGGACTCTTTCTCGTGGTCAAACTCTTTAGTTTAACTGGTTTGTCCAATAGGACTTAATATCCTTGTGGTCAAATTGTCTAACCTAACCAATATGTTGGTTAAGAAAAGTTCTTTTGCAACTTGTGGACAATTATTTAATTAAATTCCAATACCAATAAGGCTTTAAAAAAAATTGTGGCTTTTTGACGGAACTTTTACACTGTTAACGAATTTCTGGGAAACTAATGAATATAATTTAATAATGCTAAATAGAATACTATACAGCTTAATTTTATGTTTTCGATTATATAAAACATTAAATTTGTTTTATGCATTTGCATACCTACCAATGTTCTTTTGTGAAATATATAAACTTACTGTATGACTCAATATCTTATTACCTACCACATTTCGAGCAAATAAGTTATTTCTGTTTCTATTAAGTTAGTAAACAAAACAACGAGCAATGCGAGCGAGCAAAGCGAGCATCCAGCGACAGCGGACTTATTATTTCTATAATAATAATAATAATCATAGACCTTAAATAATAGAAGCCTTCGATATCCACAAACTCACATTCATACAACTCCAAATAGCGGTCACACTTGTCGCATCGTCCGTAAGTTTTATCCATCAACTCAACCAATAATCGTTAACGATTTTTCGTTTAACCAAAAGTTTGCGAAAACGTAAATTCCTTGCCTTACGAGAAATGACAAATGAAAAGCATAAATAATAATAATATCCGACATTTCACATCATCATCATCTAGCTCCAAAGTAAGCAGAGCTTGTGTTACGAGTACCACATGACTGATATACCTACTTCTAAGTTCGCCGCATGTAAATTAATTCAAATAAGTCTCTGGTTGTTTACACTACACTAATATTTAAGAGAAAACTACTTAATCGATTAAAAACATTATTTAACCTATAGAAAGCAGCATTATCATATCAGCGAGTACGGGCTGTATTTAATTTTTAAAAAAAATAGAGATAATAATAATAATAATAATAATACCGGACATTTCACACAGCATCATTTGGCCCCAAAGTAAGCAGAGCTTGTGTTATGGGTACCACATGACTGATATACTACTTATATACATATTTTTTTTAAATACATACATATTATACATAGAAACTATACGTAAATATCAATAATGTAACCCGAGCAACCGTTCGAAGCCGGGGCTTTGAATAAAACAGTTTTTAACAGACTTAAAAAAATGAGGAGGTTCTCAATTTGTCGGTTTTTGATGTATGTTCATCGATTACTCAAAAACGTCTGAACCGACATAGAACATTATTTTTTGCTTCAAAGGGCTTCAGGTCCCATTTGAATTTTTGAAATCGAACCCGCGGTTATTAAAAAATGGGATATTTTTAAATGCACATCTGTATAATTTTTCAGCACACTAGGTAACTCCACTAATTAACTAAATGCATACCAGAAAAATGAATGCTGTGCTAAAAAACCAATTAATTAAATAAACATGTCCTACAATTGGTTAGGTTATGTTAGAGTATAGAAAACAACGCGCAAGGCGAGCGAGCGAAGCGAGCGTGCCGCGGCAGCGGCCGCCGAAGTGCCAGAAGCGCCAGAAGAATAATACAATGTCACGGTAGGAGCATAAGAGTTCTGCAAATACCATTAAACAGTATATATAATTTGATTTATTTAGTGTGCATAACTTGTGTGCAAGTCAGTATTTTTGGTTTAACTTTGAAATATTTTGTTCGAAAAAAGAGAATACAGAAATCGATTTAATTGCATGCCTTAAAAAATCAACAAAAATAAAAAAATGGATGATATTTTTTATGTAAGTACATGAAGTTGGTTGCCTTTTTAGTTTTTAAAACGTAATTATAATGATGTTGTTAATTCAATAGCATCAACACTTAGCGCCGGCATCTTCCTGATGTTTTTCGTCGCCGTTTCAGAGCATTGACATTTTGTTTATAAAATACACTAATAGTTTTTTATTCATTCGTAAATACACTTATCAGTACGCAAAGTTATTTACTTATAGCTAAAAACGATAATAACAAATAAATATTTGACGAATATAGGGCGTCGGAAAATTACTCACTGATAAGAATTAAAGAGCATTGAGTAAAGTATACGTTTGTTATTTCTCGATAAGAGCAGGCGTTTGAATCATTTCGAATCTTATACCTATGGCATAAAGATCAACGGACGAGTCCTCGTGAAAGGCACTAATGTTTCGTTTATTTGTGGATTCACTGATAATTTCTACAAGTAATTAAAAAAGTAAATGTTAACAGATATGACTAATAATTGACTGAATGACGCATTGGTGTAGTGGTAGCATCTTTTTAGCTTCGAATCACCGTGCCCTAAATGGTGAATGAAGATATTGCGGGTGCTCGGGTTACATTATTGATATTTACGTATAGATCTCTATTTTTTTTTAAATTAAATATAGCCCGTACTCGCTGATATGATAATGCAATAATCTATAGGTGAAATAATGTTTTTAATCGATTAAGTAGTTTTCTCTTAAATATTAGTGTAGTGTAAACAACCAGAGACTTATTTGAATTAACTTACATGCGGCGAACTTAGAAGTAGGTATATCAGTCATGTGGTACTCGTAACACAAGCTCTGCTTACTTTGGAGCTAGATGATGATGTGTGAAATGTCCTGGATTATTTATTTATTTATTTTACACGCTAATATCACTTTTTGCACCAATGTATTTTTATTTGTCGACAGGCGAGTAATAAGCCATGGCTTCAATTATAGTCTTTTTTAGCGACTTGCATCTTATTTCGCAGATATTTCTGTCGCGTTCTTATTTCTGTTGCAACTTTAACGCAATAATCCAAAAGTATGTCGTAGGACCTAAAAGGAGACACCTAAAGGGATATACGATATGATACGATGCAATGTACGCATTATAATTACGAAACCAGCAGATCAAACATTCATGTGTAGCACCTATTGCACATTTAGATAAACGCGGGCTTTACGATGGAGGCACTGTTTCGATTGAACTAGAGAATCTTTGACAAAGTTTGATGATTCAATGAATGATGAATGATTTTATTTTTGATACAGTGTCGGTGCCATCATTACATAGTATAAAACAAAATCGCTTCCCGCTGTCTGTCTGTCCCTTTGTATGCTTAGATCTTTAAAACTACGCAACGGATTTTGATGCGGTTTTTTAATAGACAGAGTGATTCAAGAGGAAGGTTTATATGTATAATACATGGATCATATAGTAGAGAAACACTGATCATTTTAGAGGTTTCTAATGTGATCTCGTAAATAAACACATTTTTTGCGCTTACATTAAACGTTCGCTGAACCCTACAAGATAGATCAAAATAATGTACTACAGTATTGTACACCTTAAAAAGGTCTACAAAAAAGTCCACGATGGTATATGTCTATCTCTTAGGTTATGTTATTCTCTTAAATAACGTTGTATATAAAGACATTCTGTAGTATATTTAGCATCGGCATGCACTTGTGCGAAGCCGGGGCGGGTCGCTAGTCGACAATATAATACGTGGGTAAGACCGCTAATACGATACGAGAGACACGCTCTCAAAATGTTAGGCAGGGCGCAAACGTGGACACTTTTGTGTCTTGTGTCAGATACAAGCTACCGATGAATATTTGATTTGATATAGAACCAGTATGAAATCATGCACTACCTGCGCATACGTAAACATTTTTTTTGTGTACAGTTGCTCTCACATTGACGATCGAAAACTGTTCGGTGTCGGTAACTGGAAACTAAAGGTCGTCAGTTGAAGACATAAGCAACATTAACTTTCCTTACAATTATACTGAGTTTCTTCATCGACGTCCATCGTGAGACTGACGGGAAATAAGCAACGAATTGTACCAGTGGCCAGTAGTAACAACGGGCGACAGTGTCCTATCACAGCCACAAGACACAGCAACTACGGTTCCCTGCGATGGTGTGCCGTGTCGGCAACAAAAAGTGTCTACGTTTGCGCAGCGCCTCAGGCATCTCTGAATGCACGATGTGTTTACAACCTGCCTTGTATGGATAGCTACTGTGCAAAAGTGGGCATACGAGTATAATACTGCGTTTATACAATATCTGAGCAATTGGAAATTTGTAGGTACATATGTTTGACGTGTCAGGGACAGCAAAATGTTGAGTAATAAGGTGAACAATGCACACAACACCATCTAGCCCCAAAAACATAGCTTGTATTATGGTGAGCAGATGATAGAATACTTATCTGATATCTTCAAACGAGCAATTCTTGTATATATGTATATACATATAATCTGAATCACGGAAACGGCTCGAACGAGTTTCATGAAATTTAGTATGCAGGGGGTTTCGGGGGCGATTAATCGATCTAGCTAGGTTTCATGGACCTGCTACTTCATGGCTAGGACCCAGGTGCTACTTTTAAACAAACAAACTCCTCTGTTCATCACACAAATGTTTGTGGGAGAGAATTGAACTCTCAACCCAGAGCGGAGAAGGCAGAGCTACTACTCACTGAGCTGAGAGGCCAGTCCGCGAAAAATTATGTATTAGAATGAAGTTCTTTATAATAAGTTACAGATATTAGGCGAATTAGACGGACCTAGACTGAAAAAGTGTAATATTTCGACAGACATTAAAAACGAAATTTAAAAACAACGACTACAAGCTGTTGAATTATTTGGTATACAATGACCCTGGTTTCGTGATTTCGCGTGACTAAGTAAAATTTCGTAAAACACGGTCTTATTTTGTTACGTTCAAAGTCTAATTTAGAGTAAAATTGTTTCTTGAACTCCTAAAATTTACTAACGATGTGACGTTATTAAATTTTACGATGTGACGTGTTTATTCCGGAAATCCTAGGAAAATCAATTCGATAATGTAACAAAATCACAATTTTATTATATATTAAAACTGTCACTCTACTTTGGACTTTAGCGTGAGCTAATTAAGGTCGTTCGTATTTTAGGAAATTTGAGCTAAACCGGCGAAACAACATAATACTGTAAATAATCACGCTAATTGAGCGGTCGACAATACCGAGCCCCGATTTCAAACCCTACGTCGTGTCATGTCCTAAATAATGAATTATATTTTATTACCCGAGTGTTGACGTTAATCATTATTAACCGACTTCAAGAAAAGAGAAGGTTCTCAATTAGTCGTATTTTTTTGTATGTTCACCGATTAGGTACTTAAAGACGCATAAACCGATTTGGAAAATTATTTTTTGTTTCAAAGGATATATTTCCCTTCCCATGTGGTCCCGTATTTTTAAAATCAGTCGAGCGGTTTTAATAAAATCAAAATGTAAAAATTGTATACATCGATGATATTTTCGTTTACTCCGAAACCTCGCTGTCTCAGAGCAGTGCGTTTAGTTAGCCTACCCATATTATATATAAACAAAATACATCTACATTTTTTATATTCAATGTACCTATTACCCGTAATTATTAATATCTGTTTTACAAACTTATACCGTGCCAACTTGTTAACGCCCAAATATGAGCTTGTTACATTTTGTAACCGTCTCGTTTGTTCGTTTGTATTGCTGATATTTCTTCGGTTCCACCAGACTTGTGGCACTCTAATATGACCCGTATTTATATTATGCGCGAATTGCTACCTTGCCGTAACACAGTTTTTAACTAGCACGGTAGGTACCTAGTTTTTACAATTTTATGTTTTTTTGTTACTGTTTTTTAAGTTTCTGTTTAAAATAAATTCTTATTATTCTTAATATAATCAATTTCGTTCCTACCAGGTGCCCACGACACCATGTCTTATTGATGTATTTGAAAGCATTTAAATCTCCTTAACGAAGTATTTTCCGCGATAAGAATGAAATTCCGTTTGTTCCATTCAACATTCCTTAATACCATGATTGGTAATGGTATAACGAATCAATTCGATTTTTATTTTTTCTTAATTGCATTGACATAGAAAACCACTGCTTTCTTCTGATTCTGACGATCTCTGTGGCGCATTGCGCCAAGGTCGGAGATGTTGAAGGTTGCGGTTGCTATTTGCGACAAATGTTTGTATGATCTGCAAGTATTTGTGTTTGGGTGTTTATATGTATTTACAAAAAAAAAGTATAGGGATAAGTAGTATATCAGCCATGTGGGGTACAACAAGCTCTGCTTACTTTGAGGGCAGATGATGCTGTGTGGAATGTCCGGCATTATTTATTTATGACGACCTCTATATGGTGCAGTGAGCTAAGGGCCGGCAGACGCAGAAGGTTGCGAGTTCGATTCCCGCTGCGAGACAAATGTTTGTTTGATCTACAAATATTTTTCTCGGGTCTGGGTGTATATAATATGCATGTATTTACAAAAAAAAGTATATCTATATAATAAAAATCAATTGATGTTCGTTAGTCTCGCTAAAACTAGAGAACGGCTGGTCTGATTTGGCGAATTTTGGTTTTGAATTATTTGTGGAAGTCCAGGGAAGGTTTAAAAGGTGAGAAAATTTGTGGCATTGCAACGTATGCCAGGTATAACTAGTAAGTAATATATCAGTCATGTGGTACCTGAATGTATTGTATTATTCATAATATGTATTGTATTGTATACCATGTCGAATAAATGCGGGATGGATGAAATGGCGACAGGCCTCAGGAACAATTTGCGATCCACATATGCTCCTTAAGCTTAAGGGGAAAATATAAAAAAAACGATCGTAAGACCTGTTTGACCTTGTATTGTATGGATCTGAGTGTTGGGCAACAAAAAGGACGGATGAACTAAAGGTGCACGTGACTGAGATTCGAATGCTGAGGTGGAGGTGTGGAGTGACGCGAATGGAAAGAGTGAGGAATGAGTACATAAGAGGAAGTGTGAAAGTGGCGCCAGTGAATGAAAAGATGAGGAGCAACAGGCTAGCATGGTATGGGCAAGAAGGGAAGAATGGCATGTAACTGGGAGAGTTCTTGGTATGAATGTTGATGGATTTACGAGTAGAGGTAGGCCTAAGAAAAGATGGATGGATTGTGTGAAGGATGACATGAGTGATAGAGGAGAATGGAAGAAGAATGCATGTTGTGACAGATTCAGATTCAGATTCAGATTCAGATTCAGATTCATATCAGTCAAATGTTACCCATAACACAAACTCTGCTTACTTTGGGGCCAGATGATGCTGTGTAAAATGTCCGGGTTTATTAATTTCGTTTATCTAAAATCACTTTGTTTGTAACCATGTTTTTTAAGCATTGAGAGAGTATGTTTGTTAGTTTTTTTATAAGTATTGTGAACGGTGACGTTTTTCCTGTTCAGAGTTCGTTGAACGTAAACAACCTCCGGTTGTTCGTCGGCAACATCGGCCTTACGTCGTCTTTTTCCTTATAAAATCGATTAAGGGCGCTGCACATACTCGTATGAACATAATAATCTGAAACCAGCGCTGCATTTGGCAATAAAGTTAAGATAGGACCTGTTTTCTGACAATAAAGTTGAGATGCGACCTGTTTTTATCTTCAACTGTTTGTAACTGCGCTACACAGATACATGGCATGCTTTCTTTTTTAAACTTTTATTTCTCCTGTTTTTTTCTGTTTGCGTGTGCTTGAATAACAAATAACTATTTACATGTAGGGCTAAAAAGCGTTTTTGACAGACTTCAAAACAAGGAGGTCACAGATATATGAAATGCTTTCTTTTTGAAACTTTTATTTCTCCTGTTTTTTTATACGCTTTATATTAGCTTCACTTGTATGTATGTTTGTAACCGACTCCTTAAGACGCGATTTTGACCCACTTTAAACGGCCAGATTTCATTCAAATTTTGCACACCTGTCAAAGACCGATGACAATGCAATAATTCGAAAAAAAAAAAGAAAAAAATTAAAATATCCGATTATCCTAAAACTAAAGAGTAGAAAATAAATAATAGTTTAAAAAAACTAAAAAACACGCTTTATATAGAAAACCAAACTACAAAATAGAAAATAAATTTTAATAAATGTAAGTAAGAAAAAAATGTTTTATTTAAAAAAAGCGTGGGGTGCTTTTTAAGATATTATCGAAATGATAATCCTTCTTTTCATATCTGTCAATGATATATTTATAACTATTGACACCATGCACCCCATGCTTTTTTTTATTAAAACATTTTTTTCTTACATTTATTAAAAATTGTTTTCTATTTTTGTTTGGTTTTCTATATAAAGCGTGTTTTTTAGTTTTTTTTAACTATTATTTATTTTGTTTGCGTGTGCTTGAGTAACAAATAACTATTTACATGTAGGGCTAAAAAGCGTTTTTAACAGACTTCAAAACAAGGAGGTTCTTTCGTTTTATTTTGTTTTTTACTTCATAACTGACGGAGTTTATTAACCGATTTCATACTATCTGAATTTTTATCAAAGGATATACTTTTCGATTGGTCTCATATAAATTTCATCAAAATCGGTGCAGTAGTTTGGTTTTAAATCAAAATAAAAGGAAAATATATCTCATCCAAATAACAAAACTTCGTATTTTTATATAAATGAAGTCGGTTTTTTTTTTTAGTTTTTAAAATGAGAAGTTTTTATTTTGAAACTTTGTTGAGTTTACTAATATGTTTTAAAATTAAAATTACATCACGTTAAAAGTAATAGCCTACAAGCAAGAGTAAGATTCGGAACGGGCAGACAAACAGACAGACAGACAGACAGACAGACAGACAGACAGACAGACAGACAGACAGACAGACAGACAGTGTGACAGACAGACAGACAGACAGACAGACAGACAGACAGACAGACAGACAGACAGCCAGACAGACAGACAGACAGCCAGTCAGACAGTCAGACAGTCAGACAGACAGACAGACGGACACAGCGAAACTATAAGAGTCCTTTGAGTGTGTGTTGTTTAAATTTGTTGCCATCGTTATTCAAATGATACTTTAAAGGCATAGCTAGTTATTAGGTATTAGGTATTTACAAATTTCAAAAGTATTTCAGTCATTTGGTACACCCATAACACAAGCTCTGCTTTCTTTGGGGCTAGATGATGTTGTGAAATGTCCGACATTAAAAAAAACACATAAAAAATGGTTGTCTGTAAAGTCGGTTTACGGACGATAATGGTACGTGATAACGTCATAAGAAAACATTGAAGAAAAATTTCATTCTTTTAACCTATTAAGATGCGTCACAGGCCGAACGCTTACGCCGATAGTGCCTCTCTATCGCTTGTTCCGTGCTCTCGCTTGCACGCTCGGCGCAGCGTGACAATTTTTCGTGACGAGACGTTATCAAGTCAAAAAACACTAGTTTTGTGATGATTGTGGGAAATACATTATGTACAAAACTGTATCAAACTGTAATCTTAAATTCACTGTATTTTCCTACATATATTAATATATTGTATTATTATTACATGTATAATTTCGTTATCATAGTTAAGTAGTTAGTTTAAAGATGTTTCTGTTTGTTTCCAGATGATATAGATTTGTAGTCTCAAAATTTCACCGATCACAAGTCTTAAAATACTAGCCTCCATCGTGCAAAGGACAAGCATAAAACGTGACATTGCCAAAATTGTGGTCCTCTTTCCACAAAGGCCATTAACCAAGAACTGAACTGAACTGTACTGTAATCTTGTATTAGTTTTTCGATAAGCTAGTTATAAGATGGATCATACAAAAATGCGCTAGGACCAGGACGAGTTTCTTACCAGGTTTCGGACTTGAGTTAAGAGGAATTAACACCTAAATTCACCAGATAGACAGATAGACTGACAGGCATAGATGACGAAACTACAAAGGCTCGTTCGTGAGTTTCAGAACCCCAAAAACGGTGACGTAATCTACCCTGACAATGGGCTTTGTCACTTATTAGGACGTTTGAAAAATGTAGCAAAAAATCCATCTATTCTGATGTTTTTGTCAAATTAAGTTGTTGTACACCGAATTGTATTTACACCGTTTACAAAAGAAATGTTTTTTGTCAAAGACATTACAAAAACCTCCAAGGTAACTTCATAATACAGGCACTTAGGATTATAGTAATCTACATACTTAGATATCTATTAAGATCTTTAGTGCATTGGTGGCCAAGGCCAAGATTCAGAGAACGATAACGACAAGGTCACATTTCATGTCAATAATACATAAAAAAATTACAGCGTAACGTCACGCATATACAATGTAAACTCCATGCAACGTCACTCGATTTAGGCGCTGCGCAAACGAAGACACTTTTTGTTGCCGACACGGCACACCACAGGGAACCGTAGTTGCTGTGTCTTGTGGCGGTGATCGGACACAGTCGCCCGTTGCTTCTCTGGCCACTGCATGCACTGCCTGCTGCTTGCATTCGTTACTTGTTTTCCGTCAGTACAATTGTAAGGAAATTTGTTAATGCAGCTTATGTCTTTAACTGACGAATTTTAGTTTCCAGTTGCCGACACCGAACGCTTTTTGATCGTCAATGAGTATATGTTAAGTGGAAGCAACAGGACACAAAAAATATTTACGTGTGCGGAGGGAGCAGATGATTTCATACTGGTATTATAGAATTAAAATATTCATCGGTTGCTTGTATCCGACACAAGACACAAAAGTGTCCACGTTTGCGCCCTGTCTTAACTGCAAACTCCCTAAAACGTCGAAATCACTCGGCTTTGGTTGGTTCAGCTTGTCTTCGATACAATGATACACTCCAAATAGCATAACACCCACTCTCTATAACAAAAAGTACATTTTAAGTTGTCAAAATTAGTAAAAACTGCGCAGCTGTGTACGTTCTTTTGTCGCTTTATTATCCTAGCCCGTAATAAACTCGACTGTCGGCATCATACATACCGAACTATCTAAGAATTCCGTTCTTTTGTTTAAAAATTAGGATTGCTTGCACGTATTAGACTGTTATTGATAGGAGTCATGGATAAGAAGAGAGAAGATAAGTGATGTTAGATGCTTTAGATTGAGTGGCTCTACCGTGTCCACAAAATGGAAAAATAAAGAAAAAAATCTAAACACAAATGCAATCTCTCAATATGCTTTGAATTTTGGAGAATAGAAACGAAATGACACGGATATACTTAAGATACAGTGATAAAAACACACGGAAAACTCATGCTAAACTCTCAATATGCTTTGAATTTGGCGAAAAGAAGCGTATTACAACGCCTAGGCTTAGTTTCAGTGACGAAAACTCACGTTAAACTCACAATATGTGTCGTCTTTATAACGAGTTGGCTACTTCTCATAATCTAGATGTCTTTAATAACTGTATCAGTAGGTTTTAGCGGTGCGCTTATAAAGTCTTACACGATACTAATCATGTATAATTTCCATAGTTGGTTCTTAGTTTAGGGTATAATAACTTTTATGCATGCAATACTGTAATTTTACCACATTCACATATTTGATAACGAATCTAGATCAATATATAGATTAGAACTAATTAGTTTAGTTAATTAGTTACATCGCTGTGTTGATTGTGATCTGTTTTGTGATTTTAATAAATTAACAAACAATATGCTACGAAATCTGACGAACAGAAACGTAATGTCACGCGTAGACTTAGTTTCGGTGACGAAAACTCATGTAAAAGTTACAATATGCCACGAATTTTGACGAACAGAAGTGTAATGTCAAGCTTAGACTTAGTTTCAGTGACGAAAACTCATGTAAAACTTACAATATGCCACGAATTTTGATGAACAGAAACGTAATGTCACGCGTAGGTTTAGTTTCAGTGACGAAAACTTTCTTTAAACATACAATTTGCCACGAATTTTGACAAACAGAAACGTAATGTCACGCGTAGGCTTAGTTACAGTACCGAAAATTTCCTTTAAACTTACAATATGACACGAATTTTGACGAACAGAAACGTAATGTCACGCTTAGGCTGTTTCAGTAACGAAAACTAACGTTACATAGAACTTACACAAAATGAGAATATTTTAATATATAAATATATTCATATTTTGAAAAGTATATTATAATATAAATAACCATTTTATTGACAAAAATGCATGATCACAGTTGCTCTGCCCTCAGACCAACTGACCGATTTGAAATGTGTAAACTACTGTAATTCTGAAATAGATTTTCGAAGTTAAGCAAGTTATAAGATAGATCATATAAAAAAGCACCAGGACGAGTTTCTTGCCAGTTCTTCTCGGACAATTGGGTTAGGAGCAATTGGCACCTAAATTCACCTAATTTGTAAGATGTTTCAAAGTGATCCTTGCGATTGTATTAATAAAAATATTTTTGACTTTGACTCTGTAAACTCACAATATGCTTCGAATTTTGTATTCTTGACAAATTTCGAAGCTTAATATTTTGTCGATGATGATACCCACACTGTTTCGAGTCATCTACTGAATCTTGTTCACCATATGAGTTTGATCCGCGGTGCGATGAAGATTCTCTAGATGAATCGAAAGTATCGGTGCCTTCATCGACAAAATAGTACGCGAGTAATAACCCGTATTTTCAAAATGTAGAAAGTATTTAAAGAGGTTCAGAGGCTCCTTTTGTAGACTTGGCATCTTTGAACTAGTTTCCACAATGTGCGGTTTCCCGATGTTCCTTCGCCGTTAATAAATGAATAAAATATTATGAACGACATAGTTTTCTGCCTAGCAGATACTAACCTGATCCTCTTAAACTGCAGCTGCTGAGGCTCTACAGTCTTCCATGCGCCGTGGAGATAATTCCTGCAGATGCGACCGGCAACCTCTCGCATCTCCTCCTCTGTACCGCACATTTGTAGCTTCTGGAGTAGAGGAGAAGGAAGATGATCAGCCAACTTATACGGCACAACAGTTTTAATAACCTCTTCACAAAATTTTCACAAAACTATGTTTGAAAAAGCTCTAATCATAATATTTACACTAGATATCAAGATAAACTCGCTGTTCCCACAGGCTCGCTAAAGTATGTATATCTTTTATAGGGCTAAGTGTACGCTTTTATAACAAGGTCCTAAGCGACGAGCTATTGTCGATTGGCAAATTTAAAAACGTAATTATGTAAAAACTGTATCATACAGTATATTATAAATATCTGATTAATAAGATGACAAAAAAGCTTGAATCGAATCTGCTCCAACTCAATTCGGCATCCGTAACAAAATTAGTAAGGATCATACAAAAAGTGTTAAGACCAGACGATTTTCTAGCCGGATTCTTCTTGACTAGTTGGAGAATAAGATATAAGGAACTGGCACCTAGATTCACCTTGTTATATTAAAAAACGAATCAAAATGATCATTGTGATTTTATTGAATAAAATAATTTTGCTTTCTTCCAAAATTACAAAGTTACAAAAATAGTGGAATTTTAATGTCAAGAGAGAAAAATGTAGAGGTCTAAGCAAAGATGGATACAGTGCATGTAAGATTATATGGGTAAGATAGGAGTGACTGAGATGACGAATGATAAAGGAGAGTGGAAGGAAAGAGTCGGTTGTGCCAAAAACATTTAGTGAGATAAGGAAAGGCAGACGATGGTGAGCTTCATAATCATCATAGAAGAAGTTAAAGGAAGAGGGAAAGGCCTCGAATTAGCTACATGAGGCAAATTAAGGGTAGCTGTGGTCTCGTAAGGAGATCAAGGAGCTGGAGAGGAACAGGTGGAGAAAGCTGCATCAGGCATCGAACAGAGCCCAGCTCTTAAATAAGAAGAGAAAATAGATAAATCTTTACTCGACTGGCCTGTCAGCTCAGTTGGTAGTAGCTCTGCCTTCTGGGTTGTTGGTTGAGGGTTCGACTTCTCTCAGGATAAACATTTTGTGTGATGAACATAGGTGTGTGTTCTGTGTCTGAGTGTTTAAAAAAGGTATTCGATCATCTGGTCACCATAATACTGCTATGCTTAGTTTGGGGTTAGATGGTGTTGTGTGTAAGATATTTATTTATCTACCCTGTTCTGATTATCATGGGACTTGGCTGACAATAGCCTGAGTTTACGAGAATTTAATAACTACCTACATATATCATGTGCTGCTTATGTAAATGAATACTAAAGAGCTATCAGTTTTTGTTTATGAATTACGGAAGATTGATGTTATTTGTCACAAATATGAACAAAAAACAAGCATAGAGCGTAATACCAAATTCGTCAATTAACGAAAACACATTTTGTCAAAACCGGTTTCAGTTGTAATCAAACTAATTGAAACAATGATTAACCTCCTGTGGCTAATAGGAACTGATAGATACTGATTGTATCAAATCTTTAGTACTCGTTGCTATACATGATATTATGGCCTGGCAATGCTTATACCAAGTCGCAATATAAGGGCAAAACAATTACGTTTTAAAAACTAAAAAGACAACATACGTTATGCTTGAAAAAGCAAAATATAAAAATTTCGTTATATCCAAGTGGATAACAATTTGTTTTTAGTTTTTTGATTTAAAAACCTTACTACTGCACCGATTTTTATTAAATTTATTTGGAACCAATCGGAAAGTGTATCCTTTTACATGATTTTTTTTCAAATCGGTTCATAAATGACGTAGTTATGAGGTAACAAACATAAATAAAAAATACAGTCTAACTGAGAATCTTTTAACTTTTTTTGAAGTCGGTTGAAAATGGGGTTAAAATCTATTGCCATCGTGATTACTTTATTTATAAACTTTTTATGTAGGACATAGGCTACTACATAAAAAGTAGCCTATGTCCTTGACCAAGGTCCCATCTATATCTAAACCAAAATTCGGTTCAGCGGTTTAGGCGTGAAAACGTGACAGACAGACAGAGTTACTTTCGCATTTATAATATTAGAAGAGATAACAAGACCAGATTATACTTTAACGCGCGATACATACGACAACACATTACCTAATTTATAATTTTATAAATTATTTTGTGATTGAAATTATTAACTAGTGATTGATTAGATTAAACAATAAATGTAGGCATTTATTGATAAGAATAACGCGTGGCAAGATATAGTACTTATCATTTACAACTTAATACAGTTATCTGATAAGTAAATATAATTTCATATTTGTAAGCCCCCTAATAATGGGTACTATAGGTAATTACAAATACGTTTTAGACAACTGCGCATAGCGATGTCTACATGTAATCACTCGTCAGACTTGACAAATGTCTCTGAAACCAAATCTTTATATATATAATTCTACTGTATGTGTGTATGTCACTGAACTCCTCATAAACGGCTGAATCGATTTGAATGATTTTTTTTGTATGCGTTTGGGTGGCGCCCTGGATGGTTTAGATTCACAAATCAACCCGGCAGATGGCGCTGCAGTCGGTACAATTTGATATATTTTTTTCTTTTTAAAACACGCGGACGAAGTCTCGAACGGGACAGCTAGTAATTTATAATATTAATACGTGAAGCAAAAACTTTGTACCCCTTTTAACGAAAATTGCGCGGACGGAGGAGTATGAAATTACGCACACTTAAGTTTATATAGAGAAGGTGTGCAGAATGATAATATTTTTTTAATTATGCATAAAAAATATATCAATAATTAATTAATTATGATTCAATTTCGACCAGTGGGCGACAACTAACGTAATAATAAATTTGGGTAGATTCACACAGCACCATCTAGCCCCAAACTAAGCAAAGTTTACTCTTAACTCGTAAGATCAAGACGACATGAGACACGAGATCATGGTGGCAATTCAGTTGATTCATTTCTAAAATTAGGAAATGTCTAAAATATTTTCATTTCGTAAATAGTTTCAAATAGTTTCATTTGACAGTTCTAAGCCTAATTTTAGCTAAAATTAGTTAGGTAGGTGCCAACAGAATTGAGGCCACTGTATTAACATCCAGACAGAACGTTCTACTTACGTTCATCACACAAATGTTTGTCCTGGTTGTAATCACACATCAAGCCATACTGACTGATGTCTCTGACTCGAAACCAAATAATAATAAATTTGGGTGGAGAATTCACACAGCACCATCTAGCCCCAAACTAAGCAAAGCTTACACACTCACTCACACTCGTAAGAACAAGACGACATGAGACACGAAATACCGTATTAACATACAGACACAGAAGGTTCGACGTACGTTCATCGCAGTTTGTCCTTGATGGGAATCAAACCCTTACTAATCCTTACTTATATAATATTATAAACGCGGAAGTTTGTATGTATGTTTGTTACTCTTTCACGCAAAAACTACTGAATGGATTTTAATGAAACTTTACAGTAATATAGCTTATACATCAGAATAACACATAGGCTATAATTTTTAAAGATATTGTGTGAATTGTCCAAAATATAACGATAAGTGGCATGAAAGTAGAAAAAAACATCTGCCATCTGCGAGCTATTCTGGCGTGCGCTGCAAAAACCGTTAGAATTACACGAAGTACTAATCCTGCACAGACGAAGTCGCGGGCACCAGCTAGTAAATACATATACATAGATATTGCCACATCTATACATCTACATATTGCTGGACAATGCACACACCATCTAGTCCCAAACTAAGCATAGCTTGTATTATGGTGACTAGATGACTGATAGAATACTTATATATTTTAAATACATACCTATGACACTTTATAACACCCAGACACAGAACAAACCCATGTTCTTCACAAAAATGTATATCCTGGGGGGAATCGAATCCTCAAGTTACACTACAGAAGACAGAGCTACTACCAACTCAGCTGACAGTCAAATAATGCCGGACATTTCACACAGCATCATCTGGCCCCTAAGTAGAGCTGGTGTTATGGGTCCCACATGACTGATATACTACTGATATCTACTTTTTTTTGTAAATACATATTATACATAGAAATACCCAGACCCAGCAACAAATAAACAACAGTGCAGAAGATATATCTAACTATCGCCCCGGCTTCGCACGGGTACAATACTGTAGTACATTATTTTGATCTATCCAGCCAGCTTTTGCAACTTAAGCGCAAAAGATGTGTTTATTTACGACACCCAGACACAGAACAAACATGTATGTTCATCACTCAAATGTTTGTTGAAGGGAATTGCACCCATAACCTATAGGCCAAACAAAATAGCATTTAACTTTGCACTAAATTTCCGATCCAAATTGATTTTTTATAAGGTTTAAGATCACTTACTGAGCATAAAATCACAAAATGCTGACAGATTCAGGTGACGCTTCAAGCGCCATCTTGAAAAAACGTTTTTGGCCGATATCTCGGAAACTATGCACTTTAGGGCAAAAGTTATGGAGACCATAAATAAAATAGAATAGAAATAAAATTTAATAAAATTTCGCATCTTATGTTCCAAGTACACTTTTTGGTAAAACTTACCGTTTACGATTTATGGTCCATTTAATGAACCGGTTTTTCTATCGCGGCCGATAACTTTTGAATTATTAGATTAATCAATAAAATGCATCAATCCATTTTTAAAGATCAGTTTATTTTCTACAACTTTTGTTTCAAACTTTTTTTTCTAATGTCCATACTTTTTGAGTTATAGGACGTTTAATGTTGGACTACCGGGCGTTAAGGTAAATATTTCAAGATACGCATAGAATATAATGGTACAAATTCAACAAATATATTTAAAAAAAATCCCTATTGTTTATGTAGTAAAAAATTAATAGTTCAATTCTTTACCTGCAGGCTTAGACTGCACTGTGATTTTCGAGAATTGCACGGCGGAAACTTGTACTAATCAACCGACGGTAAACCTCGACTCCAACGAGGAGTCGGTTGATGTTGACGAGTTTGACCACCAGAACGAGGAATTCATCGAGGCTTTACAGTCCTTTTTGTATTCCTCCGGAACAATTTGGATCGGAAATTTAGTGCAAAGTTGACCAAAAAAACGTCTATTTTGACTGGCCTACTACAGCGCAGAAGGCAGAGGCACTACGTAGCAACTGAGCTGTCATTCCAATCATATTGCTGGCAATTCTGTTGTTTCGCCGGACTAGCTAAAATTTTCTAAAATATGGACGACCTTATTTTGCTAGCAATAAAGTTCAAATTATCAATTTTAAAGCACAGTTCTAAAATAAGTTAATTTTTTTTTTTTTTATTGCTAAAATTTTTATTCCTTTTTTGAAAATAATTTATACAGGTGTTGATAAAAACTGCGGAAAATAACCGCAGTTTTAATCAACACCTACTTACATGATGACTAAATTGAGCTAAAACACGTCCAGTTATACGTTAATTTAGGAAGTTTCACTAAATTTTTTATTCTAATTCAGACTTTAATTTAAACAAAATAAGATCGTTTTTGCTTTAGGAAATTTTAGTTACTCTAGCGAAACAACTGAATTAAGGCCAATTGTCTAGTTGTCTCCTTTAAATTCCACGATATTTCCTAGTTTAACGTTTTCTTGTGATTTAACTTAAATGGGTATTTTATTGCAAGCAATTTCCAATTGTAGCTGTCGCCCTTGAGAAACCTACGTGGTTTTTAACCAATAAGGAAAATACTGTGGTTTTCCATCACGTCATGACTAGATTATATCAGTTTACATCCAACTAACAAGCTAAGCTCTGTGGGGCGATTATGGAACTTTGATACTATCAAAACATTGATACTAATTGCTTTCAGTTACTATTGATGAATTGGTATTACGGATCGCTGCGATTTCTATCGGCTTCTATCCCTAGTTACAATGTGAAGTTGGTGTCAAACTATAACTCGACTAATTTACAAAGTACGATTGTGGTAGCAACCGTGTTTAGCGTACTAAGCATTTAAATACATCGTATATGATTGATTGAAATTATGCAGATTGCTAATCGAAACTGATACGACATTGATTGTATCATGAGTTCTATAATCGGCCTACTGGTGTAGTTACCTACTTCGTACTTCAAAAGTTCGTAGGATAGTTACATTACTAGTACCAAGCAGCATGGTGATTATCGACCTTTTGATACATTCAGTCTCGTATCAGTTTTCAATAGCAATAGAAATATACATAATGTATTTGCAAGAAATATGGTAGGTAACAGATATTGAGTCTTACAGTAAGTTCATATGTTTCAAATTTTAATGTTTCTGAAAACAGTAAATTGAACTATATGGTACTAGCTGTTGCTCGCGATTTCGTCCGCATTTTTTTTTAAAGTATTGTAGCTTAAATCCTTCCCCAGGATGGTTTTTAAATCCTTGATACATTTTATTGATAAGTTTCAAAGCAATCACACCCATTAAAAAGTTACAAACATCCAAACCCCATTTTACTCCTTTATGAGGGTAATATTAAACCAAGTTTCTAAGAAATCACACTACCCGTTAAAAGGTTCCCATACAAACTTAGACACCCCATTTTACACCTTTGTTAGGGTTATTTTGAAAAATCCTAGAACATGTGTCCATTTATTTTGCATTTTATTTATTCATATATAGTTTCAAGCAAATTGCACCACGCGTTAAAAAGTTCCATATATGTATTCGTTTTCACCCCTTTTCACCCTCTTAGGAGATGAATTTTAAAAAATCCCGGCTTAGTGGGTGGTTTTGCTGTAAAAGGAAGCTACTTTCCAAATTTCAGCTTTCTAGCTTCAGCGGTTTTGACTCGGCGATGATGAATCAGTCAGTCAGTCAGTTTAAGCTCTTTTATAGGTATAGATTATATTTCAGCATTAATAAATCAGCCACAATTTTATTTTTTTACAAGCAGCCTTATTGGCAAGTGCTTTATTTCGACAGGAATTTTATTAAATATTTATCAACACATTGCAAAAGCACTTTTTTTTAAATAAATAAATAATATTTTCAATCAATGAGTTTTGTTCTTTAATATTACTTTAAATACATTTTCCTTTGACTGTACCGTATTTGACTTGAACAATATATTTCATTTAATTTAATAAATTTTTAATTGTTTTTTTATTAACTTCGAGGGCGGTCCTAATCACTAAAAAATAAATTAATAAAATAAAATCGATCCGTCGATTAGGACCGCGGTCTCAATCGACTGAAGCCTCCGAAGTACGAAAGCGTTCAGATAGAACTGCAGTCAGCCATGCAAGATTTTCGCGCACGAGATTCCTTAACGTCTTAAACTCTGTAATTTTGATACCATCAAAACATTGATACTAACAGCTTTCACTTACTATTGATGAACTTGTATTACGGAAGGTTGAAATTAGTTGTAACAAATGCTGTTATATGAACTGAGATAGAAACCGAACGTATTACGTTGGTATTACGTATACCAATCCATTAAATAAAGCCAGCTTGACGAAGAACTCTGTGGCGCAGAGGTCCAAGGCCCGGCTGCGGTCACATAGCATCATCTGGCCCCAAAGTAAGCAGAGCTTGTGTTATGGGTACCACATGACTGATATACTACTTATATACTTTTTTTTGTATGTATTTACAAAAAAAACATATACTTAATCAGTCATGTGGTACCCATAACACAAGCTCATGCAGAGCATGAGTTATGGGTACCACGTTACTGATATACTACTTATATACTTTTTTTTTATTGTTTATTATCTAGAACAGATGGAAAGGGCTGTTTATAGAGGTACCTACGATTTGCAGTTACATCGTTGCAAACATTGCCTGATACCATGCCAGTACGGGCTGTTTATTTTCTCATATAACAATTCGGCTGTTCGGAACGGATGTTTGAATATTATGAGAACCCAGCATTAAAACTTGTATAAATAATAAAACAGCCTACGACCCAACCCCAAGTACGAGTTCCGTACGGATATTATAAACTAGCGGTGAGGCGAGCGAAGCGAAGCGAACCTTCGAAATGCGAACGTCGCGTCGGTAAATCTGAATCAGGTGATACCGTTATAAAATAGCAATGAGAGCAGCGAGTTTTTTTTGAACTTTGAAATGTGAATATAATATATAATGTTAATGGAGAGTGGAGCAAGCCGCAAAAAAATGTTGTCCGCGTTGTAGGTAGATCAAAAGTAGTTAAAAGTTTTTTTGATCTATATAATAATAGTAATAACGTTTATTTGGTATATATTTATACCAAGTTTCATACAAATCGGTTTAGGCATTATCAAGTGATTGAGAAACAAATTCGAAGCATCTAAACTTCCATACAAATTATCTCATTTAAGTACTTAATAATAATAATAATAAACTTTTTTTTACAATTACGTAACTGAACTCGTGTAACAATATATATATTTTTTTGTTATGTTTTTATCAGACTATGAGCAGGTTTGTTGTTGGCAGTCTGTTTTGTAGGATCTTTGCCCCAACGAGCATTTCTCCTTTTATTTGCTTATCATGTTCCATCCAGTTCCATGATGATGTCTTCACAACCTCTTTGGATAGGTAACAAGTAAGTAAGTCATTAATGTTTTCTTATAACTAATATTATAGGCCTGCGCTATCAAACAAAACCCAGGCAGAGTGACGTCAGTGGAGAGGAAACTTTACCCAACTCAGCTTGCTAGAGTGGATCCATGAACGAAAGTTCAAATTCAATCAATTCAATCAATTACAAATAACAGCTCTGTAACTTGACTGACGCTACCTAAATCATCTTCAACAGATGAACAATGATGATGATAACTAATATAGGTAGACATAATATAAGTACTAGGTAGCTACATATTTAAAAAAACTCAATTAGTTTTTTAAATACTACCAAATCATTTTATTGAATAACAGCGAAAAACCTGCAAGGTCAGAACTGACTCCTTGCTCTAAGTTTAAAACTTATTTTATTTTTAGTTTTATCTGGAAATCTTTACTTTGTTTTTGTATATTTAAATTACTTAGTGTATGTTTTCTTTAAATTCATCAGTAATACGACCTCTGTGACGTAGTGGCCCGGCTGAGATGAATGAATGAATGAATGAATAAATGAATGAAACGTTTATTTGGCACACACACAAAAAAGAAAACATCTTAACTAAAACACTTCAAAATTAAATAAAAGTAGGTATACAAATCAGTTAATAATAGTATAAGTGCCAAAAAGGCGTCCAGCTCAGCATGTGTTGGAGTGAGATGCAGTAGGTTTTCGATTTCCCGCCACGGGACAAATGTTTGTATGATCATCAAGTATTTATCTCGGGCCTGGGTGTTTTAATGTATAATATTATTTATTTTATTATATTTATACCTATCACAATTATTGTATCTGTTTTCTGAATTGTGAACTATTTGTGTAAAACTTATTTGGCCTTTTATTTTACCTCAATAAAAAAAAATATATATATATATATATACTAATAATATAATGAGCAAAGATTTGATTGTTTGTATTGAATAGGCTCTGAAACTACTGGACCGATTTAAAATTTCTTTTACCGTTGGAAAGCTACACTATCCCCGGGTGACATAGGCTACTGTTTATCCCGGAAAAAATAGTTTGTCCCGGGAAAAATCTTCAACGCAGGCGAAGCTGCGGACAGCTAGTGTATATATAATATAGACGCAAGGGATCTGTACTTCGGCTATTACAATGAGTAGTGAATTGGTCAGTTAAAATTTTGTAGTTGGCCAAAAGAGTCCTAAATATTAATAAGACCTCGATACTACAGCTACGTTTTATTGTGATTAATAAGTAATATTTTGTTTATTATCTCAAAGGCTTAACTGTACAAGGCCAGGTGGATGTCTGATAGGAGCTCAATCAATAAAATTATATCTTTATTATCTTGTAGATCATTTGTAACAAAGTTATAACGTTATATACGTATACTAACAGAACCTTAGAATATCGGAAAAATTTTAATTAATGAAAATTCTCATACCTTCGCTTCGTTCACAGTTGGTGTATGGTGAAATCCATCTAACAGGATTTTTATCTAACCTCTAAAATTATTAGTGTTTCTCTACCATATTATGCATGTATTATACATATAAACCTTCCTCTTGAATCACTCTACCTATTAAAAAAACTGCACCAAAATCCGCTGCATAGTTTTAAAGATCTAAGCTAGGGACAGACAGTAAGGAGGAAGCGACTTTGTTATACTATGTAGTGATATTGTTTTAGTAGTTAAGGAGTATTCATTGCTTTTTAAATATCCCGACGACGTTTTTTCGTGTTGAATAATTTAAATAAAAATCCGGACACATGCGAATCTGACACTCGCATAGAGGATTCTGTATAAGTCTTCTTCGTTAATCGCATGTTTTATAATAATGTCAATGTTGCCAATGTCAAGTGTTTATATGGTTTATAGTATGTGACAAAGTTGTATCTTGTCATTCGTCATTTGTTGTTTTATATATATACTTAATGCCTTTCATATAAAATAACTACAGATTATTTTTGCTCAAATCACAAAGAAAAAAAAAGCTTTAATTCCAACCAAGTCAATAACTCTAGCTCTCTTTAAATAAAAACACCAAAATTACTAATAAAACTGGAAATAACTTGGGAAAAATAAATAATTAAGAGTGCAATGTTTACTTTGCAAAACAGCCAAATATAATCTCCAAACTTAGCTTTGTAGTTGAAAAAAATGTCTATTAAATATTGGCACATGTCACTGTCAAACAACTGCAAAATATGTTTTTTTTCTTCCTTTGAGCAATGGAACCCAAAGAACAACCAATTCTGTTTCATTATGCATGATGTGGTTTTAATGTATTTTAGCTGAATTTTATGAGGTATTTTAGTCTGAGCGAGAAACAATTGGAATGATCATTAACTAATTGAATTAATTGACTTTTGCTTCATAGTCTGTTAAACAATTGTTGTATTTACTCTATACTAATATTTGAAAGTGTCTTGATATATGTGTGTTTGCTATGTTTTATAGCTAAACCGCTGAACAGATCTTGATTAATTTCAGTATGGAGATTGATTGTACCATGGGGACAGACATAGGCTACTTTTTATGTAAGTAGCATGCATGCAAAGCAGCGGCAGAATCTAATAAAATAATATAGCGACTGACTGACTATTAATAACTACAGAGCTTAAACCATAAGTCTAAGATAACTGAAATTTGCAGGGCACCTTCCTTTCGGCATTTGGACTCTTTGCTTTAACATTTGCTTTAACTTTGCTCTAAAAATTTTATTTGTGAAATAAAACCCCTAAAATGTGCATAACAATGATTTTTATTTCATTTATTTATGTTACAATGTACATTCAGCTTAGGTCTAACATAAAGTGCTGCATGTATTACATTGTAGGATGTCGCAGACTATGGTGTATTAGTTAGGAAATAAGTTTATGAAAGTAAAGGTTATAATAAGGTTAGAACCCTATAGGATGTAGAAAATGCAGACTGGTAGAATAAGTCAGGCTTTCAAAGCTGTGCCAGAAAAATGTTGTTTAACGAAATTAGATTTAGAAGATATCAAATAAGGAACTATAGATTACTGTTTATATCATGGAACAGTCTGGATTAAATCCTTGTGCTTCGAGGCCTTACGATACAATACTAGTAAGATTATAAGTCATATTGAACATTCATTCGACAAAAAATCGTTTGAGTAAATGTCGTTTTATGTTCCATTGCGGACGAATACGTTTAGCCTTCAAAATTGAATTTATCAACTCAAATGTTTCAGAGATTACCGTAAAGGCCATTTTAAATACATTAAATACGATTATACCACTGAAAATGCTGTATTATTCGTAAAATCCAAGTTTGATTGACGAACAAATTAACACCTATGTTTATGCAATTTTTTCAATGGAAACTTACCCAATAACTGGTCCGATTCATTTCTATAAAACTCCTAAATCTACTTTTCACCTGTTTCACTAGATTTTTAAATAGAAGAGACATTAAATTTTACTTAAATTAAAATACAAAATCTTTAAAAAAGATCGGCGAAATCTCCGCACCGCAAGCCGCCCGCGATCGATCGATTTTTTTTTAACATTTTGACAGAAACAGTTGTTTGACATTGACACCGTCATATAGTATTTATGTAATAAAATTGATATATTTGACGGATTCTTCGTCGGTCATTTCATGGAGCAACATGGCTCTGCAAATTTAATATTTTTTACCCGTTTTATTGCATGTTTTATTCAGTAATCTTGGCGGAATTTTAATGGATAAATTGTGGCTGCGGGGCGGGTATGGATAATTGGATTGCATGTGTATTGTGGTGCAGTGTGATTTGAACGACGAGGAGTCCCAAGAAAATTCTAGACGCCATTCCGCGTGTCGTCTAGAATTGACAACTGACCATCGACTAAGACTTATATCAAACAAACTGAACTATAAACTATAAACACTTGACATTGGCAGAATTGACATTAGTATGTCACAGGCCATTAACGAAGAAAAGAAGAAGAAGATATATTTGACGTTCGCCGTAAATGATGCCCAATTCAGATAATAATTTTCCCGATACGGCAGCGTTGTATGTAATTTTTTTATAATTTATTTATTTTTATTTAATTCATATTTATAATTTATTTAAGCAGTGAAAAATAAAATTTTATTGCCAATTATAACGAAATGAATTATTATTTTTAGCAAAAAAAAGGGTATTTTATTTGTATTGTATTTTAGATGTAAACTTCTTACAAACTTAATGAAAATATCTTTACGTATTATAAATTAGGTAAGTACCTACATACATACTTATCAAACTATAAACAGCATCTAGCTAGATGATTTATCCAGCGAAAAGTTGGATCTTTTTTATTTACTCACTCGGTGCTGCAGAGCATAGGTAGTTTTTTTTATTATAGTTAGAAATATTTAAAGTACTTACATGATGATAATGTTTATGACGCTGTACTTAATGATGGAGGGGCGGCCTATCCACTCTAAGTACTATTTATTAGCGTATAATGGCTAGGTCTCTGATAATAGAAATATAAAGATTAATTACGAAGAAATTTTAATAAATTAATTTTACCTGTTAATAAGTTTGATCTTAAATACCTTGATTTTCGGTACATAATCTTTATTATGGTATGTAGGTAGGTAGCCACCATCAAAATAACATTAACTACGAATCTCAGATAGGTACAGATAGATAGGTAATATTATGTATAAATATCTATGTACATAGATATTTATACATAATATTATTGTCCCGTGAAAACAAACAGTTCAGCTTACAAATAATCTATCTACCAAGTATTTAGGTATGTTCTGCAATTAATATTCATTTTCCGGTTTTACTTTCCGTTTATGCGGTGAATATTAGGTGTTTTTAAATCAAAATAATACATATATGTATGGATATATAAATAGGTACCTACATGTAATTTAGTTAATTAAACATATTTATCTATTTGTCTTGCTCTTGTATACAAACGATAAATACCTAAGGAGATACTTTTGCTAGTTATCTCGAAGCCGTGGTGGTACGTCACCGGGTGGTGCGATGGTTGCAAAAAATACATTATTTATGTTATAAACTTATATCCGTTTTTAACAAGCATGATACCTGAAAACATATTTACCTTCGCCATTATTACGCAATGATCACCGCAATAATAACACGAATCAGTATTTATTTACAATTCATTCAGAAATATATCACGAAAATATTGATTTAGTGAACACGTCCGCACAAAGCTTGGTAGAAATATGTACTGGCTCGACTACCGCTGTGTGACTGCGACTGACTCACTCACTCAAATTCAAAGAGTGAGCGAGTAAGGAAGATAGTTACGTTTGCCGAGTAGAAATTCGATAAGGCAGTCCTCAGCATTACTGTGTGTACGACAGAGATGAGTTACAAATATGCACAAAGCCGAATAGAAACATGAAAAACAACCCCTCGTTTGACATTTAAAAATATCGCCACCACTTATAGACACAATTTTGGATGATTCACAAAGCAAACAGCAGATTTTATGAACAGATTATTTATAGTAGGTACTGCGGGTATCGATATCTAAAAATAAATAACAGACTAATGAATGGTTTTTAATTATCAATTTGTTATAAATCAGTCATAACAAAACCTTAATAGTGTTTTAACCCCTATTATAGATAGTTAATACGGGCTAGTATTTTGATCAATATTCAAAGCAACCAATGCCTAAAGTTTGATCCATGGATGAGCCAATTTTAGACATTTTGTGACTGCAGATCCAGAAACCGACATAAGTATTTAGTAATTACCTTTATCAATGAAACTAACGGAAAATCATTAAACGTCAGATAGTATGTCATATTTTTTATCTTATTTGTGGACTTACCTGTTTTACAATGCAAACTGTTTCATTGTGCGCAGTAAGCTTTTTACATGGTTTCTTAACATCATCATAACAATGGTTTACAGAATCGTTTATCTTGAACAACAATGACTGTTTCGGATGTTTACCTGTACTGTATCATAACCTTAACCTTGAACTTAATTCACTTAAGGTTGACTTTTCAGTAATCTGGCAAATTAGAACGATGAAATGTTTTTATACAAAATTAGTTTTGCAATTTTTTTGACTGGTAGTCTCTCAACAATTTTTTTTGTTAAAGGAAAATTTGTAGTACAATGCGTGGATATTATATTATACGTACCTACCAATACGCAGTATAGAGAACTAAAATCAAAAATATATAGATAGGTAAATAGATTAACGCTTTATTGTACTCATAGAAAACATACAAAAAATAATTAGCCATAAAGTTGTACAATGGGCAGCCTTATCGCTAAAAGCGATCTCTTCCAGGCAATATATGAACCTATACACCTACAAATCATGCTATTTAATGAAGGTTTACTAAATCATAAGGTCACGTTTTAACATTGCGTGCGTAATACTCAGGTTTACTGATTTAAATATCTCTATAGAGTACCCTAGAAATTCACAAGCAAACTAAAATTAAAGACGTTACCGAGCTAATCGGGACTTAACCCCTGTCCATGGAGTAGGGCAGCACTCTAAGCGTGGTGATGATAGAAGAATGAGGTGCTATAACGTAGGTTTTCGATGAGTAGACAACATAGTTTGACTATGTCCTCGACCCATTAGATTGTCGCTAGACCGAGGAGAAAGGACAAACAAAAATAGGCCTATGTCCAGCAGTGAGATGACACAGGCTGCACATGTTATTGATGAATATGATATAAAAATATCTACTAAAATGGTACCTACTTATTAAATAAGGTACCACGCTATGCCGTGTATCTAGGTACGGGGGATCTGATTTGCATGAAGTCGTTATGAATAATTCACAAAAAGAAATCAATACAAGTTGCAAAGCGTGAAATTATAACTCATAACATAACACAAGATGTGCTTTATTATTATGTTAATTATATTTTTACTTGCATAAGTAAAGTACGTATCTTATATTATAAACGAGCAATTCTTGTGTATATGTTTATACTAGCTGGAAACCCCGCGATTTCGTCCGCACGTTTGTACGAGAAACCATCGAGTTTGCATTATTAGAATTACTATCACTAGGTAGTAATTCATTTCAAGTTTCAAGCAAATCGCACCACGCGTTAAAAAGTTTCATTCATTCGTTTTCACCCCATTTCATCCTCTTTCTGAGAATTACTTTGAAAAATACTGAAAAACGTTTCCATTTATTTTACATATTAATTATTCAAATCATGTTTCAAGTATATCGCACTACGCGTTAAGAAGTTTCATACATTAGTTTTTACCCCTTTTCACACTCTTAGGAGTTGAATTTCAAAAAATCCCGGCTTATTGGGTGGTTTTGCTGTAAAAGGAAGCTACCGTCCAAACTTCAGCTGTCTAGCTTCAGCGGTTTCGGCTCGGCGATGATGAATTATTAGTCAGTCAATCAGTCAGGTTAAGCTCTTTTATAATTCTTTTATAGCTTTTTTATAGAATATAGGTAATCTGAATTTCGGAAACAGCTACAACGATTTTCATTAAATTTAGTATGCAGTGGGTTTCGGGACGATACATCGATCTAGCTAAGTTACATTTTTAGAATTTAATGTATATTACACGTAGTTTTATCCGTGTTTTTTTTACCGAGCAACGCTTTTTTATTCAGGTACTTACAATTAAACAAGTACCTAGTTGTTATATCTACAACAGATTATTATTATGTAGGTACATAATTTGTTTTTCAAAAACTGATGAAACGAATTCAGTATTTCAGGGTTTTGAGGTGATCAACAGATCTATAGTGTCATCTCTAGGTATAACTGTTTATTTTTTACAAAAGTCCTTTGTTAGCAAGAATCAGTCTCGGTAGGTTACAGCTAAGTCCCAGATATTGTGCTTACAAGCTGTAGTATGCATTGCTGACTTATTTGACTGGCCTATCAGCTGGTAGTAGCTCTGCCTTTTGCGCTATAGATTGAGGGTTTGATTCCCTATCAGGATAAACATTTTTGTGATGAACATAGGTGTTTGTTCTGTGCCTGGGTGTTATAAAATTGCCTAAGTATGTGTAAAAATATAAAGTATTCTATCAGTCATCTGGTACAAGCTATTAGATTGGGGCTAGTTGGTGTTGTGTTTTGTTTACGTTCTAAGGGCACTGGTGCAAGTGGCATACAGGCAGAATAGCATCATGTCTCAGACTGGCAACGTGCGTGTGATAATTCCTGGTATTACAAGCGTCATAGGTTAAGGTAATCAATCTGTCTGAACCAATCCGAACCAGACCAAACCACAAAAACGAGCGAGCCTTACAGTAGTCGCATATTATATATCACCTCACCTTGGTAATAAGCAACATTAACATTATATCCTGAACTAGTTTTTGTAACAGCACACTTTATACACAACACTGTAGGTTAAGCGCACAGCTGATGTGTTCTCCTTCTCTATTTTCATTTCTCTGTCTAGTAACATACACGCACACACTCGTAAAATTAAATAACGCGCGCTTCCCCGGCTTCCAATTAAACACTACCGCCTCTTTTCACGAAATTACTCTCACAGATTGCAGCAGAAAAGATGGGTATTGTGTTTTTATTAAGTTGGCAGTTGTTTATATTCCATGAAGGTGAATCCCATGAAGGTATAGTACAATGGTTGATTAAAATATTACTTACTTTTAGGTCTAGTTTTGTCCTTAGCGAACGCTTCTTGTTCATTTGAATTATAGCGGAGTAGTTACTTTCACTCTGAAATTGTAAATCAAAATTAATTTAAATAGTACCTAGTTGTAGTATTATTATGGTTATTACTTAATTTAAATCTGTGGTAGGAAGATCCAAATACATACCTCCATAGTAATATTCTATAATTTGAATGTGTCTCTGTTAGTTCGAGTTTGTTTTGCATAGATGTACGATGTTTTGCTGCTATTTGTTACCTTTTCACGGCTAAACGGTAAAACGAATCTTGATGTTATTTGGTAATATTGTATCTTGGGAAAGGGACATAGGCTACTTTTTATGTAGGTACTATGCGTGCAAAGCCGAGGAAGGTACACCATCTACCATCAATCCTACAATCTATATACATCATCTATATAGGTACATCGTCTATATACATCATCTATACACACCATCTAGTATACATCATAATATATATACATCATCTACCTATATACCATCTATCCTACTATCACACAATTAGTTATTGTGGCGCTAAAGTATGATCTGCCCTTGTCATTATATTATCAAAAAATAGAGATAGCAACAGATTTAAGCAACTCATTAGCTAATGTGTGATTATAAGATAGACCTTTATTCTTTTCCATCTGAATATGAGGAGCAAAGTTGTATTTAACTGAGCGTTATAATAATAACATATATATACAAATATATATCAATGTGAATAATTGGAATGAAAGCTTTGTTTCTTCGTGGTTCGTGCAAAAATAATCCGTAGTTATTTTATATAAAATAACAAATGACGAACGACAAGATACGACTTTGTGACATACTATAAACAATATAAACACTTGACACTGGCAACATTGACATTATTATGACACATGCCATTAACGCAGAAGAAGAAGAATATGACAAATATATAGATATTTCTCGTTCATTTAATGCTGATTCAAAATCCAAATAAATACCAACCAAAGGATATTAATTAATCTTCTTAAAAAAGCCAATTCCTTATATTAACATTTTAATAATGGTTAAATATTTTTTTGTTATTCTTTGCCTAGCCAATTATTATTACTGTTATCTTTTTAGATACCTAATAACAACCTGGTTCGATATGGCCTGATGGTAAGACGTAACACTGGCATGATAAAAACAATATCGTACCACTCGTTAAGAAAGCGATTCGTCTGTAGAATATACAGATATATATAAAAGAGAAATACTAGTGCCTCTGTGAGCTGAAGACCTCGCAAACACTTTTCGAAATGACTGAAATATAACTTTTTAAACGTATTATTATAAATACTTACGGGTATTTATCGCGTTTATTTACCTATTTTTCCCGACGTTTCGACAGGTTTACACTCTGTCGTGGTCACGGGATGACATCCCGTCATTGAGTCATTGAGTCATCCCGTGACCACGACAGAGTGTAAACCTGTCGAAACGTCGGGAAAAATAGGTAAATAAACGCGATAAATACTCGTAAGTATTTATAATAATGTGTTCTGATCGCGTAAGTTTAAAAAACTTTATTTTTAAACGTAACCACCATATTTTTTAAATATTTCCTAAAACTGAATTGACTAAAATTTTATATAGTTATAGAACCTGCTCACAAAATTTCACGAGAATCCGTTGAGAAATGCGACCTGTAGGTAGAGGAGAACGTCCGGACAGACAGACATACGAAAGCATTTTTGCCTAAGCTGAAACGGAGACACTCGTTCCCGCTTCGCGCTCGCACGGTCAATAATATTGGTAGACAATCCACACAACGCCACAATTTAAGCATAGTTTGTACTATGGTAACGAATACTTAAAAAATAATAATAAAAAAATAATAAAATGCACCCTTTTTATCTCTAGATAGAAACCTGAGGTTATGATCGGAAGGGTTGCAAAATCATTATATATAAATTTTAATAAATTCAAAACAAAGAAAAAATCCTTATTGACTCGGATTCTATTGTGTTGCAGGACTAATAAAAAAACATAAAACACGAACGATATTATTTTGTTTACACCAAATATTATTTTGTTTCCACCAAAGTCTGAATTAAGAATAACAGGTTTAAAATAAATTAAAATTGTAACTTTTCTCCATTATTGAATATACTTTCCTAGGATTTTCCGCAGATTAAATTAACACCTATTTAGATAACGCTAAATAAGATAAAATACGTCAATTTACTATAAATAAATAATGACGGATATAAAACACGACCAGTGACTACAGACTATAGACTAGAGTGTTATGGGAACCACTTGACTGATTAATGATTATGCTACTTAAAAAGTTTTTTTTTGAAAAGATACATATTATACATAGAAAAAATGCCCAGACCCAAGACAAATGCTTGCAGATCATACAAACATTTGTCCCGCGGTGAGAATCGAGCCCGTAACCTACTGCGTCTAAGGCAGGCCTTCGCCCACTGCGCCACAGAGGTCTTCATGGAGAAACATTCAGACCCGCGACACATTTGCAAAACATAACATTTTTCCGCAACGTGATCCGCGGGTCTCAAACCTGCAACCTACTACGTCTCAGGCGGGCCTTCGCCCACTGCGCCATCGAGGTCGGTGTTACTTTGTACGTAGATAAGAGACCAAGAATTGATGAATAGGTATTTTGCCTAGATTAACAGTAACGTTTTCACGGCCAAACTTTATCGTTCATATACGTGACTGTAGAAGTGAAGATACTGATACTATTTTGTGAAATAGTTAAACACGTGTCGGTTACTAACAAATTCTTAAAGACCGCTAGTACGTACCTACATAAAGAAACTGGACATTTTACACAGCATCATCTAGCCCCAAGTAAGCAGCGTTTGTGTTATAGGAACCATAGATATTATTGATATACTACATATATAATACATGTATCTACTTTAATATTTTGTTTTTCATCTAATTTATTAGTAAAAGTACAAAGATAAATCATAAAATATAAATATATTTTGACGACTTCTGTAGCGTAGTGAGCCAAGGCATGGCTGCGACGCAGAAGGTTGCGGATTCTATTCTAGCCGTGGGACAAATGTTTGTATGATCTGCAAGTATTTGTTTCAGGTCTGAGTGTTTCTAAGTATAATATGTATGTATTAACAAAAAATGAGTAAGTATCTATATAAGTAGTAAGTAGGTATATAAGTCATTATGGTATCCATAACCATAACAAAAGCTTGCTTACTTTAGGGCCAGTTGATCTGTGCCAAATGTCCGGCATTTATTATTATTATTATAAAAAATCAATTTAAAATTATGTATGTAGATAGCACTTTTGATGCGAGAACGTTATTAGAAACCTCAAAACGCGCAGGGATAAATTTGTGTGTAATTTTATGTTTTCTACTACGCTGTCAGACTAAAATAAGTATAGGTACCAATTTCAAAAACCTGGTGTTTACAAACTAAACAGGTTTCTTAACATGGAATTTTCCCTTCGATTAATATTATTGCTCTATACCAGTACTTTCAAAAGGTGAAAGAAAACCTTGTGAGGAAACCGGCACGTCGTTGTAGAATCTAAAAAGTTGAATATGTGCCAAGTGCACAAAAGCAGGCGCACTTTAATACTTTAACCACACTGGCTGACCACCTACTGACACGATAAAAAGAGAAAGGGTTTAAGATATGGATTCTCTGTATTCTGTCTGTTAATTAGATAAATAATCTAGATATTATACAGAACCTAAGTATTTAACTAGACGTAATTATATATTGAGTTTTGAGATACCTGATTAGAGTTTATGTTGCTGTAATTATGAAATTCTTAGACTCAGTTAAGATACGGCAGATAAGATATCTACTTTTACGTAAATGATTCAAATGAGTAAGCATTGACGTACATTTCTAACTATACAACTATGTTTAAATATTTAAATATTACTTTTAAGCCATATTGTTACTATTAATCTAAATAAAGAAGATAAATATTTAATTTTACAATTCAAAAAGCAGTATGTAACAGTAACATTTTTGATTTTATGTAATAAAAAAAAACGTGTGCGTCCCGGGACGCCCGACAGAAGTGATAACTTAAACTAATCTAACTAGCGCTGTGGGTTAGAGTGAGAGAGGAGGAGCCTGCCTACCGCTGCCGTATGCGTGAGAGAAAGGGAAGCCAGACAGACTGGCGCCGTAACGCGTTACGTATCGAAGCGGTTTTCCCTCCCATAAGAAGTTATCACTTCCATGTTACCAGCAAACCTGCAGTAAACCTTGTAATATGTAAGTATCTACTAATAATTTCATAGGCCATGACGGTGGCCTATAGGCAGCCTATTCACCAGAATTGGCCACTAACTTATACGAAAATAATAGTTGTACCTACCTAGTAATTAAGTAAGTATATACTTAGCCTACATTTTTACATAATCTAATAATTTTACTATATATAGTGTCTGCAAGCACTGCAAAATAAATTTACCTATTTCATGGGTAAAAAATAGTAGACATTACATAATAGTGGCAACAAAACATTTTTTTAAGGTTTTTCTTATTTTTATTTAGCAAGCAAGGGTCGAGTCTTTTATTCCGCCAAATGATCTGGCTCTGTATTATCTAAATTGGAGTTTAACAAAAATCTAAACGAAAGATATATATCTGTACCCTCTCACCCGCCATAAAAAGTGTCTCCGTTCTAGATTCACCAATCTCTTCTCCATTACGCCTAGTTTTCCCTTGAAATCGTCGGCGATGCAACGACAGAGATTAAGTGATTCGCCGAAAATGCGCATTTTGCATTTAAGATCGTCGAAGTCGTTGCGGAATCTGGGAACAATATTTTTGAAGTGAAAACTTCTTTAGCATCGTTGTGATTTGAAAGTCGATGAAACGAAAAAGCGACAGTAAAATGAGACAGACACATAAATTCTTCATTCATAACGTGGGAGAAAATGAGAAAGGAAGCATTATACGTGTTAATGCGCGCATGCGTAGTATAAAGCTTGAGTAAAGGCATCACAACAACCGTGGTGTTTTGTATACGTGTAGGTACATAAAGTCGATGAAACGAAAAAACAACAGTAAAACGAGACAGATACCTAAATTCATAAGATTTAACGCGGGAGAAAATGAGATTGGAAGCATTCTACGTGTTTATTATTACGTGTTTGTGCGCGCATGCGTAGTACAAAGCTTGAGAAAAGGTATCACAACACAACAACTGTGGTGTTTTGAATACGTGTACGTATTATACGTTTGTTTTTTTGAAGGTTTCACTTCTACCACGTGTGAATTGCACACAATCATGTTTTTTTTTTTGATATTTTTGTTCGTTATGCAGTTACAAATCCACCCCTCCGTTATTTTCTAGCTTACCAACAAGATGTCTTGCAGATTTCACCACCACTTAAGTACTTGATTTATGTTATATGTACCTTTGTACCTACCTGAGTATCTAAGATAGTATTTCTACGAAAGAACTTCATTATAAGAGGTTATTTATGTGATGTAGTACCTACATACCAAGCTATGCGCCATGCCAGCTGACTGCGACGCTGACAGACTCTACGCCCGCAGTACATACACAAAGTAAATATATATCATTAAACTACGATCACCTGGATATTGAAGAAGTAATTGATGTACTAGAAGTATTGGTTAAAACATCTGAAGTAGACATTAAGTGGGGTGACAAAATAGTGGATTCCAAAGGTTGCCCGATCCGTGCCCGCGCGTGTTCCTGCGGTATATTACAAGTATTACTGTTGGACGAAGGCTCGCTAGAAGAGTCCTCGTATATCCGCACTTCGGGTTTGACGGATAGTGAACTTTTAACATATTTCGTTTTGTTATTCATTATTTTTGTAATATGAAAAGTATTCTTAGACAGGAATTTCGCTAAGTTCAATGAAAATAAAAAAGCTCAAATTTATTGACAGTCATTGACATTTTTGCGGTTGACGCTGATAGAAGCAACTGTTTTTTTGCTGTTCTGCCACATTAAAACGGAACATATCGATTCAAATAAAGTTCCGTGACTGGCGCTGAGGTAGGTAGTGGTAGGACTAGTAATTAGGGCGAGTTCAGGTTACCTTCGTAAGACTAAGGTTTCCTGTACTTTATGAATCCAATCGGCAGGGAGCTTGTCCGCGCGATCAAAATTGACAAGAAGGATCTTGTATGGCAGAGAGCGCAGCGGATGAAGCGAGGACGTGCTTGGTGTGCATTTCCCATCCCAGTCGCTAGTTCGAGACGGAGACTTGCCTCGCTCCTTTTCTACCCTACGACCTTGGTCACCAAGTAAGTTTGGAGTTGTAGTAAGTGTTCTGTCGTTTTGTATACAGCCAACCTCACACATTCCATTTGCGCCCCTCAGTGCATTGTAAATATGGTTGCAGATTCACACTCGTTTAAAAAAATAACTATTATTATTATTGAAATGAAATGAAATGATTTATTTGCATGAAATGTGGTACACAGAGAACTTAAATACATAATTAGATTCACACATTTCACTAGGAAATGAGGAAATGAGCATGCAAAAATTAAGAAGGTTCATATATGATAATAAAATTAAAGCTACATTTTTAAACAAATTAAATAAACATTACAATAATTATTACAATTATTATTCTAGTAGTACTAGTAGGTATGTACCCAAGTAATCATTAATATAAAAAGGTAAGTATACCTACTAAGCAGATAATTTATTTATGCTAAGGTAGATTCTATTTACTGTCTACCTCTATGAGCTGGTAAAAAGTGCTGCATAATACTTCTGCTATTCAACAATAGATGGCGCTGATGATAAAAATATTGCCTGCCTCACTCAGTCAAATGTCAGACACTCCGTTCTGTGCATATTCTGTGCTGTCAATCTGTCAGTTTGTTTGTTTATTTACATTCAATAAGTTCCTTTTTTCTTTTCCATGTTTCTTTCCCTGTAATATTTCATCACAAATAATTGTAAAATGGTTTTGTGTAGAGCATGTTTGTCTCTTGAGACAAACATGATACCAATGGATACGGCTTTTATAAAAAGTTTTAACCTCCTGACTGGATTGGGTGTAAGCATTAGAAAAATAAATTACAATCGAGTATTTTACGTCCAGAAAAATCATTATTACACAAGTAATTTGATTGAAACAGTAATATAACATTGTTTTTCTTTTCAGATATCCATGTCTAATAGATCGCTGTACGCTTGTAAAACATGCAATGATGCTGTTAAATTCTTTATAGACTTTAGGAAGAGGTGCATTGAATCAGACTTGAGTTATCAAGAAATGTTGATTTCTGTTACAGTGCAGGTAAGCAACAGGTAGCTACAATACTTGACACTGGTAGTAAGGCTAAGTAATTATAATAAAATAATAAATAAATCAATATTGGTGGACAATGCACACAACACCATCTGCCTAGCCCCAAACTAAGCAGAGCTTGTATTATACTAACCAGATGACTGATACAATACTTATATATTTTTAAATACATTCTTATGATACTTTATAACACCCAGACATACAACAAACACCTATGTTCGTTCACCACATAAATGTTTGAATTGGTGAATCTTATCCAAAACCTACAGGTCACAGCTGTCCACAGCTTGGCTTGTGTGGTACCTTCATGAAAAGGAGCACGCTATGTCCAAAATACATTCTACCTTCTTACCGAATTTTATCCAGTCAGCTATTTAGCTGTACTAAGGTAAAACAGAAAAAGATACTTTAAAATTTATAACTTTAGTATGGATATGGATTAAGCCATGATGAAACCTTTGGATGACCTATTAAATAACTGAGTTGGCAGTAGCTCTGCCTTCTGCTGCTTCTGCCTTCGTCATATGCGATAAGACCACCGCTTGCAAGACATACTACACTGTAGCTGTAGTATTAATCTTGTATGTACCTAAAATTTTATGTTCTCAATAAAGTTACCTTATTATTATTATTTATTTGGTTTATTTCAGGAAATTAAACAAGAAAACGAGCCAAAGTCAGATAAGGATTGCATTTACTCAACTGTTAAAGAAGAACCAACTGATACTATATTAAATGAAACTCGGAATGATGATGATGAATATAGATCAGATACAGAACATGCTTGTAAGTTTATAATTAAACTGGCTGCTGCCTGTGGCTTCGCTCACGTGGTACCTACATAAAAAAGGCCCATATTCCGCCTCAAGATATAATATATAAACAAGTGTCGGAGGTTAGGTAGGTACCTATGAGAAGACTACCTACTTTAATCATCACACCTAGATGAGCCTAGCTGATTAGTTTGTATAGAACCCACGCATAATAAATAATTCCCAAATAGTAGGAATAGGAACGTACATACTTTAACCCATTAGCTGTCGCTGTACCTGACTGGGTACACCTGATTGTCATTTTTTTTCTAGAAAACAGTTAGTTCCAGCAGATCTGTTTTGTTTCATTATAAAACACAGTAACACTCAACATTTAAAAATAAAAAAAAATTTGGGTAGACTGAACATTTTTATCCACTTTTTGTTATCAGAAGTTTGACTACGGAACGGTGTGCAGAGGTAAGTGCTTTGTCAACTAAATATTTATTCTCATTGAAAGTAAATGGTATATTTAGTCATAAAATCATTAGAATACATATTCATGGTGATCTTGTGTAATAAATTAGATTGCTATTACTTGCTATGGCTGAATTATTACGTTATAAATTTTACTGTACCCAATCGGGTACAGTGGCCATATCCCTATATAAAATTTTTCAGATTCGTAATTATGAGCGGAAATCGTTTTGGTATTGCAAACAACTTCAAAGGACTTCAAGATGCCCTAGATGCTGTTATGCAGGATAGTGATGATGATGCCGAGTATGACTTAGCCATCATACCTCCTGATCCTGACGTACTCACGGACGAAGAAGAAGCTGGTGATGAGATTATTACTGCCAGACCTATGCCCCAAGATATTCCAGGTAGTGTTGAGATATTTATGAACGAGGAAAGTGACAATGCTAGCAGTGATGATGAACCGTTGGCTGCAAAGCGCGTTCGCCTTCCACCGCAACAGCAAACTCCGGTGTGGCGTAAATGTTCTCCGACGTACAGCTCGAATTCCCAAGGCACTGCTGAAGTTCAAGACAAGCTAAATACAGCAAAAGAAGAGCTCAAAGAACTCAACCCTGTAAACATATTTGAAAAAATATTTGACGAAGAGATAGTAGACTTCATAGTTACAAATAGCATTCTTTATGCGAATCAAAATAATAGGCACTTTTTTCATGTCGATGCCGAAGACATAAAAAAGTTTATAGGTATTTTGATATTGTCTGGATACAATAAACTGCCTCGAGAAGCTATGACTGCTAAGCTATGTCTTTAGACGAAGATGTAGGCGTCGCATTAGTGTCTGATTCCATGGCACGAAACAGATTCCGTGACATCAAGCGAAACCTCCATCTCGTAAATAATGATGAAGCCAGCAGCACCACGGATAAAATGTTCAAGGTAAGAGCACTGGGCGATCTTCTGATGAAAAAATTTATGCAGTGGGGTATATTGCATGACAAAATATCCATTGACGAATCAATGGTAAAATATTTTGGTATGCATCCAGCCAAACAATTTATTCGTGGAAAACCCGTGCGGTTTGGCTATAAGAATTGGGTGGCAGCTAGTTCTACTGGCTATTGCTACACTTTTGATTTTTACTGTGGGAAACAACCTGGCCCCACTCCAACTGAGCCGTTGGGGTCCAGAGTGGTGAAATCATTGCTCAACAAGCTTCAAACAAACCCAGCAAATCATCATGTATTCTTCGACAACTTTTTTACCAACTACGACCTATTGGTGGATTTGCAAAAACTGGGATACCGTGCTACTGGAACAATAAGGGAAAATAGAACCAAAAAATGCCCCTTGAAATCTACGAAAGAGATGAAAAAAGAAACTCGAGCCGCATTCGACCACAGGTTTGATAAAACTAACGAAGTGTTGCTGGTGAGGTGGAAAGATAACAGTGTGTGCACCATGGCTACAAATTTTGATTCCATTGAGCCAATGGGAGTGGTAAAACGATGGTGCCCAATAAAACGAGAGAGGACTGATGTTGACATTCCGCATTTATTTAAGACTTATAATAAAAGTATGGGAGGGGTCGATGAGCTTGACCAGTCCATATCGCTCTATAGAATTGCAATTCATGGAAAGAAGTGGTGGTGGGTTCTTTTCACTTACATGGTGGACATGGCTATTGCAAATGCTTGGCGTTTACATGTTCTAAGCAGAGAAGACAAAATGGACCAACTGATGTTTCGACGTAGCATCGCTAGGTTCTACCTACGTCAAGAGAACCAGAAGAAGGCAAGAGCTTCTTCATCCCTGGTGCCAGGTTTGCCTCAAGATGGGTCAGGACACTATCCAAGAAAGCTGGAGAAACCACTGAGATGTGTTATGTGCCATGCTAGAGTGCGCTGGCAGTGCAAGAAATGTCTAAAAACGATTTGCATTGAAAAGCCGTGCTTTGAAAAATTTCACCTATAAGTGGCCATTGTACCCAAATGAGTACACCCCTCTCACCCCCTGAAAAGTTGTCGTAATTTTTTTTTTCTGTAATAATGTTTTTTTATAACCCTTTTGTGATATAGAATTAAAGTATTTGTGGTAAAATTACTTCTGGTTTTCATTTGGCCACTAATGGGTTAATAATAATTGCTAGGTTTTCACTAACCTATGTACCTACTCTTGAAATTACACCACAGCTTTTACGTAATTTTTTTTTTTGACCTGAATTGAACTTTGTTGTGTCGCCGCAAGAGTCGCGCGGCGAGGCGTCGCCACTGCCTGTATCGCCACGCCAACAATTACGTTTACCCTAGCCTATAGATGTTTCACATCTAAAACAGATTGACAAATATTTCGACGACCTCTGTGGCGCAGTGGGCTAAGGTCAGGCTGAGTAGGAGAAGGTTGCTGGTTCGATTCCTGCCGCGGGACAAATGTTTGTATGATCTGCAAGTATTTGTCTCGGGTCTGGGTGTTTCTATGTATAATATATATGTATTTACAAAAAAAAGGATATAACTAGTGTATCAGTCATGTTGGTACCCATAACACAAGCTCTGCTTACTTTGGGGCCAGATGATTGTGTGTGAAATGTCCGGGATTATTTATTTATTTATTTAGTACTACATATTCCCACAATCTATTCCTCAAAAACAGATTGACGAATATTAATGATTAATAATATGCTAATACTCCATACAAACTTTACTAAATAATATTAATATTATATATTTAATATTGAATATTTATTTACAGAAATAATTACAGAAATGTACAGAATAATATACAATAAAATAAAATACATGTGAAACAGTTGAGCTATCTAAGGACCGTTTAAAACCATCTATAAATAGCTCAACTGATCCAGATCACTGCTAGTGGGCAGCGTTCCCAAGACACTGGCGGCATTGCCACGTTGAATGGCATTGCTAATACGCTGAGCCAGATAGGAGCCAGCTCTTGGGTCACGCAGTGTATGGAGGGCTCCTGTTATTCACGGGCCCAGGGTCTTGACTCCAAAATATTGAATATTGAAATATTGAATATTGAAATATTGAATATTGAAATATTGAATATTGAATATTGAATATTGAAATATTGAAATATTGAATATTGAACATTGAAATATTTAATATTGAAATATTGAATATTGAACATTGAAATTTTGAATATTAAAACCGGAATGCTGTTTACTCTATTTGATGATAACATTTGCTCATGTAGCCTTAAAGTATGATCTGTCCTTGGAATTCCAATATCAATAAACAAAAATGGTAGTTACACTTTACATGAACTAATACGTGGTTATAAAACAGATGATTCATCTTTTTAGGTGTTACTCCAAAAAGCGAAGCAATTCCAAAAAGGAAACGGAATTTAAATACTAAAGACAAAATTATCAGGGAAAATAGAATGAAAAGAAATAAAATCAATAGCAATGCAAGAGATAAAATTACAGACCTAAATATTCACTGTGGTATGTATTCAATTATAAAATCCATTTAAATAATAGACATACCTTTGTTTTTTTAACTAGCTTCTGCGTGGGGCTTGCATGTGTGGTAGGTACCTTTATAAAAAAAATGCACTCCGGGAGTGCCGACAGAAGTGTAAACTTATTTTGGCGCGTTAGACATTTTTTAGATGGGTTATGGGTTATTGGGTTATGAATTGCATTTTATCTATGAACTGTATTTTATTAGGCATTAGAAAATTTTAAATACATTTAGGTAATATTCTTTTATGTTTTTGTTCAGAATGTAGTTAATATATCAAAGAACCTAACTCAGTAAACTTCTCCATACAAAAGTAGACTGTAAACATGTGAATTAAGGTTTATAATCAAATGGGGCGAGCGCGGCAGCCCTGCGTCTCGTAACGGTGTCGCGAGTCCAGAGGTTTTACCTCATTTAAAAATATGCGTACCGCGCTAAAAGAAGTTTTCACTTCAAAAACTAAAACCTGACTAATAAAGCAAAAAGGTTTTATCATTCCTTATAACATTTAAATATATATTAATACATACTATTAATGTTTGTATATTATTATATACATACATTAATAATATGTATATATAATATTAATATATGTTGTGAGGTTAGTTAATTACGGATTACAGAAGGCCCCTTAAGTAGGGACTGATTAAATTAACCGACTTGGTATTACATGGATCTCACAACTTTGAAAAATACAAACTAGAAAATTTGATTCATGAGACTTGTTTTTTTTTACAAGTTATGTTTTTGATGGCATTTATAATACCCAGACACTGAACAAACATCTATCCTACAAATGTGTATCCTGGGGTTCGAACCCACAACCTACAACGTAGACGGCAGAGCTACTACCAACTGAACTGTGCAGCCGTTCTCAGCGATTAACTCCTCTGACGACCTCTGTGGCGCAGTGGGCTAAGGTGCGGCTGAGTCGCAGAAAGTTGCGGGTTCAATTCCCGCCGCGGGACAAATTTTTGTATTATCTGCAAGTATTTGTCTCGGGTCTGAGTGTTTCTATGTATGATATGTATGTATTTACAAAAAAAGTATATAAGTAGTATATTAGTCATGTGGTACCCATAACACAAGTTCTGCTTACTTTGGGGCCAGATGATGCTGTGTGAAATGTCCGGGGTTATTTATTTATCTTCTTTATCTTTCTTAAATCAGGGTTATGCTACAGCATGTTTGCTGATAAAAATGAGTTAAAGAAACATTTGGAACATCACAAGTCACTTTTTAATACACAGGTAAGAAATTATGGATATATCTTATAATAACACACTACCTAAAGTGGTGTTAAAATCTGTTGCCCTCTTTTCTTTTTCCTATTGATATGAAAGACCATACCTCAACGCTACATTAGTTAATAACGTGGTTATAAGATAGACGATATATGTATTATTATTTTTTTTTTCGATCTGTATGTTTTTCTCATGCTAAAAGAAATCAAATCAGATTTCTTTTTATTCTCTTTACCCTGATAATTTTGTCTATAGTATTTAAATTCCGTTTCCTTTTTGGAATTGCTAACTTATAACCATCAGTTAATATAAAGTGTAACTACCCTTTTTTTATTATAAAAAAAAGCGATCTTTACAGTAGTCGCGTATAATGTGTAACATCTGACATCTCACCTTGTAATATGCAACATTAACATTATATCCTGAATTAGTTTATATAACACACTTTATACACAACACTGTAGGTTAAGCACACAGCTGATGCGTTCTCCTTCTCTATTTCCCTTTCTATTTCTCGTCACATGCACACTGCTGGCTGACAGTACCAACCTCTCGGAAAATGGGTTGGTACCATCTGGTCAACTCTACCACATGCGCGCTCCTGTTACACATTTCCTTCCCTTTTCACTAAATCACTCAAAGATTGCAGGAAAGCGAGATAAAAGATGTTACACATTAATAAGTAAGAGTTGACCGTTACAAAATGTTAATAGTTAATATATATATATTTATATATATATATACATACATTGGTTGACATTCCACACAGCCTCTAACAAAGCATAGCTTGTATTATGGTGACCAGATGACTGATGAAATGAAATGAAATTTATTGAGAAAACAAACATAACAAACATAAGTAATCAGTGTACAACCATAGCTTAACCTAATTAATATATTTTACTGATAGAATACTACTGATAGAATACTTATATATTTTGAAATACATATGATATATTGTAACACCCAGACACAAAACAAACATCTATGTTCATAACACAAATGTTTGTTCTCGGTGTTATAAAGTATTTTATGTACATGCTCGGCTGCAGCTAAGTAGCCCTGCCTTCTGCGCTGTAGGTTGTGGGTTCGATTCCCAGGAAAAATATGTCCGGGTGTTATAAAGTATCAAGTTTGTATTTTTGGTCGAGAAGCAACGTTTTGGTCGAGGCAAAATTGAATTATTTTGAGAGATTATTGACACGAAAGATAAAGAATTTATGTATTTTGATAAAACTTCTATGGAAGCAATCGCAAAAGTATATCCTTTCACATAAAAAAACAATTTTCAAATCAGTTTATTAATAACGGTGTTATGAGGTAACAAACAAAAAAACAACCGAATTGAAAACCGATTTGAAGTCTGTTAAAAATATATAATTATTGTATCAGTTATTTGGTTACCATAGTACAAGATATGTTTAGATTGGGGCTCAATGGTATTGTGTACATTGGTGGCAATTCTGTTGGCACCAACCTAACTAATTTTAGCTAAAATTAGGTTTAGTTAGACTGTCAAATTAAACATTGTTATTCTGCTGTTACCAACGTATCCTAATTTAATTTTATCTAATTTAATTAAGTATTCCTTATTTAGTTAGATGGTACCAACCGAATAGGTTTTACAAATGATATGACTAACTAAAATATATTTTAGACATTCCTAAATTTAGAAATGAACCAACCGAATTGCCACCATTGTCCACCAATATCTAATCTAAAATTTTAAAACAATGATGTATCTATATATGTGTATATATAATCTGAATCTCCAACTATCGAAAACTAGAAAATCGGAAACGCCTCCAACGATTTTCATGAAATTTAGTATGCAGGGGGTTTCGGGGGCAATAAATTGACCTATCGATCGAATCGAATCGATCATCCGTGTTTATACCGAGCAAAGTTCGGTCATCCAGGTACTTTATTTATTAATACCAGGTATCCATTTTCAGGGGACCTGTGGTCTTTGCAATGAGCGTTTTTTAAACCTGCCTCATATGCTTGGTCATAGATTGGAGCATGTTCCAGATGACCAGAGGATTTGTCATATATGTTCTAAGAAGTTCATCGCTTCTTCTTCTACTTGTCTGGAGTTTCACTATATGAGGGTGCATGGGATGGCTGAGAAGGTATGATATTAGTTTCAGACGAAGGTTTCGTAATCAATTCCTGCCGCGGGACAAATGTTTGAATGATCTATTGAACTAGTGTACTATTTTTGATAAAATTTGTATGGGACCAATCGAAAAGCATACATATCCGTTCACATAAAAAATATTTTTTTAAATCGGTTTATAAATGATTATAACCGATTTGAGAACCTCCTTCTCTTTTCTAAAGTTAATAATAATAGTATTTTTAATAATAATAATAATATATTTTCGTAACAGATTTTCTTCTAATTTTCTTAATAATTATTTTTTTAAGCTGGTACACTCATGTTCTTATGTTACTACATCATAATTTTCCTATAACTATAAAGATGACCGCTAAGTAAATGTGACAGAAATGAACTAATATTTTTTTGATGCTAACGTCGAAAGCTGCTGTTAACTCTGCTAAGAATGCTAAGAATAGAAGCAAACTATTAACATGCCGAGCGTTCGTTTGTAGTGTTCGCTCTATATACGTCGTTAATGTTGTGATCTGTTTGCGCTGCACTACTACCACGATGCAACTTGTATTCCATTATTAATTATTAATAAACAAATTACTGAATAATGATTTGAAAATAGACTTTCATATTACTAAAATGTAATTTATTAGAATTTTGAATTCTTAGCCAACCATAGAAAAAATATATTAAATGGAACGGCACCTTCATAGGTAAAAACCTATTATTACACTGTATTTGAATTTATTCAAATATGTCTCTGTCTGTCCGTTCTCTGTCTCTTTTCGACTGAAGGGATCTTGATGAAACTTAGTAAACAGGTACAGCGTATCTTAGGGACGGACATAGGCTTCTTTGTATGTAGGTACCACGCGTGCGAAGCCGCAGGCAGAAGGTAGTTGAATATAATTTGGCAACAGGATGCTCAGATCCAGTGCAAGCAGTGTGCGTCCAGTTACGACACGTCCCGTAAACTGATCCGTCACGTTAGAGACTGCCATACCGCGCCGAGATACGAATGCCAGCTCTGCAGCAAAAGGTAAATACATATATATATCGAATAAGTATATAAGTATTCGATCATTCATTAGTGTATGTTTTATGGATTTTTTGTAACAATCAATTACTATGTGTCAATTCGTAACAGATTTGGCGCCTCGGTAAATTTGGTGTATCTTATAAAATACGAAAGCCTTATAGTGATTATCTAGAGCTGTTACAACAATCATGTATATTGTGTTATCAAAGTCAAGAGTCAAAGTTACAAATATTTTTATTCAAAACAAGTCTTTTAATTTGTGGTCCCCACTGTAGTTTTACATCAATATTAAGACCTAGGAAGATCGTGGGATCTACAAGATTCGTTGCCTCTCAATTTCAATGCTATGGGCTATGAATTACATTTGGCAAAGTGAATTTGATACATTTAGTTTTTTTTTGGCATTAAGTGAACGAATATTTACAGTGAACCAGTAAAGAACTAACGATAGTGATTCATTTAGGTTATCGCAAATATGATTTTAACTCTATCAACTTTAAAATTTAAAGACGCATAGCAAGTAAAACTATATATCACAAATATTTTTTACATAAAAACGTAAATCGTATCCATAAACTAGGAATAAAAAAGGGCCTGGTATTGAACCCTGTGGTACCCCTATATTAATAATTGATCCTGAAGACCTCTTACCATCCACGTCAACTTTTGTAAACTTATGGTAAACTTACTTCAATATTTAAATTAAATACCATATTTCTTATAAAGCTGTTATCATGTCAAGTGTCGGTCTGAAAGTCTGTTTTAGCCTTAACCTTTAGGTTATTTAAAGTCTTAAAATTGGAGCTTCTATTTTCGTCTTTCTCTTGTAATAATCTTTGCAGAAATCGTCCAGATATACCAGTTGTCTTGATAACGCAGTCTTTAACTTTATCAAATTATCAATCCTCAGTTATTCAGAACGTCAGTTATAATTAAAATAAAAAAGTAATTCGTTGCATATTATTTCACAAGATTCTAACTAACGCTTTTGATATTTGACTCCTCACTAACTTGCAGCCGAAGTATCGTGTTTGAGCTCGTTGGAATGGTCTCAATGAATAGATAGGTATATTTTTTCTCCTCACCAACCTGCAGCGGAAGTATCGTGTTTGATCTCGTTGGAATGGTCGCAATGAATAGATAGGTATAATTTTACTCTTCACCAACTTGCAGCGGAAGTATCGTGTTTGAGCTCGTTGTAATGGTCGCAATGAATAGATAGGTATAATTTTACTCTTCACCAACTTGCAGCGGAAGTATCGTGTTTGAGTTCGTTGGAATGGTCGCAATGAATAGATAGGTATAATTTTACTCTTCACCAACTTGCAGCGGAAGTATCGTGTTTGAGTTCGTTGGAATGGTCGCAATGAATAGATAGGTATAATTTTACTCTTCACCAACTTGCAGCGGAAGTATCGTGTTTGAGCTTGTTGGAATGGTCGCAATGAATAGATAGGTATAATTTTACTCTTCGCCAACTTGCAGCGGAAGTATCTGTTTGAGCTCGTTGGAATGGTCTCAATTAATATATAGGTATATTTTTTTATGTGTAACATATTTTCTCTCGCTTTCTTGCAATCTGTGGGCGTGATTTAGTGTATTTAGTGTGACAGAGTGTAGCAGTAATCCGGGGAAGCGCGTGCTATTTGATTTGAGCAATGAGCGTGCTTGTAGAGTTAGCCGTCAGATGGTACCAACCCATATTCCTGAGAATCATATGCGACTACTGTAAGGTTTTTTTCGTTGTTTTTAGTGTCGGTGGTATTTTTATTTTGATTTTGTTTCAGTTTTCGCAACAAAACATTATTAAATGTGCACAATAAGATGCAGCACACCGATGGGAAACAATTTAAGTGCGAACTTTGTTCTTTTACCAGCAAATATCCTAATAGTTTAATGGTGAGTTATACATATATAAATAATGTCGGACATTTCACACAGCATCATCTAGCCCCAAAGTAAGCAGACTGATATGACTGATATGCTACTAGTTACTTATATAGGTACTTGTTTTTCTTTTCTTTTTTTGTAAATAATACATACAATATTATACAAAGAAACACCGAGACCCGAGACAAATATGGGAGATCCTATGAATATTTGACTCGCGGAATCAACAAGCTCGAATATACGTAAATTATAAAAAAATACTTAAATTTTATATAATAACTAGATGCTGCCCACGGCTTCGCATGCGTGGTACCTACATAAAAAGTAGCTTATGTCCTTCTCCAAGGTCCCATCTATCTCTATACCCAAATTCATTAAAATCGGTTCAGCGGTCTAGGCGTGAACAGACAGACAAACAGACAGAGTTATTTTCAGATTTATATTAGTTAGATAAATAAAATACAGTGTTAACTCTTTCAAGGGATCTTTTTTTATGTTTATTTCCTTTTAACTCTATCATTTATGAACTAATTAAAAAAAAAAATATATATGTGAAAGGATATACATCCCGATTGGTCTGAAAATTTGAAATTTCTATGATAATTTCTATGTAGTTTTTAAATCGAAATAGTTGGAAAAATATATCATCCATGTATACGATATGTTGATATTTTGATATCTTGACTTTCCAGTGGTGTTACCCGTATTCAACGAAGTAGGTTTTCTCTTTATTCGTTTTTAAAACGTAATTATTGTATCACTTTCAAAACTTTCGTGAGTTGTACTATACATTTTGATAAACACGGGCTTATTCACGTATTATTTAGTCGATAGAGGCACCGACACTGTTTCGATTCATCTAGATAATCATCATCAGGGTGAGTGCGAACCGTGAACGCTCACGGCAACTCACGGAGCGCGGATCAATCTCACCCTGGATGAAAATTCCCGAAGAGAAGATACTTATCAAAATGTGTAATTATTGTTTTCCAGCTACACACACGTAGAAAACACACATCAAACACATTTAACTGCAAAGCATGCTACAGAGTGTTTCTCGATGAGCCGTCACTGACACATCACGTGACTGACGTTTGTAAACACCACACGAGAGTCGTCTGTTCGGTGTGTGGACACACCGTTAAAAAGGTTTGGGTAAGTAGTTTGTTAAAATGATAATATATAAAAAAATATTGGTGGACAATGCACACAACACTAGCACGAGATAAATAATTAAATTTGAAGTGCTATGTTGTTACTTCTTGAAATGACAAACGTAGAATCTCCCCAATACTTACTAGTGGCTCTGTGAGCTGTAGACCTCGCGAACATTTTTCAAAATGACTGAAATATAACTATTTTTACGTTTTCAACCCCCATATTTTATTTGAAAAACATCCAAAAACTGAATCGACAAAAAAAAACTATATAGTTATAGAACCTGCTCACAAAATTTCACGAGAATCGGTTGAGAAATGCGACCTGTAGAAGACACATCCGAACAGACGCCGTCCGGACAAACTTACGAACGCATTTTTGCCTAAGCTAAAACGGAGACACTCGCTCTGTCAATAAACGTCTCTCAACTTCAGTCAAAAGTTCTTCTTCATAATAATGTAAATATTGCCAAGTCGTATCTTGTCGTTCGTCATTTGTATTTTATATAAAACTAGCGACCCGCCCCGGCTTCGCACGGGTGTAATGCGTCTTTATATACAAATTTATCTAAGAGAATAACATAGACTAAGAGATAGACATATACCATTGCGGACTTTTGTGTAGACCTTTTTAAGGTGTACAATACTGTAGTATTGTACTATCAAAATAATGTATTTTGATCTATCTCGTAGGGTTCAGCCAGCATTTGCAATGTAAGCGCAAAAAAAGAGTTTATTTACGACATCAGATTAGAAACCTCTAAAATGATCAGTGTTTCTCTACTATATTATGCATGTTTTATACATATAAACCTTCCTCTTGAATTACTCTATCTATTAAAAAAAACAGCATCAAAATCCGTTGCTTAGTTTAAAGATCTAAGCATACAACGGGACAGACAGATAGCGGGAGGAGACTTGGTTTTATACTATGTAATGAGATGGTGTCTTTCATATAAAATAATTATACGGATTATTTTTGAATCGAATCACAAAGAATCAAAGGTTCAATTATTCACACCCGAGTCAATAACTCTAGCTCTATTTAAAAGTTAATTCAACAGAATTACTAATAACCGGAAATAAGTCGAGAAAAATATAATACTTGCTGACACGGCAAACTTCGTTCTGCCTTACAGTCAAAGAATGAGCATATTTAGGATTCTAAAATTAATACACTATTAAGTTAATTTTTTATTAGAACTAATGATCGCCCTCTGGTCGAAATTCGACCATAATTAATTAATAGTTAATGTATTTTTTATAATAAAACATTAGCATTCTACACTTCTCTATATAAACTATAAGTGTGTGAAATTTCAAACTCCTCCGTCCGCGCAATTTTCCTAAAAAGGGGTACACAGTTTTTGTTTCACGTATTAATATTTAGATAATAAATATAAATTTTGGACATGTATTTAGGTGCATGGGTTGCAGTAACCTTGAAATAAAAGACATTTTTAGTTTTATTTGGCGCTGGCATTCCTAATCTGACTAATAAACCACCGCACATGAGTTAACACATGTCTTCGATCAAGAGCAAAGCTCGATTATGTATCTCCTCATTAATTTAAAGCTCAGGATTTTTTTAACTGACATTGATGTAAAATATCTTCTGACATATTATCCTTGTATTTGTGCCACAGGCTATGTGGGTTTGATGGGAAGCAATTCAATTCAATTCAATTCAAAATTCAAGCATGTCGAAATGATGATATAAAAAAACGTTGGTATCTGACATGGATATGCAGAGATAATTGCTTCAACGATTGACGTGTCCCAATGGTTATCGTTTTCTAGCAAATTGAGTTCTTGACATGCAGCACGAAATGTTGGGCATATTGTACCATTAACAGTTTGAGACCCCCGTTTTGTATATATTGAGTAGTGTTTATAGGATCACCTTATGTTGGTTTAGTGTAAAAACGTGCGTTTGACCTGTGTTTGCATAGTGTGATGCGCGCAGCAGCCGTTCTTGGAGCTCTGGTTTCTGGTCGCATACATTGTGTACCTACATGCAGGATGTTGTGGTGATTTTGATACTGGATGTTGTGGTTGGATGATAGGGAGGTGGTGTTCCTTATAAAAATACTGGTAGTATCTATTTGTTTGTTTTACATTACTCCTGATAAAGGTATTTCACAGTTTCACACTAATATATTGATTGAAACGAATCACTAGTTAGAACAGAAGTACTCGTATTACCTCCAACTCCCATCTTCCATCTCCCATCTCCCACCTCCCATTTCCTATGGTGTTAGTTACACCGCTTATAACTCGAGAACCGCTTCGAGTTAGTAGCTTGGATTAGGATATAGGCTATTTATTATCCCGGAAAAAAACAGCGCCATCTATCAATATCAACTTTGTTAATCTCTGTAATTATTACAATAATTTGAATATCTATTTTTTTTTTCATAATGCAAGTACTTTAATATATTTTGAAGCTGTGACCGCCCAACGAAGTGGGCACGGGTCAGCTAGTAGAAGATAGGTAGAAAATACTCTATTGCACACCATATTATATACATAAGACAAGTAGAAAAAAAATAACAATGTTTTGCTAGTCGGTAATACAGTAGCTGTCTTATCGCTATGTACCGATCTCTTCCAGACAACCTTGGGATGGATTGAACTGAATGTTTAGGCAGTTTTAAAGTTGAGAAGTCTGTTTGAGTGTGTAGATGCTTACTTCACTACCAGTTAGGTATTAGTTTTATTTTGTATTATCATTTAAGGTTTCTATTATTGTTCTTTTTAGGGTTCCGTACCTCGAAAGGAAAAAACGGAACCATTATAAAATCACTTTGTTGTCCGTCCGTCCGTCCGTCCGTCCGTCTGTCTGTCTGTCTGTCTGTCTGTCTGTCTGTCTATCTGTCAAGACCCTTTTTCTCAGGAACGCGTGGTGGTATCAAGCTGAAATTTATATCAAATACTCAGGTCTATTGTCCCTTAAAGCTGTGAAAAAAATCAAACTTCTAAGCCAACGCAATCAAAAGTTACAGCCGTTAATGCCGCAAATTTCCGCAAATTTTTGACACTCGCAAGGAAATCAAAACCTACAGGGTACTTCCCGTGAACTCAGAATCTTGAAATTTGGTACGAAGCAACGTCTTATAGCACAGATAAAGGAAAAATTGCGAAAACCGTAAATTCTTAGATGGATTTCATTTTGCAATAAAAATACCATAACTATGACTCGATTGTTGTGATGGGTCAACTTTTACTTATATACCTACAGGTTTGTACGGAACCCTCGGTGCGCGAGTCCGACTCACACTTGGCCTGTTTTATTTTTTTATTAGTGTTCAAATAAATTTTTAAATAAGGTCAAATGAGGTTAATCTTTGTTTATATTTCAGCTCAAACGCCATATGATGTCCCATAGTGATGAATACCCCTTCAAATGTGATAAATGCCCAGCAAAGTACAAGTACCGGACAGGTCTTAAAGATCATTTAGACAAACACAAGGGTGCCATGAAGTTTCATTGCAATCTGTGTTCTAAGAGCTTCTGTATTAAGTCTGCTTTGCAATCACATAGACGGACACATGCAGGTAAATTTGCAAAAACTGTATATTGACGACCTCTGTGACGCAATGGACCAGGGCTCGGCTGAGACGCAGTAGGCCGCGGGTTCGATTTCCGCCGCGGGACTAATGATCTGCAAGTATTTGTCTCGGATCTGGGTGTTTCTATGTATAATACGTATGTATTTAAAATAAATAAATTTAAGACATTTTTCACACAGCATCATCTAGCACCAAAGTAAGCAGAGCTTGTGTTATGGGTTACCACATGACTGATATACTAGGTATATATACAGGTACATTTCTTGTAAATACATATTATACATATAAAGCACGCAGGCTCAATTAAATGACCCGAGACAAATACTTGCAGATCATACAAACATTTGTCCCGCGGGAGTCGAACTCTCAACCTTCTGTGTCTCAGTCAGACCTTAGCCCATTGCGCTACAGAGATCGTAAAAAAATAAACAAAAAAAAGTATATACTAATAATAATAATAATAATAATACCGGACATTTCACACAGCATCATCTGGCCCCAAAGTAAGCAGAGCTTGTGTTTTATGGGTACCACATGACTGGTATACTACTTGACGACCTCTGTGGCGCACTGGGCTTAGGTCCGGCTGAGACGCAAAAGGTTGCGGGTTCGATTCCCGCCGCGGGACAAATGTTTATATGATCTGCAAGTATTTGTCTCGGGTCTGGGTGTTTCTATGTATAATATGTATGAATTTACAAATAAAAAGTATATAAGTAGTATATCAGTCATGTGGTACCCATAACACAAGCTCTGCTTACTTTGGGGCCAGATGATGCTGTGTGAAATGTCCGGTATTATTAATATATACCAGAAGACCTCTATATTGCAAGCATACGAGTTAGATCACTTTAAATGTAATGGCACAGGACAATTATTAGTACAAGTACAGAAGACGGACTCTTCCTATACTTCAGTTTGCACAAGCTTATCGCCTAACATTATATTTACCTAAGATAGATAATTGATTCAGGCATGACTTTGCGGAAATCCATTACAAAACATTAAACAGATGGACAAATATTTAGTACAATTCCGCTAATCTATTCCTAAAGAGTTACCTCCAAAAGAATTTCTTTTAATGTTTAATGTTTAATGTTTTATATTTACCTACATAGCCTCTCATTTCTATATCGTAACTCTATCTGGCGGCACTTATTTTGCCTACCAAGTTGTACGCGTAGCTTCGTACGTTAAATGCGGAGTGCGCGAGGCCTGGTAATGGTACAAATTACCTAGTTTTTAGTCTAACAAATGACATGAGATTAAAAAATTCTCATTAATCCCAGTAATGGTATCTGAAATGATCGAATCTTTTTGTTTTTTTTCAGGGGATAAACCATTCATATGTGATATTTGCAAGATAGGCTTCAAGAGACGTTATAATCTGAAAACTCATCTGAATTCCCATCCGTGGTCTTCGGTCAGTGAACACGGCGATGAGAAGAAAATTAATTTTTGAAATAAACACTAATTAATAGGTACTCATTTTTTATTTAATAAAACCCTGTAGTAAATTTAGTATCCCACTACAGGCCACATTTCTTCTTTTCATTTTATTGAGCACTCAGTTTAGGCATTCTAGTCATGTGATGCAAGTGCACATCATCGTGCCTACCTAATTAAGCCGCACGAATTTCCTAACTATTCTCCAGATGTCAATATAAATAGTCTTCTGGAGATGAGCATATATATGTTTTGGGAGATTTGAAAAGTCAAGGGTTTGAAATAGTTGTTTTGGGATAACATCTGTAGACGACAATACTATCGGGACTTTAGATACATTCTGGAGACGCCACATGCGGGTAATTTCATTCTTTAAATCAACATATTTGACGCGGACGACCTCTGTGACGCAGTGGGCCAAGAGACTCAAAAGGTTGCGATGCAAAAGGGTTTGATTCCCGCCGCGGGACAAATGTTTGTATGATCTGCAAGTATTTGTCTCGGGTCTGGGTGTTTCTATGTATGATATGTATGTATTTACAAAAAAACGTATATAGCAAGAAAGAAAGAAAGCATTTATTCAGTCCACCACTCAAAATACAATAGAAAAAATAAGGAATAGAAAGTTTACAAAACAAAAATTACAATAATAAACTTTAAATAAATTTCCTAGTATCTAGGTGGCGAAATGGTATATAATTAACAACATATATATTTTATATAATTAGTATACTTAATATCAGTCATGTGGTACCCATAACACAAGCTCCTAAATAACACTTTGGTACCAGATGATGTTGTGTGAAATGTCCGGCATTATTATTTATTATTATTTAAAGTTTTTCAGCAATGATATTATTAATATTATCCTATTTTACTAATATTGTAAATGCGAAATGTTTGTTTGCTGGATGCTTGCATTGTATTTTTTTTTGTGGCTCAATCACGCAGTAACAGCTGAACGGATTTGGATGAAATTTGGCATAGGTATATTTAGTCTGTGATCTGGAATACCGTATATATTGATAGCATGCCCAATCTTGCTTTTTTTATGATAAAAATGGTTAGATAAGCGGAATCTAACCAATTTTATGAAAAGTTTAGAAATTGACTAACTGCGCCATCTAGTGTTGAATAGCAAGAACGTTTAAAGTTGCCATGCTGTAAATATATTTCTAAAAGTTTGTTGGACCTTATTTCCAACTGCCTGACACCAATCTGTCAAAATATTAATTCCGGTCATTTGTTCTTCATTTTTGTTTTTCGTTCATTCGTCTCGCGATCGGTGATTTGATGTGACAGGCCGACAATTTCGCTGGGCACATTTTTTAAATTTGCAAATGTGTGTCCGAGCATTATTTCCTTAGTTTTACTGTTATTTTCTTGTACTTTTACTGTTTTGTAAATAGACATTTGAGGCCTTTAGTTCGGCGAGTTATAAGTGGTTTACAGTTGTGTTGTGAGCTTTCTTAGTGCTATTTCAGTCAGCTGGTGCAACAGCTGACCTCCTTGCGAAAAACTTGGTAAGCTCTCGTGCAAATCTTTTAAAGAATAAACATTTGTGTGCCTCTTGAACCGAGACAGAGAAGCAAGATGCAACATATTATAAAACACCATTCGAAATAATTTTAATCACAACACAATAATTTATTATCAAGCTTTTTACAAAGCCAAAACTTTCATAAAGTTACATATTTTTATTTCACGTGGTTAGTTTGTGGAAAGATGTGGAAGAGAATGTTTTCAGATTGTTATCATATGTCGGGTTCCTTATGCAAACGTTCATAAGTATCGTAACTCAGTTAATTTTACAATAAGAATGGAAACGGTTCATTCGGCTTTTCGTCAACATATCAAGTACTTAACTAATGTTGATATATCAACTTTTTCTGATGTAATGGAGGAAGTAAGCAGGTACCGTAATAACCAATATCCATCCATAGAATATGGTTGATCCAAAAACTAATTAACTTTTCTTGAAAACTAATATATTATTACAAAATGATTATCCATCTGTTGTGACAGACATAAAATACAATGTAACATAAGGTTTATATTGTACCATATTTTCCTCATTACAAGTGACCATTCTTTCATCAGATCTTTAATTATTAACAACTAGAATAGAATGTATAGAACAATAGAATATATCTTTATTGTACTCCTTATAAAATTAAACACAATAAGTATCTCAATTAAAGTACAAGTATGGTACAATGGGTGGCCATATCACTTCAGAGTGATCTCTTCCTGGCAACCTTTGGATGGAAAGGACTAGCTTCCGCCTGTGGCTTCACAAGTGTGGTACCTATACAAAAGGTTTTCTTACATTCCCTCAAATACAATTTATCTCTCCCAAATGTTATAAAGATCCGTTCAGCTGGCTGTGAAAACAAACAGATACTTATACATACTTTCACACTTATAATAATTAAAATAGATTAATAGATTGATATTTATCATGTTTCTTTTTTCTCCTAGGTTTAATAGAATTCTATTTGACACATAGACTATAGAAAAATATGTCTAAAAATTTTCCTCAATAACATACTTTCTGTTTTTAAGTGGTATTAATGCAGAATACCAAATTTCAAATCAATCAGACCTCATCAGATCATCAGAGCTGATGATCTTCAAACATCTTAACATATTTTCAAATATCATACATATTAAAATGCTCTATTAAGTAAGTGCTCTTTTGAATGATAAAACTAAATCGAAATCTGAAAACCGCTACTTCCTTCCAGGCATTAATTTCCATTTCCATGCTGATATTGAACCTCATGGCCAGTCTAAAATATTGATTGGTTCGCGGAAAGGGCTAATTTTAATGCATAAGTAGTTGTTTTTTTGTGTTTGTATAAATTTCCCCTTGGGGCCTATTTTTGTTTTTTTTAAGTCTAACACTCATGTTTTTTCTTTTATTTTGTGTGTTCTTAATAAATGTTTTTCATTCTTGCTTTCTTAAAGTCTGTCATCCGTTTTGGAGCTACATTGCCACATACAAACACACACATACACACATTAAACATATAGGTACCTAACCCTTTGTTAGCGTCGGGCGTTGAAAAAGATGGTTCCTATTGTTGAAAAACAAAAGCGTTAATTTATTAGTCAGCTGACAGTAAAAATGTCGCGTGGCGCAACATCAAACGGCGAATCTCCTTTGTCGGCAGAGGTCGGCTAATGAGTGCCGACTAGGTACTCATAGCTGCGCGCGAGACGGTTCCAAAACAAATAATACAGTATAATTAAGTACTACATCATCACCTACTACATCAATTACATGTACAATCTACATCAAGGCTTTGTCACTGCACAAATTTCTGGTATATTTAGCAAAACTTTATCTTGGTATAAGTAATCCCTACTAATATTATAAATGCGAAAGTAACTCTGTCTGTCACGTTTTCACGCCTAAACCGCTGAACCGATTTTAATGGTAAACCGATTTTGGTACCTATAGAGATAGATGGGACCTTGAAGAAGAACATAGGCTACTTTTTATGTAGGTACCACGCGTGCGTAGCTGCGGGTAGCAGCTAGTAATATATAAAAATTAATCCCTATTTCCTTTGGTCATGGCATGACGCGTGAACGGCTACACCGATTTCACTCCCACTAATAGCAATATTCCCCGAAAACAATATAACTCGTACCATGTGTTCGAGGACTCGCGTGTGTTAAAAATCGACGCTGTAATAAGGTTCATTTAAAAACCGGCCTTGTGTTATATATCTGTGTGCGTGAGTCATGCCGACGAGTATACAAATAACTAAATAATCCGAAGTATTTACCTTAAAACGCGTCATGGGGAATTTCCTAGCAACCAATTTGCTAAATGCGAAATCGTACTACGTCAATGGCGACGTTGTGTGGCACAGTGTAGGTTATATATCTACATATTAATACGTGAAGCAAAAACTTTGTACCTCTTTACGAAAATACGGAGGAGTATGAAATTTCGCACACTTATAGTTTATATAGAGAAGGAGTGCAGAATGATAATAATTTAAAAATTATGCATTAAAAATACATTGTTTATTAAATATTTATGGTTGCATTTCGACCAGTGGGCGACCACTACTATGTATTAATCTGTCTTGTTTGAGAGGTATGGCAATAAATAAATAAACATTGGTGGACACAACATCATCTAGCCCCAAACTAACTAGTATTAACTCTGATAGAATACTTTATATATTTTTTAACTGACTACAATAAAACGAGGAGGTTCTCAATTCAATTGTATATATTTTGTTTTAGGTTTGTTTCCTCATAACTTTGTCATTTATGAAACGATTTGAAAAACATATGTGAAAGGTCTTCCCGACTGGTCCCATAGAAATTTCATCGAAATCGGTAGTTTGATTTTTAGATCAAAATAAGTATGTAGCTGGAAAAAAATATGTTATCCAAGTAAACGAAATTTCTATATTTTGCTTGCTTGTGTCTTTCCAGGAGGTTCTCAATTGGGTTGTATTTTTATGGGCTCAAATGTCATTCAATGAAGTCGGTTTTCTTTTTAGTTTTTAAAACGTAATTATGAACGCTAATGGCCTCAATTCAGTTGTTTCGCTTGAGTAACTAAAATTTCCTAAAACAAAAACGATCTTATTTTGTTTGCATTAAAGTCTGAATTTTTTAGTGACACTTCCTAAATTAACGTATAACTGACGTGTTTTAGCTCAATTTAGTCATCATTCCGCAGTTTTTATCAACACCTCTACATTATTTTCAATAAAGGAATTAATGGAATAAAAATTATAGCAATCAAACAAAAAATAATTTTAACTTATTTTAGAACTGTGATTTAAAATGGGTACTCTAATTTGAACTTTATTGCTAGCAAAATAAGGTCGTCCATATTTTAGAAAATTTTAGCTAGTCCGGCGAAACAACAGAATTGCCAGCAATATCTCTGGTAAAAGCTTATTTTCGGCTGTGGGTGGGCGTCAAGCCAAATATGACTAATAAACAGCGAGGGTAGTCATATCACCTGCGTTTTTATCATGACTTGCGCAATAAAATGAAAACCCATGAAATTGTGAACAAATTTCGATACATATACTTAGGTATGTATTTCTACGCGTATGAAGTCGGGGGAAGTTTAATTAGTGTCAAATAGGTTTGTTTTACTAGTTGATGTTGACCCTGGGCTACTCTCCGACCGATTTCGATATATCGAAACGATATGTACGTCGAAAACAGTAAAATTCAAAGTTAAAATAAATTAAAAAAAACGTGTGCGTCTCGGGACGCCCAACAGAAGTGATAACTTAAACTAATCTAACTAGCGCTGTGGATTCACTCTAGTGAAAGAGGAGGAGCCTGCCTACCGCTGCCGTATGCTTGAGAGAAAGGGAAGCCAGGCAGACTGGCGCCGTAACGCGTTAGGTAACGAAGCGGTTTAAGAAGAGAATAATACGTTATCACTTAATAAAAAAAAAATGCTGGACATTTCACACAGCATCATCTGGCCCCAAAGTAAGCAGAGCTTGTATTATGGGTACCACATGACTGATATACTACTTATATACTTTTTATTTTTTGTAAATACTTAAAATTTCTACTTAGAAACACCCAAAACCGAGACAAATACTTGAAGATCATACAACCATTTGTCCCGCGGCGAGAATGGAGCCCGCAAGTTTTTGCGTCTCACCCGGGTCTTGGTTCACTGCGCCACAGAAGTCGTCAGTGTTGTTTTGTTGTGAAATTTAAATTATCGTATCTAATACATTTAAACGAGCAATTCTTGTATACCTATATGTAGGTATTATAGGTATATAATCTGAATCTCGGAAACCCCAACGATTTTCATGAAATTTAGTATGAAATATAATATTAGGGGGTTTCGGGGGCGATAAATCGATCTAGTTAGGTTTCATTTTTAGAAAACGTCGTTTTATGTTTAAACGATGTTTGCGGCGGCGCGGATTGATTGTTTTCATACTACTATGCGCAAACGAGCCGCGTCTCTGCTGAGCAGGTTGCGGGCCAGCGCCAACACCGTTCTGGCAATGATAGCCGCCAGGGTCGACTGTCCCTATACAAGGCACTGCTATGAGCGACACCTGTCCAGTAATCCAACTAGTTTTTATGTTTTTATCTTTCTTGTGTTTATGAGTTTTGCTTGAAATAAATGTATTTTATTTATTTATTTATCATTGTTTTATGCCGAGCAAAGCTCGGTCATCCAGGTACTTGTTTATTATGGAGGATTGTGACATCAAGTGTCAATAAAAATATGGATCGTTTCATCTTCGAAACGAGTCGAAACGTAGCTACGAGTATGGTTTTGCACGATTATTGTTATCGATCGTTTACCGACTTCAATAGTCCATTAAAATGTTACATTTTTTAGGCCTTAGTGTGCATTTGTCAGAGGACGCAATTTTATTTTTTTAATGTGTAGGGGGGGTCAGTAGAAGCTTAAGTTCAAGTTTGTGGGGTCGGCACCCTTGTCCCCCGGCCGCCATCTTGGAAAAGGGGGTGCAAAGGGTTTTCGCGCTGTATCTCGTAAACTAGTTACCTTACAGAAAATTTAATCAAACATAAAATGTAGCAAATTAAATTTCCTACAATTTTATTTCTATTACTTTTTATCGTCAAGTGACCAACAAAAAAGTTATAAACAAAAATAAATGAAAATTTTGTTTGTTTGTTCTAGGTTTTACAGCGCTCCAAACTTAAACGGATTCTCGAATGCTCATAGGGATGCAATAAAAACTAAAAATTAGGCTTACTTTTCTATCTATATTTTTTTTATTCATACAATTTATTATGATCTTAACATTCCTATGCTATTATTGAACTATGTTTGACCCTTTTACCCACCACCTATGAGGTATAACATGGGCAAAGTCAAATTTATAAAAATTTAATGCATTTTTTAATGCATTTTTTGTCACTGTCTTAGCAAATCGTTTGTATCGCAGAGTGTCTAGAGTATCGTCTTTATTTCCGCCATATAAAAAGACGAAAAAACGTTCGCCAACAACACTGAGTAACGATGACTCGACTTTCTCACTCATAAATAATTTAGTTCCACTTGCTAACTCTGGATGCTTCTGCAAAATTTTTATAAATTTGACTTTGCCCATGTTATACCTCATAGGTGGTGGGTAAAAGGGTCAAACATAGTTCAATAATAGCATAGGAATGTTAAGATCATAATAAATTGTATGAATAAAAAAAATATAGATAGAAAAGTAAGCCTAATTTTTAGTTTTTATTGCATCCCTATGAGCATTCGAGAATCCGTTTAAGTTTGGAGCGCTGTAAAACCTAGAACAAACAAACAAAATTTTCATTTATTTTTGTTTATAACTTTTTTGTTGGTCACTTGACGATAAAAAGTAATAGAAATAAAATTGTAGGAAATTTAATTTGCTACATTTTATGTTTGATTAAATTTTCTGTAAGGTAACTAGTTTACGAGATACAGCGCGAAAACCCTTTGCACCCCCTTTTCCAAGATGGCGGCCGGGGGACAAGGGTGCCGACCCCACAAACTTGAACTTAAGCTTCTACTGACCCCCCCTACACATTAAAAAAATAAAATTGCGTCCTCTGACAAATGCATACCCAAATGTAACTTTTCAATGGACTACAAGTGTAGGCGCAGATTCTGTTATTACGTTGGAATAACTATAAATTTGTTAAATTAGATCTTATTTTGTTTGTACCAAAGTCAGAATTAGAGGTACAATTTTAATTTATTCTTCTTTAGTTTACTAAATTAACGTGATGCATCGTGCTCGTGCTTACATCGAACACAGCATTTTTTTATTAACCCAATGCACAATTCCTCGACCTCTGACCTCAGACCTCTGTGGTGCACTGGGCTTAGGTCCGGCTGAGACGCAAAAGGTTGCGGGTACGATTCCCGCCGCGGGACAAATGTATCTGCAAGTATTTTTCTCGGGTCTGGGTAGTTTCTATGTATAATAAATATGTATTTACAAATAAAAAAAAAGTATATAAGTAGTAGCTATATCAGTCATGTGGTACCCATAACACAAGGTCTGCTTATTTTGGGGCCAGATGATGCTGTGTCAAATGTAAAAAAAAATAAAAAATTGCTTAAGCTTACCAGTGCGCTACCATCTGCCGATCTGGGACCACGTTACTCATAGCCATCTTACCATTTAAATTATTACCAAAATTTGTATATAATTGCGGAAGCGCGAAGCGCGAACGAGTGTCCGTTTCAGCTTAGGCGAAAATGCTTTCGTATGTCTGTCCGGCCGGCGTCTGTCCGGATGTTCTCTACAGGTTGTATTTCTCAACCGATTCTCGTGAAATTTTGTGAGCAGGTTCTATAACCTATATTTTTTTTGTTGATTTAGTTTTTGGAATTTGGCGGAGATATGGGGAATGAAAACGCAAAAAAAAGTAGTATTTCAGTCATTTTGAAAAATGTTCGCGAGGTCTACAGCTCACGAGCGACTCGTATATATTTCAATCACCATTTCCTGTACCAGTGTAAAGTCCAATAAATACAAGCATCTACAGTGAACTTTGAACTTCTCAATTAGCCTCCGCACCAAGAATCTAAATGGTCGCGCACAGTGTGGTTTCAGAGAAATTTCTTCACGAGAACGCTCCAGTTCTAGAATGAGCTTTCTGACGAGGTGTTCCCGAGATTGGGGTACTTCAAGAGTTAATAGCGGAGTCTAGGTGTCTTCTAGACCTGCGTGCTCCATCGTCGGCCATATCGTCGCTTAACATCAGGCGAGTTCGTGGTCAAACGTAGGTCTATCACTAAATAGTATAAAACAAAGTCGCTTCCCGCTGTCTGTCTGTCCCTATGTATGCTTAGATCTTTAAAACTACGCGACGGATTTTGAAACGGTTTTTTTAATAGATAGAGTGATTCAAGAGGAAGGTTTATATGTAAAAAACATGCATAGTATAGTAGAGAAACACTAATAATTTTAGAGGTTTCTAATCACATTAGACATTCTGTAGTATATTTAGTATAAGCATTGCACCCGTGCGAAGCCGGGGCGGGTCGCTAGTCTATGATAAAAAACAAAAAAAGGTTAGGGAAATAAGGTTGTCCGTATTTTAGAAAACTTTAGCTAGACTGGCGAAAGAACAGGATCTCAGGAACACTTTTATGTACCTAGTCGTATAACACTCATAAAACATTTGATCGGCTTAATTGTACCCTTTAATTGTTCAATTGATTCCAATTTATATGATGTATCAGAACACAAGTGAAAGGTTGACCAAGACTTGGCTATATTACGCATACGTTCCAATATACGACTTTCAAAGTTGGGTATTGCACATACTTCAGTTGAGGTTGACGATGATGACGATACTTTTATGTAAAAATCTCGCGTCACTGTGTCTATCCGGGATAAAATCCGGAATGACTTAACGAATTTTTATTATATTTGGTTTATTGTATGTAATTTGCTCAAACTTAAAAGATTGAATAGTTTTTGACTGGCCTGGTCAGCTCAGTTGGTAGTAGCTCTGCTTTCTGCACTGTAGATTGTGGGATCGAGTTTCCACCAAGGATCAACATTTGTGTGATGAACATAGATCTTTATTCTTATAGTAAAGTAAGTATTTGAATATATATAATAGTATTTGAGTCATAAAGTATTTGAAAGTATATTTTGTTTATTGACTGTTGAGGAACACGCAACACAGAACTTCTACCAAGTGAGCTATGAGGGCAGTTTGCATATATTTTATTCAATACACTCACAAGGACCATTTTGAATTGTGCTCCATGCTATGTGAATGTTGGTGACGATTCCCAATCCCAGTCCAAAAATATTCCGAAACTCGTCTGGTCCTAACACTTTTTGTATGATCTTTGTTAATTACGGATCGAATTCAATTTCAAATTTTCAAGTACAACTTTCAGTGTAGATTTGTCCTAGAAATATAAAATTAAAAAATTAAATAATCCCGGACATTTTACACATTATCACCTGGCCCCAAAGTAAGCAGAGCTTGTGTTATGGGTACCACAAGACTGATATACTACTTATATACATTTTTTGTAAATACATACATATTATACATAGAAACACCCAGACCCGAGTTAAATACTTGCAGATCATACAAACATTAGTCCCGCGGCGGGAATCGAACCCGCAATCTTCTGCGTCTCAGCTTAAACTTAACCCACTGCGGCACAGAGGTCGTCAATGAACAATATAATTATGTTAATAGATTTTATATAGCTACGGCTGCCGAGCGGAGTCACAGCAGAAACCTTTATTAAAACTATATTAACAAACTATGTATCTAATATTATAAATACGAAAGTAACTCTATCTGTCTGTCGGTTTATTACGTTTTCACGCCTAAACCGCTGCACCGATTTTGATGAATTTTGGTATAGAGATAGATGGGACCTTGGAGAACAACATAGGCAAACTTACTTTTTAAGGAGGTACCACGCGTGCGAAGCCGCAGGCAGCAGCTAGTATTCATATAAAATTGTAAATAAAAAAGTTTTACGAAATCATTTGATAAACTAACTAAATATTTAACCTTATACTTAGTTATACACAGGCATCATTGAAGTTGCTACGTCAATATTTGTGATTGTAATCTACCTTATCTTTTTGCATTCACAATAAGATGGGTAAATGTTGTGAAATGTTTTATCTAGCCTCGTCTGGCAGGCGTCGCTAGAATACGAAGTAACTAAGGCTTTGTGCATAGCGGCTAGAGCGGTAGCGGGCGCGGACGCGGACCTCCAAAGTGCTCTTTTTACCCGACTACCAAGGATGGGTTATGTTTTTTCTGCGCATCTTGTATATAAATCTTGTATATTTGTTATTTTTTTTATTATCTAGTATGGCTGGATGGATTTCAACATCGTTATATTCATCTTAAACCCAAGTGTTTTTAAATAGGTGTTTAAAAAAACAAAATGGAGGATTTTAAATCCAAAAAAAATAACCAAATTAATCAAATTAAAAGATACTTTATTCAATACAATCACAAGGAACACTTTGAAACGTCTTACATACTAGGCGAATTTAGGTGCCCACTCCTGCTAACTCAAGCCCGAGAAGAACCAGCAAGAAACTCGCCCTGATTCTAGTGCTTTTTATGATCAGTCTTATAACTACCTTAACTACGAAAAACTAATACAAGAGAGATTATACATTTCAAATGTGTCTATTAACTGTCTGAGGGCAGAGTGACATGAGGCCATGCATTATTATCAATAAAATATTCAGTCGGGTTTTTTATTTTAATATGATTGTTTACTAGATTAACTTTACTACTGAAAAATTTGTAAAATCATTAAAAAAATGCCGCATATATATGTTTTTTTGCTATGCTTATTCGATGGCGTTGAAACTGTTTACGAGCGGAGCACTAGACATTCTTAATGTTACAGACTTCGGAAGCTTTCACACTGCGTGCTCACATTCGCTTGGCTAATTCATTGTACCCCAATTATATCTGCTATAAAGGTATTTTATCTGTAGATGGAGACAAGCGAGTAATAAGCAGTATGTAGGTTTTTTTTTAGGTCCGTATTTTTTTGAAGTGGAAACTTCTTTAGGCGCGTTGAGCACTTTTTGGGTGAATAAAAATCCTGGAACTCGCGTCATCGTCACCGCACGCTTCCCATGTGCTATGGATGAATGTTGATTTTTCTGAAGTGTAAACTTTTTTATGTAAAATAATTGCAATAATTGTGTAATAATTGTATTTCACCATATACATGATAGTACTTTCTACTGATAAATAAAACAGTTCATGCGAAATTATTCCCTAACCATTCACTGGGGACTGCCGATAGAAGTGAAAACTAAGTAACTTGTGAACTGTATCGTCGAGCTATTAGATTATTATTTACGAATTATTTTTGTTTTGTAATGAAGTGTTTATGATCAAATATTAAAGTTTAAATTGGTCATTAACACTTCTTTTCCAACCATAAATAATAATCTAATAGCGCGACGATACAATTCACAAGTTTCTTTGTTTTCACTTGTATCGGTAGTCCCCAAAAACATCGGCATTTTTTTTATTTGTTTTTTACTTGATCAGACGCGAAATCAGTCGCAACGCAAGTCTTGCGTCTGATTTCGAAACTTTTGCTGTTACTACTGCTATTTTAAACCCCCGACAAAAAAGAGGGGTGTTATAAGTTTTTAGTACGAGTTATCTGTTTGTGGCATTGTAGCTCCTAAACGGATGAACCGATTTTGATTTTGATGTAATGATTTATGAAAATCTGTTCAGCCGTTTGAAGATCATCAGCTCTTTTCTAGTTGATGAAAAGATGTGAGCAAATTCCACAGGTCTGAACGATTCAACATTTGTTGTCCTGTTACTTCAATGATATTGCAAGAACATGGTAACCTTGAGAAGATGCAGCATCACCTGTAATCTACAGGATACACAATTCACCAACTCACAGCAAAGGTATCGTGTTTGGGCTCATTGGAATCTTCTTAATGAATAGGTTATTTAGATGTATTTCTTCTGTCCCTATTTTTGAATGTGCCGAGGACCTCAAAAGGCGCAAATATGCCGGTTTGGATAAGGCCTACATATTTGAGCCTTTTGGAGTCCAGACCCTGGGCCCGCGGGGAACTGCAGCCCACCGCGTTTTCAAAATTATTTCACGGCGTCTGGTAGACATTGCGTGATCCAAGAGCTGGCTCCTATCTGGCTCAGGGTATTAGCATTGCTATTCAACGTGGCAATGCCGCCAGTATCTTGGGAACGCTGCCCTCTGACAGTGATCTGGATCATTTGAGCTATCTGTACATCGTTTTAAATGCTCCTACATTTCTGTAATTATGTCTGTAAATAAAAGTTTAACTGTCTATTTAGGGTTTTTTTTATTTTAATTTACACTTACTACGTAATAGCCCTTTCGTGGGTATACTTACTGCTTATTTGAGGATTTTAAGAAAAAACCGATCCTCGCACGTGATCGTTATCATACAGACTTGATTCTCGGCTGATACCAAATACAACCTTGTGTTATTTCTTCGTCTATCACTTTGCAACCGTTCTAAGTATATTTCCGGTAAGTCAGTGCGGAAAATAACGTTAGAAAATAAACCTATTAAGGTTAGATCTATAAATAGTAACTTACGTCTTGTCAACTTTTTGCTGTATTTTTTACTGTATTTTAAAGAAATAACCTTCCTAAATTACAATTACACCATTTTTTTACATCCATCAGACACAGAATAAACGTATTCGACTAGTTTGTAAGACGTTTAAAAGTGATCCTTGTGATTGTATTAAAAAAAAAAATTTTTTGACATTCATCAGACAGAATAAACGAATTTGACTAGTATGTAAGACGTTTAAAAGTGATCCTTGTGATTGTATTGAATAAAAACATAGGACCTGGATGACCGAGCTTAGCTCGTTATAAAACACGGATAAAACTACGTTTTCTAAAAATGAAACCTAGCTAGATCGATTTATCGCCCCCGAAACTTCCCCTGCATACTAAATTTCATGAAAATCGATGTGGCCGTTTCCGTATTTCAGATTATATTATACATATACCTATACAGGAATTGGGTATTAGATTTGAATTATAATTTGTTTAATATCCATACTGTCAGTGTTTGTTGTAAAACAAAGTCTCCTCGCCGCGTCTGTTTGTCTGGACGCAATAAACTAAATATAGCGCAGTTTCTAGGCCGCCGTAGGCCTCTGTAATGGCCTAGTCTGTTTACAGTAGTATCAGGAAACACACGTCCAAACATAAAGGCTCAGTTACACGTTAACAGACATTGTTGATGGGTTTTTCTATAAACACATGATTAAGGAGTGTATGTTTTGCAAATATGTTTCCGAGTAACGCAACTTGCCTATGGGAAATAGAAGTCTGTGCCTACCCCCAAGAAATAGACGTGATATCCTATTATTTTGTAAGTGTATCTGGGACAGACAGATTTGTGGGATAGACATACATAATAAATAAATAAATAATAAATAATGCCGGACATTTCACACAACCGCACCTGGCCCCAAAGTAAGCAGAGCTTGTGTTATGGGTACCACATGACTGATATACTACTTTACTTTTTTTTATATAAATATATAGATATAAATACATATATACATTTTTTTATATAAATACATATTATACATAGAAAGACCCGTGATCTTTGTATCTTTACACACATAGATGTGATTCGTAGTCACATCTGGGTGTTATATAGAACTAGCTGCTGCCCGCGGCTTCGCACGCGTGGTACCTACATAAAAATTAGCCTATGTCCTTCTCCTAGGTCCCATCTATCTCTATACCAAAATTCATTAAAATCGGTTTAGCGGCTTAGGCGTGAAACCGTAACAAACAGACGGACAGAGTTACTTTCGGATTTATAATATTTGTTAGATGTATTTTTGAAGTATGTTTTTAGAAATATTCTATCTTAAATAGAATATTTCTAAATTAAATAGGTACTTACTTAAAACACATGTGAATTAGTAATATTGGTTGGAAATCAATTTTAAAATGATAAAATTAATTTAAGTGAGAACAAATATGTTCAAAGCATATTTAGGCTATTTTTAACCGACTTCAAAAAAAGGAGGTTCTCAATTCGTTAGTATTTTTTTATTGTTTGTTACCTTAAAACTCTGTAATTTATGAACCAATCTGAAAAACCTTTATGTGAAAAGATCTACTTTACGATTGGTTCATAGAAGTTTCATAGAAATCGGTTCAGTAGTTTTGTTTTTAAATCTAAATAGCTGGAAAAAATACGTCATCCAAATAAACGAAATTAGGTACGTATTTTAAGTATAAATGAAGTTTTCTTTAAATTTTCAAAACGTTATTAATATTAATATTAATTTTGCACAATAAAACATTCAGTTTATTTTAACATTACAGATAGTGGCCTCCATTCTGTTGGCACCAACCTAACTAATTTTAGCTAAAATAAGGTTTTAAACTGTCAAATTAACCTTTGGTATTGCTGCTACCAACTTATCCTAATTTAATTTTATCTAACTTAATTAAGCGTTCCTAATTTAGTTAGATGGTACCAACCGAATAGGTTTTACAAATGCTATGACTAACTAAATATATTTTAGACAATTCCTAATTTTAGAAAAGAACCAACCGAATTGCCACCATTATCAAATGCGTTAAAAATAGGATCACAAAACAGCAGGTGAAAAAAAGTTAAAATAAAAAGTACAGAGAAAAATAAAAACAATATAATAATAAAAGGAACTAAAACCTACACTAAATAATATTATGTGTATATATATATATATATATATACAAAACGTTCTCACAGTAGGTAAGGCACAGTCTCTCTATCGTCTTCCAGGCATCCGCAAACAGATCTGCCTGAGGATGTTAAGTGAGAAGCATATGCTGAGTGGTAGCCTTTTTTTCGTCACTGTACATAGACTAGTTTATATTACATTTGCACTGTATTTGATATGTGACGTTTAATAAATATTTTCTATTCTATTCTATTCTATTCTATTCTATATTTAAATCTCTGTACGTGGCAGTTAGTCGACTTTTTTATCATAGATGTTTGACCACGATCTCGCCTGATGTTAAGCGACGATGTGGCCGACTATGGAGCACGCAGGTCTAGAAGAAACTTTTTTACTCATAACTTGAAAAGACCCAGATTGTAGTTGTAGAAAGACAGATGACGGCAAAGCATTCTAATACTTGGCTGTACGCATTATAACTGTGGAAGCAAAGCGCTTTGTTCCTAAGGGTGGTAGACTGACAAGGTATGGATGGTACTGAGCGGTTGTGTAAAGGAGAAACTGTTGTCGAAGTTTATTGGACATTTTTGTTTTAAATATTCGTTTGAGAAATATTTAGATTTGAAGTAAGTAGTCATTTTTGATAGAGGCCATTCTTCTCACCTGGTACTCGTAAATCGCTATTTGGGTTAATCCGAGAAATGTTTTCAGAATAGTTGGATTGATAGTAGATTAGTAGTAATTGTAGTTTTATAGTTGTATTTTCGAAATATACTGTACTAGCTGTTGCTCGAGATTTTGTCTGCATTTTTTTTTGAAAGGAATTGTTGCTTAAATCCTTCCCTAGGATGCAATTTATCTCCTTGCCAAATTTTATTGATAAGTTTTAAACCGATCACACCCACCACCCATTAAAAAGTTTCCATACTAACGTACACACCCCATTTTACTCCTTTATGAGAGTTATTTAAAAAAAAATCTGAAACACGTGTCCATTTATTGTGCATTTTAAGTATCCAAACCAAGTTTCTATGAAATCACACCACCCGTTAAAAAGTTCCCATACAAACTTTGACACCTCATTTTACCCCTTTGTTAAGTTATTTTGTATTTTGTTAAAATCCTAGAAGACGTGTACATTAATTTTGCAGTGGGTGGTATTGTTGTAAAAGGAAGCTACCTTCCAAATTTCAGCTTTCTAGCTTCAGCAGTTTCGGCTCGGCGATGATGAATCAGTCAGTCAGTCAGGTTAAGCTCTTTCATAGGTATAGATAACACCCAGACGCAGAACAAACACCTATGTTCATCACACTAATGTTTATCCTGGGTTTATCGAACCCTCAACCTACAGCGCAGAAGGCAGCCGAACCATGGCCCAATGCGCCATAGTCAATTGTATAAAGAATATTGTTTTGAATGGAGAACACATAATTACGTTTTAAAAACTAAAAAGATACCGACTTCATTGAATGAAATTTGAGCCTATAAGTAATACATTTTTAGTAGAAAGTAGATGTATTTTTAACCGACTTTATGTAGATATATTATAATATGGGTACGCCAAATAAACGCCACGCTCCAATGAGACAGGTATCGAAGTACACGAAAACATCATTGATGTATACAATTTTTAGATTTTCGCTTATTTTTCAGCTCGCCCGATTTTGATAAAATTTATATGGGACCACCTGTGAATACCCTTTCAAAAAAAAAAAAGAATTTTCCAAATCGGTTCAGCCGTTTTCGAGTAATCGGTGAACATACATAAAAAAAAAAAGATTTCGACGAATTGAGAACCTCCTCCTTTTTGATAAAGTCGGTTAAAAAGGGTTAAAATGTTACACTGAAATATACCAAACATCAAAGCATAGGCTACGTACGTTATATTAGTTTTAATTTTATGAGAATACTAATAATTCATTTTAGGCAAATCTAAGTACCTATCCATAGATTATCACTACATAGTATAAAATAAAGTTGCTTTTCGCTGTCTGTCTGTCCCTATGTATGCTTAGATCTTTAAAATTACACAGCGGATTTTGATGCGGTTTTTTTAATAGATCGAGTGAATCAAGATCAGGGTTTATATGTATAATAAATGCTTAATATAGTAGAGAAACACTGATAATTTTAGAGGTTTCTAATGTGATGTCCTAAAAAAACTATTTTTTTGCGCTTACATTGCAAAGGCTGGCTGAGCCCTACGACGAGATAGATCAAAATAATGTGCTACAGTATTGTACACCTTAAAAAGGTCTACACAAAAGTTCACGATGGTATGTCTATCTCTTAGGTTATATTATTCTCATAGATTGTTGTATATAAAGATATTTAGTATCTGTAGTATATTTAGCATCAGCATTGCACCCGTGCGAAGCCGGGGCGGGTCGCTAGTTAGTTATAAACAATTAAAGATCCTTGTACAGTGATTATAATTCTATTGTTTAGACTTTAGAACAAAGAAACCTGTTCTTTGCAAACAGCATTTGTAAATGTACGTACACTATCTGAAAACTGAGCAAATAATACTTCACTGAAACACTATTTATACAAATATTTGAATCACAAATTGCTCTAGGTAAAACACATTCAAGAAGCAATTTTAGTATTATGTAATATAACAAAGAACCCTTTAGATAAGCTAGTCATAATGATATTATAAAGTTTGTACGTATGTGTATGGTGACCTCTGTGGCGCAGTGGGCCAAGGTCCGGCAGAGACGCAGAAGGTTGCGGGTTCGATGCCCGCTGCGAGACAAATGTTTATATGAACTGCAAGTATTTATCTCGTTGAAGTTGTTGAAGTACAACAGTTCAAACACACAAATAAAAAGCAGGACAATAAGGCCTATGGCCGAGTTTGGAGACCTTAGTAACCACCGACAACGTCTGTAAAGAAAAACGAAAAAGAACATTATTCGGACCTTATATATTATCCAAACATCAAAGGCCGTAGAAGTATGAAATAATAGATAAGGTAAAATTATTATTACTAGTGGTCGCCCACTGGTCGAAATTCGACCATAATTAATTAATAATTCATGTATTATTTATGCATAGTTTAAAAAAAATATTTGAATTCTGCACTCGTTCTCTAAACTTATAGTTTGTATAGTGTGCGATGTTTCATACTCCTTTGAACGCGCAATTTTCGTAAAAGGGGTACAAAGTTTTTGCTTTACGTATTAATCACTACATAGTATAAAACAAAATCAAATCCTCTTTAAAACTATGCAACGGATTTTGATGTGGTTGTTTATAGATAAATAAATAAATAATAAATAAATAATCCCGGACATTTCACACAGCATCATCAGGCCCCAAAGTAAGCAGAGCTTGTTTTATGGGTACCACATGACCAGATAGATTGATTCAAGAGGAAGGTTTATAAACAAACGTTATCAGGTTTAAAGATACAATACCTACTAAAATATTTGTATAGTTTAGGTCATTTGAATAAAAAAAAAATAAGTGTAATATTACAAAAAATACTTACGATTGATTTTGTTAGCTTTCAAGTGGTATCAAGAAGATTACAAATAAAATTAACAAAATTACCTTCCAAATGATATACCACAATCACTAGTTCATTGGACAGAAGTTGTAAAACATTGTTTTGATCGACTCGCGATGAAGCGATTCCAGTTTAAATCTCGCGAGTGTAGCACTCCTAAACGGTGAAGGGAAACGGGATATCGTAGCACCTAAAATGTTCAGACAATTGTGTCAAGTGCACGAAAGGAAGCCTCTGAGGGACACACGATAGAAGAAGATCAAATAACTATATATAGTGTAGACAAAGCGCATGTCGTATTGTAAACGTCTATGGCGCTGCGCGCACGTAGACACTTTTTGTTGCCGACACGGCACACCATCACAGGGAACCGTAGTTGCTGTGTCCTGTATCGGACACAGTCGCCCGTTGCTACTACTGGCCACTGGTACACGTCGTTGCTTGTACAATTACAATACGATTCGTTTGCGCAGCTCAGTACAATTTTAAGGACATTTTGTTAATGTTACTTTTGCTTGTGTCTTTAACTGACGAATTTAGTTTCCAGTTAACGACACCGAACACTTTTTATCTTCAACTAGCGACCCGCCCCGGCTTCGCACGGGTGCAATGCTGATACTAAATATACTACAGAACGTCTAATGTGATTAGAAACCTCTAAACTTATCAGTGTTTTTCTACTATATTATGCATGTATTATACATATAAACCTTCCTCTTGAATCACTATCTATTAAAAAAAAACCGGACCAAAATCCGTTGCGTAGTTTTTAAGATCTAAGCTTATATAGGGACAGACAGACAGCGGGAAGCGACTTTGTTTTATATTATGTAGTGATAGTGATAGTGATGAGTATGTGGGTGCAACTGGACGCAAACAATGTTTACGTATGCGCAGGGAGTGGATGATTTCTTACTGGTTCTATAGAAATCAATTATTCATCGGTAGCTTGTATCTGACACAAGACACAAAAGTGTCCACGTTTGCGCCCGGCCTATAGGTTACTGTGTACATTACCGTAAGGTTGGCTGTACATGAGGTACTGAAGAGATAATTTGATAGTTCAAGGGTAATTGCAGAAACAACTGCAGATATTTTGAAAGTAAAACTGTAGATAATTTTAACCTGTAGACCTTGTAACGATTCATTAGACGCGGTTCGTACCTGTTTCAAATAATTATATAAATTACATTCTTTATGCACAAAGTGAATTTAATTTAAAAACGTCTGATTGGATGTGAACGGACTGTATTATAAATAATGCCGGACATTTGACACAGCATCATCTGGCTCCCAAAGTAAGCAGATCTTGTGTTATGGTACCTCATAACCTCATAACTGATTATTATGACTGACTGACCTGTCAGCCCAGTTGGTAGTAGCTCTGCCTTCTGCGCTGTAGGTCGAGGGTTCGATTCCCTCCCAGGGTAAACATTTGTGTGACGAACTTGGGTGTTTATTCTGTGTCTGGGTGTTATAAAGTATCATAAGTATGTATTTAAAAATATATATTTTGGGGCTAGATGGTGTTGTGTGCATTGTCCACCAATATTTATTATTATTATTATTATATAAAAAGTGTAATCTATGTAAGATTACACTTTTTTTTTGTAAATACATACATATTATACAGAAATGCCAAGACCCGAGACAAATACTTAATCATACAGTCATTTGTCGGCGTGAATCGAACCCGCAATCTTCTGCGTTAGTCCATTGAAAAGTTACATTTGGGTATGCATTTGTCAGAGGACGCAATTTTATTTTTTTAATGTGTAGGGGGGGTCAGTAGAAGCTTAAGTTCAAGTTTGTGGGGTCGGCACCCTTGTCCCCCGGCCGCCATCTTGGAAAAGGGGGTGCAAAGGGTTTTCGCGCTGTATCTCGTAAACTAGTTACCTTACAGAAAATTTAATCAAACATAAAATGTAGCAAATTAAATTTCCTACAATTTTATTTCTATTACTTTTTATCGTCAAGTGACCAACAAAAAAGTTATAAACAAAAATAAATGAAAATTTTGTTTGTTTGTTCTAGGTTTTACAGCGCTCCAAACTTAAACGAATTCTCGAATGCTCATAGGGATGCAATAAAAACTAAAAATTAGGCTTACTTTTCTATCTATATTTTTTTTATTCATACAATTTATTATGATCTTAACATTCCTATGCTATTATTGAACTATGTTTGACCCTTTTACCCACCACCTATGAGGTATAACATGGGCAAAGTCAAATTTATAAAAATTTAATGCATTTTTTAATGCATTTTTTGTCACTGTCTTAGCAAATCGTTTGTATCGCAGAGTGTCTAGAGTATCGTCTTTATTTCCGCCATATAAAAAGACGAAAAAACGTTCGCCAACAACACTGAGTAACGATGACTCGACTTTCTCACTCATAAATAATTTAGTTCCACTTGCTAACTCTGGATGCTTCTGCAAAATTTTTATAAATTTGACTTTGCCCATGTTATACCTCATAGGTGGTGGGTAAAAGGGTCAAACATAGTTCAATAATAGCATAGGAATGTTAAGATCATAATAAATTGTATGAATAAAAAAAATATAGATAGAAAAGTAAGCCTAATTTTTAGTTTTTATTGCATCCCTATGAGCATTCGAGAATCCGTTTAAGTTTGGAGCGCTGTAAAACCTAGAACAAACAAACAAAATTTTCATTTATTTTTGTTTATAACTTTTTTGTTGGTCACTTGACGATAAAAAGTAATAGAAATAAAATTGTAGGAAATTTAATTTGCTACATTTTATGTTTGATTAAATTTTCTGTAAGGTAACTAGTTTACGAGATACAGCGCGAAAACCCTTTGCACCCCCTTTTCCAAGATGGCGGCCGGGGGACAAGGGTGCCGACCCCACAAACTTGAACTTAAGCTTCTACTGACCCCCCCTACACATTAAAAAAATAAAATTGCGTCCTCTGACAAATGCACACTAAGGCCTAAAAAATGTAACATTTTAATGGACTACGTCGAGGTTGTCAAATAGAATAATTATTGGTGGACATAGCATCATACAACCCCAAACTAAGCTTACATAGCTATAACATAGCTTATATATACTATGGGAACGAGATTACTGATAGACAATTTATTTATTTATTTTTAAAATATTTGACATACCTCAATCGAAAACGAATATGTGCCTAGAAGTATCTACGTTTCACACGAATATGTTACATGTACAATTACATTAATACAAGAAACCTGATTTAGATGTTCTCGGCGATACTTAAAATGGTAGGTATTTATATTTAATAATTAAAAACTAAATATTGAGCCACCTTGGCTTAACCCGAATTCCCATACTATGATTAAGTATGTCAAAGTCAAAGTCAAAAGATACTTTATTTAATACAATCACAAGGATCACTTTGAAACGTCTTACATAGATGAATTTAGGTGCCAACTCCTCCTAACCCAAGCTCGAGAAGAATTAGCAAGAAACTCGTCTTGGTCCTAGCGCTTTTTTACATAATCCATCTTATAACTACCTTAACTACGAAATACTAATACAAGAGAGTTTATACATTTCAAATGTGCCGGTTAACTGTCTGAGGGCAGAGCGACATGAGGCCATGCATGTGTATCATGTGTGTGCTTAAATAAACAATAACAGTAAATCCATGCTTAAAATACATTACCTATAACACCCAGACACAGAACAAACATCTATGTTCATCACACAATTGTTTGTCCTGGAGATCGAACCCACGACCTACAGCGCAGGAGACAGAGCTACTACCAACTGTCATCATATATCAATATTGAGTCTTAGTCAAGTGTCAAGTATTTTATTCGTCTTCTTCTTTGTTAATGGCCTGTGACATACTCATGTCAATTTTGCCAGAGTCAAGTGTTTATAGTTTATAGTCAGTTTGTTTGTTATTAGAGTCTTAGTCGATTGTCAATTGTCAATTCTAGACGTCACGCGGAATGGCGTCTAGAATTTTCTTGGGATTCCTCGTCGTGCAAATCACATTGCACCACAATACACTTATAATTCAATTATCCATACCCGTCCTGTAGTCACAATTTATTAATTAAAATTCCGCCAAGATTACTGAATAAAACATGCAATAAAACGGGTAAAAAATATTAAATTAGCAGAGCTATGTTACTCCATGAAATGACAGACGAAGAATCCCAAAATATTTTAATCTATAATGCATTTGGCACATATCTTCGAACTTTTCTATGACATGCCAGTTTTCTGACGATGTTTTGATTCGCCATTTAAAAGTACTGGTATAGCGTACAATAATATTTTCGAACAAAAAAATCCATGCACGACCAGATTCGAACCCACGAGCAAATCCACAAGAACACTAATGACTGCTAGCCTTGTGTTCGTTTTTCGTAGTTAAGCTAGTAGTATCATCCAAAAAAGCGCTAGGACAAGGGCGAGTTTCTTTTAAATTTATCTCGGACTTCTCGGGTTAGGAGGAATTGGCACCTAAATTCACCTAGTATGCAAGACGTTTCAAAGTGATCCTTGTGATTGTATTGAGCACAAATGTTTCTGATTTTAACTTTGGCTTTGACTACCACTATACCTACCAGTCGTGAAATAATGTGCAACGCGACTCGACTCAAAAGGGCTCAATCAAGACCGGCAAATTTGCGCCTTTTGAGATTCTCGTTCCATCCCAATCGCCGCATCACCTCTAACGGAAGTCCCAGACACATGGAATGCGGCCAGAGTGTCTACGCAAGTAGCATTCTATATCTACTATATATCTTTATATACTTACATAAATCTTCTGTGCGTGTGTTTCTAATTAAACTCCTAAACGGCTGGACCGATTTTGATGTTTTTTTTTGTGTGTGTTCAAGTGGATTCGATTTAGTTGTATATCAGTCATGTGGCACGCATAACACAAGCTCAGCTTACTTTGGGGCCAGATGACGCTATGTGAAATGTCCGGCATTATTATTATTATTTATTTTTCTTTTTAAATCGCGCTGTCGAAGTCGCGAACACTAGTTATTAGACAGCTAGTTATTCTATAAATACATATAATTAGTAACATATGTAAAGTTCGGAGTTCCCCAAGGTTCAGTTCTCAGTCCGACTCTTTTCCTAATATATATAAATAACTTATGCGACATTAATCTAACCAATGCTACAATTGTAACTTTTGCGGATGATACCGCGGTAGTATTTAGAGGCAAAACATGGGAGGAGGGAGGGAGGGAGGGAGATTAGATGCTGAAGTTGGGATGAGTGCAATTATTAATTGCCTGGACAATAATTTACTGACACTCAACCTAAGCAAAATAAAATACATAAAATTCTCCATAAATAATAATAGTCAGCCGAAACTCGATATAAACCTAAAAGCTCATAATTGTGGCAATGATAAAAACAACATCTGCGATTGCTATACTCTCACTCCCACAGACAGTATAAAATATTTAGGAATAATTATTGACAAAAACTTAAAATGGAAACTCCAGATTGACACACTTAAGGCTCGTATACGTAAAATCATGTACATTTTCAAAAAATTAAGACACCTCAGAGATGAGAATACAAATAGAACAGTTTACCTTACTCTTTGCCAATCTATCATTACCTACGGCATTACAGTATGGGGAGGAACATCAAAAATTTCACTAATAAAATTAGAAAGAACCCAGCGTTCTATTCTTAAGGTTCTAAACTTTAAGCCCTTTAGATATCCTACAGTTGACCTATACAGAGAAACCGCAGTGTTAACAGTTAGGCAGCTGTTTATAAATACTGTTGTCATTAGACAATACTCCTATGCTAGCAATACTGAAAAAGTAATATCTAGAAGAGCACATGAGGTATACAAAGTTCCTGTTTGCAAAACATCTTTTGCACAGAGCTTTGCATACTTTCTAGGACCTTTTCTTTATAATCGTATTAGCAAATCTTCGCTACTAAAAGATAAGACCAGGCATGTATGTAGAATAATATTAGAAATGTTCCTACGCCAATTCAACTATGACTCCACGGAAAACCTATTATTTATAATAAAGTAAGTCATTGTAACCCTAGATTTAAGTGTAATTTACTAGCTTTTACTACTGTTAATATTGTAATATTATTAATCTTTGAATGTTTACGACACTCACGTAGCATATTAAAATGATTGTATTGTACAAGGAAGGTAGAGCTACCTCGCCGTAACACAGGTACAAACTAGCACGGGAGGTTTGTTCCATACTTCATAGTGCATTATGATCACAAATTGTTTAACGTGACATAATTCATATATCTAAGCACTATGTACCTTACACCTAAGTTTTTTTTTGGAATAAATTTATCCTTATTCTTATTGTTCTTACATATAATTATAGGATATCAATACTGCGCCCTGCCATTATAAAGCGACGGATTTAGTAGAGCGTGGCCTTGAAGCATCGCGGCATTTGAAGCTTATCTGTAAAATGTGACTGTATATCATTGACACAGTAACACACGTGCGGACCAGCGTATGACGACCTCTGACATGATGAATCGTGTTCTAATCATGAGATGTACATGCGTGTACTAGTACCGTAGGCTAACTGAAACAAATCATTTGACGTAGATCATGTTACCACGCACAGTAAAGTCTTATGAAGTCATTAAGGATCAGAATGAATAATGGTCAGCTGCTACATTATCTAGTTAGCAAAACAAAAATAAATCTAATAAAATATTTTTTTGAGTTTTTTTAAGAAATTATTTGAATAAAATCACCAAAATTACAAATAAAACTCAATATTTTAAAAAATAACAATTAAATAATATAAGAGCACAATGTCCTCAATTCTGTTGGCACCAACCTAACTAATTTTAGCTAAAATTAGGTTTTGAACTGTCAAATTAACCTTTGGTATTCTGCTGCTACCAAATTATCCTAATTTAATTTTATCTAACTTAATTAAGCGTTCCTAATTTAGTTAGATGGTTCCAACCGAATAGGTTTTACAAATGCTATGACTAACTAAATATATTTTAGACAATTCCTAATTTTAGAAATGAACCAACCGAATTACCACCAATGTTTACTTCGCAAAACGGCCAAAAACACTCCTACAAAAACTCATTTTTACCTTTTGACGTGATAACGTCTTATAAATCGATTAACGCCGGATTCACGCACGAATAGTTGTCACGTTCCGCCTGAGCCGAGCGTGCTAGCGAGAGCACGGAACAAGCGATAGCGAGACACGATCGGCCTAAGCGTTCGGCTTGTGACGCATCTTAAAGGTTAAAAGTATGCAATTTTTCATCAGTTTACATATGACGTTATCACGTAAAATTATCGTCCGACTGTACAGCCAACCAATTTTTTTATTGGATTGGACGCTAGCTTGTGATAAAACACGTCGTGACTGAAGCGTGACTGCAGCTGTCTTTTCTATTAATTTCATAGCAAAAGGCGTTATCGTGAGGCATTTGTCTAAACTCGCTGGTCTTTCTCTAACACATTTATATTGAAGCTCTATTAGATAAGTTCAGTTCTAGAGTAGGTACTCGTTAGATTAAATCAGTGGGGCGATTATGGAACTTTGCTACTATCAAAACATTAATACTAATAGCTTTCAGTTACTATTGATGAATGAATTGGTATTACGGATCGCTGCGATTTCTATCGGCTTCTATCGCTAGTTACAATGTGGAGTTGGTGTGAAACTATAACTCGACCAATGTACAAAGTACGATTGTGGTAGCAAACGTGTTTTAGAGTACTAAGCATTTAAATACATCGTATATGATTGATTGAAATAATGCCTATTGCTAATTGAAATTGATAGACATTGATGCCGATTGCTAATCGAAATTGATAGACATTGATGCCGATTGCTAATTAAAATTGATAGACATTGATGACGATTGCTAATCAAAATTGATAGACATTGATGACGATTGCTAATCGAAACTGATAGACATTGATTGTATCAAGAGTTCCATAATCGGCCTACTGATACGATGGGTAGCCGCGCCTTTAACCTTGAGTTTGTTATATATTCTGTGCTTTGGGTCTACAAAATCAATGGGAGTAGTCACGTTACTGATATTTTTATCACGAAAGGGCAAGGCCAATGTGCCTGAAAATAAATGTACACATATTACGTTTGCTGAAAGGGCGTAAGTTACATATCTAATCTATCTTCGACGAACTCTTTGGCGCAGTGGTTAAGACACCTGCCTGAGACACAGAAGGTTGCGGTTTCGATTCCCGCTGTGGGACAAATGTTTGTATGAGTAACAACTATTTGTCTCGGGTCTGGGTGTTTCTATGTATAATATGTATGTATTAAACAAAAAAGTATATAGTAAGTATATAGTATATCAGTCATGTGGTACCCATAACACAAGCTCTGCTTGCTTTGGGGCCAGATGATGCTGTGTGAAATGTTTGGTATTATTTATTTATCTAGTGGTCGCCCACTGGTCGAATTTCGACCATAATTAATAGCTAATATTAGCATTCTGTACTCTTTCTCTTTACAAACTTTAAGTGTGCGAAATTGCATACTCCTCCGTCCGCGCAATTTTCGTATAATACGGTACAAAGTTTTTGCTTCACGTATTAATATATATTTACAATATATCTATCCATCTTACCTATAATACCTAATACCTTTAAATGAGCAATTCTTGTATATATGTATATATATAATCTGAATCTCGGAAACGGCTCCAACGATTTTCAAGAAGTTTAGTTTAGTGCAGGTACCCCTTTATATCCCCCCTAAAGGGATATAAAGGCTATAAAGGGGTATAAAGGATAAATCGATCTAGCTAGGTTTCGTTTTCAGAAAACGTTGTTTTATCCGTGTTTTATACCGAGCAAAGCTCGGTCATCCAGGTACTTACATAATTATACGCACAACAGTTTTATGAACACCATTATATAATTACGTTTTAAAAACTAAAAAGAAAACCGACTTCATTGAATTTAAAAAATATCATCGATGTATACAATTTTTAGATTTCTGTTGTTTTTTTTAAAAACCGCTTGTTCGATTTCGATAAAATTGGGACCACCTGGGAAGTATACATATTGAAACAAAAAAATAAGTTTCCAAATTCCAAAAAAAAAATTAGGAGTCTGAGTAAATACATAAACAAATCCACGGATTGAGAACCTCCTCCTTTTTTGAAGGCAGTTTTTTTTAAATAAGTAATCTGACGAGCGATTTTGAAAAAAATCATAAAAAATCGAAAAATTGTAACATCGATGATATTTTTGTTTACTCCGAAGCCTTGCTGTCCCATTGCCCATTGGAGCAGTGCGTTTATTTTGCCTACTCATATTATTATAATAAACAAAATACATCTACTTTCCACTAAAAAAAATATATTAGATGGTTAAGTTATTATAAGTTAAGTTATTAAGTAGGTTAATTCCTATCTAACATAATGCATTTTTTGTTTTTATTTTATTTTTAAATTTGTAATAGAATTTGTTATATATTATTATTATTATATCTACGTATAATTATTTTCAAAACGTAGGAGTCAGTCTACCTTGGCAACTTGTACCTAGATGGCCGTCGTACATCCATGGAGTGGGGCACTGGTCCCTTGTATTACAGGTTTTTTTTTAAACCTATCTCAGGCACCAGTTCTACACAAAACGGGTTTACTTGGCTCATCTCACTACATTACATGTGTACTATTCGTTTATTAGCCTATGCTAATGTAATATGTGACCTTTTGTGTGAAAAAATAAATCATTTTTATTATTATTATATACAATGAAGTCGGTTTTCTTTTTAGTTTTTATAACGTAATTATGTAGTTATATGATAGACCCATAGATCTGTATTATCATATAGGTTAATGTTTATCTACGTACTACGCGTCCAAAGCCGGGAGCAGCAACTAGTTTATAATATAAAATACAAGAACGGTAACGGTATTATGTGTGGTCAGAATAGAAAATATTTGGTTAGGTCTGTGGAGTAGGTGCCACAAACCTAATATCTCACCATCTCGGTTCTGGGTGAACGAACTGGAATTTGGTATTCCGAATCCTTGAACGAGGTATTTGAACTTTTACTAAAATGTTACAAAGATAATGGAGTTGACTAACCGGTTTCAGTATTAGCAGGTCGTACTCCTCACTTTAGGGACGAAGTGACAAGTATATTGGCGCACCCAACCGGTTGGGCAAAATTGAAGTGCCGTGCCAGAAGAGATAGTTATGTAATAGAAAGAGAGGCTCTATGTAGGTAAGACGAGTTTCTTGCCAATTCTTCTCGAGCTTGGATTAGGATGAATTGGCACCTAAATTCACCTAGTATGTAAGACGTTTCAAAGTGATCCTTGTGATTGTATTGAATAAATCATCTTTTGACTTTGACTTTGTATAAATAATGTTAGGCACTGCTGATCGCTGCAAGAGTCGCTAATTACATAAATGTTTTTGATGAGTTCGTTTTCTGTATTCTCTGGTATTATTATAATTGTACAATATTATACCAAAATTCGATACTAGCTTCTACCTGCGGTTTCGCACGCGTGGTAGGTAAAAAGTAGCCTATTTAGTATGAAAAAAACAATTATTTGCTGTATAAACTTAAAACTCAAAGTTTGACAAAACATTATTGCAATAGATTTAAGTATACACATAAAGTTTCCATAATGTTTAATATCTGACGATCTCCACACTTGGCAAAGCCTGTATCGTGGGGACCAAGGTATAAGCAAAAATAAGCATTTTTGTTAGGTATGGTACCCACACTAGAATAAATCTGTATTATGGCTACAATACGGCTTAACGATATGGTTAGCAGCCTTGGTCGGTTCCCCAGAAACTAATGCAATATATCAAGACTGATTGACATTGTGCAATATACGTCGACTTCAGAGTATCAAAGCAAGCAACGTTTCTAAGTTGTCTTATAATATTAATTAGTTTTCGGGTTCCAGCGGTCATACATTTTGTGTGATCCTTAATGTTTAAGTTGCAATAAACTTCTGCTCCAAGATATTTTATGACGTTTGCCTATTCTTGCGCAGTTGCACTGGGTTCTTTTGTCCACTTCGTATGTGTGTACTGTCAGTCCACTTGTTGATAGTGGCCGAGATGATGATGAAAACAAAGGAACTAGGTTTTTTGGATGTTCGGGGTTAGAAGGTTTTTTTGCAGTCAATACCATACATCCTTCATACCCTGTTCGGCATTAGATAGTCTCATACCAATTTCAGCCGTGAAAAATAATAGCCAGTGTCTTCCACGTAACAAAACATCTCTGCATTTCTTAGTGCGATGTTATGTATGTCATTCATACAAATTAGAAACAGCGTGGGACCTAATATACTCCTTTGCGGTATTCCAAAACATATTGGCTGTAGCTTATTTGTAAGACCATCTATAGAATCTATACTTAGACACTGTTTCCGTCTTGATAAGTAGCTTATAAACCTTTGATTAAAACATTCATGTTCCAGGATACCAGTTCTCAGATTACATCTGAACCGAGTTTCATCTAAATCCATTAACCCGTTACGGAGGATATTTTTATTTAAGCCACAAATAAAATTATCCAAATATTTAGACAAATTTTGGTATTTGTAATAATGGATGTGGTTAGGATGTGCTTAGGAATATATTTACGTATTAACTGAAAAATTAAAACAGGTATTTGCATAATAATGTGTTTTCATAAAATATGTTTTCGTTGCATATAATTAAAATACATAAATGAATTAATATTCAATATTTCTTTGTTACAGAGCGTTAAAAAATGGCCACTACTTAATTTCGATGAGAGAACCTCGTATCTACTTAAGTCATATCGCACGCTGCCAAATAATAACTTAAGTTTACTTAATTTGTACTTAATCTATATAAATAATGGATCCAGGCTACTTCGATATAGAAAGGACGCAGAACCCGAGAGAAAAAGCGAATATATTCTCTAAATTCCTCTTTTGGTAAGTTTATTGCGCCTAAGACTTTTATCTGACTACCCTCTCATATAAAAAAAAAGTAAAAACTGAGTAAGTCTCAAAGTTTTGAAGATAATACTTCTTTATTCGTCTCTTGTTCGAACTAGCATGGTGAAAGGATTAAAGCGCCTCAAAGGCTTCATTCGTGCACTTGGTACATGCCTTCAAGATTTTTTAGGTTTAGTGAATTTGTATGATTCTGTGACCTGACTCTGGTGACAATAACAGGGTTCTATCATGCATGATTTATTGACTGTTATAGATGGGGCTCACATTTTCCACAGCACCATCTATCCCTAAATTAAACAAATCTTAACATTTTGATAAACACGCGTTTTACTCACGTATTATTTTGTCGATGGAGGCACCGTTTGATTTCGTTGTCGCTCGAGTTCACGGTTCGCACGGTCGTGCGACCGACCGCGGATCAAACTCACCCAGTTGAGATTCTCTAGATGAATCGAAACAGTGTCGTTGCCTCCATCGTCAAAATAATACGTGAGTAAAACCCTTGATTAATCTAAATGTAAAATACAACTCGCGAAAGTTTTAAAAGTGAAATAAATCAATCTTGTATTAAGGAAACTAGATGACGGATAGAATACTTATATACCTTTAAATACCTTATAACACCAGACACAGAACAAACGTTATGAGCTAATTGGACCCAACCTTGGACCCAAAGGTGTCGAGATCATCTCGCCATCGCTTTTTGGGTTTGCCACGGCGCCGTCTCGCTGTCTGACTACTGAGTGGAGCTCTGAAATATTTATTCATATTTATTTATTTATCATCGAACCCACAACCTACAGTGCAAACGGCAGAGCTACTACCAATTGAGTTGTGTTATTAATTATAATACTCGTCTTATAATTTCAGGTATACACATGATGTCTTCAATAAGGGCCGGAAAGGGCAACTTAGCATATCTGACGTATACAGGTACGTTCAGTTAAACTCAATCCAAAGATCACATTGCCAAAATTCGTGCAAACGAGGTCTTGCGAAATGATTATGTGATAAATGTTTTTTGTCAGATGTACCTACTCCACTCAGTTTTTAAATAGGTTCTCTCAAAACATCGTGTGATATTTTGTATCCAATATCTACCGTAATAAATGTGTTTGTGTGGCGTCGTAGCTCATAAACGGATGAACCGATTTGTATTAAGTTTTGTTTGGTGTCTTGATCGAGTGTTCTTAGGATTTAAGGAAAATTGTTCAGCCATTTGAAGATCATCAGCTATTTTCTAGATGAAGAGATGTGAGTAACTTCCACAGGTCTGATCGATTTAAAGTTTGGTATCCTGTTCAATTATATTGCAATTAAGAACATGATAACCTTACCTGGTCTTGCAGTATCTCCTGCAGATGTAGCATAGGTATCGCGTTTGGGCTCATTGGAATGTTTGCAATTAAATGTATATACACACATATATATATATATATATTAATAACTAAATATTGGTGGACAATGCCCTCAACACCATCCAGACCCAAACTGAGCATAGGTTGTATTATTGTATTATGATTCCCGCCGCGGGACAAATGTTTGTATGATCTGCAAGTATTTGTCTCGGGTCTGGGTGTTTCTATGTATAATATGTATGTATTTACAAAAAAAAGTATATAAGTAGTATATCAGTCATGTGTTACCCATAACACAAGCTCTGCTTACTTTGGGGCCAGATGATGCTTTGTTAAATGTCCGGTATTATTATTATTATTATTATATTATGATGATTGATAGAATACTCATGTGTGTATTTAAATATATAAGATACTTTATAACACCCAGACACTGAACCAAACACCTATTCATCACACAAATGTTTATCCTGGCAGGGAATTGAACCCACAACTTACAGCTCAGAAGGCAGAGCTACTACCAACTAAGCTGACAGGTCTATCAATAGGGTTTTGCGATGTTTAACTTGTAATTGTTTACTATTGTTATCATCACTACATAGTATAAAACAAAGTCGCTTCTCGCTGTCTGTCTGTCCCTATGTATGCTTAGATCTTTAAAACTACGCAACGGATTTTAATGCGGTTTTAATAGATAGAGTGATTCAAGAGGAAAGTTTATAAGTATAATACATGCATAATATATTAGAGAAACACTGATAGTTTCAGAGGTTTCTAATGTGATGTCGTAAATAAATATTTTTTTTGCGCTTACATTGCAAACGCGGGTTCAGTCCTACGAGATAGATCAAAATACTGTACTACAGTATTGTACAGCAAGGTCTACAAAAAAGTCCGCGATGGTATATTTCTCTCTTAGGTAATGTTATTCTCTTAGTATGAGCATTGCACCCGTGCGAAGCCGGGGCGGGTCGCTAGTTCTGTATATATCTGTAAATGAAGGTATTCTGTCTGTCTGAGGATTACAATGAGCTTAATTGTGTTTGTAGATGTACTCCAGGCCACAGAGCTGCCCCCAGGGGAGATTCCCTGGGCGTGACTTGGAAGGAAGAGCTACTGAAACGAGGTGCGTATTAAAACGAGAATTCAGTAAAATTAAGTGTAGGGGTGTAATGTCTCGGTGATAACAAAAAATCAAATAAGCTTTTGTGGTCCAGGGTCCATAGAATCTACGATAATTGCAAACTCAACTCGTGCAATATTCAACAAGCCACCTTGGGAACCTTGTACACCACTATTTAAAATAAAAAAAAAATTGTGTATGTATGTTTTAGAGATGTGTAAATTTGACAGATCACATACAGATTTATTTGACACTTTCGAACAGGTATAAAAATCATTATATAGTATAAAACAATGTCGCTTCCCGCTGTCTGTCTCTTTGTATGCTTAGATCTTTAAAACTACGCAACGGTATTTGATGCGGTTTTTTTAATAGATAGAGTGATTCAAGAGGAAGGTTTATATGTATAATACATGGATAATATAGTAGATAAACACTAATCATTTTAGAGGTTTCTAATGTGATGTCGTAAATAAACACATTTTTTTTGCGCTTACATAGCAAACGCTGGCTGAACCCTACGAGATAGATCGAAATAATGTACTACAGTATTGTGCACCTTAAAAAGGACTACAAAAATGGTCCGCGATGGTATATGTATATCTCTTAGGTTCTGTTATTCTCTTAGATAACGTTGTATATAAAGACATTCTGTAGTATATTTAGCATCGGCATGCACCCGTGCGAAGCCGGGGCGGGTCGCTAGTTTAACTATAAACATAAAGACAGACTAGCAATACCTGTACATAAAACTGAATTGTTTATTGGCAACTGTTACATCGTGGCTATCACAATTTACAACAAATTGCCATGTCATGTAAAAGAGCTGATGGGGCCCTTATTCAATCGAAAGCTATTTAATTTATAGTTTCTCTTCTGTTGACATCTATCTTCATTTTAAGTTTTAACCTATTATTAATTATGTGCTTTATATCAGAATGATCTGAATCAGTTGACAATTTTAATTTATTTAAGTTATTTAAAATTGGTATATATAGTGACAATGGTGGCAATTCGGTTGGTTCATTTCTAAAATGAGGAATTGTCTAAAATATATTTAGTTAGTCATAGCATTTGTAAAACCTATTCGGTTGGTACCATCTAACTAAATTAGGAACGGTTAAATAAGTTACATAAAATTAAATTAGGATAAATCGTTTTACCTATTTACTTCTTAAATAGGAAGTACCTTTTCTGCAGGAAACACTACAAATTGCATCTATCACGTTTACAAAGTCCCAACTTCGTACAAAATGTAAATCAAAATTTGCACTGTGATAATCCGAAGTTGGTCGTGGTCAAGGAGTCAGAATTTTCTCAGTTTGTAGGTCTGTAGGCTTTTAGACATTTTATTGTTTCCCGCGTTAATTGATACCTTTGTCTTTGTTTGTATTTGTTAAATGCTATGTAGGTAGAAATTTGAATGTTTTACTCATTTAATATACTATTGTTTGCTTCTAAGTTACTTACCTTATATGATTATTGTAACTAGGTCTATATAACACGCAAAATATTAACATAATTGGTGTGTTTAACCAGACAGCTAACATATCCTAAAACGACCGTATTTTGCTCTTATCAAAGTCTAAATTAGAGTGTTTTAGGAAATAATAATAATAATGAATAATGCCGGACATTTAACACAGCATCATCTGGCCCCAAAGTAAGCAGAGCTTGTGTTATGGGTACCACATGACTGATATACTACTTTTTTTTGTAAATACATACATATTATACGTAGAAACACCCAGACCCGAAACAAATACTTGCAGATCATACAAACATTTGTCCCGCGGCAGAAATCGAACCCGCAAGATTCTGCGTCTCAGCCTGACCTTAGCCCACTGCGCCACAGAGGTCGTCCATGAAATGTTAGCTAGTCAAGTGAAACTTCAGGATTAATATGTTTTTATTACTTTTTCAGATAAAGGCAAGAAGCCATCGCTTCTGCGAGCTATTATAAAAATCTACGGGCTAAAGTTTATAATCATCAACTTTATATTCGCTTTCGTGGACGCTGCTATTCGGTGAGCATGGACCTTTACTTTTATCTTTTAACGGACGCAAAAAAAGGAATGGTCGATTGTTATTTATCTAATAGACGTTTAATTAACTAATGTGACCTTGAATGTGTTGTCTGTCCTTGTCGTTCTAATAAATAAATAATGCCGGACATTTTACACAGCATCATCAGGCTCTAAAGTAAGCAGAGCTTGTGTTATGAGTACCACATGACTGATATACTACTATATAATTTTTTTTTGTAAATACATACATATTATACATAGAAACACCCAGACCTAAGAATAAAGATGGCTTTAGATTTTAAAGTCACGTTGGTATTATTTTATATTTAATTTATTGTTTGACGACCTCAGTGGCGTAGCGGCTGAGATTCCGCCTGTGACGCAAGAAGCAACCTCTTGCGTCGCAGGCGGAATAGGTTCGATTCCCGCCTCGGAACAAATTTTTTGTACGATCTGCAGAAATTTGTTCCGTTGGTCTGGGTGTTTTCTATGTATAATAAAAAATTATCTACTTATGTATATAGTAATGTATTAAATATATCGGTTATCTAGTACCCATAAGACAAGCTTTGTGTAGCTTACTTTGGGGCTAGATGGTACTGTGTGGATTGTCCAGCTTAATTTATTATTATTAATATATATTTATTCATGTACATATATTTATTTATTGCTTATTATAATTGTCTTCTGGTGGGGAAACTCATCCAGATGACTAAATCACTGGTTTGACATATTAATCTAGTTTTAAGTGCACACACATGGGCATATGTTAGTATAATGAACGAAGAATAGAAAGAAAAATGAAAATATGTTTATTTAACAACATATTACAGAGCGGATCAGTAAAAAAAAGGTAATAATATTGATGAAAAAAAAATGGTTGTCTGTAAAGTCGGTTTACGGACGATAATTTTACGTGATAACGTCATAATAAAACCGGCGTCACAAGCCGAACGCTTATGCCGATCGTGCCTCTATCGCTTGCACGCTCGGCTCAGGCGGAACTTGACAATGAGTCTTGCTTTTTCGTGCGTGCAGCTGGCGTTCATCGATTTATAAGACGTTATCACGTCAATCAAAATAAAAACAATAAGCTATATAATACAATCTACGTCGTGTTGCTAATTAAGAACCTATCATGCCAGACCAAGTACCTACGAACCAAGTAGGTAGGTACTGGGCACCCCATTGACAATTGTTGTCTAAATAAATAAATATATTATTATTAAGGAGGTTTTCCGGCGTATTGATTGTGTCACCAGGGTTATCCACTGACTGAACGATCACTTTGTTCCAGGTTATCAATTCCAGTATGTCTCGAGGGTCTGATCAACTACTTCTCACCGGCACATGGAGGTATATCTGCGACGCATGCGTATTTATACGCGGCTGGTGTTGTAGGGTAAGTTTTGGTTTCAGCGCCATCTATTAGACGGCTCTTTAGAATTGTTCACATTGCATTGTTATTGTTCTCCATTTATTTAATGTAATAATCGTTCGTGGTGTATGTTTTTAATTTCGAAACAGAGGTGCGTTGTAAGTTTGACGTTTGTGTCTGTGTATCTGAGTATGTGTGTGTCTGTCTGTGGCATCGTATCACGCAAACGGCTCAAAGGATTTTGATTTAGTTTTTTGTGTTTGAAAGGTGATTTGATTGAGATTATTATCTATGATTCAAGAAAATCTGTTCAGCTGTTTCAAGATCATCAGCTCTTTTCTAGTTGATGAAGTGATGTGAGCAACTTCCACAGGTCTGATAGGACATTTGGTTATCATGTTACTTCAATGATTGCAAGAACATGGTAAGGTTCTAGAAGGTTCTAGAATTTGCAGGATACACAATTGAACAACTTACAGCAGAAATATCGTGTGTGGGCTCACTGGAAAGGTCTCATTGAATAGGTTATAAATACTTGTATTAATAACTTCTATTAATACTATTGTTAATAAGCTGTGAACGGTAGCCATAACATACGAGACTCTTGTAATACCAGAGACATCAATTGTCGTTTCCAACCATTATGAAACACCTAACTCCAAACTAAGCAAAGCTTGTATTATGGTGACCACATGACTGATAGAATACTTATATATTTTTAAATACACATTATACTTTTATAACATCCAGACCCAGAACAAACAGCTATGTTCATAAAAAATGTTTGTCCTGGGAGGGAGTCAAACCCTCAACCTACAGTGCAGAAGGCAGAGCTACTACCAACTGAGCTAAGACCGCTTTCGTGCCTTAAAACAATTAGCCAATTAATTAATTGTTGTTGTCTTTAAGGGGTTTATTTGCTGCTTACCACTGGCCATAGACTTAATACGAAAGATTTAGTTATTTGTTACGTCTGTGGGTCCAGTTCCCGCCGCGGGAAAAATGTTTGCATGATCTGCAAGTATTTGCCTCGGGTCTGGGTGTTTCTATGTATGTATGTACAAAAAAACGGTACTCGGTCATGTGGTACCCATAACACTAGCTCTGCTTACTATCGGGCCAGATGATGCTGTGTAAAATGCCATCATTTATTTATTAGGTATTTTTGTTTTTCAGTTTCATGGCGATTAGCGCAAGTCTGATGCATCCCATGCTGCTATGGTTACTAAATATGGCGATGAAGATACGAGTTGCAACTGGATCTCTTATTTATAGAAAGGTTGTACATCTATTCTGTTTAAACATTTTTCAGTAAATATGGTATTGGATTTTAACACAGTTGAAACCAGATAACTAATATGTTTCTGGGTGTTATAGTATATAAAGTATACTAAACTAATATAATAACTAATATGTGTCATGCTACTGACCCACAACTGGGATAGTGACGAACATCTAATAGTAGAGTCCTCTTTAAATTCACTAGCCAATCTTCCAGTGGTAAGCCTCGAAACTCCGTTAGTTCGACCTATTGATATCAGGAAATGTATAACGAAACTCAAACAACGCAAAGCACCTGGAGAGGATCAAATTTCTAATCACCTCATCAAAAACTTACCTCAAAAATGCATTGTTATGCTCACTAAGATATTTAATGCTTGCTTCCTACTCAACTACTTTCCAACCATATGGAAGAGTGGTAAAGTCATAGCAATCCATAAGCCAGGTAAAGATCCCTCCGACCCATCTAGCTATCGCCCAATCAGCCTCTTACCATGTGTAGGTAAATTATTCGAAAAAAATATTTTCCACCGGCTTCGTCACGTCTCAGAAAACCTACTTATAGATGAACAGTTTGGTTTTCGCGAGGCCCACTCAACCACTCAGCAGCTAGCTAGAGTAGCGGAGACAATCTCACATGGCCTGAACCTGAAGGAATCAACAGGAATGTTCCTCCTTGATATAGAAAAAGCTTTCGACACAGTCTGGCATGAAGCCCTTATTCACAAACTGTATAAATTAGGGATCCCTATCTCTTTGATATATATCATCAGATCGTACCTAGCCAATAGATCTTTTAGTGTACACATTAACGACTTCTCCTCAACTCCCAAACTAGTACCTGCTGGTGTGCCTCAGGGATCGATCCTTGGACCTCAGCTATTCTTGCTGTATCTGAATGACATTCCGATCCAAACCCGCACTAAGTTGGCCTGTTTCGCGGACGATACTGCCTCGTTTACCTCTTCTAAGGATATTAATTTGATCATCTCTCGCCTGCAACTATCTCTTGAGCTACTTTTGTCTTACTTTAATAAGTGGAAATTAAAAATAAACGCATCCAAAACAGAGGCAATTATGTTTACAAGGCGTAGATCCATTCCAACCCGGACCCTTAAAATTGGAGGATATGATATTGCTTGGAGTCCCACGGTAAAATATCTTGGAATTGTGTTAGATACAAAGTTAAACTGGAGTGCAAACACACTAAAACTAAGACTTAAAGGCATAAAGGCCCTCAATATCTTAAGTCCCATTCTAAATCGAAGCTCTTGCCTGAGCAGTAGTACAAAATTAAGTATATACCAAACCTTAGTACGTCCCTGTATTACATACGCCTGCCCAGTTTGGAGTAGTACCTGCCAAACTAATGTAAATAAACTACAAGTCATCCAGAATAAACCCTTAAAATACGCTTATAATACCCCTCACCGAACAAACTTGCACAAACTGCATATCAACATTAACTTCCCTACATTATCCCAATACATTTACAAACTATCTAAAAATCTATATTTATACAAAAACCCACAAAATAAAAATAAATATATCAAAAGCATTTGTAAAACGCGTATGAAAAATTTACCCTACATCGACAAGTACTGTCGATATAAATTACCCCATCACTTGTTTCTCGACTGCGATGAATAGGCACAGTGGCCCACACAGGTGCGTGCGTACTGCTTTGCCATAGCGCGCGCGACTTTCGTTCTTATTATCTTGGGATATAGGACGATAGATGCGTGCGCAGTGCGCAGGCATCTCAAAAACTAGTATGGGCGACTGCAATTATGATGACCAATGGGTTCTATTTTGTCCTGCTGCTAGCTGCATTTTTGCTTGACTTCTTGGTAGCAGATAATTTCAGAAGTACCCTCCGATTTCTCATTTTGTTAATAGTCGACTTAATTACATATATTTGGCAAGCGAGCTATCTAGTTATTAACTTGTATGTTTTTCAATTTGTAATGTTCAACTAAAGCTTACATGTCCCTTAATTCTAGTTTAATATTAAAATACATATATGTTTCGTAATTGTATACAGATTAAAAATATTTTTGCATAAGTTATGAGAAGCGCTTCTAGCTTAACTAACATTTACAATATAAGATTGCTGCTTTCTAGGTTCACAACTTACACTGGAAATGTACTGTAATAGATTTACTTTATGAAATAAATGACCTTTAAAAACTGAACTGAATATGTGTCTGGGTGTTATAGTATATAAAGTATACTAAACTTAGATAATTGATTCAGGAGTGACTTTGCGGAAATCCATTACAAAACACTTAACAGATAGGCAAATATTATGTACATTTCCGCCAATCTAATCCCTAAAAAAAAGACACTTATTTCGCCTCCTCGAGGCATCATCAGGAACAATTGACTCGCTCCGCACTGTAACGAAAAAACACCGAGTGCTGGATTGAAACTGGTATCAATCCAGCACTCGGTGAAGCAACAAGTCTGCAGGGGCGAGCCAATTGTTCCTGAGTATGCCTCGTGGAGGCGAAACACGTGTCGAAGTTCTTTTAGAGAAATAGATTGGCGAAATAGTACTTAACATATGTCTATGTGTTTAATGTTAAGTAAGTAGGTATTCTATCAGTCATCCGGTCCCCATAGTACAAGCTATACTTAGGTTGGGGCTAGATGGCGTTGTAAGGATTGTTTGCTATTTATTTATTTATATTACTTACATATATGTAATTGGCATAGTAGTATTAATCAAAATAATACGATAAATTGAAGTTAAAATATCCATTTCAGGTACTTTCTCTAGACGTAACCGCAGGAGGAAAAGCCTCCGAAGGCCTAGCAGGTCACGTGATCAATCTCATGACCACAGACGCGCAACGCTTTGATATGGCCTGCCTGTTCCTGGTGGACCTAGTTAGGACGCCGATAGAAAGCACCCTTATTGTGTACCTTATGTACAGGCAAATAGGGGTGGCCACTTTTGCTGGAGTGGCGTTTTTGCTGGCGTTTATACCTTTGCAAGGTGAGATTTGGTTTAGCGCCATCTGTGTTTTCAGTTGGAAACTTTGGTGGGCGTTAATTTATTGCTATCTGTTTTCTGAGTTTGATAACTTTTCTCAAGAGTTTCGGCACATCTTGTGTTACGGAGAGTCCGTAAATAATTTGAAAACCACTAAATTAAGACAATTGTTTTTTAATTTTTCATGAAACGTAAATAAATAAAAAATGCTGGACATTTCACACAGCATTATCTAGCCTCAAAGTAAGCAATGCTTGTGTTGGGGAACCATACCATTGATTTACATTTATTTTTGGAAAGACACATATTATAGTTACTAAGAAAAACACCCAGACCCAAAACAAATATTTGCAAAATTGTCCCGAGTCGTGAATTAAACCCGCAACCATCTGCGTGTCAGACCGTCCTTCGCACACTGTGCCACACAGGTCGTCAATAGAAAAACGAATGTAATTAGTAAGTGGTTTTCTACAGAATAATCTTAAAATATATATCTTCAAAACAGTCAATGAAAATTAAACGGAGCAGTAATTTTTGTCACATCTTACCTACCACCTTCCCCGATTTTCATGCCATTCAAAAGTATGCTGTATGTTTGTAAATATAAGGTTGTGTCTGAAGGATGGAATCTGGTATAAAAATAACGAAGGTCTTGAGGCAACAACTTGAAGAATTCTAAAGGTATGCTACTATTTACTGACTGACCTGGCAGCTCAGTTGGTAGTAGCTCTGCCTTCTGCGCTGTAGGTTGAGGGTTCGATTCCCTCCTTGGATAAACATTTGTGTGAAGAACATAGGTGTTTGTTCTGTGTCTGGGTGCTATAAGTATCATAAGTATGTATTTTAAAATATATAAGTATTCCATCAGTCATCTAGCTAGCTATGCTTAGTTTGGGACTAGATGGTGTTGTGTGCATTGTCCAGCAATATTTATTATTTAACTTTGACATTCTTATTTTTAGGTTATCTCGGCAAGATTTCAAGCAAGCTTCGCAGACAAACAGCAGTACGGACAGACAACCGTATTAGATTAATGAATGAAGTGATACAAAGTATAGAAGCTATTAAAATGTATGCGTGGGAGAACGCATTCGCAAGAATCATAGGGCAAGCTAGAAAGTAAGTAGAGTGAACTTTATAATAGCGCCATCTAGTTATAAACTCTGTTCAAGCTTAGATTTGTATCAAAGATAGATAGGCAACAAAGGAATTCAAAATTCTACATAGTGCTATCTAGTTGTTTTACTCCTGTACTAGTTTAGATTAATTTTAAGTTCAAATTCCAATCTGTTTTTAATATAATCGCAAGGAACACTTTAAATCGTCTTACTTGTTAGTTGAATTTAGGTGCCAATTCTGCCTAATCCAAGTCTATAACGGAATTATCAAGAAACTCGTCTTGTATTGGTCCTAGCTCTTTTTTGAATCTTATATCTACCTAACTTATCCTAAAAAATAACTAATTTAATTTCTATTTCAATGAAATTCGAATTAATGTATTTATTACAATATTATAATATTACAATACATTAATATTTGAATATATTATTCGATTAGCCTATAATTTTACATAATTAATACATCAGATAATTGAAACAATATTTAATTATAATAATACCTTATATATATAGACATTGAAAATCTGTTAGTTAGGTATCAGAGGAAACAAGTGTCAACAATTGCCGAGGCTGTAAAAAACATTATTTTCATAGCGGAACTAGATTACTTCAAGTACTTACACAGCGTTATGTGTTGCAGCATTATATTGTGGGGGCACGATACAGATATTTTATTTTTGAGACAATTAAACTTGATCTTTATAGATAAAATGTTTGTAGATATAATTATGAACCTACACTATGTTATAATGTCACAATAACTAACGTGTTGATTTAATGATGCCACCGTTATAAGGTGGTATATTTATGAATTTAGCGTCGAGGTTGCTAAATAATGTTTTTTTTTCAGAAAAGAAATGAATGTGATCAAAAAGATGTCGTGGCTTCGAGCTGTCATGATATCATGTGTCAAATTAAACACCAAAGTTGCCATTTTACTCAGTATTATTACATATATATCGGCTAATAACGATTTGACGGCCGCAAAAGTATTTGTAATATTCTCCTACTATGATATACTAAAGTATACGTTAGTAGACTTTCTGCCTCTAGCTATCACTTTCACTCTCGAAGCTTACGTGAGTGTGACAAGGATGCAAGAGTTTTTGTTGTTACCTGAAGTTGAAAACCTGGGTGTGGATTTGTGGACTATAGATGCTGAAAAAGCCGAGGTTAAAAGTAACGGGGTGTTTGAGAAGATTGGGAATGGGTAAGTTTGGGTTAGGTATACGGCCCACCTAAAAAACATTAAATAGATGGACAAATATTTAGTACTATTCCGCCAAGCTATTCCCAAAGAGTAACCTCCAAAAGAAATGCAACATGCGTTTCGCCTCTCCACGAGGCTTCCTAAGGAACACTTGACTCAGACTTGTTACTTCGACCAATGTCAGGCTGAGACTGTCTCTACAGTCTCAGCGGAATAGTACTAAATATTTGTCCATCTTTTTAATGTTTTGTAATGGATTTCCGCATTTCACGCCTGAATCAATTATCTACTGCCGACCAATAAAGCTCGTGGTATAATAAAATTTCTAATTTAGAAAAACTTCAAAACTATTTTGAGTAGCCTTTAATACTAGGTGATTCTAGGTGCTGGTTCCTAATAACTCTAGTTGAAGAAGAAACTCGTCTGGTCTTAACGCTTTGTATGATCCTTGCTTATTTGGTTATGTATTCCGAGTCTAGTTGGAGCTGATTTATCTCAAGCTTTTTTATCATCTAAATAATCTGGCATTTTTTATAACCTTTATGAGACGGTTTTTGTTTTATAACGTTTTTAAATTTGCTTACTAATAAATCTAGCAAATTAACTAACTTTAGCGAGCTTAGCTTTAGGAACAGCGAGTTCATCTTTATTTCTAGTTTTAATATTATGATTCTTGCATTCTCTATTTCTTGATTTTTTTTTTTAAATAAAAAACTATATTTTCCAAAAGATTTACAATTGCGTAAGTTAAGTACAAGTAATTAGGAAGTATTAAATGTTTTCATATAACTAATATAGCTACATATAGGTACTCAAATCACTTTTTAAATAACTTACTGATATTTTATTTATTTATTTAATTGCAAGGTCAAAACATTGACTCTAACTAAGTTAAAAACTTGTATATAGATGCAAGGGAAACTTGTATATAGATGCAAGGGAAACAAGTATACATATTAAAGAAAGAAAAAATGAAAGAAAACATTTATTCAGTCCACCACTCAAAATACAATAGAAAAATAAGGAATAGAAAGTTTACAAAACAAAATTAATAATAATAATATTCGTGAACATAGATTTACATATACTTGTAAATCTATGTACAGACTATGACTATGTATGACTATGTATCCCTAGTCACTCAGATTCGACAAATGTTTGTATGATCTGTAAGTACTTGTCTCGGAGTTTCTATGTATGATATATGTAGTTACAAAAAAAAAGGATATAAGTACTATATAAATAATGTGGTACCCATAACACAAGCTTTGCTTACCTTAAGGCCAGATGATGCTGTATGAAATGTCCGGGATTATTATTATTCAAGTTGACTGATGTATACGAATTTTTCAGCCAACAAGCCTACGTAAAGTCAGAATCAAACCTGGAACATCTGAAGCCGCAAGTATTAGTTAGTATGAAGAACTATAGCTCTCACTGGAGGAACGCGGAAGACGAATCATTAGACGGCAAGGTGCCTGCTTTGACAGACATCAACCTTAATGTAAGTATATAAGATGACTACACTCATTCTTTTGCGGGGGTTCAAAACTTTTATATGTCTGTTTTTATACCACAGCTGTTTTGAAAAAATGACGTCGGTATTTTTCAAAAAACTTAAATTTTATGTTATCACTCAGAAAATCATCAGTTTTATAAAAATTATGATTAATAAATTGCCGCTAGTTCATTGCTATCTGCTGGTTAATTGAAGGCATAGTAATTATAAAACAATATAGTATGTTTTTTATATATTTTTTTTCCAACTTCCTCATTTCAAATTGTTTTGAAAACTATTGTTAATTCTGTCATTATAAAAAAATTATTTAATAATCATCTCCTAATGTTGACGTCGTTATAATTTACAGCTTAAGAAAAGGTAGAGAGCAAACTTATTATAACATTAACCGTTCAATATATTTTAAAATTCTTTTTGTTATTCTTTGAAATTCTCATTTGAAAATTCGTCTTTTGCTGATAATTCTACTATTAGGTACTTATATCACGCGCGCTCAAAGCCGCGGGCAAAAACTTGTTTGTAGTAGGATCCCTACTTATATACAACTCATTTAAAATTTCAGATAAAACCCAACACGTTAACAACAGTAGTTGGCACAGTAGGTTCTGGAAAGTCGACATTACTCCAAGCGATTCTTCGAGAACTTTCCATAAGCGGCGGCCATTTGCAAGTTAACGGTATAGTCGCGTACGCGGCTCAAGATCCATGGCTCTTTGAAGCCTCTGTTAGTATTACTTGTACTACTACAATTATTGCTACTATATCTACTATTACTTGTTGTGAATTACTATTACTATTGCTACTTCTACTACTATTGCCACTTCTACTACTATTGCTACTGCTACTACTAATGCTACTATTACTAATGCTACTACTATTACTTCTAAATGAAAAGAAAATGAAACGAAATAAATGTATTTTAACACACACACAGATACAAGTGACATAATTAAATAGTAGGTACACAGATAACAGTCCAACCAAACCAATAAACTAACTAATACTAAACATTTATTTTTTTACGATATTGAGTAAGTACAAGTACGTCTAACCACCCTGTTCTAAACCTAGTATGCGTTTGTCAAAAAAGTACAGTCTCAGCTTTACGCTATTTCACAAAGTGTCAAATAGCGCTGGTTTTCAAACTACTTTTACTGCTACTACTACTGCTAAGAATACTATTGCTACTAATATCCTTACTAATATTATAAACGCAAAAGTTTGTATGTAAGTTTGGCAAAACGCAAAAACTACAGAAGGTATTTTAATGAAACTTTACAATAGCTTATACATCAGAATAACAAATAGGCTATAATTTATAAAGATATTATGTGAATTGTTCAAAATATTTTATTTTAGAATGTTTAGAAAACTTACAGCTAGGATATTACAGTAGATATAATAAGTAGATACATGTGGAATACATGTACGTTGATGGCCAATTACAAGTTTCCACTGATAGATCGAGAGAAGATTAAAAATTAAACATTTATTGTGGACGACGGACCACCAACAAAAAAAAAACGAATAACAATACCTTATATATGAAAACAATAACAATAACAAGAACTTACTTAAAATATAGAGAAACTAAAAAAATATTGCAATAACTTAAAACTACTTAAAATTAGGAGTAACGATAAGTGTCAAGTAAGTAGGAAAAAAATCTGTCATCTGCAAGCTATTCTGGCGTGCGCTGCAATAACCGTTAGAATTACACTAAGTACTAATCCTGCGCAGACGAAGTCGCGGGCACCAGCTAGTTATTAATAATAATAAGGCATTTATTCAGAACACACACTTACTAAGATGTAAACAAAAAATAGACAGGCATGTATATCAGACAGTAATGATGGAGTTAAACAGTACATGGTATTCCTACGGTTACGAATGCTACTACTACTATCACTATTACTACTGCTACTGCTACTGCTGTAACAACGACAATTGCTACTATCATTACAGATAATTGATTCACGTGACTTTGCGGAAATCCATTACAAAACATTAGATAGATGGATAAATATTTTGTTTTATTCCGCCAATCTATTCCGAATGAGTTACCTCAAAAAGAAATTCGACACGTGTTTCGCCTCTCCATGAGGCATCCTCACGAACACTTAATGTCAGGCTGAGACTGTTTGTCGAAGCAGCAAGTCTGCAGAACGGAGTAGTTTTTCGTCGGGGTGCGGAGTGAGTCAAGTGTTCCTGAGGTTGCCTCGTGGAGGGGCGAAACACGTGTCGAATTTCTTCATCTATATCTATATCTAGCTGGTGCCAGCGACTTCGTCTGTGCAGAATTAGTGCTTCGTGTAATTCTAACTAAATTGTAATTTTGACAGCGCACGCCAGAATAGCTCGCAGATGGCAGATTTTTTTCCTACTACTACTACCTACTTCTTACTCTACTGGCTACTTGACACTTATCGATATATTTTGGACAATTCACTCAATATCTTTATAAATTATAGCCTATGTGATATTCTGATGTATAAGCTATATTATTGTAAGGTTTCATAAAAATACATTCCGTAGTTTTTGCGTGAAAGAGTAACAAACGTACATACAAACTTTCGCGTTTATAATATTAGTAAGATAAGATTTATCCATCTATTTAATGTTTTACTATTTATACTACTACTGATATTGCTACTACTACTGCTACTACTTGCTGCCTGTTACAAAAAATAAACCATTCTCAAATAGCAGTGTTACGAATGTCTTTTCCTCTTACATGCACAATATTTTTTTTAATATTGTGTAAGAGGACATGATCAAAAACCTACATTTATGACTCGTTTCTTAATACTGTATATATTTGCAGGTGCGTCAAAATATTCTATTCGGGCAAGACTTAGATCTGCGTAGGTACAAACAAGTAATCAAGTGTTGCCAGCTCAAAAGCGATTTGGATATACTTCCTCATGGTGATAAGACTATTGTTGGGGAAAGGGGTGAGTCACGATTGTTAAGAACATTGATAGATTGAAAAAAAGGGTTGTCTAACTTTAACGTGTGTATCTGTGATTTGGTGTATGTTTTTGTCAGTGACATCGTAGCTCCCGAACTGATAGATCATACATAGTATAAAACAAAGTCGCTTTCCGCTGTCTGTCTGTCCCGTTGTATGCTTAGATCTTTAAAACTACGCAACGGATTTTGATGCGGTGTTTTTAATAGATAGAGTAATTCAAGAGAATTTTTTATGTATAAAACATACATAATATAGTAGAGAAACACTAATAATTTTAGAGGTTATGGGTTCAACGTATTAGAACTACTGAGCTACAGCAACGCGTGGCCGGCTCAGCTAGTCAATCTATAAAAGACAATGAACTTTTCAACAAAACAGAACAGAACTTCAACAGAACCTTTTTTTGCATCAATCACATTTGGTATGGATATAGATTGTATCTTAGGCTACCTTTTATGTATGTACTATGCGTGCAGCAGAAGTTAGTATTAAATCAATATTGGACAATGCACACAACACCATCTAGTCCCAAACTAAGCATAGCTTGTATTATGAAAATAAAAATGAAAAAATGATTTATTTCCAGTAAAAAAAAAACAGTAATCCGAAAATAGAGGAACATAAATTATATAAAACTAGAGATTATCTTTAATAACTTAAAAAACAAACATTTATTTGATGAGCTAGTTTGTAGAGCTGTTATACAGGATCCTTCGTTATTTACTCGGTTTACAATGATACCCACACTATATTATATCTGTATCGTGGGTATCTTGACGAGCTACCAAAAGATTAGAAGCCTCGGCAGCTGTTTTTGTCTACCTAATTCTTCACAAACTGTACTTAGGTGTAAAATTATATTATTATTTATTATATATTATTATGGCGATCAGATGACTGATAGAATACTTATATATTTCTAAATACATTGATACTTTATAACACCCAGACATAGATAAAACTCATGTTCATCTTAAAAATGTTTGTCCTGGGAGGCAGTCGAACCCTCAAGCTACAGCGCAGAATATAGACCTACTACCAAGTGAGCTGACAGGCCAGTCAAGTGAAGGCTAGTTTGAAAAGTGATTTGATCGAGAATGTTCATTATGATCCAAGAAAATCTGTTCAACCATTTGAAGATCATCAGCTCGTTTCTAGTTGAAGGGATGTGAGCAACTTCCACAGGTCTGATCGATTCGATATTTGGTATCCTGTTTCTTTAATGATATTGCAAGAACATGGTAACCTTGAGCTGATGCAGCATCACCTGGAATATGTAGGATCCAGAACTCATCAACTTACAGCAGAGGTATCGTGTTTGGGCTCATTGGAATCGTGGTTTCGTCTCAAGAGTTATTGATTGTTTTATATATTTTGTGCTGTATAAATATATACTTGTTATTTGACGACCTTTGTGGCGCAGTGGGTTAAGGTCCGGCTGATACGCAAAAGGTTGCGGGTTTGATTCCCGCCAGGGGACAAAGTTTTGTATGATCTGCAAGTATTTGTTACGGGTCTGGGTGTTTCTATCTAACTAATATTATAAATGCGAAAGTAACTCTGTCTGTCTGTTTGTTACGTTTTCATGCCTAAACAGCAGAACCGATTTTGATGAATTTTGGTATAGAGATATGTGGGACTTTGGAGAAGGACATAGGCTACTTTTTATGTAGACACCACGCGTGCGAAGCCGCGGACAGCAGCTAGTGTATAATATGTATGTATTTACAAAAAAAAAAATTAAGTAGTATATCAGTCATGTGGTACTCATAACACAAGCTCTGCTTACTTTAGGCCCAGATGATGCTGTGTGAAATGTCCGCTTTTATTTATTTTATATATGTTTTATAAATAGGTACGTCGTTATCAGGGGGTCAGAGAGCGAGAATCTCTCTGGCGAGATGCGTTTATCAAAATGCTGATGTTTATTTATTGGATGATCCGTTGGCAGCTGTTGATTCTAAGGTAAGTCTCTGTTAAGAGTAAACTAGCCGATTATATTGCCATGCAAAGGTCGAATGATGATCACTTTACCGTGTGATGTTGAACAACCAAAACTAAAAGTGATATCAATTTGTCTCGTCTTTATCTATGCTTGTATCGCATCAGATATAACTAGTAACTCTGTGAGCTGTAAAAAAGTGACCTTCATAGAATCAATACTAGGAACAGAAACAAATTATACATCCCTAGGTTTCGACTAGAAAAAGTAAATAAGTCCTTTATGGGGAACACGGTGCGCTTCTATAATAAGCTTCCTGAAAATGCTACTAAACTACCTATTAAGAAATTTAAAGCATAGGTACTTACATAAAAGGTAGCCTTTTGAAGAAAGTTTATTATAATATAAATGACTATATTATTGATAAGAATGCATGGCCTCATGTCGCTCTGCCGTCAGACAGTTAACCGACACACTTGAAATGTATAAACTCTCTTGTATTCGTTTATCGTAGATAAGGTTGTTATAAGATGGATCATGTAAAGAATCGCTAGGACCAGGACGAGTTTCTTGCCAGTTCTTCTCGGACTTGGGTTATGAGGAATTGGCACGTAAATTCATTTTGTACGTAAGACGTTTCAAAGTGATCCTTGTGAAAACGAATACAAGAGAGTTAATTCATTTCAAATGTGTCGGTTAACTGACTGAGGGCAGAGCGACATGACGCCATGCATTCTTATCAATAATATAGTCATTTATATTATAATACGCTTTCTTCAAAAGGCTACCTTTTATGTAAGCTTTAAATTTCTTAATATGTAGTTTAGTTGCATTTTCAGGAAGCTTATTATAAAAGCGCTACGTTACGGACGCTGAGTCAAGTTGTAGCAGATTCGTCCCACCTTTTTTGTCAATTATATAATCTTATAATTTCCGTTTCTCTCACTAGGTGGCGCAAGCGATTTACGATGAATGTATCCGTGGCTTCCTAAGAGATACAGCCACAGTGCTGATAACACATCGAGTGCAATACGCTAAGAACGCACACAATATATGCGTTATGAAAGCTGGGAAGGTATGTTAATGCCAGGTTAAGCTTCGCTTAGCGCGGGCATCACTTAATTATATTTTTAAAGCCCCAAAGTAAGCAGAGCTAGTGTTATAGGAACCACATTATTTTTGATGAAATAATACATATTATACATAGAAATACCCAGATCTGAGACAAACATTTGCAGATTATACAAACATTTGTCCCGCGGCGGGAATCGAACGACCGGCCTGTCATCTCAGTTGGTAGTAACTCTGACTTTTGCGCTGTAAGTTGTGGGTTCGATCTCCAAGATAAACATTTGTGTGATGAACATAGAAGTTTGTTTTGTGTCTGGGTGTTATAAAGTATCTTATGTATGTATTTAAAAATATATAAGTATTCTATCAGTCATCTGGTCACCATAGTACAAGCTATGCTTAGTTTGTGGCTAGATGATGTTGTGCGAAATGTTTATCAACATTTATGTATTATTGAAGTGAAAACTTCTTTTAGCGCGGTACGCATATTTTTAGATGAGGTAAAACCTCTGGACTCGCGACACCGTTACCGAGAAGCAGGGCTGCCGCGCTCGCCCCATTTGATTATAAACCTTAATTCACATGTTTACAGTCTGCTTTTGTATGGAGAAGTTTACTGAGTTAGGTTCTTTGATATATTATCTACATTCTGAACAAAAACATAAAAGAATATTAAATGTATTTTAAAGTTTCTAATAACTAATAAAATACAATTCATAAATAAAATGCAATTCATAACCCAATAACCCAATAACCCTAGTACCCATCTAAAAAATGTCTAACGCGCCAAAATAAGTTTTCACTTCTGTCGGCACTCCCGGAGTGCAACCCGTCATTTTTTTTATACAGATAGTAGCTCAAGGCTCGTTCAATGAACTCAAAAATGGCGTTGCCGAATTTGAAACTCTAATAGAGCAAGGTGAAAAGAGCGAAGAGGAGAAAGCGAAGCAAAAAACTACTACGTATGATGCGCAGGAGTCGCTAGTAAGTTTTTTATATTATAAATTTAAAGTGCCATATCTGTCGGCTTTTTCAAGGCTAAACGGCTGAATGAATCTTGATGTAATTATGGTAGCAAAGCTACAGACAAAAGTTGTATATAAATGTGTTTAGTAATTTGATTTTGTTAAAGGTGTTCAACGTTTCTATTTTACCGGAACGGACGGATGCTAGAAGAAGTGTTAGTTAAATTACATTAATGATATATACAATGTATTTACGAATATGTATGCAACGTATATACTGATATAAAAGATTTAGATCCAAGTAGATGTAGAAGCGTTAGTTTACTAATATTAATGATATATACAACATTTTTACTGATATATACAGAGTATTTACGAATATATTTGCAACGTATTAATCTGATATAAAAGGTCTTAGATCCAAATAGATGCTAGAAGAAGCGCTAGATAACTAGCATTAATGTTATTTACAACGTATTATTCCTCAATTCGTTGGACCTATTTGAACGAATAAATACGATGTATATATAAAACTGATATATACATCGTATTTATTGGTATAAAATATCTTAGATCTTAGACGGATGCTAGTTGAAGCGTTAGTTGGCTAACATCATATTCAACATATATTCAACATATTCACTGATATACAAAGTATCTACTGATGTAGTTTGTGTTTGTGTATAGTTACTCATTCAAGTTTAAGCCTGAACCGATTTAGATTAAACTTTTTATAAATGTAGTTTTAGAAGCATATACATATACACTACTTATTATTTACGACAGCTTTTTTAGTGATTCAATTCTACTAAATAAAGTTTTTTTTTAAATGTATTAAATAGTGAAAATGATTGATCACCTTATACGGCACGTCAGTTTCATTAACAGCATCGTAATAAAGAAAGTTGAAGTAGAGAGAGAAAGAGGAAAGCCACGAACCAGCTACATGAGACAAATTAAGACGACGATGTCTGTCGTGTCGTGTCGAGTAAGGAGATCAAGGAGGCTATGCAGCATGAACAGAAAGAGATACATCATTCATCGACAAAAACACAGCTCTTAAGAAAAAGTTATTTGTAAATGTAAATCTAAGATAATTGATTCAGGCGTGTCCTTGCGGAAATCCACTACAAACATTAAATAGATGGACAAATATTTAGTACTAATCCTCCAATCTATTGGCGGAATAGTACTAAATATTTGTCCATCTGTTTAATGTTATGTCAATCTAATTCAAACTTTAGTGCAAACAAGATAAGATTGTTATAATATTTATTTACGAAATTTGAGTTAGTCCGGCGAAATAAAGAATCAATACTATTGTCTATTGGCTGATTATATATTTACTTATAATATAGGAACATAGCTACAAACTTCGATCACAGCGGTCAATGTCGGAGGCATCGCAACTGTCATTCAATATGGATTTGGATAACAATTTGGACCCCAAATATGAAGGTATGTAAAAATGAAGGCATGGTATATATGACACTCTTAGAGTCATAGATATTTAAATAAATAGCGACTCTTGTTAAGACAAAACAAAGTGCAATTCAGCTTGCACAAGTGCTTAGTGCCTAACATATATAGTTATATAAACAGAGATGTGCAAAATAATGTATAAAAAAACAAAAAAATTTTGAAGAAATGTATACTTAATAATAATAATAATGCCGGACATTTCATACAGCATCTGACCCCAATTTCTTGAATGTATTTCGGATATCAAAACACTAAATTGTTTTTTTTCCTTATTTATATTCGCCGTGGTACTTCAGTATTGGAACGAGAGCATATAATAATTGCCAATTCGCTATTTAAAAAAATGTCTTTAAGTATCCTTACTAATATTATAAACGCAAAATTTTGTATGTATGTTTGTTACTCTTTCACGCAAAAACAACTGAATGGATATTGATGAAACTTTACAATAATATAGCTTATACATCAGAATAACACATAGACTATAATTTATAAAGATATTGTGTGATTTGTCCAAAATATAATGATAAGGTAGGAAAAAAATCTGCCATCTGCGAGCTATTCTGGCGTGCGCTGCAAAAAGCGTTAGAATTACACGAAGTACTAACCCTGCGCAGACGAAGTCGCGGGCACCAGCTAGTATAAGTATGTAACATAAGCTCTGCTTACTCTGGAGCTAGATGGCGCTGTGTAAAATGTTCAGCATTAATATTATTTATTTAATGATACAATTATAAGAAACTATATTTTCAGGTGAAGCTCAGAATACCGGATCAGTAGACAACAGTGTGTACATGTCATATATAAAGAGTGGTGGGACCAGACTATCGATGATGCTACTGTTCGTACTGTTCATACTAGCGCAGATATTCTATTCGTCTACCGATATATGGCTTAAAGACTGGTAAGTGGCAAAATGTTTTTTATAAAGCACTTGTATCTGTATTGTCGTAGGTTTTTTTTTACCATAGAAAAATCTTTGTTTGAGCACAATCTCGCCTAATGAGGATGCGGCGGACGATGGAGCACGAAGGTCTAGAAGATTGTAGTTTTGAGGAAAGACAGACAGATCAAACCAAAACATTCTTTATTCAATAAAATCACAAGGACCACTTTGAATCGTCTTCTTACATGCTAGTGAATCTAGGTGCCGGTTCCTCCTAACCGCAGTTATAGAAGAATCCGGCAAGAAACTCGTCTGGTCTTAACACCTGTATGATTTTTTCCAATTTTGTTACGGATGCCGAGTCGAGTTGGAGCAGACGACGGCAAAAATCGCGTTCTGTTCTCCTATCAAGCAAAGATACCTTCACCTCGCCATATATAACGATTTTGGGGATCTAGTTGATCCAGATTGATCTATTAGTATATATTGCTCAAAAAATTGCTCATGTAAGCGTCCCTAAGCTAATAACCAAACACTAAACATTAAATAGATAGACAAATATTTAGTACTAAATAGTACTAAATATTTTTCCATTTATTTAATGTTTTGTAATGGATTTTGGCAAAGTCACGCCTGAATCAATTATCTTACCAGTGACTATTGACTGTTTTATAAGACCTTTTTGTTTTAGGGTTAACCTGGAGGAAGCAAATAGCGCTTTGAAGAAAACTATGGTCAACGCGACGGCAGGTAAATTAGTTGTCCACCAGAATTTATTATTTTTATTTTTGGTATGGTATACTACTTGTATAAAGTACCTGGCCGCATCTCATCTGTGTGGGACTTCCGTTAGAGCTCGTGCAGCGGCTGAATGTGCCGAGGACCTCAAAAGGCCACCGCGTTTTCAAAATTATTTTACGGCGTCAGTTAGATACATACATTGCGTGACCCAAGAGCTGCTGTCATCTGGCCCAGCGTATTCCAGTGTCTTGGGAACGCTGATCTCTGGTAGTAATTTGGATCAGTTGGAACTATCTATAGATAGTTTTTAACGGCCCTTAGATAGCTCTACTGTTTCACATGTATTTTATATAATTTATAATATATTCTAGGTTACAGGTTATATGAATACTGTTGCATCACAATTATTTTAACCCCGTTATAACGATTGAGCCAAAACAAATCTAAAAATATAAATATCCAAGATAATATCTTAAAGATATAGGGTATTATAACTTTTATTTATGGAGGCAACACTGTAATTTTATCACATTCACATATCTAATGGACTTATTTATTTTATTTATAACTAGCGACCCGCCCCAGCTTAGCACGGTTGCAATTTTTTTTTTTTTAACTACTACTATTTTGATCTATCTCGTAGGGTTCAGCCAGCGTTTGCAATGTAAGCGCAAAAAAATGTGTTTATTTACGACATCATATTAGAAACCTCTAAAATTATCAGTGTTTCTCTTTTATATTATGCATGTATTATACATATAAACCTTCCTCTTGAATTACTCTATCTATTAAAAAAAACCGCATCAAAATCCGTTGCGTGGTTTTAAAGATCTAAGCATACAACGGGACAGACAGACAGCGGAAAGCGACTTTGTCTTATACTATGTAATGATATCATAAAGATTTGGGGTATTAAATCTTTTATGCAGGCAACACTAATTTTGTCACATCACATATTTGATTACGAATCTAGATCAATAAATAGATTAGAACTAATTTTGTTAATCTAGTTAATTGTGATCTGTTTTATTAATATAATAACTAAATAAAATAAAAATAAGTAACTAAAATAATGAATGCACTGATACTGAATGAGTGCGAATCGCGAACGCGAGTGTGAGTTAGCTAACCGCGGATCAAACTCACCCTGATGAAGAGTCTCCAGATAAATCGAAACAGTGTCGGTGCCTCCATCGACTAAAATACTAATCATAATCATCATCATCAGCCCATAGCAGTCCACTGCTGGACATAGGCCTTTCCTAATAATAAAATAATACGTGAGTAAAACCCGTGTTTATCAAAAGTTTTATCTAAATCCGGCGACTGGCATGTCAGCTCAGTAGTAACCGTGCCTTCTAAGCTGTAGATTGAGGGTTCGACTCCCTCCCAGGACAAACATTTGGTTTTTGTTCTGGGTGTTATAAAGTATCATAAGTATGTATCTAAAACTATATAAGTAATCAATCTTTAGGTTCCGATAGTATAAGCTATGCTTAGTTTGGGGCTAGATGGCGTTGTGTGCATCGTCCACCAATATTTATTTCTCATTTTATTTATTTACAGGAGTACTGTTCGAGAATATCCCGTCAAATAAGTTCAACTTAACGCGGGAGCAATGTCTATATGTGTATGCGGGTCTTATCGCCGTTTGTATATTCTTCACGTGGAACAAACTTGTGGTCTTTTACAATACTTGTATTAAAGCGTCTATAACTCTACACGATACTATGTTTAGGTAAGCATTTGCAAATAATACTATTATTACTACTATCACTATTATTATTACTACTATCACTATTATTATTACTACTATCACTATTATTATGACTACTATCACTATTATTATTACTACTATCACTATTATTATGACTACTATCACTATTATTATTACTACTATCACTATTATTATTACTACTATCACTATTCTTATTACTACTATCACTATTATTATTACTACTATCACTATTATTATTACTACTATCACTATTATTATTACTACTATCACTATTATTATGACTACTATCACTATTATTATTACTACTATCACTATTATTATTACTACTATCACTATTATTATTACTACTATCACTATTATTATTACTACTATCACTATTCTTATTACTACTATCACTATTATTATTACTACTATCACTATTATTATTACTACTATCACTATTATTATTACTACTTTCACTATTATTATTACTACTATCACTATTATTATTACTACTATCACTATTCTTATTACTACTATCACTATTATTATTACTACTATCACTATTATTATTACTACTACTATTACTACTATTATAACTATTATTATTTCATTTTATTTATTTATTGACGACCTCTGTGGCGCAGTGGGCTATGCTCTGTCTGAGACGTAGAAGCATACGGGTTCGATTCCCGATAAAAATGCTTTATCTCCGCCGCGGTAAAAATGCTTTATCTCGGATCTGGGTGTTTCCATGAATAATATGAATGCATTTACAGAAAGAAAGTATATACTAACTATGTATGTACTAACTATCAGTCGTGACATAACACAAGCTCCCATAACACAAGGTCTGCTTACATTTTGGCCAAATGATGTTGTGTGAAATGTCTGGCATATTTTTTTTATTTCTTATTACTACTGATTTTACTATTGTTACTACAATTACTATTATTATTACTTCTAATACAAAAAAAAAATATTAATTTATTACCAAAAATCCCGAGTCTCCGTTTCTCCTATGTCCTCGTATAATATGTATATATTTACAAAAAATATGTATATAAGTAGTGTATCAGTTATGTGTTATGCATAACACAAGATTTGCTTACTTTGGGGTTAGATGATGTTTTTATTAATTACTAGTGGCCCACTGGTCGAATTTCGACCATAATTAATTAATAATTAATGTATTTTTCATGCATAATTTAAAAAATATATTAGTATTCTGCACTCCTCTACATAAATAAATTATTAATGTGCGAAACTCCTTCATACCCGCGCAATTTTCGTAAAAAGGAGTACAAAGTTTTTGCTTCACGTATTAATATATAGATATTTCAGTTACCTAGTTACTTAGATCTTTATATAGTCAGAATAGTCAGAGGCGGGTCCTAATAAGATTGTTGTTTATGCTTGTCATTTCAGAGGTGTAACAAATGCCCCAATGTGGTTCTTCCACCATAACCCATCAGGTCGCATCCTGAACCGTTTCTCCAAGGATATGGGACAAGTGGATACATTGCTACCTGTCGCGCTAGTCGACTGTCTCGGCGTGAGTTTGTAACTTTAAATTCTTGCTAGTACTATTGTCACTAACAACACTTTTACTAATGTCACTATTTAATTTTATTTAATTTATTTTTATTTTATAATTATATTTAATTTATTGTCATTATTAACAATATCACTAACGTCACTATCAACAATATCACTAATGTCACTATCAACAATATCACTAATAAAACTTTCATGGTTTTGAACATAATATTGACATTAGTTATATTGTGGAAAGTGACATTAGTGATATATCACTAACGTCACTATCAACAATATCACTAATGTCACTTTCAACAATATCACTATTGTCACTTTCAACAGTATCACGACTGTCACTATCAACAATATCACTAATGTCATTATCAACAATATCACTAATGTCACTATCAACAATATCACCAATTTCATTATCAACAATATCACTATTGTCACTATCAACAATATCACTATTGTCACTATCAACAATATCACTAATGTCACTATCAACAATATCACTATTGTCACTATCAACTATATCACGAGTGTCACTATCAACTATGGTGGTGATTCTGTTGCTCGCATTTTTCAAAATTTTAGATATTCCGACAAACGGAAAATCTAAAATTTTTTAAAAATACGAGCAACCTTGTTTTGTTTACATAGAAGTCTAAATGAGCAGAACATTTTTTAGTGTCAGTTTTTAAGTTTTAAATTTAAATAGACATTTTGATCTATTATTGCATTGATTTATCTTACAAAACTTTCGTGAGTAGTGCTATACATATTGATAAACACGGGTTTTACTCACGTTATTTAGTCGATAGAGACACCGACACTGTTTCGATTCATCTATAGAATCTTCATCAGGGTGAGTTTGATCCGCGTCCCATGAATACGTAAATAATAAGTGAGGAAAACCCGTGTTTTTCAAAATATAAAGATATAGTCATATATATTATAATATAACTTAATATAAAATATACTTTATTACTTTATATATAATTATTTCTTAATTTAATTATATTCTTATCAATAATAAGTCTTATTATGGAGGAGGGACGAGTTAGACGTCCATCTTAAGGATTGGCCCACAGTGGCTTTAGACAGGGACGATTGGAGAAAAGGAAGGGCCTTTGCCCTGCAGTGGGACGTCACGGGCTCTTAATAATAATATTCTTATCAAGTATGTACCATAAGTATGTATTAAAAAAAACGTATGTATTAGTTTATGTAACAGCACACTTTATACACAACACTGTAGGTTAAGCGCACTGCTGATGCGTTCTCCTTCTCCACTTCCCTTTCTCTTTTTCATTACACACGCACTTTGTTAGCTGACAGTACCAACCTGGAGGAAAATGGGTTGGTACCATCTGACAGCCAACAAACGCGCTCATTGCTCCAATCAAATAGCGCGCTTCCCCGGCTTCTTCATACACACAAAAGTCCCTTTTGTGATGATAAAATATTGTTCTATCAGTCATCTGGTTCTTATAGTATTCTATGCTTAGTTTGGGGCTAGATTATGTTCTCTATGGATATTTTTTTTTTCAGTTCTTTCTAGAAGTGATAGCTATACTCGCTGTAGTCTGTCTTGTCAATTGGTGGCTTCTGTTACCGACGGGTTTTGTTGCGGTGTTCCTATTCGCGCTAAGAGCTCTCTTCCTATGGACAAGTCGAGAGTTGAAGAGGATTGAGGCTATAGGTGAGTGTTTTTCATCATCATGTATTTACAAAAGAAAAGTATATAAGTAGTATATCACTCATGTGGTACCCATAACACAAGCTCTGCTTTGGGGCCAGGTGATGTTGTGTGAAATATCCGGCATTATTATTATTATTATTAACACTGCTATATTTCTTCAGCTAGGAGCTTAATTTTATCCTCTTAATATGATAATATGGTAGATGTCAATACTAACGTTTTAAATATATTTTTTTATATGAAAGGTCATACTTTGCAATACTTTGCATACATTGCAAAATTTTGTTGCTCCTAAAATTTATAACAAATTACCTACAGTATATACCTGAATTTTCAAAAGTTTAAACTAAAACAAAAAAAAATGCAAAAAAATTTAATCTTGACCAATTTTTTAGTGATAAATTGTAATTAATTGCCATCTCTTTACCTAATTTGCAAACCGTAATCGATCAAGCATGTTGTTTCACTCTGTTATATTTTTGTCATGTACACAACATGTTTTCTAATAAATATATTTTCTTTCAACTACGTAGCTTACACGTTTTTACGTAGGTTTTATAATAATAATAATAATGATAACATTAATAACTACAAAACCGTGTGCCCTCTCTGTCCAAATAATTGCACAAGGGTGACCCTTATCCCGGCCAAAGTGAGCGCGATTGAGATTGCGTAGGTAGTAGTAGTAGGTATACATACCTACTTACGCAATTTCATTTACTTACTACCTACCTATCTGTGTACCTGTGCCTGTGTAGTTAGGTATACCTATCTATTACCTACCTATTAACAGCAGATGCTGAATTTGCACCCATTGACCTTAGTAAGCTTAGCCTAGATATTTAGAATATATTATACCCATTTGTACCTATGTACTAAGACAATAAACGATTTTTTATTTTTATTTATTTATTTGCACTCTAAAACCATATAACAACTGAAGTATCGACACGAAAAGAAGAACTACAAAACCGATCACAAAGGACGTATTTTTTGCTTAGAACCAAAACAGTGCAGAAATGTTATATCAAATCTCATTGTTGCACTGTTTTTCATTAATTAACTGTTTTGTGATATTTAATTAAGATATAAATTTACCACAGAGGTTTAATGTCTGCCATTAAGTTTAATAAAAATGTCATGTCAATGTCAAATTAAAATATCTGTATTAGATCGAAAAGATACCGGAATTTTAAATCATAAAATAAAAATCGGCTGAATAAAACCGACTTGGTGAAAAAACTTTGTTTTCATTAACTTGAATTTTTATTTTGAGTAGGTATATTTTATCACGGTAGGTAGATTGGTAGTTGAGATAAAAGTAGATTACGCACCTTCCTAAAGTGAGTAATTAATGCACTCGTGTTATTTTAGTGCAACATAACACTCGTGCATTAATTACTTACTTTGCGCTCGATGCATCAATCTACTAATTGTATCTTTGAATCTTTGAATCTCCACAGCCCGAAGCCAGTCTTTGAACCACATATCGTCTACCGTCGGTGGACTAACAACCATCCGTTCGTCACGTCACCAGCGTCTTCTGGCCCAGGAGTTTGATAAACTTCAGGATCTCCATAGCTCATCTTGGACCCTATTGCTTAATACGAACAGGTATTTTTCACACACTATAAACAAGCGTCTGCTCGCGGCTTCGCACGTATGGTACCTACATAAAAAGTAACTTATATTCTTCCCCATAAAAAATCTGTCTCTAAACCAAATTTCATTAAGATGCGTTCAGCCGTTTAGCCGTGAAAAGGTAAGAAACATGCAAAGTCAAAAGATATTTTATTCAATCCAATACAAGGATCACTTTGAAACGTTTTACACTTTAGGTGCCAATTCCTCCTAACCCAAGCCCGAGAAGAATTGGCAAGGAACTCGTCCTTGTCCAAGCTCTTTTCTACGATAAACTAATACAAGAGAGTTTATGCATTTCAAATGTATCCGTTAACTGTCTGAGGGCAGAGCGACATAAGGCCATGCATTCTTATCAACAATATTGTCATTTATATTATATTATAATAAACATTTTTCAAAAGACTACCCTTTATGTAAGCTTTAAATTTCTAGGTAGATTTAAATCTTTTTTATATAAAGATATCGCATTTATAATTGTGTTTTTTTTGGGTAAACTTAAAAGATAGGATTGATTTTATCTCGATTATTGAACTCCATACTTTTTTATTGCTTAATGTTATCTTACAATAAGCTCCATAAGTTTCTAACAGATGGCAGTGTAAGTTAAATTCAACATCTTTTGCTATTTATGTTGAGTATGTGTTTGGTAGATAGCGCTATGGGGATCAGATGATTGATAGAATACGACCTCTGTGGCGCAGTGGGCTAAAGTCTGGCTGAGACGCAGAAGGTTGCGGGTTCGATTCCCGCCACGGGACAAATGATTGTATGATCTGCAAGTATTTGTTTCGGGTCTGGGTGTTTCTATGTATAATATGTATGTATTTGCAAAAAAAAAACGTATATATGTAGTATATCAGTCATGTGGTACCCATAACACAAGCTCTGCTTACTTTGGGGCCAGATGACGCTGTGTGAAATGTCCGGCATTATTATTATTATTATACTTATATACTTGTTAATATAAACGTAAGATTATTTATAACATCCAAACACAGGACAAATATGTAAATATCACACAAATGCTTGTCCTAGGTATCGAACCCACAACCTACAGCGCAGACGGCTCAGCTACTACCAACTGAGCTGTAAGACCAGTTATACCAGATGAGTTTCATTCACCTGGCATGTAACATTGAAAATGGTCCTTTTAATTTTGCTGAATAATGATTTTTTTTCATGTAAGGGAGGTATTTCTAAAACGTTTTGTTTTTATTTCTTAACAATATAGATACCTCTAGGCCTCTAGGGCGACGATGTAGGACGACGGACTGATGACATTGTAAAGATAGCGGGAAATCGGTCGATGGAGAGGGCTTAAAATCGTTCTTCCTAGAAATCTATTGGGGAGGCCTATGTTCAGCAGTAGACTTCTAGGGGCTGATATGATGATGATGACAGAAGCCACTAATATATATTACCGTGCAAATTTCCATTATGATATGACAAATAGCCGTATCATCTTGACTGACAGACAGACATAGTGAAACTGTGAGGGTTCCTTGTGGACTTCGAAACCCTAAAATTTATTACAGTTTTCACGAATGGACGGAGTGATTAATGAAGGTTTAGATGTATAATTCACGTATAAGACCAGGACGGGTTGCTAGTTAATATCATATTAATGGTTCTAACTGTTCTGGTGTTTGTTTCAGAGCTTTTGGATTCTGGATGGATATGTTGTGCTGCGCGTATCTTGCTTTCGTCACTTTTAGCTTCTTCCTATTCGCCAGTGAAGGTAACATATCTTACTATAACTTTTAAACAGCTTATCAGTTGAACCATATATAGTACAGATCGTTTTGAATAATCCTTAAATATTAATAATATTAAAGAAATATGAAATAATTAAGCTATTCAAGGACCGCTTAAAACAATGCATAGATAGGTGCAATCGATCTAAGATCAGAGAGCAGCGTCTCCAAGACACTAGCAATGCCACGTTGAATGGCAATGCCGATATGCTGAACCAGATAGGAGCCAGCTCTTTGGTTAATCGATGTTTTATGTGGTATTATAATCTTTATGGTGTATCCTTACTAAATTTCATGGTTAGACGAACAAACGGACAGACGAACAGACGGACAGACAGACAGACAGACAGACGGGCAAACGGACAGACGGACAAACTTTAGTATGGGTATGGGTACGGTCCTACTTATTATAATTGCAATAGTTTGTATGTGTATGTATGGAAATATGTGTTTGTAGATACGATAGGAGGCAGTGTGGGATTGGCTATCACTCAAGTGATAGGCCTCGTCGGGATGTGCCAATATGGAATGCGGCAGACAGCAGAAGTTGAAAACCAAATGACCTCTGTAAGTATACTACTAAACATATTTCATTAACCCACAAAGCATACAGCGGGGTTAGATGTTTGTGTGTGTCTGTGGCATCATCTCCCAAACGGATGAACCGAAAGGTGACATGATCGAGCGTGTTCTTAGCTATGATCCAAGGAAATCTGTTCAGCCGAAGATTCAGACTTAGCATATAATTACAGGTTGAAAGGATATTAGAATATACAAACCTACCCCCTGAACAGCCGGTGGAGCCTAACGAGAAGGCATTGGCGGAGAACCACCCAAACTTGGTGTTCGATAAATGGCCCACTAAAGGTATTTACCCCCAAAATTTACAAAAATATATAGTAAAAATATAAAAAAAACTGTCAGTTAGGGCAGACGGCAGAGGGCAAGCAACATGAATCCATGTTTAAATGTACTAACCCTATCAGTCATCTGATCCCCATAGTACAAGCTATGCTTAGTTTAGGGCTGGATATTGTGAATTGTCCTCCAATATTTCTTGATGTGTAACATCTTTTCTCTCTGGCTTTCCTGCATTATGTGGGAGTGATTTCGTGAAAAGGGACAGTAGTATGTAACAGGAAGCCAAGAAATGAATGACCAATGAGTGCGCACGGTGATAGAGCTGGCCGTCAGATTGTACTAACCCATTTTCCTGAGACGTCAAATGTTACACATCATAATGCGACTTCTGCAAGGCTCGTTTTTTTATTATGGATTGTCTTGCAGGTAAAATAATATTCCACGACGTGTCGCTGGAATACGAGCGACCGCCGAAGAAGGAGACCACAGAGATCAAGGAAGATCCGGCGTATGCCATTAGGAACGTCAGTTTTACCATCAACCCGTCGGAGAAGGTGGCTGTGGTGGGAAGAACTGGGGCCGGAAAGAGTTCCCTGGTTAACGCTTTGTTTAGGTAAGATTGACATGTTTTGTTTATTTTACTATTATTTATTAAGAGCCTGTGATGTTCCACTGCAAGGCAAAGGGCCTCCCTTCCTTTTCTCCAGTTGTCACTCTCTAAAGCCACTGAGGGCCAATCCTGAAGATTGGCGTCTAACTCGTCTCTTCGTCTTTGCCGCTGTCTTCCGCGAGGTCGTTTTTCGTTCAGAGGTGGTTTGGTAGCTTTAGCCCATAACGCATCCGAGATCCGACAGATGTGAGCTGCCCAGTCCCACTTCAAATTCTCCACACACGCACACACTATTGGCTGGCAGTACTAACCTTTTAGAAAATGGGTTGGTACCATTTTCCAAAAGGTTGGCCAACTCTATCACAAGCGGACTCATAGCTCAAACAGAATAGCGTGCCTGTACCCTGCTTCCTTATACTTCCGTCCTTTTCGAAATCACTGCCACAGGCTTTAGGAAAGCGTGTGGAAATATAAGCACGATATCATCAGCAAAACTTAGATTAGTCAATCTCCTTTCACCTTTCACAATGCCTCTTCTCCAGGTTATTTCAAATTTATTGAAAATTTCTTCAAGAGTAGAAGTGAAGAATTTTGAGGATGTAGGGTCTCCTTGTTTTACTCCTTTTTGGATTAGAAAGGATGGCCCGATATTGTTTTGATAGCTGCTGTACTATTGAGATAAATTTGCTTAAAATGGTTGATATAATTATGTTACTGGAATTTCCTGATTATGGGATTAAATGTGGGGCAATATGGATTTGGACAGCGGAACCAACGGGGTCAGCGATTGGCCGACTTCATGGAAAAGGAGGGACTCTTTATGATGAACTCCTTTTTCAAGAAGCGGTCGTCCAGGAAATGGACGTGGCTTCACCCCGGTGGACACAAACGCGAGATAGATTTCATCATGACTACAAAAAAGCAAATATTTAAATGATCAACAGGGTCAAAACCGGCAGTGATTACCGAATGGATAGAAGGTCATTAAATCTTAACGTAATGCTAGAAAGGTCCCGTCTGATGAAATTACTCTTCGCCCAAGTCCTGCCCAAATCCAAAACCCCGAGAGCTTTCAGTTGGAACTCCAAGATCGCTTCCAATGCCTCGCCGAATGCGGATCCGTGGATGAAATAAATGACGGGCTGGTGGAAATTGTCCACGCCGTTGGGTCAAAGTTCTGTAAGGTAGAACCCAAAAACTCTCTGAGCACACTCTAAAACTCATGGCAGAACGTAGCAAAATGAAACTGCAGTCTTTAGTGGACAGGTCGAAATACAGCACGCTTAATAAACAGATCTCTAAGTCTATGCGACGCGATTTACGTCTCTTTAATACTTACAGAACAAAGAACGCAATAGAGCGCAACCATGGCTCCAAAGTGTTCGCGAGAGATCTGTCTATTGGGCAAAGCCTGTTGACGAAGCTGAAGACCGATAGTGGCAGTGTCGTTTCCTCGAAGCCAGAAGTTTTACGAGAGCTCGAGAAGTTCTACGGACAACTGTACACCTCATCGCAAAGTCCTACTACAAGCACGACTAGCGATGCAAGAGCCCGCCTAACCCGACACTACACTGAAGACATTCCGGACGTCAGCCTATACGAGATCCGAACGGCTCTCAAGCAGCTTAAGAACAACAAGGCACCGGGGGAAGACGGAATAACGAGAGAGCTTCTGAGAGCGGGTGGAACACCGGTACTTACCGGTCCTCCGGAAGCTGTTAAACTCCGTCATCCTCGAGGGAACTACGCCAGAGGCGTGGAACAGGAGCGTGGTGGTACTGTTCTTTAAGAAAGGGGATAACACCCTCTTAAAGAATTACAGGCCTATGTCGCTGTTGAGCCATGTCTATAAGCTGTTTTCAAGAGTAGTTACTAATCGTCTTGCTCGTAGGTTTGACGACTTCCAACCTCCCGAATAAGCCGTGTTCCGAAAAGGCTTTAACACCATAGACCACATCCATACGCTCCGGCAGGTTATACAGAAGACCGAAGAGTATAACCGGCCACTTTGTTGAGCATTTGTGGACTATGAGAAAGCCTTTGATTCTGTCGAAACTTGGGCAGTGTTGCAGTCACTCCAGCGGTGCCAAATCGACTATCGGTATATCGAAGTGTTGAAAAGTCTGTACAGTAACGCCACCATGTCTATCCGACTCCAGGACCAAAGCACGAATCCAATCCCATTATATAAAGGGGTGAGACAGGGAGATGTTATTTCTCCGAAACTGTTCACCTCTGCATTGGAGGATGTTTTCAAGCTCTTGTACTGACATAGACATGGTATCAACATCAATGGTGAACGCCTCACTCACCTTCGATTTGCCGACGATATAGTCCTCATGGCAGAATCGCTGGAAGACCTTGGCACAATGCTCAGCGACCTCAATATCGTCTCCCAACAGGTGGGTCTTAAAATCAACATGAGCAAGACAAAAATCATGTCAAATGCTTATGTTGCACCCGTACCGGTACATGTTGGGAGCGATATAATCGAAGTTGTAGACCATTATGTCTATTTGGGTCAGACGATTCAACTAGGCAAGTCCAATTTCGACAAAGAGGTCAGCCGACGAATCCAACTCGGTTGGCAGCGTTCGGGAAATTACGGCACATCTTCTCGTCACAGATACCGCAGAGCCTCAAGACGAAAGTCTATAATCAGTCCGTGTTGCCAGTGATGACATATAAAACTGAGACTTGGTCCCTGACTATTGGCCTCATACACAAGCTCAGAGTCGAGCAACGTGCAATGGAGAGAGCTATGTTGGGTGTTTCACTACGTGATAAAATCCGCAACGAGGAAATCCGTAGAAGAACCAAATTCACCGACGTAGCGCTCAAAATTTGCAAGTTGAAGTGGCAATGGGCAGGCCATATAGCTCGCAGAACTGATAACCGCTGGGGAGTAAAAGTTCTCGAATGGCAACTAAGGACAGGAAAACGAAGCGTAGGACGAGCCCCCACCCGATGGACTGACGACATTGTAAAGATCGCAGGAAGTTGGTGGATGGAGAGGGCTCAAAATCTTTCTTCCTGGAAATCTATTGGGGAGGCCTATGTCCAGCAGTGGACTTCATAGAGGCTGTGATGATGATGATAAATAACTATTTGAGATCCTTTAGTTTATGTTAAGTATTTCAAATCTAAATTATCTGTTATCTGTTGTCTGTCTAATTATATTATTGTATTTCGTGGGAAATGCTGTACATAAATATATATGGTAGGAAATTTACATAACAGCATCAAGCCCCAAGCCAAGCATAGCTTGTACCATGGGAACCAGACTGCTGATAGAAATACGTATATACTTTAAAATACATAATTATGATACTTTGTAACACCCAGCCACATAACGAACATCAATTTTCATTACACAACTATTTGTCTGGTCGGGAATTGAACCCACAACCTACAGCGCAGAAGGCAGAATTACTACCACATCGGTGTTGGTTTTATGTCTGAGTGTTATGAAGTATCATAAGTATGTATTTGTAAATATATTAATATTCTATCTGTCGTCTGCTCACCATAATACAAGCTATGCTTAGTTTGGGACAAGATGGTGTTGTGTGCCTTGTCCACCAATATTTTTGGTGCTGTTGGTGGTGCCGAATAAATAAATTTAACTTCAAAATAATGTTTGTTTATACAGGCTAAGCAACATATCGGGTAGTATCACAGTTGACGGAGTGTCCACCGAGGAAGCCGGGCTGCGATGCTGGCGAGGGAAACTATGCGCTTTGCCACAGAGAGCTGCGCTATTCGCAGCTACGCTAAGGGATAATCTAGATCCAGCGGCTAAGCATTCTGATGCTGATATCTACAGGGCCTTGGAACAGGTTGGTGCATTCTTTAGCCCAAACGGCATTTAAAAAAATCTGATACTGATATCTGGTCTTGGAATTAAACAGGTTGGTGCATGTTTTAGTCCAAACGGCATTTTTAGAAATTCCGTTCTACAGTGTCTTGGATCTTTGGCGTTCGACAATTTTGACTTATTGTATGTTGGGGAATTGTTATTAATATAGTTCTCAGCGGACTTTCTTTTCGCAATTTTATATTTTATATAAAAGCAACATTTTGAAACAAGTTTTAAATAAAACGCGCGACCGACGACACGTTTTCAAGCTCATTGATTGAACTACTAAGCAAATGAAATTAAAAATATATTATAATATCGCTTAAATTCTAGTTGAGTTTAAAGTGGCCTCGGAATTAAGAAACACATTATGGTCCCATTTAAAAGCATAAAATTCCAAAAAACCTTAAAATGTATCTTTACAACATTAACATTCTTATGTAAAATGTATACCAAAATCAACACTAGTTCATAGAAATGAAATACACTCATGGACATAATTAGAGGAACGGAACAAAATAAAGACAGATCGGATTTTTTTGTATGTATTATATATATTATAATTATATTAAGCACTCAATTAATATAAAAAAAATATGTTTTGATGAATTAAACCTTCAAACTTCACATTGAAAATGTGATTGTGTTATGACATTACGTAAACTTTTTGTCGATTGTTTGAGTAGGTACATACAGTAGTTACCCCCTCTAGCTGTTAAAACTGACTGCAATCTTCTCGGCATGATTTTGATTAAGTTATCAATGGAATCTTGTGGTGTTAGATTCCACTCTTCTTACAGTACCCTTCTCAGATCTCCTATGTTTGTTGGTGTTGGATCGAACATGTTCGATGCGATTTAAGTCTGGCGAGCGTGCTGGCCTCGGCAAAACGTCAATTTCGACCTCTCGAAGATACCCCGAAACTATCGCTGCAGTGTAGGGCCGCGCATTGTCATGCTTTAAATGAAAATTATCTCCAATGTATGGGACAAAGGGCATGATAATTGGTTCTAAGATGTCATTTACGTACCGAGCCGCAATCAGGGATCCATTTTCTACGATGTGTAACTCCGTACATGCCCCTATGCAAATGCCGCCCCATACCATCACGGATATACCTCCACAATATGACTCTCTTCCGACAATGTTACACTGAGCGTATCTTTCGTCTTCAAACTTTGACCCTTGTATTATCTGGCTTAAGAAAGAACCTAGACTCGTCAGTGAACAACATTTTCCCCCAGTCATCATCATTCCAATTTTGGTATGAGCGAGCAAAGTTAGCCCGAGCTACTCGATGATCTGTGGTAAGTGCTTATTTAAGTCTTCTTCTTACGGTTTTAGTGCTAATTGTCACTTGTCGAACGTCCTGAAGCGCAGATCTAACTGCAGATGAAGTCAAAGTGCGATTTGTCAGAACACTGTTCGCCATAACTCAATCGTCTCTCGTTGATGTGACTCTCTTGCGACCTTGCCCTGCACGTCTCGTGTACTCTCCAGTCTGCCGATAACGTTTAACAATTTGAAAGATGACGGATTTGGAAACATGCAATGTGAGCCACTTCTTTATAACTGCGACCATTTTCAAATTAAAGTAACAGCTTTGGATACCTGAGCTACACCAAGATCCGGCATTGTGCCTTCAGGTATGCATTGATATGTAAGGACCACTATTGGTCGTTACGTTATTGTAAATACGTTTTACACATACGTTTTTGTAAAAAAAACATAAAAAAAATGGTAGATAGAATATGTAATGATATGATAGAATAAGATAAATGGTATGTATTTTCAATAGATTGTCTCCTTCTTTCTCGGTGCAAATAGTTTTTTTTAAAGTAATGGTTAATTTTGTAATTTAATTATGAGATAATATCTAAAATATTGAATAATCATCACCTTCTCCTAAAGTTGACGTCGTTTTTACTTGCAGCTTACACTAATAGGAGCAAAGTAAGCTAATCAAAACCCTGTTTAACTTTTTTCAGAATTCCTTATTTTAGAGTCGCCTTGAGATCCGCCGTCACTATCTTACATAATTACATTATAAAAACTAAAAAGAAACCGACTTCATTGAATAAAATTTAAGCCTATTTTACATTTTAAGTAAGTAGATCTATTTTGTAAATATATAATATGGGTAGGCCAAATAAACGCAGCGCTCCAATAAGACAGCGTGGTATCAAAGTACATGAAAACATCACAATTACAATTTTTAGATTTTCGTTGATTTTTAGCTCGACCGATTTTGATAAAATGAATATGGGACCACCTGTGAAGTATACCCTTTCAAACAAAAAAATAATTTTCCAAATCAGTTTAGCCGTTTTTGAGTAATCGGTGAACAAACATAAAAATAAAACAGATTCCGACGAATTGAGAACCTCCTCCTTTTTGATAAAGTCGGTTAAAAAAAGGGATGGCTAATATATACAATGATTAACTTTTGACAGACGTTGAGAGCCGTTTATAAATAAAGAGGGTTGTATTGTATCATCAATAGTGTTAGAAGGCCACGCCAAATAGGCCATTTTTTTTACCTTGGGTTACATTATTGCTATTTTCGTAGGGATCTCAGTATTTTTTTAAATAATATAAAGCTTGTGTTACTCGCTGATAATGAATCTATATGTCGGTTAAAGCGATTTTAGAATAGTTTAAGTAGTTTGTGAGTTTATTCTTTACAAAAAAACCTTTATGATTACAAAAAATCAAATCGTGTCTCTTTATATGTTCATCATAGAAATGTTTGTTCCGTAACTAGTAAAAATATTAGTAGATAGCCAAGGGGATACAGACATGGAAATATTTGCACGAAAAAGCTCATCCTAACCTGTTCAAAATAAATGACATGACGTCACGTCATGGTTAGCCAATAGAAGTCGAGATAGCCAAATATGGTAGCAAATTCGCATTGTAGAAAATGAATGAGTCAGGTATATACGATAACCGGAATTGAATAAAAATACAACGTACAAATTTCTTGTAGTATTCTTACTATGCATGTTTTTATGTCATAACTTGTGTAGTAGGTTTGCTTTATCCGAACAATATTATGACGACCTCTGTGGCGCAGTGGGCCAAGGCCCGCCTGAAACACAGGCTGCGGGTTCGCCGGCCGCGAGACAATTGTTTGTATGCTCTTCAAGTGTTTGTCTCTGGTCTGGGTGTTTTTCTTTGTATAATATGTATGTGTTTACAAAAGAAAAGGTATTTAAGTAGTATATCAGTCATGTGGTACCCATGATACAAGCTCTGCTTACTTTAGGGCCAGATGATACTGTGTGAAATGTCCGTCATTATTATTTTTATAGAAATAGGATTTGATTTTAGGTATGTTTTTAGGATAAATTAAAATAAAGTTTTTTAAACTTACGCGATCAGAACATACCAGCTGTATGTACCTTCGGCAGACCATATAACTTAGGCGGCTGCACAATAGCTGGTCTGTATAAACGGTCGAAAACATCATCAGTGAACAGGTCCTTATACTCGTGTATCAGTGTTCGTACCCGTTTTGTTACTCTAGCCGTGGGATTGTAAGCAACCGGCTTATACACTTTTTTGTTAAGCACCAGCACTAGCACTAAGCAATATCCGTATTTTAGTGTCGTAATCCTGTGTGTTCATAACTACGATGGCATTTCCTTTGTCAGCTTTGAGTACTAGAATCTCCTTGTTTTTGCTAAGGTCAGTTATGTTCGGTTTCGGGAGTCTACATTTTCGCAATGTAATTGAAACATCTTGTCTCAGCGTTTCCGCGTTTATAGTAGGTATTTTATTACGAACAATGGTCTCCTCCACACTACTGACAATATCCTCGTACGGTATTCTTTTTGGTGTTAGAGCAAAATTTAAAAACTGGTAACATGCTCAGTAAATTTTCAATCAAGTCGATCTACACTCCACTCACCAAGATGACGAAGTATCTACGAACACCAAAAGACGTCGTACCTTTGCAAATTCCTGGGGTTTACAAAATAGATTGCAGCTGCGGGCGTTCCTACATAGGCCAGACTAAACGCACGGTCGCGGAACGTGTTAAAGAACACATAGCACAATTATTATAATATTTACACAACACTCCACAAAAATATCTCACAGGGTCCTTTGGCTGAAGGTGTCGACAGAATACCAGCGCCTAGCTACCTCCAAGTGGCGAGGCATATTATGCTGAGTCGAGACTTTTTTGTTACTGTGGCACACAGATACATGACATACTCTCTATATTCTCCACATTTGTTTATCTAAAATATGTTTTTTTTCTGTTTGTACTGATTGTGTGTGCTTGAGTAGCAAATAAATGAGTGTCTATGTCTATGTCTACATAGCGGCGGTCAAAAATCGACAAGTAAACAAGTCTGCAATAGCAGAGCACATAGTGGACTCAGGACCCAATCACTGGATTGAATTACATAAACCTCAAGTTATATGTAATGAAAGGCATTCCTACAAGAGAATGGTTTGGGAAGCGATTGAAATTAAGAAATATCCTAATTTCAATCGTGAAGACGGTTTCAGACTCTCTGCCTCATGGAATCCAGTTATAGCTAAGTATACTCATCGTAGACCGGTTTCTCAATGCGTCATTGACACGGTTAGTGTTGTGTGTCGTCAGAGTGTGCAGATGGACATTTCTATTTCGGAAAAACAAGTGAGGGTAGTTGCAAAAAATGCTGCCCCCGCTTCGCAGAGGCGGTAGCTCCAGTACTCCAGTCATCCCGTGACCACGACAGTGTGTAAACCTGTCGAAACGTCGGGAAAAATAGGTAAATAAACGCGATAAATAACCGTAAATATTTATAATAAATTAAAATACTATTTAACCCATTAAAAATAATCAGTTACATATATAAAGCTACATAACCACAGAGTAACATGGGCTTAATTTTGTTTTAAAATAACTAGAGAATTTTACGAAAACTTTAATAATGAGACTCAAGGTAATAAAATGTTGTCTATGAAATCATTATTTGTCTTGCGTTGCGAAAACTATAGATAATACTTAAAATGATATACTTCATGTTAATAGTACTCCTGAAGGCTATATTCAAAATTTAAAACATAATTAAAAATCTTTAATTTGCACGGTTGAGCAGATTTTCTTAAAATAGACAAGAACATTTTCGAATAACCTTTATGATCAGCAGGCAAGGTTGTTACCACTACACTACCCGTGTTGTCTTAAGAAATCTGTATTTTCCACTGTAGTGTGTCATGTGTAGTCATGATGGAAAGTCGATTGTTATTTTTTTAAATGATTAATTGTTGTAAAGGTTAGGTCAAAGACTGTGAGGTATACTGGTTCTGACTCCGTTGTTTCGCCTGACTGACTAAACTTCCGTTAAACACGATCTTATTTTGTGTGCACGATAGTTTGAATTGGAGTAACATTTCTAAATTATACTTAAATTAACTTATTGTACATGTGATTGATGTGTATTACCCAAGTCCGCGAAGAATTTACAAGAAACTCCTCCTGCTACGTCCTGACGCTTTTTTGTATGATCCTTCTTATAATTAGCTTAACTACGAAAAAAGAATACAATACAAGCATAATACATAAAACATAATACAAGCTATGCTTAGTTTGGGGTTAGATGGTGTTGTGTGAAATGTCCACCAATATTTATTTATTTATACATTGCAAATCTGCCAATTAACTGTCTGAGGCCAGAGCAACATGAGGCCATGCATTCTTATTAACAATACCTATAGTCATTTATATTGTAATATGCTTTCTTCACAAGACTACCTTTTATGTAAACTTTTCATTTCTTCATTGGTAGTTCAGTTAAATGTAATTACTCTAAAATTAGAACTCAAATTTGTTAGCAAAATAAGATTGTATATTTTACGAAATTTTAGTTACTCCGGCGAAACCATAGAATCAACAGCAATACACTATCTTTTTATATAATTATGTGTAGTATTATTTATGGTGGCGGGTAGTTTTATGACTGTTATTAGATAGTACCAACAGATAAAATAGAGGAGTGTTCAATCAGCTAGCTGTGTTTCACTACATGGTGACAGCGGTGTTCTGGATTTTAAAATAAATTAACGAGTTTTCGAAAAGTTGGTCATTAAATTATAATAATAGGTGTGGTGTATGCGTGAAAAATTATGGAACACGCAAGACCTCCACCGGAATTGCAAATAGAAGGCAGTCCGGCAGCGCGTGCGGACTCGTGGCAAAAATGGTGGAAACAGTTTCAAGTTTTTTTAAAGGCATCCGGTGTTAATAAAGAACCTAAGGATGTGCAGGCGAGCTTGCTGGTGAACCTCATTGGAGCAGAAGGCTACGAGATATTTTCAACATTTACTTATACGAAGGAGCAATCAGCCGATGATCTCGAGTGCTTAAAAAGCAAATTTGACGAACATTTCGGAACTAAATGTAACATAGCTATGTTCCGATTCAAGTTTTTCACTCGTAATCAGAATGCCGGGGAATCAATAAGTCAATTTGTTACTGCGTTGAAGGTGCTAAGCCAAAATTGCAAGTTCGAACATCTCGTGGACGGTCTTATACGGGATCGACTGGTATGTGGAGTGACTAACCATGTCGTTCGAGATCGGTTATTGCGAACGGACGAATTGACTTTGACGAAAGCAGTGCAGATTTGTGAAGCAGAGGAACTGTCTAAAACAGAAGGGCGGCACATAGAGGAGGCAAACAAATCGAGTAGCCAAGTGGATGCATTGTCTGGACAGCACGCGCGGGGCGCGTGGCGGCCGCAACAGCGCGGCAGCGGGGCGCGGGGGGCGCGCGGGCTGTGTAGCCGTGTGGGCGCGGCCGGCACCGGCAGCAGCGGCAGCCGGCCGGCTGCCCGCCAGGTGGAAAGCGTCCAGTGTATGCGTTGTGGAAGTGTACGATGCGAGGGCCGCGGTTGGTGTCCGGCTAATGAGGCTACGTGTTTTGTGTGTAAAATTCGTGGTCATTTTGCGAGAATGTGTCTTAATAAAAGAGTAGGTAAAAAAGTGCACGAGATAAATATGTGTCAGTTTTCGGAGGAGTCTGAAGACGATGAAGTGCTATATGTGAACGTGTTAAAAACAGAGACTGGACATTTGGACACTCAGTGGATAGAAACTTTATGCATAAATGGTAAGCGAGCTCAGTTTAAGTTAGATTGTGGCGCGGATTTAAACATTATAACCAAATTAGATTTTTATCGTCTGGGTATGAAGGATAAAGATTTAAAACCATTTAAATCTAAGGTATTTTCATATACGAGAAATAAACTCCCAATTATTGGGGAAGGATTTTTGTCTGTATCAAAGGAAAAAATTGGTTATAATCTTAAGTTCGCGGTCGTAGATATGAATGTACAGAATATTTTAGGCAGGGAAGACTGTGTAAAATTAGGTTTCATAAAAAGAGTCGAAGCAATTAGCTACGAATTGCATGAATATTCGGAATTATTCAAGGGGGTCGGTACGTTACCGGGATTACACAGAATAGTTATAAATAAGTCCGTTCAGCCTACAATATGTTCGGCACGAAAGGTGCCGTTAGGATTGCGAGATAAATTGCGCTTAGAGTTAAACAGAATGGTAGAATTAGGTATCGTGCGTAAGGTGATCCACCCAACTGAATGGGTCAATCCTATAGTTATAGCTGCTAAGAAAAATGGAGATATCCGAGTATGTTTAGATGCGCGAGTATTGAATCAGGCTGTAAAGAGGGCGCATTTCTCGTTACCACGTTGTGGTTTCTGGATGATGAAGTTAGATGAAGCCAGCGCTGATCTATGTACTTTTAGCACGCCATTTGGTAGATATCAGTTCTTACGTTTGCCGTATGGAATTAATTGCGCTCCGGAAATATTCCATGCGAAGGTAAGACAGCTTCTAGATAATTTGGAGGGCACGGATTCATTTATTGATGATATTGTCTGCTGGGGTACTTCTAAGGAAGAGCACGATACGCGACTACATTTACTTTTGAGGCGAGCCAAAGAAGTAGGTATTAGGTTTAATAAGGAGAAATGTAAATTTGGAGTTAATGTAATAACGTACCTGGGGCATGTGTTTGACGAGAATGGTATGAGGCCAGATAATGAAAAGGTAAAAGCTATAGTCGACATGCCAGATCCAGAAGATAAAAAATCACTGGAGCGGTTTTTAGGTATGGTAAATTACTTGTCAAAATTCATACCAAGTTATTCTGAATCAGTGGCTGTCTTAAGGGGACTTTTAAAAAAGAGTTCGGAATGGGTTTGGGACAGAGAACATGCCGACGCGGTTAAATCACTTAAAAATAAACTTTCTTCCGCTCCAGTTCTAACATTATATTCCCATGATCATCCTATTAATACTTTCGGTAGATGCAAGTGCAAGTGCACTAGGAGCAGTGCTTTTGCAGGAGGGGCGGCCGGTTGAGTTCGCCTCGCTAACTCTTACAGACACACAATGTAGATACGCTCAGATAGAAAAAGAGTTGTTGGCCATTGTATTTTCATGTGAGCGGTTTCACCAGTACATATTTGGTAGAACCGATGTCACGGTACAGTCAGATCATAAGCCGTTAGAATCGATTTTTAGAAAATCTCTATCGTCTGTTCCGGCCCGGTTGCAAAGGATGATGTTGCGTATCCAAAGTTATGATATAAAGGTTGTTTACACGCCCGGTAAGTACATGTATATCGCAGACACCTTATCGCGGGCAGCCCTACCTGATTTGATGCACGAGCGATTGAACGCCGAGGTAGAAGCCCAGGCTTGTTTTATGATACAACAGTTACCGTTCAGCGACGAAAAGTTAGATTTAGTTAGGGAGCATACGGACAACGACAAGGAATCGCAATCGTTGGTGGGGTTAATAATAAATGGCTGGCCCAGGTGTAAATATGCAGTAGAAGAAGATATTCGTGGGTATTGGTCATATCGCGAGTGCTTGCAGTATATTGATGGGATAATATTCAAGGAAAATTCGGTAATAATACCTAAGTCGTTAAGAAACGAAATGTTAATTCGAATTCACGAGGGTCACTTAGGAATAGATAAATGTAAGCGGCGCGCACGAGGCATATTGTTCTGGCCGGGTATATCACGTGATGTGGAGCGGGTGGTGCAGAGTTGCAGCACTTGTGCGCTACATGCGTCTGCGCCACCCAGAGAACCCATGTTGCCACATCACATTCCAGACATTCCATGGGCCAAGATAGGATCTGATATATTTGAATATAGGAAAAAGTATTATTTGATTCTAGTGGACTATTTTTCAAATTTTGTTGAAGTCAATGAATTAAATACTATAACTAGCAAATCTGTTATTAAAGCTATGAAGGAACAATACGGTAGGCATAGTATACCTAGCGAATTAATTACAGACAACGGACCAGCTTATGTGTCAAAAGAATTTAAAGCTTTTACTAGTAATTGGAATATAAGACACATTACGTCATCGCCGCTATACGCTCAGTCGAACGGAAAAAGCGAACGTGCAGTTAGGACAGTTAAAACGCTGCTCAAAAAATGTGTAGATTCCGGACATGACTACTACGTTAGTTTGTTAAATTTTAGATCTACGCCTAGAGATAATTTAGACTCGCCCGCGGAGATATTAATGGGTAGAAGGCTAAATACGCGTTTGCCTATTTGTAGGCGGTTACTAGAACAAAAAGTAGATAGGAAAAAGAATCATGAGGCTATTTTAGTAAACCAAAATAAACAAAAAATGATGTACGATCGGTCATCTAGAAACCTCCCTGTATTGCACGAAAATGATACAGTGTTAGTAGCGGATGGTAGTCGGCGGAAGAGTATGAAGGTAGTGCAGAAAGCTCCCGAGCCAAGGTCATACATACTGCAAGATGAGGTAGGTCGTAGGTACCGCCGTAATCGCAGGCATATTGTTACAAGGTTAGACATAAACCAGACAGCTGGTGCGAGCACCGATAGCAACATACCTATAGCTAAGGTAGGTATTCAGCGATCAACCAGCACGGGGAACTTAGCTTATTATAGCTCTGACGGGTTGCCGATGTCATCAGGCATTGGGGAGGGAGCTTCAAAAAATACGGAGCTATCTAAACATACTTCGGATCGTGTTCTATTTGAACATACGGGTCCAGTGACTAGAAGTAAGGCTAAAGTGTATAAAAAACAAAACGAAAAAATGAGAGAATTAGATTTCGATTAATAACTGAGTAGGTTCATTATAATTGATTTAGTTACCTACTATTTATTTGCATTGTATAACTAATTACTCATGTTTTAAACGTGGTAAGAATAAACTTTTTATATAATAGGTAGATTATATAAACATATTATATGTAGATATAGCTACTTGTACCTATGTACCTACTACCTATATGGAGGTATGTTTATATTGTATAGATTGGTGTAAAAATAGATTGACCTATTTATCGGTAAGCACTGTGATTGTTGTTTAACGGTATGTAGGTATAGTTTTGAATAAAGATACCTTTACGAATGGTATACTACTTACTTTTATATACTTCTTTAGTTTTATAGCAACAGATTGTATAGAGATATTTTATTGTTATCTTCTTAAACTTAATTTACATTATAAGGGGAAAGATGTAGTATTATTTATGGTGGCGGGTAGTTTTATGACTGTTATTAGATAGTACCAACAGATAAAATAGAGGAGTGTTCAATCAGCTAGCTGTGTTTCACTACAATTATGTTCTTATTTTGTGTGCACGCACGAAAAATTGTCTGAGCGCCTGAGCCGAGCGTGCAAGCGCGGAGCAGGCGATAGAGAGGCACGATCGGCCTAAGCGTTCGGCTTGTGGCGCATAGGTTAAATCAATGTTTTCGTATGACGTTATCTCGTAAAATTATCGTCCGTAAACCGACTTTACAGAAAACCATTTTATTTACAAAATAATCTGCTGCTTCGTGTGCTAGGTAACCTAGCCACTATAAATCATGTAAGGCAGCCTAATAAGTAGTTCAGGACCTGTTTGGCTGCGCACATAGAGCGGGAAAGACTTTGAATTATCCCATAGGTATAAACCGATGAGTGATATCTTAAATAAAATACCCCGTGTTAACAAACATGTCTCGTCCGTTCTTTGTACAGTGTACAGTGCATTATCAACAATGTTTTACAATCTACCCTCATCTGTTATGTTATACCTGTTACGAACAAAATTGTTTACCTTATTAGTGTTATTAATTCTCGTAAGTGATTTGTAATCTTTAGAGAATTAAATAAAGATCTTAAACTTTGAAAGTAAATGCTTATTAATGCTTAGGTACCTATACTTACCGTTATAGTGCCTAATTGTTTGGGAAGTGCCTACTCCAGAACCTACCTAAAGAAGTTACCTACCTTCTTAAATAACATGGATTACATACGTTGTACCCAGCCCAGTTACTTGCTTACAGCTTGTTACTGGGTAAATTCGCAAAGTGCCGCGCAAGAGATAGATGAAGCACTGACCCTGATTCTCTAGCTCCATGATTTATTCAAATAAAGCTAGAGTTATTGATCCGGGTATTATGTCAACAAAACCTGCTTAAAAAAAATGCTTGATTCTTTTAATTAAGCATGATTTTTAAAAATAAGCAAAATTAGGTATGTATCAAAGTGTAGGGATCGCAGCGCAGCTTAGCTAAGCAAAATAAATGTTATATGTTGCTTATATTTTGCTGTGCTAAGCTGCGCTGCGATCCCTACAATCATCCCCTTCCAAAAAAAAATTTTTACACAAAAAATCGTATTTAAAAACTTAAAACTATAAAAGTTATACAATGTTCAAGTTCATGCTGCGAGGCACACAGGAATGTGCTGCGTTGCAAAGATAGCGGGCGTAACCTACTATTGTGTAGTCATGACGCACGCGATCTTGCATTACAAAGTTGCTAGTCTATTTATAGAATCTACTTTGCAATTACTTGGGTTCCGTTCAATTAAAGTAATGAATTTATATTAAAGTTTTTTTTTTATCAAACAAGGTTTTACACTATAAAAATCAACAAAAATTACCCAATAAGGCTTTACACAATAAATACTTAAATTTTGATACATAATAAATTTTTAACTACTTAATTATTTGTTTACTGCACTGCTTATGCCGATTACTTAACATGGGTTCTGATACTGCGACTGCATCACCATAAACTCATTCATCTGTACCGATCCGGCGGTAGCGGTCTGAGGCACGCAAAAACCGGCGGACCATTTGGTAATGATGCGATGACATACTGACTATTACCCATTATTATCGAAAATGCAACTAGGTAGGTACTTAAACAAAGTGTTCTACTATCTGTTTGTTGGACTGAAATGACCAAAAAAAATGTTCATTTCCTTTCATGACTGAGTGATTTCACAATTATATAATGCTACATAAACTTTCTTACCTTTAAAAACTTTACCATTCCTTTCTAAAATGCGATAGGGGCCACCATAAGTAGGACATACTGATTTCTTTACATATCGTTCCGCATAAACTCATGTATGCATGTCTCCAAATCTTCACTTACAAAAAACTTTTCGCGCATCGCCTTAGCTGGCTACAAGTTTTAACGTAAGTTTTTATGCATGAATTACAATTAAATATGTTACCGTTCTGTGTTATCTCTATTAAGCACCTTTTTCCGTACGGTCTTGCACGCTCTGCTGACAATTCATAACAATTTACTTCAAAGAACTCGGTAACATGATATCCTCCGTTTCCTGTGCGAGCTCTAGGTATATTACACATGAACAAATACAAATGATAAAACATAAAATACGGTAATGTATAACAAAAAAAAAAAAAATTCTTCACATAAACATTTCGTAAGACCCATTTCATACTAAACATAAAAAAAAACTAAATTTAAAACAACGAGAAAAAAAACTTTGCACACGCTTGAAGGTACGCCAGTCGTCCTCGTCCTCGTCCTCGTCCGGAAGTTCGTCCAGTCCTACAGCACCACAGCACACAGCACCTTCTCAATAAATATATAGCCGCCATATCCATTATCTTAGCGCAGGTTTCTACTTGCATGCCAATCACTCGTTGCAGTGGGACTGAGCTATCTCCAGATCCAGCACTGATCCTCCGGCGAGCACGTCTCCAACCGGGCAAATCCATCTTGAGTGTATCTGCAGGTTCAAACTCCGCATTCAGTAGGACTAAATGAACCTCAGATGTCGCTGGCTCCCATAAAAGTATGTCACCTCGCTGCATGATCCTCCTTGGCAGGACCGCGGGTCACCACTCCCCGGCCGTACGGTGCCATATCACGCTCTGATGACCGGCTTCTCCCAAGGGCTTCTGTTGCTGGGCAGTACATAATCTGCGTAACCTGTCGTCTCTCTGCATGTCTTCGCTGCACGCTTCGATGTTCTAATATCTTTCTTCAAAACTTCGTCGATCGAGTCCTCGTTAAGTAAAAACTTAACTATGAGGTTGTCGCCGTTTTGGGTCTGTTCTCGTTACAATACTCGCGGACTACGGAACAATATTTGTCGCGCGAGGAGTCACTCCCGATAAGTTTATGTACCTACTACTCACTTTTTACTGTTCACTTTTGTTCCAAAGTTCTAAATTCACAAGTTCATAAGTTCATCGTCGGAAGGTCACCAATGTAAAGAAACGTTTATCACTTTTTGTATATGTACCTTCCGATCACGTCGGACTCCAGTTCTGAAGGTTGTCTAACTTTGGATATGTTATTTTTATAAATGAAATACTTAGTTGTTAATCACTCAGCGTCTATTCCGTATTCATGTAGGTACATGTATTATTCGTCTGCTTGTCGGGTGTTGACTGAGGTATCCAGCGCGCGGGAAGTATTGCATTGCTTATATTTTGCTGTGCTAAGCTGCGCTGCGATCCCTACAAAAGCATGACGATACTTTATCGAAAAAAATACGTGCATAATATAATTTTGCAAAGAAAAGTTGAATCTGGCGACAAATTCACTACAGCGGCCACACTGGCCTTTCATAAAGAGTTGCTAGTTTATAGTAAATTTTAGTTACTTAATAATTAATTTCTACTCTTTCTGGTCGGACTGTACAACATATAAAATACACACATAAAAAAAAAACGTTAAAAATTACAAAGCAGAACACGTAGAAATGACCAGATACTGTCTTGGCTACCCCGTCGTGTGGAGGCGCATCCAATGGCCCATCAACAGTTTATCCCCACCTGTCTGATAAAATGCTCAGAATGATGTCAGAGTGTGTAACCTGAATTGCACCTTGTTTATTTATGTACGTGCCACTATTTACGAGTATGTAAATGTTTTCATCGAAACCGATTTCTGACCTTGTACCTATAAGTATTCTGTGGTTATACCTAATGGTCGGCGACCTTGGTTGTGCGAATAGTTTTTTTTTTAATGTCTTGTTTTTTTTTACGTATTTATTTTACTTAAGCTATTGTTGTAGATCCAAATAGAAATAGGGTTTTTATTTATTGAATGAAACTTAACAAAACAACCTTTTTAAGACTATGGATTTTGTTGCGTATTTTATTAAATAAAATGTTTGACAAAATACAGTATATATCACAGATTTCTGTGTATATTATGTATATTTTTACGAATATATAAGAAGTGTATCAAAACACAAGCTCTGCTTACTTTGGGGTCGGATGATGCTGTGTGAAATGTCCGGCTGTATTAATTTATTTATTACTAGATGGTCCGCTGAACTTTACAGAATAATACAGAAATTTACAGAATAATATACCTACAATAATATAAAATACATGTGAAACAGTTGAGCTATCTAAGGACCGTTCTATAGATAGCTCAACTGATCCAGATCACTGCCAGAGGGCAGCGTTCCCAAGATACTGGCGGCATTGCCACGTTGAATATCAATGCTAATACGCTGAGCTAGATAGGAGCCAGCTCTTGGGTCACGCAATGTATCTACCAGACGCCGTGAAATAATTTTGAAAACGCGGTAAGCTCTTGTTCGCCACGGGCCCAGGGTCTCGACTCCAAAAGGCTCCAAAAGGCTTATCCATTTGGTTTGGATAAGGATAAGTTTAGGCAAACCTATAATTGATTTGATTGCAAACCTAGCAAGCAAGACAAAAAAAAACGATCGAGACATTTTCAGGATTTTGCATTTAGTTAATATATAAACAGAAGATTTTAGATGTAGGTACAAGCTATATCGTTAATTAAAATAGCTGAGTAAACAATTAAAAAAAGAAAGAAAGACCACAATACAAATTAGCTTTTATCTTTAACACTGACATTAATCTATACTAAATATAGATCCGTGTTTTTGAAAGATGATTTATATACATTGATAAAATATTTAAATCAACATCGTTATAAAAGGTACGTTGTTGGTATAAAAGGTACTTTTTATGTTCCTTTCTGTAAATAAAACAAATTAATTTAACTCACAATTAATACAAAGTAAAAAAAATCAAATCGTTTTTAATAATGAACAAGTAATAATGCTCGGACAAGCCTAAAACTCAAAAAAGTAAAAAAGTACCAAAACAACTGTTTCAATCTGTTTTAATGAGATATTAGATATCCTAAAATACATTTATAGCTAAGCAGAAGGCAGCTATTTATGTAAATGTTTTCATCGAATTTCTGACCTTGTACTTACAAGTAATGGTCGGCGACCTTGGTTGTGCAAATAGTTTTTTTTTAATGTCCTGTCTTTTTACTACGTATTTACTATTTTACTAAAGCTATTATTATAGATCGAAATAGAAATAGGGGTTTTAAGTAATTGAATGAAAACTTAACAGCACAAACTTTTTAAGACTATGGATTTTGTTGCGTATTTTATTAAATAAAATGTTTGACAAAATACAGTATATATCACATATTTATATGTAGAATATGTATATTTTTACGAATATATAAGAAATGTATCAAACACGTGCTGAATTTTCCAAAAGTTCTTAAAAAATTTGACCTTATCTCACAATACTCGAAAAATAATACAAAACCACGAAACAGTAAAATATAATTTAGTGCTCTATGGTCATGACAATTACTTATTATCTATGAAAAGAGATGGTAACTGATTGAAAACACTTGAAACACTCACTGTACGAGTAATCCAATGTTTTCCGTACATTCTACTTCTTCACAGGTTTTTTGTCAGGAGTATCCGTTTTTTGTTGATACGCCCAATAGAATTCATGTAAGCTCATGAACTCAACTTTGTCGGTTTTCTTGGGTTTTAATACTTCAGCAATTTTATTGTTTTCTTCTAGAACAGCCATTTTTGGATTTAACTGTGGTAAGTATTCTTCAAATGTCTGTACGTGTTCACCAAGTTTCGTTACGCCAACATCAAGTTTCAATACGTTTTCATCCAAAATCAACTTGTATACTTCAATTTTCTTGACACTTGCCTCACCAGAAAGGTCCTTCACCTTTGCTCCGTATTCGGATATCTTATCACCCAAGTTACTGAACGCCTTTTTAATGCCAAAGTCTTTAGTTAAAGCCAACTCTTTTGCTATTATTATCACTAATATAACAACAAACTTTATAATTTTTACACTTTTGATGCAAGCAAGCAAACAAGCAATCATATGCGACTTAAGACACCTTGTTGTATAACGATAAAGTAGGTAATGACCTAAGACGTGATGTGACTTCCTTTTATAACGTATCTTTTATGAATGAAGGCACCAGTTGTGTCAGCGTATGTATTTCCCCCAATACTTAGATATTTTAGCACTTGACGTACCATGCCGTACAGTGCCGTACCATGCTTTTGACACCGGTATCTGTTAAATAAGGAATGTAATGATTCATAGTTTCACATTCTATTAAGAAACATAGCTCATAAATTAATTTGATGTTTTTAGTATTATTTAACGTTTCATGAAATAATCTTACCGGAATTTGAATACACTGACCTTAGGACAGGTCTAGACAATTAAATTATAAGTGTATTATGTTGCAATGTGAATTCAAGTAAATTCTATACGGCCCTTCCGTGATGACGTTGTGATTACACAAATGACGATCGATTGCGACTTTGTGACGATAAAGCAGAAGACTCACTTTCAATTGGCTAAATGGTAATCAAGGCAGATGCCATTATAGGAAAAGAATAAATAATAGTTAAAAAAACGAAAAAACACACATTAAATAGAAAAAAAATAAAAAATGGAAAATATTTTTTTATAAATGTAAGAAAGAAAAAAATATTTATTTAAAAAAAAGCGTGGGGTGCATGGTGTTAATAGTTATAAATTTTTCATTGACAGATATGAGAAGAAGGATTATCATTTCGATAATATCTTAAAAAGCACCCCACGCTTTTTTTTAAATAAAACATTTTTTTCTTACTTAAATTTATTAAAATTTATTTGCTATTTTAGTTTGGTTTTCTATATAAAGCGTGTTTTTTAGTTTTTTTAAACTATTATTTATTTTTACTTATTAGTTTTAGGATAATAATCAGACATTTTTTTTATTTTTTTTTTATTTTTATTCGAATTATTGCATTGTCATCGGTCTTTGACAGGTGTGCATAATTTGAATGAAATCTGGCCGTTTAAAGTGGGTCAAAATCGCGTCCTATGGAGTCGGTTACAAACATACAAACATACATACAAGTGAAGCTAATATAAAGCGTCTAAAAAGAAGAGTGTCAATGTTACTGTCTGCGTCCGCTAGTCCCAGACTAAGCAAAGCATTCTATTATAAAAACTAGCTGACTGCCACAATACGTACGCACTCTTAAATACTTATAAAACACTAGCTACTGCTCGCGGCTTTGCCCGCGTGGTACGTAGTTAAAAATAGTATGTATGCTATTCCAGGTCATAGACTATATCTCTACCAAGTTTCATCCATATCCGTTTAGCTGTTACTGCGTTACTGAGACACAAACAAACAAATATCCAAATATTTTTCGCAATTATTATAAATCATCTAATCCCAAAGTAAGCAGAGCTTGTGTTTGGGAACCACATGACTAATAAACAGCTTATATTCCTTTTTTTTTTTTACATATACATACTTGAGAGAAATACTTGCAGATCAGCCAAATATTTGTCCAGCGGCAATCGAACAAGCAACCTTTTGCTTCTCAGCCGGGCCTTGGCTCACTGCGCCACATACGTCAATAAAATAAGTAGGATCAAAATACCCAGACACAGAACAAACATCGACGTTCATAGTTGGATGACAATGTAACTGGCCTGTCAGCTTGTGACTGGCCTCTCAGCTCAGCTGGTAGGTAATAGCTCTGCCTTCTGCGCTGTAGGTTGAGGTTTCGATTCCTTTTCAGGGTATACATTTGTGTGATGAACATAGGTGTTCATTCTGTGTTTGGGTATCATAAAGTATCATATATGTATATTCATCTGGTCACCATACTAGAAACTATGTCTTAGTTTTGGGCTTGATGGTGTTGTGTTCATTGCTTACCTGTATTTATTTATTTATTTATTGTCTAGGTGGAGCTGAGTGAGATGGTGGGTAAGATGCCCGCTGGTCTGAGCACGAAGGTCGGCGATGGCGGAGGGAACCTCTCCATCGGGCAGCGTCAGCTCGTGTGCCTGGCGCGAGCCGCGCTTGCTAACTCTAACGTACTTGTACTGGACGAGGCTACGGCTAATGTCGATACAGAGTAAGTACTCAATCACACTTGTCATACTTCACATAAATCACACCATCATTACACCTCACATTAATCACACTTCACACATACCACGCTATCATCACACATCAGATATATTACACCTCACTTAAACCACACTATCATAACACTTCACACAAGTCATACTAATATCTCACTTCATATTAATTATACCTCACATATGAGGTGATTGATTTATGAATCAATATATTAATTACACCTCACACTATAATCATATATCACATAAATTACACCTAACACACTGTCGTCACACTTCACACTAACCACACTATAATCACACTTCACACAATCATCACACCTCATACAGACCAAATTTCTCAAATCACACTATCATCCCTATCATATAATATTTATTGCGCCCATCCCGAAATGAGGGCATAAGAAGGTTGGATACAACACATAGTGCAATTTGCTTGACACTTAGCTTTTGCTTGCTACTTTAAATATATAAAAAAACACGTGATCCAGGGTTTCTCAAAATAAACCTTTAATAGGGGCAAAAGGGGTTAAAAATGAGAAAATTAATTATAATGCAGGAATTCACTTCAAAATTTATTCTTAGTAAGTTAAAAGCATATTAATAAACAAATGTTTTACCAGACTTTTAAATAACATTACTCAAACATATTTTTAATTGAAAGAAATTCACACATCGCGCGCTAAATCTTTGACATCCGCGTAACGATTTGCACTTGCAAATCCGTCCTTTCTGAACTAGCCCTAACAAGCGCGGACGAAGTTTCAAGCGGCTCAGTTTTTTATAGAAGTAGAATATATAGAAGATATAGAAAAAGATTACTTATTATGATTTGTTGATTCCAGAACCGATAAACACATACAGGAGACGATACGAAACAAGTTTGGGCACGCCACCGTGCTCACAATAGCGCACAGACTGAATACTGTCATGGACTACGACAAAGTTATAGTTATGGACAAGTAAGTCAATAAAATACACTCGTGAGCAAAAAAATCGACTCAAGACGCACGCTCGCAGTTAAAAAACTCTAGCAAAAAATCTGAAGCTTTCATTCTATTTCTGATTTTAACATTTCAAAGCTGTTAGTTTTAGCTTTAAAATAAGTGGTCTACGTTGTTAATTTATATTTTTTTTCGGTAATGAAAAAATATTGAAATTTTATTATTGAAAATATTGCTCATTTCATTGCTTAAGACTTCTGTCTTAAGCAATGAAATGAGCAATGATAATTAACAGTAAAGAAAATTCTAGCTTAAATTCGTCAAAATATTAATTTAATTGAAATTAACTTATCAATATTTAGTGTTGCCCCCCCTGGCCCTAATAACAGCTTCCAATCGCTTCTTCATGGATCGAATAAGTTTCTTTACTCGATTTTGTTCGATGCTATCCCATTCTTCAATGAGCGCCGCTTTGAGGTCCGATTTCGTGGCTGGTGCAGGATTTCTTGCCCGAACATTTCTTTTAAGTTCATCCCACAAATGCTCGATAGGATTTAAGTCCGGGCTATGCGCTGGCCAGTCCATAGCGGCAATTTCGACCTCCTGTAAATACTGCCGGACGGAACCTGCAGTATGCGGACGGGCATTGTCGTGCATTAAGATGAAGTTTTCGCCGATGAAACCGGCGTAGAAAACGACGTGTCCCCTAAAATCTCTTCGATGTATCGGTTTGCCGTCAATCCTCTCACTCGACCGCCAGTTTCAATAAAAACTAACTCGGTTTTTGCCTCCATTGAAATGCCCGCCCACACCATCCAGGAACCTCCTCCAAAAGCCACATTTTCTTTAATGCAGCACTGCGCAAATCTTTCTCCAGGTCTTCTGTAGACTCGTCCTCTTCTATCGCTACCATGCACGCACACTCTGCTTTGTCTGAGAAGAGAACGGAGCTCCATTGTTCCTCAGTCCAATCAACGTGTTCTCTAGCAAATCGAAGGCTCGGTGGGCCGGGGTTAATTTGGGGCCAGTAGCTGGCCTTTTTGGCTCAAGGCTAGCTGCCTTAAGTCGTCTTCTGACTGTCCAGCCACTCACAGCCACTCCTCGCGTTTCTCTGAGCTCTTGTTGGACTGGACTAACGCCAGTGAGTGCCCGATTTCTCAGCGATGTGCTGACAATGAATCGGTCATCTCTCTCCGATGTGCACCCTTTTCTTCCGGAACCGCGTCTTCGATTAAAGTTACCAGTCTCTTGGTAACGACGGTAAACTCTGGAAACAGCAGACTGGCTCAAATTCAGCACACGTGCCACTTCACGCTAACTCTGGCCTTGTCGCAATAGGCTGACCGCTTGAGCAGCTTCTTTACTTGTTGTGTCCATTTTCAGGTAGAATTCTTATTTGTTGATAACGGAGATGTGTATCGGTTGATGTTTGACGGCTAACTGATAAGGGTGGGTCATTTATATTTATACCCTTTTATATGGGTCTGTAACCCTTAATTAGTACTATTGTAAACAAGCGTAAAAAGGGTAGTTACTGATCACAGCATATTGTTGGGTTGTGTTAGCAAGAAACATTACAATATTTTATATAATTTTAAAGCTAAAACTAACAGCTTTGAGATGTTAAAATCAGAAATAGAATGAAAGCTTCACAAATTTTGCTAGAGATTTTTAAGTGCGAGCGTGCGTCTTGAGTCGATTTTTTTGCTCACGAGTGTAGACTGGCCTCTCGATTTTTCGTTGTCATTTCATGAAGTAACATAGCTCTGCTAATTTAATATTTTTTACTCGTTTTATTGCATGTTTTATTCAGTAATCTTAGCGGAATTTTAATGAATAAATTGTGGATACATGGGACAAGTATGGACAATTGAATTAACTGTGTATTATGGTGCAATGTGATTTGTAAACGTCTAGAATTGACAATTGATCATCGACTAAGACTTTGACTATAAACAAACACTTGACACTAGCAAAATTAATAATAATAATACCGGACATTTCACACAGCATCAAAGTAAGCAGAGCTTGTGTTATGGGTACCACATGGCTGATATACTACTTATATACTTTTTTTTTTTGTAAATACATACATATTATACATAGAAACACCCAGACCCGAGACAAATACTTGCAGATCATCCAAACATTTGTCCCGCGGCGGGAATCGAACCCGCAACCTTCTGCGTCTCAGCCGGACCTAAACCCATTGCGCTACAGAGGTCGTCAAAAAAAATATATTTCAGTAATAATTCTTGAGTACAATGTACAATGACTGATCTTATCGCTAAGGGACTGATTTCTTCTAGAGACCCTTTAGCGATTGGCTGACTGTTTTGTCGTAATTCCGTAAGTCAGACGTGTAATTAATACTCGATATTTTATAATAAATATGGCGAATAATTATTTCAGAGGGCGGGTGGTGGAAATGGGTCATCCGTTTGAGCTGCTCACGCAATCGCCGACGCAAAACAAGAGCGATATGGTGCCTCGGAAATCGCTACTATCAAAAAGCCAGGTATGTTATTGCCAATGTCATTTCTAGGTTGAGTCAAACTCTATTCATGGACTGTTGTACTGAATTTCGACAGTCCGTTATTTCGACACGTCGCTAACTTCGAAAACACATAGTTCGACAAAATACGCCTTCTACCGTCCACCTTCACCACTACTTCGACAGACCCTACTGCGACATGCGCTTGTTTGGCAGATAATTAAATCGACAGAAACATACCTTCGACAGAGGGCATCAGAGGGCATCGTTTCAGTGTGACGTTTCGAGACGTCAAATATAAAATAAATAACCCAACCTAACTCAATTTTGAATTGCCTTCTAGCATGTAGCTAGTCAAGAAGAATCCGGCTATAAACTCGTATGGCCTTAACGCTTTTTTGTACGAATATGATCCTTGTTAGCTTTGTTACGGATGACGAGTCGAGTTGGAGCAGATATTAATTGTGTTACATTTAGAGCAGTATTCTGTCGAAATGATTATCTGCCGAACAAGTGCATGTCGCAGTATTGTCTGCCGGAGTAGTGATCTTTCCAAGGTGTGTGTTGTCGAAGTATGTTCTGCCGAAATAATGACTTGTTTCGAAGTTAGCGACGTGTCGAAATAAGGAACTTTCAAAATACAGTGAGACATCGCTATACGAGTTATCAATTTATTGTTATACTATAAATTGGCGCGGCCATAAGCGGCCGCGGTTTCGCACGTGTGGTACCTACTTAATCTATACTATCATCCAAATCCGTTTAGTTATTAAGAAGTGATTGAGCAACAAACATATACACATCCAAATAAACTTTCTCCTCAGACCTTTGAGGATATCAAAACAATACAATCATTTATTCGCGAAACACAGGTAGGTATATCGTTTTGCCAAGTAGACCTCCAGAATAATTGTGTTATTCCAGGCTCCATTAGCAATCCCTGAGAACTTCACCTTCGACGCGACGACGGGAGAGAGGATAGAGGGACACAACGAGACAGTCGTCCTCTCTAGAGATCGAGTACGAACGTATTCAAACAGGTATGAACATATGTATGCCGGCAGAAGCGACTTTCTACTGTCTCTTATAGTCTTAGGAGACATTGACTCGTCTTTCCCATGGGTCGAACTGCTCCAGGTTCGGTCATCCAATAAAACACTATGGAGTTTCGTATCTTAACTGAATTTTACTGGACAATCGCACAACTATAAATGATCATGACACAACAAAAGAGACATAGCATTTGCACACAGGCTATTTTTCCCTTATTCTTAGATAATTTAGTTAAAATGCAACCGAAAGGGGCTGCCCCTTCCTGCTATTCTTGCGTCTTTTCTCTTTCTTGTCTTCTAAACACAAAACTAAAGGGGCAGCCCGTTCCCGCTTTTCTTCAGTCTCTTCTCTTTCTTCTTCTTGTCCTAAACCTTCCTCGTGAATCAATCCAGCTGAAAACCGTAAAAAAACCGTTCGGTAGTTTTTGAGTATATCGCGTTCAGACATACTTTTTTAACTGTTGTAGCATGAGGGTAAGGTATAAGATAAACATTTGTGTTTGGACGTACCATTACGCGTGTGGATTCGCCCTTACCCGCCCCTCCCTCTGCCCAGTGTCTGCCAATTTGACCAAGGTTGGTGCAACGGGTGAAGGGTGAAACGAGTTTTGAGACTTTCCACCGCGAACGCGCTACTATCGTGTTTTATAACTGTGTCTTTTCCAATTTTTAATTCATTTTATTTATTTGAGAATTACCTAATTAAATCGTGCTTCAAAACTTGTTATATTTACTCAAACACCCCTGAGAATATAACCTCCCAACAGTTTTATAATATTTATGTTCTGATTCTTATCTTAAGGTCTGAAGCGAGCGAGCAAGATAACACCGGCGGTATCTTCAAGTCTCTGGTGGAACAGACGGGGGCTGAGACATCGGTCGCCCTCTATAAAATGGCTGAAGAGGTAAGACTCGCTACATCCACTCCTTATTTATATGTTAATCGCACAGCTGATGCGTTCTCCTTTTGTATTCCCCTTTCTCTTTCTCATCACACACGCACACACACTGTTGGCTGACAGTATCAACCTGGGGTTGGTACCATCTGACGACCACTTCCACTACAAGCGCGTTTATTGCTTAAATCAAATAGTGCGCGCTTCCCCGGCTTCCTGTTCACATGGAAGTCCCTTTTCACCAAATTTATCTTTAAAGTCCAAGTTTCAGTTGTTGAAGAACAACATATTGAAGACATGACGTTATTATTTTCAGAGCTACAAGAAAATGTTGGAAAAGAAGAAGGATTCGTGAAGAGTTTGATCGAAACGTAATCAATTTTGAGTTCACATTCCTTCCATGTGATTGTTATGCAGCAGTATTCTATGTAATTACCAATTAATACATGTAATGTCAATTGTAAATGCCTTATTTTTGCATTTATTTAATAAATGTATCTAAATGTATATATGTAATGTTATATTGATTAGCGGCGGTAGAAAGCTGAAAACATATTTAATACAATTTCGAAAAATTGAACATAATTTAGTTACTATCTTGTAGACTAGTCTGCATCGTTAACAGCGGTAAATTTTGGATGGGTGACCGCTAGCTATTAATATTAGCATTGTCTGTAATAGTAAAAACAGTTGGTACAGAAATTGAAATTTGAATATGTATATATAGAATAATATATATATATATATATATATATATATATATATACAGAATAATTGACAATAATGTCATTGATTTTATCATTTTATACATATCTACAAAGAGAGGTTTTTTTGTATAATCCATTAGTTTCTTCCGGCGGTTTCACCAGTGTGAAACCTTATTAAAAAGTAGCTAAGGTCTCCAAGATACAACCTATCTCCTTACCAAATCTTATCAAAATCTGTTTAGCCGTTAAACCGTGAAAATAAAACAAACAAACACAGAGGCACTTTCGAATTTCTAATATTAGATAAGATATTTCGAACTGAGACGCAGAATATTGCGGGTTCGATTCCCGCCGCGAGACAAATGCTTGTATGATCTCCAAGTATTTTTCTCGAGTCTGAGAGTTTCTATGTATAATATGTAAGTATATAAGTGGTCCCGTAACACAAGCTCTGCTTACTTTGGGGCTAGATGATGCTGTGTTAAATGGCCTGCATTATTTATTTATTATATACCTACATGGAAGACATTTATAGATCCTGGATCTACGAGGTAGTCAGAGGCAAATCTAAACAATACAAAGAGGCACATAATATAAAGCAAATATTTACTTATAAAAGGTACTTTAAATTTAAATTAAATGTTACTTAATATTTTACATTATTTACTTATCTACTTAATTTTATTGTGATATGAAACTCGAAATTGTTACCAGTATTTTTACAACTTATATCCTGAATTATATAAAATACTAATTTTTAAATTGGAATTCGGTATTAACAAGGTGTAGTTTGCTTAGTCGTAATTACAACTAAGCGACATTTAGTGTGGTCATTTCTATGACAGTCGCTATTATCATCCGAGCGCTCCCGTGTTTAAAAGGACTCTCACTTGCTAGTAACTCGCACTGACAAGTAACTCGCACTGGCTTGTAACTCGTCCTTGCTAATAACTCACACGTGCTAGTATTTATCAGTCATAGATCATCATGGTACAAGCTATGCTTAGTTTGGGGCTTGATGGTGTTGTGTGCATTGTCCACCAATATTGATTTTAAATATCTATGTTAATTACACTAAATGATTGTCCTTGACGGGGATCGAACCAACAACTTCCAGAGCAGAGTGATAAATGTACTCACGGCTTTCGTACTGGACTTGCCACGCTGCCTACCTTTACGTCAATTATTTAATTTATACACAAATTAAGTCAATCAATTACGTCAATTATTTAATTTATACACAAATGAAGGGTTAAGCTACATAGTACGCCTTGCAGAGCTTATTTTTGTTTAAAGATTGTGTTTATATTAAATCCTATTAGGTAAATTCAATATGAAACAAAATGAGGCAATGCTGAAGCGTACTTGGCAATGTGGTTCACTAAAGCGGTGCTTATTCGAATTTTTAATTTATTTAGGCAAATATTATGTCAATTTAATATTGTTAATTATGTGTAATATTATATTATCTTGTTATTGTTAATCGCGATAATAAGTGTTAAATGCGTCACTCTTCGTGAAAGTACTTATTGTGATATAGAAAATAAATATTTTTATTCAATAACCTCCTTTTTTATTTTAACCCCCAAATGTGAAGGTCAACAGAGGTCATTGCGGGATCGTCAAAGGTCTTGAGGCCTGTGTTATAATTATAATTACACAGGCCGGACTAATTAAATCAAATTAAATCTTTTTGGAATTAATTTTTTGGACTTGGCGGACTTGGCTAGGCGAAAAAACGTGTAAGATTTTTCCGTCACGATCCTTTCTTTAGTGTAGACGGTTATCCATAGCGTGGCACGATTCTGTACTGTAGGTATGTACTGTTGCTGTACTCTCTGGGTAAAACGAGGACAAGAATGATCTCACTTTATTAAAATGTAATTATTTGTCATTCACAAAATGTATCGTATAAAAAGCTGTGAAAAATACAAAATCTACATTTACAATACTGCCGTGAAGGCTTTAAAACGCAGTATGAGAAAAATCGCGGTTTCGAGAAAACCGCGGTAAAACTTTTTGATTTGGTTTTTTTCTTTGTTACAAGGTTCTAGGACGGATGTTTTGATGGCCATTGGGCGCATCTGAATTCGAAGAATGACTTTACAAATGAAAACACGTACTATGATTATTAAATGATTAAAAAAAACTATGAAAAATGATTCTAAAAAATGAGCAGTTACATTTCAATTTTAGTGAAAAAGTACGCATAATCAGATTAAAATGCAGTTATAATAATAATAATAAATCTGTATTAATTATCTTAAAGCTAAGTGTTACAATATGGAAAATAATATTTTTATTATTATACTATAATACTTATTATGTAACTATACTTAGGTAACTGCTTACAATATGCCTGAACTAGAAGAACCTGTGTCTCAGACTGAAAAGGACTAACAATATTAACTTTAGGTAAATAAACAAAAATTCAATAAACTTAAATTATAAAATTATTTAAACAAAGTTACAATAAAAACGGTTATGTGAAACATAAACAAAGCGAAAGCCCACTTTTAACATAAAAGGATAAAAGTTTTAAATATTACCTACTTTACTATAACTAATAACTCCTCAGTTTCTTCGTAAGATAGACAAGATAGGGCATTTTAGGGTTATTTACAATAAGTAAAATTCATTGCATAGATGCCTAGTTTACGATTAAGTCTTTTATACACGAAAGGCCCTAGGAACACAAAAAATCTAAAGGCGAAAGCATGTTTTAGTGGGATGCTATTAGTACGGATATCATTACGTCTGTTGTCAATATTTTCAGCACAATAAGGAAGGAATCTATGTTGTCTTAGAGCAAGGTTTAGTATAAATAGCTGTCGAACTGTTAGCACTTTACAGGACTTATATAATAGGTTAGTAGGAAATAGAAAAGGGCGGAAGGTGGCTACCTTTAGGATTGCTCTTTGAGCTCTTTCTGCAGCTAATATAGAGGTTTTAAACGTACCGCCCCATGACGTAATACAGTAAGAAATTATGGTTTGACATAAGGCAAGATATATATTCAAAACTAGCTTTGAATCTGCAATACATCGTAACGTTTTAAATACACATTTTAGTTCTGACCATTACGGTCACTGCGCCACCTTTTCTTGTGATCGTATAGTTGAAGCTCAGAACTTTACTCACCGACCTATTACAGAGAACAACGAAAGAGAAAACATTTCAAAGTAGAATTTAACACAAAGTTTCCCTTGTACCATGCATCGATGATCCAAATGATCTCTTCACCACATTGTCTAATTTAATAATTAAAGAACATGCTGATATATTTACAGTAAAAACATGCAAAACATAAAATTGTGCTAGATTTGTCGACTGGGCTACACCGGGTATTTATAGAAGTAGGAATACATTGTATGAATTATATGCTACCAAAGAGACAATGTTAGATGATCCAGTTTTTATCTTATATGTTAGGAATTACTCAAAAGTCTTCAAAAAAGTTTGTCATGCGGCTAAGTCACTGTTTTTGAGAAAAATAATAGAAAATTCAACAAATAAAATAAAAGCAACTTGGAAATTAATTAATAATGAAACAGGTCAATCAAGGGCTCGCAATATACAGTTCAAATTAAATATAAATGGTACAATGTTGACTAAAGAACAGGATGTTGCGAATGCATTTGATAGTTTTTTCTCCGATATACTAAAAATAGTGACCAAATCGTTAAACTCTTAAGCCTCCAGAGCTTCCGTTCTATTAGAATTTAGTGTTGCAAAATGTAAGAATGAGTTTAGTTTTAGCTACATTAACGAGGCTAGTATTGTAAAAGCATTCAAGTTAATTAATATAAAAAATACAGAAGATCTTTGGGGAATGTCTACATAGGTGCTGGGTGTCATTATCTTAGATATCGCACCATGTTTAGCTTATATTTTTAACGATCTCATGAAACACAGTTAACTCATTCCTATGTTTAAGTCTGGAAGTGAAAGTGATCTCGCTAATTATAGACCGATATCGATATTACCTGCTTTGAGTAAAATCTCTGAAAAAATAATTCATAATCAGTTATTATACCACTTTAACGTTAACGGCCTGCTACATAGTAATCAATACGGATTTACTAAAGGTCGATCAACAGCTGATGCAGTTATAGCGCTCTTAAAGCATATATTTGAGGCCTGGGAGAAGTCACAGGATGCAGTTGGGGTATTCTGCGATCTATCTAAGGCCTTTGACTGTGTGAGTCATGCAACCCTAATCACAAAGTTAAAATATTATGGCATCTAAAACCGGGCGATTGACCTCATACAGTTTTATCTATCCAATAGAGTCCAGAAAGTAGACGTGGGTGGTGAGAGATCTTCGGGATCAATTATTGATATAGGGGTACCTCAGGGATCGATACTAGGCCCTTTTTTATTCCTAGTATACGTTAACGATGGCTGGTGGCTTACTGCTGAAGCTACAGCTAGACTAGTTTATTTCAGTTACTTCCATAGTGTTATGTCATACGGCATCATTATCTGGGGGAAAGCAGCTGATATTGGTAAAATATTTGTAATTCTAAAAAGGGCAATACGTGCCATTTATAAAATGAAACCACGAGAATCTTTGAGAGAAATATTCAAAGAAATTAATATTCTCACAATAGCTTCACAATATATATATGAAAATTTGTTATACACACATAAAAATAGAGATGGGATTCAGCAAAATAGTGACCTTCATAAAATCAACACTAGGAATAAACATAAATTATACATCCCTAGGTTTCGACTAGAAAAAGTTAATAAGTCATTTATGGGGAACACGGTGCGCTTCTATAATAAGCTTCCTGAAAATGCTACTAAACTACCTATTAAGAAATTTAAAGCATACATTAAAGGTAGTCCTTTGAAGAAAGCTTATTATAATATAGATGACTATATTATTGATAAGAATGCATGGCCTCATGTCGCTTTGCCGTCAGACAGTTAACCGACACACTTGAAATGTATAAACTCTCTTGTATTAGTATTTCGTAGTTAAGGTAGTTATAAGATGGATCATATAAAAAAGCGCTAGGACCAAGACAAGTTTCTTGCCAATTCTTCTCGAGCTTGGGTTAGGATGAATTGGCACCTAAATTCACCTTGTATGTAAGACGTTTCAAAGTGATCCTTGTGATTGTATTGAATAAATCATCTTTTGACTTTTGACTTTGACTTTGACTTTGACAAAGTTAATAAAAACAGGTGGTATACTTCACAGGTGGTCCTGTGAGCACCTGTGCTCACTATGCTATGCTATGCTACTTCACATATTGCAAAATAGCGCTGGTTTTCAGACTGCGCCGAACAAGGAGGATGACGTCATACCGTGACAAGACACAAAACACAAAATATATAAAAGTAGGTATAATGAATACTAAATGACACAATACAATAGCTCTTAAACGACCAAATTAAAAGTACATGTAACAATTATTGATGGGAACATAAATTAAAATTACCACTTAAAATAACAGCAATAAATAAATAGTACACCTAAGCAATACTGCGAGGATAACATTTTCTATTAATTACTTGACAGATATATATAAAATGCTATGCTTAGTCTGGGACTAAGACATAGACAGTTACGTTGACACTCTTCTTCTTTTCTTATAACGGCCTTGATTACAATTTTACCAATTGAAAGTAAGTCGAGTCATCTGCTTTATCGTCACAAAGTCGCATTCGATCGTCATTTGTATAATTTTAACGTCATCGGCGGAAGGGCTGTCTAAAATTTACTTGGATTCCTCGTCTTACAAATCACATTGCAACATAATACATTTATAATTAAATTGTCTACATTTGTGCTAAGAAGCCAGAAAGAAATTACGCTAAGATTATCTAATAAAACTTGAAATAATCCTTATTTATTTATCGTAATCTAGGATTCATAGTTGTTTAGTTAGTTTCATATAATAAAGTTTAGATATGCCGAATTTAAACCAATTTGCACACGGCACGGTATAAATGAAGGACGTGGGACTGAGTCATTCACACGCTCACATGGAAACTTGCATGTGTACACGTCATATACATAGCGATGCCAGACCAACAACGACACGTCTGTCTGCTGTCTGGCGGTCAACGTATAGCCTAAACCGTAAGTTATAGACTTAAAAAACAGTTAATAATTTTTCACATTTTTAAGATTAAATAAATAAATATAGGTCGACAATGCACACAACGCCATCTGGCCCCGAACATAACATATCTTGTATTATAGTGACCAGATGACTGATGGAATACCTTAATATGTTAAAACCCTTGTGATAGTTTACAACACTCAGAATAAACACCTATTTTCATCACACAAATGTTTGTCCTGGGAGTCTAACCCTCAACCTACAGCGCAGAAGGTAGAGCTACTACCAACTGTGGTGACAGGCCAGTCATTATTAGGATTTCTTAGAATAGAATATGTCAAAATACTAAAGAATCACCTAAACAAATCTTATAATCTAACTAATATCTAAAAAAATAAAGTTTTAGTTTATGTGGATGTTTCTATGTTTGTTTGTAACTCAACCTTATCAGTTGAACGTATTTAGATAAATCTTGGTAAAGATGTAGAATTTGATCTGGAAAAACTTACCTAAAGACTACTTTTTAAATAAATACCGCGCGTGCGAAGCTGCGGGCAGAAGTATAGTTATTTCGGCGCCAAACGTAAGTGATAAAATATCTAAGCATTGGGGGAATCCTTACGCTGGCTCAACCGGTGCGCCATTCTTAAAGGAGACGTTAGAAAAGATAGTCGCATCTTAGCTCGGTGTCTTAAGTCGCATATGATTGTTTTCATCAAAAGTGTACAAATTTCAAATTTATAAAGTTTGTTGTTATATTAGTGGAAAGTGGAAAACCAACACTTTGGCATTAAAAAGGCGTTCAGTAACTTGGGTAATAAGATATCCGAATACGGAGCAAAGGTGAAGGACCTTTCTGGTGAGTGTTGATTTTGGGTGAAAACGTATCGAAACTTGATGTTGGCGTAACGTTGGTGAACACGTACAGAAATTTGAAGAAAACTTACCGCAGTTAAGTAAATCTAAACATGGCTGTTCTAGAAGAAAACAATGCTCTGAATAAAATCGCTGAAGTATTAAAACCCAAGAAAACCGACAAAGTTGAGTTCATGAGCTTACATGAATTTTATTGGGCGTATCAACAAAAAACGGATACTCCGGACAAAAAAGCTGTGAAGAAGTAGAATGTAAGGAAAATATTGGATTACTCGGTACTGCAAGTGTTAAAAGTGTTTCATTGTGTATTTTCAACCTGTTACCATCTCTTTTCATTGTCATGAACACAGACCACTAAATTATGTATTACTGTTCCGTGGTCTTGTATTACTTATGTCGGGAGATAAGGCCTTATTTTGTAAGAATTTTTGGACAATTCAGCACATGTTCAGTATAGCTGCCTTTTGCTTAGCTACAAATGTATTTTGGGATATCTAATATCTAATTAAAACAGATAGAAACAGTTGTTTTGGTACATACATTTTTTTTGAGTTTTCGGTCTGTATGAGCATTTGTACCTGTTCATTATTAAAAACGTTTTGTAAATTTTTAATTTGTATGAATCGTGAGTAAAATTCATGAGTTTTATTTACATTTAAAGGTACATAAAAAGTCCAACTACGTGCCATTTATAATTAGAATGATTTAAATATTTAATCGATGTATATAAGTCATCTTTCACAACCACCGAACTAAATTAAGTAAGGATTGATGTCAGTGGCTACACACAAGATCTTATTCGTATTGTGGTCTATCTTGCTTATGTTTATTGTGTACTCAGAATTTACTTAATAAATACTTCTAATATCTTCTATTTATATATTAATTAACTGCGAAATACCTAAATTAGCTCGATCGTTTTTTTTTGTCTTGTTCGTCTCAATACAAGGGCTTACAATCAAATTAAATTATACGTGGTGAATTATACGAAGTTCATCGGATCATCTAGTAATAAATAAATATATAATGCCGGACATTTCAAAAAACACTTAAAGGAGCAAAATTATGTACTAGCTCTTTTTATTGACTTCTCACGTGCTTTTGATACCTTAGTGCACAGCCATCTAATACACCTACAGATTAGATAACTGCGGAATTCGTGGTCCTTTGTTAACCGAATTACTTTGACTATTTCTTTGACATTAACTTCACTACCATGATATATAAGTTTTTCTGCTTACTGATATTTCAGCATAGATAAACTGTTTATAATTCTTTGATTAAAGATTATAATTCTTTGACATTGTGAATATGTATTTATAATCTATATATATATTTGTATTTGTAATGTAATTGGTTTTTCCGTGTTAATTAAAGTATAATAAATAAATGAATAATAAATGATCCTTGTCAATTTACGGATGTCGACTCATGTTGGAGCGGATTCATTCCAATCTTTTTTGTTATCTAAATAATCGGTTATTTTTTGACATGCAAAAAAAACATGTAGGATAAAATAGATAGGTACGGCATTAACATTAAACATTAAATAGTTATTTTTTACATTTCCGTCGGCCTCTAGCCCCAATGTAAGCAGAGCCTGTGTTATGGGAACCAAATAACTGATATACTTATTAAATGTAAGTATACATATATTTATACAAATTATGTCTTACGATGATACAGAGAACTGTGTGTTAACAAATTTTTAATTATAATTAATTTAGTTTTCAGAGTTGGTTAAGTTTTCTGATTTTTCACTATATCTTATGTCTATCTTGTTTACATTATATAACTATGCATTTAATTGTTTTCAATATTATAATAAATTAAAAGTGATTATTTTTAGATCCCATTTAAGCTCTTTTAACCTCAAACACAGGATTTCCTAGTTTAGGCTCGTGTTAAGCGTTTAACTTTCTCTGATTAAGATTTTGTTTTGTTATACTATTGTACTATTTGATTTTTAAATAAATATATTATTATTTATTATACACTTTTTTCACTTTTTATTAGACATATTTGTAAATTATTGTATTTCCTTGACTTATTTCGTAAATAATACCTAATGTAGAACGCAGTACATAGACTACTTATCTCGATGTACCCAACCATATTCTGCAACGTCACAAGACAAAGTAACTACCTGTAGCTATTTTATGTTAGACCTAAGCTGAATGTACATTGAAGAATGAAAGAATGAGACAAAATGATTATAATTAAAGTAGGAGTTACATATTTTTTTTATTTATTTTTATCTTCCAATAAATTAAACATACCTACTCAATGCATTTTAATATGATTTGTTACCAACTTCACTCGTTCACTCGAACACCTACCTAATTTGTAAATAAATTATACTCTATAAGGTCTTTACTTATGTCTTTACATTACATAATACAATCATTTGACAACACGGAACAGGAGGTTTATTCTGGTAATTTCCATAAGCTTGATTGGAATCGAACTGCAGCCGAATGGAAGCTTTTGACGTGTTCTCGTTTTCTGAACAACGGCTCATCTTATGCTTCGTTTACGAAGTCGTAAACGATCGATCGTATGGTTTCCTTTGTTTGGTATAGAGATAGCAGAATAGGTTTTTAGGTAATTATTGAACCGTAATTGGAGCCCGAAGATTGATTGGAATAGAACAATAATCGTTGTAAATTATCAGAATTACCCCCAGAACGGGAGACAATAAGGTAACGTAAGGTAGTATTAGAAATATCAGGCGAAGTGGCGTGATTGAGTATCTAAGTATTGGTATTTCGATGTATAATTAGTGGCTCTGTGAGCTGTAGACCTCGCGAACATTTTCGAAAAGACTGAAATAGGTATAACTTTTTTTACGTTTTCAAACCTCAATCTCCACCATTTTGAAAATTTTCCAAAAACTGGATCGACAAAGTAATGCTATAAGTATGGTTATAGCATTAGAACCTACTCACAAAATTTCATGAGAATCGTTTGAGAAATGCGACCTCTAGAGGAGAACAGACAGACAGACATACGAAAGCATTTTTGCCTAAGCTGAAACGGAGGCACTCACTTCACTCGGTCAATAATAGCTTACGCATGTTACTCTTTCACGCAAAAACTACTGAATGGATTTTAATGAAACTTTAGAATAATATAGCTTATACATCAGAATAACACATAGGCTATAATTTATAAAGATATTGGTGGCAATTCGGTTGGCACCAACCTAACTAATTTTAGCTAAAATTAGGTTTAGACTGGCAAATTAAACATTGTTATTCTGCTGTTACCAACCTATCCTAATTTAATTTTATCTAATTTAATTAAGTGTTCCTTATTTAGTAAGATGGTACCAACCGAATAGGTTTTACAAATGATATGACTAACTAATATTTTAGACATTCCTAAATTTAGAAATGAACCAACCGAATTGCCACCATTGTGTGAATTATCCAAAATAGTGTCAAGTGTCAAGTAAGTAAGAAAAAATCTGAGCTTTTCTGGCGTGCGCTCAAAAACCGTTAAATTACACGAAGTACTAACCCTACGCAGACGAAGTCGCGGGCACCAGCTAGTAGTAAATACGTAGTAAAAAGAAAATACTATTTGCACAACCAAAGTCACCTACTATTAGGTATAATCACAGAGTAGGTACGTATTAGTACAAGGTCAAAAAGCGGTTTCGAGGAAAACGTTTATTTAAATAGCGATAGACACGTGCACAAACAAAGTGTTAGTCAGCTCACACAATGACACCTGCTGTGACATCAACAACAGCATCAACAGATGCTGTATGAAATTTCCGGCATTATTTATTTATTATTTACTAGCGACCCGCCCCGGCTTGCAATGCTGATACTATATATACTACAGAGTGTCTTTTTATATACAACGTTATATAAGAGAATAACATAACCTAAGAGATAGATATAAACCATCGCGGTCTTTTTTATACGCTTTATATTAGCTTCACTTGTATGTATGTTTGTATATTTGTATGTTTTTATGTTTGTATGTTTGTAACCGACTCCTTAGGACGCGATTTTGACCCACTTTAAACGGCCAGATTTCATTCAAATTTTGCACACCTGTCAAAGACTGATGACAAAGCAAAATTAAAAAAAAAACCGATTATCCTAAAACTATAAAGTAGAGAATAAATAATAGTTTAAAAAACTAAAAAACACGCTTTATATAGAAAACCAAACTAAAAAATATAAAATAAATTTTAATAAATGTAAGTAAGAAAAAAATGTTTTATTTAAAAAAAAGCGTGGGGTGCTTTTTAAGATATTATCGAAATGATAATACTTCTTCTCATATATGTCAATGAAATATTTATAACTGTTGACACCGCGTTAAAAGCCTGCGTTTTTTTTATATAAAACATTTTTTTCTTACTTACATTTTATTAAAATTTATTTTATATTTTTTAGTTTGGTTTTCTATATAAAGCGTGTTTTTTAGTTTTTTTTAACTATTATTTATTGTAGACCTTTTTAAGATGAACAACACTGTAGTAAGTACATTATTTTGATCTATCTCATAGGGCTCAGCCAGCGTTTGCAATGTAAGTGCTAAAAAAATAATTAATCGTGGCTCCGCCAGTAGCGAGAATTATTGTTTTAATCCGCTGGGCACTCCGGTTCTCAGTATCACACCCTTGGCATGATGGTTGTAGAGGAGACTGTATATAAAAATAATCTTTGAACAATTCGCAATTTCTACAGGAGTGGCTGCACTATTTACGCTCAGTGGATAGGCCTCACATTTAATTTAGACGTGCATTTCCAGATTTTTTTCAAAACCTCTTTTGAATGATGTTTTGCTAACAGTATGGCGATTACGGAACTTTTGATACAATCAATGTCTATTCATTTCGATTAGTAATAGGCATTATTTTAATGAATAGTTTGAGTATTAGATACAATACGTGTCCATTCATACACGTATGATAGCATGTGTTACATTACAATCAACATCAACTAGCACCGGTGAGATTCACCTACGTGCTTACTATACTAGGTGAAATGGCATTCATTTTAGATGCGTTCACTGACGAGTTTGTGTTGCTGACTAGTTTATCCTTAACGGGTATTTAAAGCGTATATATAACCTTTTGATTGATTCCCGTGGTTTCGGTTATGTTGCAATAACCGTCGCCGGCTGACTGGATGCTTAGGGTGTTGCCGCCAAGTTGTTTTTCAAAACTTCCCTTACATGGATTCGGAAATGTCCGCTTTCACATTATGACACACCACACTTACAGTATTCATGCACTGATATGATGAAACAATATGAGTTCTGATCGAAAAATACTAAGGATACAAATACTATGTTCTTGCAATATCATTGAAGTAACTGGATACCAAATATCGAATCAATCCGACCTGTGAAAGTTGCTCACATCCCTTCATCAACTAGAAACGAGCTGATGATCTTCAAATAACTGAACAGATTTTCTTGAATCTTAGATATAATGCTCGATTAAGTGACATAGTGACACATGACTTTGTTTACAAAGACACTAAATTAAAAATCGGTTCATCCGTTTGGGAAATACGATGCCACAGACGACAGACCCACACATACACGTCAAACAGAGCGGGACGGGAACAGGAACAGGAACGGAGATTACTTTTAATATTTCCTGTATATGTTTTTTGAACCTACTCTTTCTGGTCCCTAGCAGTAGTAAAATAAGAGCATAATTATATATATAGATAGTGTATTGCTGGTGATCCTATGGTTTCCCGGAGTAGCAAAAATTTCGTAAAACATGAACGATCTTATTTTGCTAACAAATTTGAGTTCTAATTGTAAAGTAATTTAACTGAAGTACTTACCAATTAAGAAATTTGAAGCGTACATTAAGGGTAGTCTTGTGAAGAGAGCTTAAAAACAGGAAGCTAGATTTGATATTAACTACCCTGAATGTGTGTCAAATAGATGTATGTACTAAGCCATTAATTAAAATTGACGATCAACATCCACCATTAGAATTTTCAAGTACTCTCACCTGCCCCGAAAATTTACTTCCCAAACTTGACTATAAATTTCATTTACAAAAGGCTGACTACGAACTTATCTTAAGTGATCTGAATAATGTTCATTGGGACGAAGAATTTGATGATTATAGTAATATCGATAATATGGTCTCGGCTTTCTACGTAGTATTGAAATCTGTAATAAAGAAGCATGTTCCGAAATCTAAACCACGTACCAAAAATATACACCCTATTTGGTTCTCCAAAGCGTTGATTAGATCGCTTGAAGAAAAACAGCTCTATAGATTAAAATATTGTAAATATGGTAACCCTCGGGACAAAATTGCATTTGAATTATTAAGGGAACGATGTACCAAACTACTTGACCTCAACTACGCCAGGTATTTAGAGGGCTTAGAATTATCATTCAAATCGAACCCTAAATTGATATGGAGTTTCATAGAGCACAAAAGAGGTAGCGGGAGCTCTTACCCTGCTCAGATGTCTTCTGCTGATGGAGTTGCATTTAAGGGATCCGACATAATTATGTGAACTCTTCGCTGAACAGTTTTCTTCTGTCTATAGTTTGGACAAATTCCCTATTCCTCCTGTTGATCACGGTAAATCTAATGTGCCTAGCTAACTACCTCTCAACAATTTCCGTGACTACAACTCAGGTCTACAGGGTATTAAAAAGACGCTCCTTTCGAAGTGTCAACTTCGAAAGGAGCTGCTTCAGACGGGATACCATCAATATTTATTTTTAAATGTGTTAGTGCTTTGGCAAAACCGCTCTCAATTATTATAAACAAGTCTCAACAAGTTACTAATTATAATTTGCGTTGCATTCTGAACTGGAGTAAATCGTATGGTCTCTCTGTCAATCCAGACAAAACGCAGATCATTGTAATAGGCAGCTCCAGAATGATATCAAAAATTGACTGGTTTCATCTCCCTCCTGTGATCTTCGACGGAAAATGCATTCAGCTGAGTGATTCGGTCAAAAACTTAGGCGTACACATTGACAAGCAACTTTCATGGCGACCGCACCTGGCTGAAGTCAGTCGGAAGGTGTTTGCTTCTGGTGCCTCTCTCAAAAGGCTTTAGAATTTTCTCCCTACCGCTACTAAAATTGCGCTTGCACAATCTCTCCTTATAATGATCCTAATAATGACTGGCCTGTCAGCTCAGTTGGTCAGCTCTACCTTCTACGCTATAGATTGAGGGTTCGACTCCCTTCCAGGACATACATTGGTGGCAATTCGGTTGGCACTAACCTAACTAATTTTAGCTAAAATTAGGTTTAGACTGGCAAATTAAACATTGTTATTCTGCTGTTACCAACCTATCCTAATTTAATTTTATCTAATTTAATTAAGTGTTCCTTATTTAGTAAGATGGTACCAACCGAATAGGTTTTACAAATGATATGACTAACTAATATTTTAGACATTCCTAAATTTAGAAATGAACCAACCGAATTGCCACCATTATGTGTGATGGACTTAGGTGTTTATTATGAGTGTTATAAAGTATCATAAGTATTTAAACATATTAAAGTATTCTATCAGTCATCTGTGGGGCGATTATGGAACTTTGATTCTATCAAAACATTGATACTAATAGCTTTTAATTACTATTGATGAATTGGTATAACGGATCGCTGCGATTTCTATCGGCTTCTATCGCTAGTTACAATGTGCGTACTAAACATTTAAATACATCGTATATGATTGATTGAAATAATGCCTATTGCTAATTGAAATTGATAGACATTGATGCCGATTGCTAATCGAAACTGATAGACGTTGATTGTATCAAGAGTTCCATATTCGATTTTACCTACATTTATTTATATAAATTTCAAAATGTGAAAAATTGTGTGGTAGTTTTTGATGTTTTTTTCTGTCTATAACTTACGGAGTAGGCTACGTTGACCGCCATACGGACAGTGTCGGTGCATAGCGATGCTAGCGCTATATATATGACGTGTACACATGCAAGTTTCCATCTGAGCGTGTGAATGACTCAGACCCACATTCTTCAGTTATTCCGTGCCGGTATCGGTCACATAGGCTATTATCACTACATTCCTAATTTGAATGATCCAATAAGGAATGTGGTGATTCTACATTCCATTCCTCATTTGACCGATCGAATGAGGAATGAAATGTATTATTATGAATGTAGTAATTGATTCATAGTTCCACATTCTATGAAGAAACATAGCTCATAAATTAATTTGATGTTTTTGTATTATTTCACGTTTTATGATTATCTTACCGGAATTTGTATACACTGTGACCTTAGCACATCATATAATCATATCAGCCCCTAGAAGTCCATTGCTGAACATAGGCCTCCCCAATAGATTTCCAGGAAGAACGATTTTGAGCCCTCTCCAACCACCGATTTCCCGCGATGTTTACAATGTCATCAGTCCATCGGGTGGGGGGTCGTCCTACGCTTCGTTTTCCTGTCCTAGGTCGCCATTCGAGAAATTTTATTCCCCAACGGTTATCAGTTCTGCGAGCTATATAATAATAATAATAATATTTATTTATTTAGCATCCAACAAAAAAAAAAAAAACAATGAAAAATGTAAACTAACTAAATACGTAAGTACTAGTTAAAAATACAATGGATGTATTAAATCTAATTATACTAGTTATACATGTTCATTAGCAGCTGTGCTAGGTAAACCTGTGTTACAGCTGCTATACTTCCTTTACAGCATACAACACCACTATTCTGGATACAAACCTATTACTTAATCTGATAGCAACATTATCTGAAGATACAATAAATAAAAATAAAAAATAGGGTGCATGCTAAACAATATAATCACTTAGGTAAATGTACAGTACTACTTAATAGGTATGTAGGTAAGTACTTCCTACTAAACTAGATAGGTACCTATTCATTAGTACTAGTTAAATTTTGAAATTACTACCATGATACAAAACTAACATAAAAACAAAGCAAAATATAAGAGAGTAAGATAATCTAATTTACATAAAGTATAGGTAATTAATTATTTTGAGGTCCTACTTGGAATAATAACATTCAATGTATAGATACGTAAGTAGGTACCTAATGTACCCACTCGCAAGTAACATTACCTGGAAAGTAGCAAGTAGCTTCAAAAACAAAAACATAAACGAAATCTACCTACATTAAATAAATCTACGTACGCCGCGCACTGCGCCGACCGCACGGGCAACTTCTATACAGAATAAGCTAGCGCATGGAGAATGGCACGGTACAGAAAAGAGGAGACTTTTTTTTTTTTTTTTGTTTCTTCTTAATAATCTATTTCAAAGTGGTAATATAAGGCTATTCTACGATATATGGAGTGTATAGAGTATAAAATGTAATATAATATAATAATAAAAATATATAAATATATATATTATAATAGTAGTATAAAATATAGGATGATATATTAAATATAGAATATATATATGTATAAGTATAAATACCATAATATAATACAATTTTATTTAAAACTATGAAGATACAAGCAGTAATTTCTCTGTACCGTCATAACCCAACGCAGACAAAAAAGAAACAATAGTAATCTTTAACTCAGATTTGTTAAGCGGGAAGATTGTTCTATGATAGCTGATTCTATTATGGAGGTGTGGTCCTAAAAAGCAAAAGTGTCGATGAGCATAAGCAGATGAGAATTTAGTTTGGGGTATAATACGATCTTTACGTCTAAGATTGGTAAAATAGTCAAAATCAAATTTTGCTATATGGCCTGCCCATTGCCACTTCAACTTGCATATTTTGAGTGCTATGTCGGTGACTTTGGTTTTTCTACGGATTTCCTCGTTGCGGATTTAATCACGTAGTGAAACACCCAACATATCTCTCTCCATAGCACGCGCGACCATTGCGCGACTCTGAGCTTGTGTATGAGGCCAATAGTCAGGGACCAAGTCTCAGTTCCATATGTCATCACTGGCAACACGCACTGATTGTAGACTTTCTTCTTGAGGCTCTGTGGTATCTGTGATGAGAAGATGTGCCGTAATTTCCCGAACGCTGCCCATCCGTGTTGGATTCGTCGGCTGACCTCTTTGTCGAAGTTGGACTTGCTAGTTGAATCGTCTGACCCAAATAGACATAGTGGTCTACAACTTCGATTATATCGCTCTCAACATATACCGGTACGGGTGCAATATGAGCATTTGACATGATTTTTGTCTTGCTCATGTTCATTTTAAGACCCACCTGTTGGGAGACGATATTAAGGTCGCTGAGCATTGTGCCAAGGTCTTCCAGCGATTCTGCCATGAGGACTATATCGTCGGCAAATCGAAGGTGAGTGATGTATTCGTTGATGTTGATACCATGTCTATGCCAGTGCAAGCTAGCCTAGTGCCAGCTTGAAAACATCCTCCAATGCAGAGGTGAACAGTTTCAGAGAAATAACATCTCCCTGTCTCACCCCTTTATGCAATGGGATTGGTTTCAGGCTCTGGTCCTGGAGTCGGATAGACATGGTGGCGTTACTGTACAGACATTGCAACACTTCGATATACCGATAGTCGGTTTGGCACCGCTGGAGTGACCTCAACACTGCCCAGGTTTCAACAGAATCATAGGCTTTCTCATAGTCCACAAACGCTAAACAAAGTGGCCGGTTATACTCTTCGGTCTTCTGTATAACCTGCCAGAGCGTATGGATGTGATCTATGGTGTTAAAGCCTTTGCGGAACCCGGCTTGTTCGGGAGGCTGGAAGTCGTCAAACCTACGAACAAGACGATTAGTAACTACTCTCGAAAACAGCTTATAGACATGGCTCAAAAGCGAGATGGGCCTGTAATTCTTTATGAGGGTGTTATCCCCTTTCTTAAAGAACAGTACCACCACGCTCCCGTTCCACGCCTCTGGCGTAATTCCCTCGATGATGACGCAGTTGAACAGCTTCTGGAGGACCTTAAGTACCTACCGGTGTTCCACCCGCTCTCAAAAGCTCTGATGTTATGCCGTCTTCCCCCGGTGCCTTGTTGTTCTTAAGCTGCTTGATCGAATCTCGTATAGGCTGACGTCCGGAATGTCTTCAGTGTAGTGTCGGGTTAGGCGGGCTCTTGCATCGCTAGTCGTGCTTGTAGTAGGACTTTGCGATGAGGTGTACAGTTGTGCATAGAACTTCTCGAGCTCTCGTAAAACTTCTGGCTTCGAGGAAACGACACTGCCACTGTCGGTCTTTAGCTTCGTCAACAGGCTTTGCCCAATAGACAGATCTCTCGCGAACACTTTGGAGCCTTGGTTGCACTCTATTGCCTCTGTGGCGCAGTGGGCTAAGGTCCGGCTGAGACGCAGAAGGTTGCGGGTTCGATTCCCGCCGCGGGCCAAATGTTTGTATGATCTGCAAGTATTTGTCTCTGGTCTAGGTGTTTCTATGTATAATTAATATGTATGTATTTACAAAAAAAACGTATTTAAGTAGTATATCAGTCATGTGGTACCCATAACACAAGCTCGGCTTACTTTGGGGCTAGATGATGGTGTGTGAAATGTCCGGTATTATTATTAGTGTTACTATTATATAAATAAAAAATACATAATACCCATATAACACGTTGGTATGATGTCATTTTTTATTTCCATACAGGTGGACAGAAATCCTGTAAATTTACGGTATTAGATTTTCAATTTCAATTCGGTAGGTAGTCAAATGGGCTGTATTAGGATGGTATTGTTGGAGCGACTAACCCTATGCCAGAAAGCCGCTATACGCGTTCTAATGACAGCGAATAAGTCCGAAACCCTCGCATCAGAGAACATACTCGACGCGCTGGAATATCTTGGCAGCCTCATAAGAGCCCGGTACGCATTGCTGTACTGGACTTTTATGATGCTGAGATTTTCTCGTGAAGTTGGATCAAAGTTGGCAGGTGTACATACCTAGACAATATGCCTTAAATAATGTGTTCTTCACATCTGAGTTGCAGCTAGAGAAGCGTCCGAGCATGTTCCCTTTTAATGCCCTTCACTCCCTCTCTATATCACTGTCGTCTTTCAATAACTCCGTCAGCAAATGCCCTATATTTAAACTGCTTGACCATTTTAATGATCGCTCGGGCGGATCTGTACCTCCGGCACTATCCCTGGGCCACTTCCCGACCTGAATATCAACATTTTGGTTTTAGCTACTTAAACCCGTATTTGGCATATTGCTCACAGATCAGAAGTTACTTTTTTAAACCATTGATAGAATGTCTGAGAAGCATCATATCGTCAACGTACCTAAATTTGTTAACTTAACACTCATATTGCCTATATAACAACCTTATCTAAGTGCCGGTTCCTCCTAACCCCAGTTCAAGAAGAATCCATCAAAAAACCCGTCTGGTCTTAACACTTTTTTGTATGATCCTTGCTAACTTTGTTACGGATGCCGAGTCGAGTTGGAGCAGATTCATCCTAAGCTTTTTTGTCTTCTAAATAATCAAATATTTTATAATATGCTTTAATAGACAATTTCTGTTTTATTACGTTTTTAAATTTGCCAATCGACAAATCTAACACGTCGCTTGGGACTTTGTTATAGAAGCGTACACTTTGATCTAAAAAATACTTATTACATTTAGCGAGCCTAACTGTGGCAACAGCGAGTTTATTTAGTGTTAATACTATGACTATTGCATAAATGAACATTTTTGTGCACATACACAAAATTTTCCTATATATACTGACAAGGTACTGTCATGATATTTATTTCTTTAAATTTATTTCCAAGTGATTCTCTGGAGCCCATGTTATAAATTGCACCAACAGCCCTCTTCTGAAACACAAATATGGTGTTGATATCAGCAGCACTCCCCCACAACAGAATGCCATTAGACACAATGCTATGAAAGTAGCTGAAGTAAACGAGTCTAGTGGTATCTACGTCGGTAAAATGACGGATCTTTTTAACGGCGTATGTATCAGAGTCTCTTCGATAATTTATCTACGTGCGGGTCCCATTGCAGCTTATTATCTAAAGTAATGCCTAGAACACTGGTGTCGACGAAATTTATCCTTTCGTTTTTAATTTTTACATTGGCTTTTATCTGTTTAACATTGGGTAGTATAAAACAAATGCATTTCGTTTTTTTTTCTCGTTAAGTAATAAGTTGTTTACATTATAACATGTTACAACTTTAAAGATTGCATTGTTTACATCGTAAAAATAAGTAGGTCGTCGCTTTAATTTAAATAAAAGTGATGTGTCATCAGCAAACAGTACAATCTCGTGATCATCCTTAACAAGTTTAGGTAGATCATATTTTATATAAATTAAAAACAAGAATAGCCCGAGTATTGATCCTTGTGGTACACCCATTTTTACCATTGACCCCGCAGAACGCTTTCCATTTACATATACTCGTATTCGGTCACTTAAGTAGGATATGAGAAGCTTAAGTGCAACGCTTTTAACACTATGGTGTTCAAGACCAAATTAATATGAACTTAATGAATATTTGTTTGAATATGTATATATCGTAATCTAGGATTCATAGTTATTTAGTTAGTTTCATCTAATAAATTGTAGATATACCGAACTTAAACCAATTGAATCCACTTGAACTTGAATCCACATTCTGTATTTTGTACAATACAAAAACAATTAATTAAATCTATATATTTTGCCCTGTGCCAATCACTTCTACTTTACTGTGTCACTTGCTGGGGTAGTGCCGCTAAAACGCATTTGCTTCAATTAGAAAGAGCTCAACGTGCCGTTTTGAAAGTGATGTACAAAAAGCCATACAGATACCCCACAATCGAATTATATAAGGACAGTAACGTTCTAAATGTACGACAGCTTTTTATCTCCAAAATCTCAATTTCTGTCCACAAATTCTTACTGACATCTGCAGATTACGAAGCACTAATTTAAAAAAGAAACTATAAAATAACTACTCCTCTCTGCAAAACTTCCTTTGCACAGCGTTTTGGCCAATATATACGAGCGCATGTGTATAACATTGTTTTAAAACATTGCGAAATAAAAAATAAACGTGTCTATGATTGCAAACGTGTAATAAATAAGTGGTTATGATCTCTTTCTTATGATACTACTGAAGATATGTTAATAACAATAATTTGAGCCAATTATACCCTACCAACAAACATGTATCCTTATGTGTTTCCTACACTATTATTTATTATATCTATGAAATCTTAGAAATTATTGTATATATTAATTTTATTATTAAATTAAATTATATTTATGCAAGTTTGTTGTTACATCATACATTTTTGATATATAATTTATGTAACAATATTTTTACTTTCTTATATTCTTTTTGGCGCACCTTTTCTAAAATAAAATATAGCTTTGTATAACATATGTATGTAAATCGCACGACCGTGATCTCTATATTGATATAGTTTAACCTGCTGCTTACAGGTCTTCACGATTCAGGCTTGCCTAGTGTGAAGACCGCTGGATAGTTTATAAGCATCTACCTTAGCATTAAGCAAATGTTATTTATCGTCAAAGCTAAACCTGTAAATTTTAAATTTGTTATTATACTATTAATAAATAATTTTTTTCATTTTTCATTTTCTTTTATTTTTATTTTTACTAATCGTGAGATTTTTTACAAATATGAACTTTTCTCTTCAGCCCCCACAACAAATATATGGATATATTAAAGTGATTTTATATTAAAAACTCTTTTTAGTTCTTGTCACCCTCATTGGCCAATACAAAAATTTCTTATTTGCTCCTAACAGAATCAAATCTTTATATTGACTCAAATGTGTCTTCTGGTAAATCTATTATGTTTATATCATTTAATTTTTTTTTTGAAACGGTAATAATCTAGGCAATGTTTATACGATAAAAAAATACCTTATTTTTGTCTCAGGTTTTAATCATGTGAGTCACTCGGAGGATGTCACGGAAGATTCCATAGTATTATGTTGTCATGCTACCTTTAAATTCATTTTTAATTACTGGCAACACTATGCAGCATACTAAATCCCACCAAATCTCTGCATTTTTCTTTTTCTTTTTTTTTGTTCACGAAGAAAGATCGGCAAATATTCGAATCAAAAATCATTACGATGGATTTCAAGTCAAAGTAAGGTGTGTATTATTCTCAATTGTTAATACAGCATAGACCTAACAAATACTGGTTAAATTATGTGTTCCATTCATCTGTATAGCCAATTATTTTGTCATAAATGATTTTTGAGGTTAGGTTTTCACAAAACAAACCAACTTGTGACTCATATGACGTGGCTCACATCTACTTGCAAATAGTAAAGATATGTTTACACTAACATAAAGTTATGAAAAATGTAACAATAAGTCTGTAATAATTTTTGTAATTCTGTATACCTACTTCCTAGGGGAGCCCGGGTAGACTTCGGACGATTTTGATATAAGTTGATCTGAATAAATTTTCCTTACGGTTATTGAAAATCAACATTTTTCCTGTCAAACTATAACTAATAATCTATACGTTATCGTTATTACTTTCTTCATATAAATTGATTTTAAGTGTTAAAATATACTTTTTTTAAAACATGCTATGTGTCCGAAGTCTCCCGGTACCTGGGGTGACTTAGGACATATCTAAGGGAGAGTTTGTACATAAAATAAACACATTTTAAATCAAATTAAATCAATATTTTTATTTAAAATACTCTAATGTTTGAGTTGGTACTCATCCAAATTACAATAGAAATATATCATTCACTGAAAGCGAGGCCTCTTGTCATCTGAAGGAACTGGCAATACGAGCACTACATCCTCATAAGTGACGAGTGCTTCTTCTTCATTTGTTTGTATAAATCTATTAGAAGGCATTTTCCTTTTATAAAACTCGACATTATAACCACCTGCCATTTTTTTTACAATCTTTGCTGCATAGTTACGGCCTGATTGTTTTCCAAATCCATAGACAGTCATAGGCACTCTTTCTGATGCTTAATTTTTTGGATCGCACATCTGTTATGGCTTTTCTTAGTGCCTTAGGAGAAAATGTGCGGTTAGTTTTTTCTTATAATGCCTGGGCATCTCAAATCCTGTACATAATTATATCCTCATATCTGTAACAAAAAGCAATAGGACCTTCCAACAAAATATAAATACGGGGACACTACGGACACAATGGGACACTTCGGACAGTGTGTCCGAAGTCTACCCTGGTAGTGAGGATTTAAAAATATGAATAAATTGTTAGAAAAATATTTGATATTTATAAATGCTTACGTTTTCAAATATCCCCAGGTAATCCTTCCTTATGAATAAAAAAGAAAACACTCTTACTATGATTGTAATTATCAAAAAAACGATCCACTAGCTTTCGAAAATTTTACATCAGAATATCAAAAACACGTCTTTTCAACTTCACCAACTTTTTTCCAGCGATGAACTGTCAACTGACTGATTCAAACCAATAATCGCAGGCTTGCCAACATATCGACCATGTACAAGATTGAATGAACGTGAATAATAGCGGCAAATTGAACGTGTCTATTGTCTCTCCTTGTCCAAAGTCTACCCGGGCTCCCCTACTAATAAATGCAAGTGAGTGCATTTCATTAAATTCATTCATTCTTTCGTTCGTTCATTCATTCATTCAAATGAAGAGTGAAGTCCCGCCGGAGACGCAGAAAGTTCCCCGCCGGGAGACAAATGTTTGTATAATCTGCAAATATTTGTCTCGGGTTTGGGTGTTTTCTATGTATGATAGGTATATATTTTCAAATAATAAGTAGTACCTATATCAATCATGTGAAATGGCATGTTATGGAATGAGACTGAGATTGGATCTTGAGAATTATGATAAAAACACACCAGATAATTTATGCTACGAAGTGAGGAACTAGGAGGAGCCATATAGATTTTATATGGAGAACTAGGAGGAACCGGCACCTAGATTCACTAGCATGTAAGAAGACGATTCAAAGTGGTCCATGTGATTTTATTGAATAAATAAATATTGAAAATATTTAGAATTTTTTTGAATTTTGATAAACACAGCGTCAAAAGAGGAAAGAAGTAAAGGATCTGAAAATGTTAATATGGAAACATATGAATGATACTGATACAAACAAGACCAAAGAAAAACAGGAGCAATGAATCGAAAGTAAAGTTACTTCTGCGCGCGTGAACCTGAACATACATATTTTGTTGCGGAGTTATTTTTAAATTATGATATCTCCTAAGATGTTGATTGAAATCAAGTTATGTCAACGACAATTTTGTTTACAATTAAATACTTGTGATTAATAATATATTTATTTAGATAAGTATTAATATCATGTTGATAAAACTCCTTCACAAATAATGCATTTATTTCGAACAAATTTGAATACCATTTTTTAAGACAACACGGGTGGTGTAGTGGTAACACCCAGACCCGAGACAAACACTTGCAGATCATACAAACAATTGTCTCGCACCGGGAATCGAACCCGCAACCTTCTGCGTTTCAGGCAGGCCTTGGCCCACTGCGCCACAGAGGTCATCATAATATTATTCAGATAAATCAAATCTACTACACTGGTTATGACATAAAAACATGCATATAAAGAATACCACTTACAAGGAATTTGCATTTATTAGGTATTATTAAAATTTTCGGCTATCGTACATACCTGGCTCAATCATTTTCTACAATGAATTCGCTACCATATTTGGCTTCCTCGACTTCTATTGGCTAACCCTGAGGCGATGTCACGTCATTTATTTTGAACAGGTTCGGATGAGCAACTTCGTGCATATATTTCGATGTACTTATCTATATCGCCTTGACTATCTTCTAATGTTTTGTAAATTACCTACCACATATATTTATGTAGGTATCAGTGTCACTTAAGCTTCTCACATCCTACTTAAGTGACCGAACACAACGAGTAGGTAATGAGTAAATGGAAAGCGTTCTCCGGGGTCAATGGTAAAATGGGTGTACCACAAGGATCAATACTCGGGCCATTCTTGTTTTTAATTTACATAAATGATCTATCTTAACTTGTTAAGACCTGACAAGTTTCTTGCCGGATTCTTCTCGAACTGGGGTTAGGAGGAACCGGCACCTAGATTCACTAGCATGTAAGAAGACGATTCAAAGTGATCCAAGTGATTTTAATTAATAAAGTTATATTGAAATTTGAATTTTTGAATTTTGGCACTTACAGCATTTGCCATGAAATTTAATATAATTATACAGACAACAGCTAAAATTTAAATTTGAAATACTTAACTTAAACTAAAGGATCTAAAGTAGTTATTTATAAAACTACTAAAATATAATATATGCATTACAAAGAGACTCATATCTGACTCAACGTATAAACATTGACATTCTTAATTTTAACTTGAGCATCCATTTGCTACTTTCTTTGACTTCATAGGTCTGAACTTAAACAAGACTTAAACAAGACGAATTTGAAATATTTCAGTTTAAGAAATTGCTTTTTCATATCTATGTTATATGTAGATCGTTTGAAACTGTACTTAGATAGTTCAATAATTTAACATTTTCTGTAAACAAGGTACCTAGGTAGTAATTTGCAGTCTCCGTCAAATAATAAATAAATAATCTCGGATTTCACACAACATCATCTGGCCCCAAAGTAAGCAGAGCTTGTGTAATGGGTACCACATGATTGATCTACTACTTAAATACCTTTTCTTTTGTGAACAGATACATATTATACATAGAAAAACACACAGACCCGAGACAAACACTTGCAGATCATACAAACAATTGTCTCGCAGCGGAAATCGACCCCGCAACCCCTTCTGCGTTTCAGACGGGCCTTGGCCCACTGCGTCACAGAGGTCTTCATAATATTGTTCGGATATATCAAACCTACTACACAAGTTATGACATAAAAACAAGCATAGTAAGAATACTACAAGGAATCTGCATGTTGTAATATGTATTATAAAAAAAATCGGCTATATCTAGTTTATAATACTACAAGGAATCTGCATGTTGTAATATGTATTATAAAAAAAATCGGCTATATCTAGTTTATAATACTACAAGGAATCTGCATGTTGTAATATGTATTATAAAAAAAATCGGCTATATCTAGTTTATAATTACCGGACTCATTAATTTTCTACAATGCGAATTTGCTACCATATTTGGCTTCCTCGACTTCTATTGGCTAACCATGACGCTACGTCACGTCATTTATTTTGAACAGGTTCGGATGAGCAACTTAGTGCGTATAAATATCGAAGTATCTACAGCGCCTTGACTATCTTCTAGTGTTTTTACTAATGTGCCATTCAGCCATGTGTGAATGGGGATTTGCTTGCTTGACCCATTGCGACTGTGGTGCTCCAACACAATCTATGGCGCATCTACTCGTGTGCCCTCTCTGTCCAAATACTTGCACAAGGGTAGACCTTATTGCGGCCACAGTTATCTAGTGATAGTCCACAGTTAGAAATAAATAACTTAAACTAATGTATCTAAAATAGTTATTTGTAAAACTACTAAAATTACAGAAACTCCTATCTGACTCAGCTTATAAACATTGACATTCATAATTTTAACTTGAGTTTCCATTTGCTAGAGTTTCGATGACTACGATAGGTCAAAACTTAAACGAGACGAATTTGAAATATTTCAGTTTATGAAGTTGCTTTTTCATATCTAAATCTAGATTTGTTACTCGTATATGTAGATCGTTTGAAACTGTACTTAGATAGTTGAACAGTTTAACATTTTCTTTAAATAAGGTATTACAGAAGTTAGATTTGTCCAGCAATGTAGTTTTATGTAGTTTGTGGAAATCGCTCATCTTATGCCTCTGGTCTCCCGCAATACAGGCTTCCCCTAGTGCGGGGGCCATCAGTAAGTTTGTTAACACTGTATTTTTATTTTCTTGGTAAATAAATGAATTTGTATTTGAATATTTTTTTTTGTAAACACGGGTTTTACTCACCTATTATTTTATCTGTTTCGATTCATCTAGAGAATCTTCATCAGGGTTTGATACGAGGTCCGTGAGTTGCCGCGAGCGTTCACGGTTCGCGTACCGTGGACCGTGACAAAATAATACGTGAGTAAAGCCCATGTTTATCAAAATGTATGGTACAACTAACAAAAGTATTGAAAGTGAAATATTTATTTATTTAAATGTTGCATTAATCTATTGCCATATTTTTTTATTGATATAAGAATGACAAGGACACACGAAAAGCCATTTAAATTTATTATCCATAGATATTAATATTATAATTAGAAAGAGACTCCGTTTGTTTGTTACTTTTTAACGGCTAAACTGCCGAGCGGATCTTATTGAAATTTGGTATGGAGATAGGTAGTACAATCTCAGTAGATCCATTGTCCAGATCCATAATGGAACATGTGAGATAATTTTTTCTCTGTAGATCGGTTTGGATCTGATGAGATTTTTTATTGCAAACCACTTGGTTAGGTTATGTTAGAGTAGGTATAGAGTATAGGGCAATGTGTACGCTTCTATAACAAGGTCCTAAGCGACGTGTTAGATTTGTCGATTGGCAAATTTAAAAACGTAATTAAACAGAAACTGTCTATTAAAGCATATTATAAAATATCTGATTATTTAGATGACAAAAAAGCTTGGGTTGAATCTGCTCCAGCTCGATCTGTAACAAAATTATCAAGAATCATACAAAAAAGTGTTAAGACCAGACAAGTTTCTTGCCGGATTCTTCTTGATCTGGGGTTAGGAGGAACCGGCACCTAGATTCACTAGCATGTAAGAAGACGATTCAAAGTGGTCCTAGTGATTGTATTGAATAAAGATATATTGAATTGAATTGAATTGAAAACAACGCGTAAGACGAGCGAGAAAAGCGAGCGCCGCGGCAGCGGCCGCCAAAGCGTCAGGAGAATATACTTACGACGAAAATAGATCTACGAGTATTAGCTAAAAAAATCTTATAAGATCCTAACTATTGGGAAACAGATCTATTATGGATCTGGACAATTGATCTACTGAGATTGATCGATATAGGTTTTATATTGAAAAAGGACAAAGGCATTTATGTAGGTACCACGTATGCGAAGCCGCGGGCAGAGGCTAGAGCTATGTGTTAAGATACGAGGAAATTCCTGTATCAATGAGTTTTGCACTTTTAAGCTTTGACGGGGTTTTTAAGTGACATAATGAACTGTCCATCACTAGAGTTAGCCTTTGACTAATACGAAATAGAATACGAATATCGGCGCATGCGATGAGGCGATTACGATTTGCGGGTAGATACCGTAAAACGGGGTGTCTTTGAGAACCGGGGTGAATTTGATGATTATTCAAAATGTTTTGAATTTTTTTTTCCTTAAAAAAGACAAAATATATATTGTTTTTTTTTGTGTTGGCAAGACTGACATTCTGGCTATCTTTTCCCAAAGTGTCCGTGCAAAAAGGTGTCTGTATATGCCAACATTATAAATTTACAGTTAGTTGTAAAAAACGTAAGAAATTCCGACCTGCAACACTTTTGATGTAGGTACAAAGGTATGTATTTAAATTTGATTTGACTGTGAATATAAATATTTTGCCGTCATCGAGTTGCGGTTGCCATTTTGATTTTTATGAGTAGAACTTTTATAAACCAGGGCTACATTGATGGGCTCTACGAGGCGACATTGATAACTATCAATATCGCCCCAGTGTTTTTAAAATGTTCTATTTATCTAAGTACCTAGTAGTAGTTAATCTCGCCCCTAAAACTTTATTTGATTGTTTTTTGTTTCTTTTGGCGCGTTAGGGAAAAAAATATGAGGGTAGTAGTAGTAATGATGAGGGAAAAAAATATCAGATAGTCAGAATGCGATGATTGCGCACAACGAACCAATTTGATTGACAGTAAATTCAAAAAAATGACAAGTAGATTTTTTCAAAATCTTATTTGTCATGGTTTCATCATGGTTCGGAAGCCATAACCCAAGAATTGAATTGACTGCAGGTAACGCAACTACAAAAAAACATCAGAAGAGACTTTAGAGGAAGCTATTGAGAAAATAACCAACGATGAAATGACAATAAACGCTCCTTCTATACATTTCAAAATTCCATTTGGGACGGAAAAAAACAGAAAAAATCCTGGCGGACAACCAGTTTTCAGTCATCAAGAAGAAATTTTAATCTTGCGTGCCACCGCTACATGTGCAGATTGGGGATTTCCTCTGACACTTTTAGATCTTCGATTTTTTAAAATTGATGGCTGAATGAGGCTGCTGTTGATTAGGTAGGTATTGATTAGATGGATTAAAAAAAAGATTTTTATGCCTTTTAATCATAAACTTTTTTAAAAGTAAAAGTTTATGATTTTTATGAAATTGGTAATAAGTTTATCTGACTTAAACTTATTACCAATTTCACCCTATAAATCAAATTATCCCCAAAAATATTTAAAAAATCATACCTCGAAGTCTCAAATTTTTTTTTGTTCTTTGTTTTTGTTCCTAGTCGGGGTGTCTAACAATATTAGTTGAAAAAACAGGTGGTATCAAAGTACACCTATGCAATAAAAATTTGATTACGGGTTTTTTATTTTTGTTATCAAAAGATTATTGAGATTTTTGTTTTTTATCTTTGTATATTAAAGCATTTAGTATGTCCATCAATCTACATTTTATTATAAAATCAATGCTGATGAATATACAAATATTATAAACACTAAAAACGCCTCGGTTTGTTTGTTTGTAAAAAAAAAATCTCATTGAAATTTAGTAAATTTAAATAATTAAATATTGGAAGACAATGCACATGACACCTTCACCCCCAAACATCTAGCCCCAAACTAAGCATAGCATGTATTTTGGTGGCGATAGAATTCTTACATATTTTTTAAATATGTATATAGTATATTTGGTGCATACAATACATGCTTACTTTTTAATAAGATGTCAGCGCACCCAGCGAATATCATAAAAATAATGTTATCTTTATTGTTTGAAGTGTTCTTATGATCTTCATGTGATACCAACCTTAGCAGTGATAAAATGGTGGCATTTTTAATTAATTATAATTATAGATAGTGTGCACCCAGTTAGTCCATCTATTACTCCTAAAGTATTCTCCCAGTAGTACCTAATACATGACCATGTTTTTCTAGATATTATAAAAAAGTAGGTAATGGTACAATCCAACATGCTCTATAATGGCAATTCGGTTGGTTCATTTCTAAAATTAGGAATAGTCTAAAATATATTTAGTTAGTCATAGCATTTGTAAAACCTATTCGGTTGGTACCATCTAACTAAATTAGGAACGCTTAATTAATTTAGAATTAAATTAGGATAAGTAGGTAGCAGCAGAATACCACAGGTTAATTTGACAGTACAAAACCTAATTTTAGCTAAAATTTGTTAGATTGGTGCTAACAGAATTAAGGCCAGTCAAAATTATTACTTTGGGATTATCACAAACAAAAGTGTTAAGGCGCTTCCAGTACCTAAAATAAAGACAGAAACGGCCGAGAAAGTTGACAAAATTACGCCGTAGGTGGCGTTGCCTGGCGAGCCGGTGCCGCTCGTCGCCGTCGTAGAGCGTCCTTATTCTGTGCGTGTACTTATTCTGAGATTTCATTTGTAAAAACATAACCCTAGAAATGTAACAGACACGGCCGGTAAAATTAAAACTAAGTAGCTCGGTAAGTTGTGAGTTGATAACTATTTAGTTACTTACTTACTTACTGTATTTTTGACTGACTTTGATAAGTTATGCTTATAATAAGTATTTTTGCATTTTATAATTAAATAAACCTACTGATTATACGAGTGGATATTGTAGACATCAATCTAAAGTAATTCTGGACCTGAAATAAATAATTGTTTACTAAACTACTTAGATTATTGATTATACTTTGAATCCTCTAAGGTTAGGTAACATGTAAATTCCTGTCTATGTCAGAAGTAAAAGTAGCTACCTACCTCACTAGTCAGGAAAATATATTACTTATGTATTTTTTTTAATTAAATAAATAAATAGTCCCGGACATTTCACACAGCATCATCTGGCCCCAAAGTAAGCAGAGCTTGTGTTATGGGTACCACATGACTGATACACTACTTATGTACTTTTTTTTTGTAAATACATACATATTATACATAGAAACACCCAGACCCGAGACAAATACTTGCAGATCATACAAACATTTATCCCGCGGCGGGAATCGAACCCGCAACCTTCTGCGTCTCAGCCGGTTCTAAGCCCACTGCGCCACAGAGGTCGTCAAATTATTAGGTGGTTATGGTTGAAGGTACAAAAAAAATCTGTTTGACACGTAATAAACTTTATTTAAACTTTTTTATAATCAAACAAATGATGGCGAGGCAATTTATACATAATTTCATACAACATTAAGGATAGTTTACAAGTGGCAAACCTTTCCTGAATTTTGTATGTAAGAGTATTATAATTGTTTTTATAACTACGTTTAGACCAGCAACCGTCCGCAATGACATCGACGATTGGAATGCCATTATTATTGACCCTGTCCTTATAAATCGCAAATAGTCTTCGTTTTCTGCAGCCTCTTTCATTGCATCAACAGAAACATCCTCCCATTTCTGACGGACAATGTCATGGTTTTTTGCATATAATATCTTTTCAGATATAACAGGCAGGTTAAGAGCCGAAAAAAATTCTACCAATTGAGATTGACCCCCGCCAATTGCCATTGCACCAGCAACGGCTCATGTATTAATGGGCAAATAATTGTCACTACAGTTATCACCTGCTATAACATATTTTTTATTGCAGAGACGACATTTAAATTTAAATTTTGATTGCAGACCATTTTGTGTTTCTGAAATCAAATTGAGTTCAGTGATGCTGCATCTGAGCGGCCCATGAGTAGATATGCGTTTAAGCTCTGATAAAAAATAGCTGACGTCGATTATCCCTCTTCTACTCGTCACTGTCTTGTTTTCTGTTTCATTCTCGTATGAAATTTGTAACTGCAAAAAAAATATAAAACTAAGCTATCTGAAACACATTAGAAACTCAAGCCATATATAAGTTATTGTATACAAGCCTAATCTCGACCTCGAGTTTGCCTTATAATATTATAATACCGACCTCTTCATTATCGTCAAAGGTTTCGTTGTTACTTGTTTCGATGACTCGTGAAGGTGATCCTGAGCGCTCTTCAATCATCCTGAAAAAATATAAATTCATGATGATCATGAATTGAATAGGCAAGATATATTTTGAAGTGAAAACTTCTTTAGCATCGTTGTGATTTGAAAGTCGATGAAACGAAAAAGCGACAGTAAAAACAGACAGACACATAAATTCATAAGATTTAACGTGGGAGAAAATGAGATAGGAAACATTATACGTGTTTATTATTACGTGTTTGTGCGCGCATGCGTAGTACAAAGCTTGAGAAAAGGCATCACAACAACCGTGGTGTTTTTTGAAGGTTTCATTTCTACTACGTGTGAATCGCAAACATGTATTTTTTTGAAGTGTAATTTCTTTAGCATCGTTGTGATTGCGTAAGTAACAAACAAACAAACGTCTAAATATCATAGTTTATAAGAAGGATCATTTTATAAAAATCAAATGTGCGTAGGTACTTTTTTTTTTTATTAAAATGTACCTCTTTAGATTTTGAAATGGATGCCATTTTTTTTATCTACATGAAAAATTTCATAATTGACACCAACATCGTTTTATTAAAAAAACACTGTATAATATAGCATAAAACGTGGTATTATTATATATATATATATATATAATCTACTTACTCATTATTGATTATGTCAATCACTTGCTCATCATTACTTATTTTATTATTTTGTGACAGTAACCTCCAACGATCTCCTATCCTGCAAAAAAAATTTTTATTATAATTATTTAGGCAGGTAAATATTCTAATAAAGTCGACTTACAAAATAAAGCATGTACCTAATCATGTAAAATAGTTCTGCAATCAGAAAATATTACACGGCAATCCTTGCGTTCGTGTAGTGTCGTGTCTGTATTTTTTATGCGCTACACTACATTGCAATTTTAAATACCAAAGCAGGCGTTTAGGTGTTTCCATTATGATCCACACCCAAGCGAGATACAGTTCATTTTTCTTCGCACGCCGATGACGAAGTATCTACCTACTCGCAGCGATGATTCGATTATTGATCAAACAAAACATTGTAGATTTATTTTGATTAGTTGTTTGATTTACCTACCTAGGTACTAGTAGGTATTTATCTAATACGTGATTTTTTCTTGATAAATTTGCAGACCGACAGATTATCAAAATAAGTATTTAGGTACTCAGGTAGACAGGCAGGTAGGTAGGTACCTACCATCGAAATTGAAGTATCTGGGTACTTACCGTAAGTATTATGGTAGGTATAGTAAATAGATAGGTACCTATTTATTCTGAGGTAGGTACTTATTCGTTTTCATCCACATTCAATTAGGATGTTGTATTTTTATTTTGTCCGTTATTAGAGCATGTTCCAAATAATTCTTCTTTTCGCGTTCGTCTACCTACAACAAATAATTATTATAGGTTATTCAGCTACTTACCTGTGTTTATTGTGTACTTAGGTAGGTACTTGTAAGTAACTACTGTGGTATTTACCTACATTGTAAATAAGTGAGCAGGTGATTAGATAAATCAAGTAGTCAGTCTGTAGTAGGTAGGTCCTACCTAATCGTAACTTAGTAAACAAGCAGGTAAACAGACAAAAAGAGACACATTTGATAATATTAGTAAGTACCTACCTACCTATGGATATTATGTATGATAAAGTTTGGCAGTATGGATGATGAAAATACATACATACATTTATTCAATCTTTCTGCGTTTTGACGCCTTTGTCGTTTCACTTGTTTGAACTTCGGCATTTTTTAGGCACGTAGGTATATAAAACACAAGAAAGTAGATCACTAGGTACCAACTCTAATCTAGGCAATCGAAGCGTCTTTTCGCAGTTGGTAATTGAGAGAAATGTTTCAGAAATCACAATCAATACTAGTATAACCAAGTCTTCTACAAACTAAAGGTAATATAACTAAAGAGGTAGGGTAGGTATCTTGATAAACACAAAGCCTCTTTTCACAATAAAATAACACAACTAAGTACTTTTAGAAGAAACAACGAGATTGTGCATCGGCAGCCGGCCGGCCGGTGCGGATGCGAGCGACACGGGTTCCACGTCCGAGAGTTGGGGGCGTACTGACGTCCGCGCCCGCGCATTACCAGCCACACCAAAACTCACTCAAATTTCTCGAAGTTTTATTGGGAAAAAATACAAGTAGGCAATTTGAAAAGTATTTAACGAGGAATCATTTACCTATTAAAATATCTATTTATTAGTGCAAACCGCAAATTTAAGTGATGCTAACTTTAGGAGAAGATGATAAATTATTTCCAATTTTCGTGTTGAATACAAAATTAAATTACAGAATTAACAACAACTTTAGAAACAATTTTAAACGAGGAACTTGAAGACAAAATATTCAGCATACAGAACATATTTTTAAAATTTCGTTTATTCTTACAAATAACGAGTTAATAGCCACTTAATAGTGACCGAAAGTGTTAAATTTTGTATCTGTCTCCAGGAAGCGCCTTAAATAATGTTTATAAAATAATACTTTTTTTTTTGTTTTTTTTTTATATATTTTATTTAGATGGTACTGATGCCCTTTATAAAGTAAAGATTTCCCCCTCTCTCTTTTCAAATGCATAAGATCATCAGCTGTCGAAAAAGCTGACGATGTGGATGTGGTAGGTAGTGCTTCGGATATACTGGATTTCGCCATTACCATTAATGTTTTTTTTCTCTCCTTAACAACACAATGATGACATTGATTGCGAATGTTTACGAATGATTTATAATACTAGATATTTAGTTTTAAATATTGACAGTAACCTACTTGAGATTTAGTGTATGAAGGATGTACCTACTGGGTTGTCTGGTGTTAACAGCTATGGTGCACCTTTCAGTTGCTAGTAGTATATCTTTTTTAAATATTTTTTTATTATTCATATTAACTTCCTTTTAATGGTTTGGTGTTGTAAAAATGCTTTTTATAAAAGCAATTGAATTTCGTATAGCACAATAAGCTTTTCTTATTCCAATAATTTATTATGCTAAGTACATTTCATTATCTGCCGTAATAAAGTTTTAAAAGTTATATTGATTATGTATTATTTAATTCATGATTAGGTACATGGGTAACTGTAGGGTAATGTCGGGTAATACCGGTCACCTAAGCAAAATTATACAAAAATTATAAAAAAACAACTTTTTGTTTAAAATCTATTTGGAAAACTTAAATTCAACTATTATTCTATCATAATTAAGAACTATGAGATCAGTTTTATCAAAACACATGGCGCAATAGAAATCTTAAAAAATATAGCTTTGACCGGTATTGCAAGACATAGCGGACAATGCCGGTCAGCAGGTTGACAATACCGGTCAGTTATTTTAAAGGCATAAATCGCTAATATAGTCTTCAGGGGATTCGTATCCCGAGCATTAAGCGTGAGCTCAATGCCCACACCGCACGCACCTGAACCACAGTTGTTTTGCATGGTTGGCACAACAACTGTGGTTCAGGTGCGTGCACAATCATTGCACAAAAAACACTTATTTTCCTGATCTTTTATAGAGTCGTCATCATCACGTACGTCCGGCATATCAATATCAGAGTTCGATGAAGTATCACTATCTTGTAAAACTCTTTTTTTACCATTTTTATTTACCATTACCATACCATTCGTTTCTTTCCTTTGTTGACTTTCTTGTCTTTCTTATTTTCCCTTGTTGCTCTTTTTTTTTCTTTTTCTATCAAAGCTTCCTTATAAGAAAGTCTTCCTCTGTGAATATGTCTGGGTTCAGGGGTATATGCCGGTAGCAGAGAATCCTGCTTCAATCTTTTGGAAAGCTTTTCTGAAACGCGAGGCAATTCGTGATTTACGGCTAATGCCGGTCTCATTGACCGGCATTACCCGCCCTTGCATTTTTGAGGTTAATAATAATTTAAGAAAAAACGCTTCGCTAATTGCTTGAAATCTACAATCTTATGGATAGTTACATAACTGATATGCAAATATTATTATAGACAATAAATGATACATGAAAATTACAATACCCACCTCTTATTTTCTGAGGCCAAAAAGTTTTAACAAAGTGGCGCGAAACACACACTCTTGCACGCAGTGATGCGTGGCCGGAACGTAGCGGCGATCAGTGCGTCGGGACAGGGAACGATCACGCCACCCTCTTTGCATGTGTGAGTGCGCATAAACGCATTATTTTGTTATATAGTTAGGTGACCGGTATTGCCAACTGACCGGCATTAGACGACATTACCCTATTTCTGCAATTACCATTTAATTTTATTATATCTGTATTTGTTTTGATTAACTCTCAAAGATACCATAATATTATTGTACTTTTCATCCCATCTATTCGAAAAGGACGACTTGGTTCGCCTTTAGGTGCACCCAAAGGTGGTGTTTTCTATAAGAAAGTTAAAGCCCGCTAAGGCAGTAATGATGTAAAAAGTAATGTGCGCCGCAATTATCTTTGCCGCGCACATTTTGAATTTGGAACATCTTAGGTTGTTTTATTATTAGATACTATTTAATTTTCAATTTAGTCGTTACTCTGTTTCATTAAATAATAATATTACAATAAAATATGAGGCACCTTTTATTTCCTCATAGTGGCTGATGAAAAGTAGAGTGTATCACTCGGGCGCAAAATATATTTTTGACTCGGGCGACGTACCTACTTTGAATCCCTCGCTACGTTCAGGGTTCTACTAAAGAATCCCTCACTTTGCTCTGTATTCTCAACTTTTGTTTACTCTAAAATATGTTTATTCTTTCAAAACTTTCGTGAGTTGAATTATACATTTTGATAAACAAGGGCTTTACTCACGTATTATTTTGACGATGGAGGCACCGACACTGTTTCGATTCATCTAGAGAATCTTCACCAGGGTGAGTTTGATCTTTGATCACGGTTCGCACTGAACCAAATTTAACTGAGTTTAGTGCGAACCGTGAACTCGAGCGGCAACGAGCGGACCGCGGATCAAACTCACCCTGGTGAAGATTCTCTAGATGAATCGGAACAATGTCGGTGCCTCCATCGACAAAATACCTAATACGACTCATTGGCCTCAACCTCAACTAATTTTAGCTAAAATTAGGTTTTGAACTGTCGAATTAACCTTTGGTATTCTGCTGCTACCAACTTATCCTAATTTAATTTTATCTAACTTAATTAAGCGTTCCTAATTTAGTTAGATGGTACCAACCGAATAGGTTTTACAAATGCTATAACTAACTAAATATATTTTAGACAATTCCTAATATTAGAAATGAATCAACCGAATTGCCACCATTACCTCCTTGGTATAGAGGGCTTGGCATTGTCGACGCGACTGTTGAAAACAACTAAGGGTGTTTGGATAATATAGTACATGGACATGTATTACCTACTCCTGGGAGAAATGTTTTAGGAGCAAAAGATGGACTAACCGCTTTCACCACCACTATAAAATAGCAATCAAAATACACAAAATACCTACTCAATATTTTTTTTATGAAGATGCGTAGGTACTTACATTATACTGACATGACAATAGTTAACATCTTTAAGCACACTATTTACCTCAGAGGACTACGGATCATGCAACATTTACCTGTTCTCCTACGGGGCATGGTGCGGGTGTTCAGTGGAGCTCTTTCAAAACTATTTTTGAAAAATACGGGTTTTTAGGTATTATTTTGTCGATGCAGGAATACTCTTTTTTTTTACTAGAGAATCTTCTTTTTCGAACCGCGGATCAAACTCACCCTGAGTTTAATCCGCGGTTCGCGGTTTGCTCCCGCTCGAAATCGTGTCGGTCCCGTTATCGGCAATATAACACGCGAGTAAAAACCAGTGTTTCTCAAATAATGCTGGCAATTCTGTTGTTTCGCCGGACTAGCTAAAATTTTCTAAAATATGGACGACCTTATTTTGCTAGTAATAAAGTTCAACTTAGAGTAGGTAGCTTTTTAAATCACAGTTCTAAAATAAGTTAAAATTATTTTTTGTGTTATTGCCATAACTTTTATTCCAATTAATTCCTTTATTGAAAATAAAAGAGGTGTTGATAAAAACTGCGGAAAATAACCGCAGTTTTAATCAACACCTCCTTACTTGATGAGCAATTGAGGTAAAACACGTCAGTTATAGGTACGTTAATTTAGGAAGTATCATTAAAAAATGTTATTCTAATTCAAACTTTAATGCTAAAAAAATAAGATCGTTTTTGTTTTAGGAAATTTAAGTTACTCTAGCGAAACAACTGAATTGAGGCCATTATCACACAACTACATTCAAACATACGACTTATGGATCAGAGAGGAAACAAATTAGTTTGAAGGAGTCAGGGAACGGATTAAATAAGTAAGAAAACATTCATTTATTTGATGCCGGAGTGACGAACCAGTCGAACGAAGTCTTCGCATATAATTGCAGACTCTTGTGGTAGTGTGATGCAGGTAGCCATTGCTTCCGAGCTCCTTATTAATGTTAGGTACGTCTCCAGTAATTGCCCTCAACACTACACCAACGCAAGTTCTGCTAACATTTTAATTTGAAATATTTACATTTTCTTTTCGTGTTGAGATATGATCTAAATGCTTATCGATAGAATGGATGATGTCAATACAGTTTTATAGTCGTAAAGTCTCTTGAATTTTCTTATATACGGTGAATTTAAATAAGCCCAGTCAGAGACGAATCAGACAATAAACTCTTCTTGGTCCTAGAGCTTTAAACAATTTCGATGTCCATAAGTTTCGTCATGTCTGTCCGACCTTAATCAGACCTTATCATAATGAAAATTTGTATGACGTATAAGTGCCCTTTCAAAATTTTAAAATAAAACTATGAATGACTTTAAGTTAAAGGGTACTCTTACATATAAATAAATTCTATATTTGAAGTGAAAACTTCTTTAGGCGCGTTGAGCACATTTTGGGTGAACAAAAATCATGCAACTCGCGTCATCGTCACCAAATGCTTACCATGAGCTATATCTACAGGTAATCTGTTTATATGTGTACTTTTTGGGTGAACAAAAAGCATGAACCTCGCGTCATCGTCACCGAATGCTTTCCATGAGCTATATCTATAGGTAATCTGTTTATATGTGTACTTTTTGGGTGAACAAAAATCGTGAAACTCGCGTCATCGTCACCGCACGCTTCCCATGAGCTATGGATGAAATTTGATATATCTGAAGTGTAAACTTTTTATGTAATTTTTTTTTTAATAATTTTTAGGTGTAAACATTTTTATGTAAAATTATTGCAATAATTGTGTACGACAGCGCAATAAATGAAAATTGTATTTCACCATATACATGATAGTACTTTCCACTGATAAATGAAACAATTCGTGCGATATTATTCAAGGATTAAAGTTTAAATTGGTTATTAACACTTCTTTACAAACCAAAAATAATAATCTAATAGCTCGACGATATAATTCACAAGTTACTTGTTTTCACTTCTATCGGTAGTCCCCAAAAACTGAACCGCAGTTTTTTTTTATGTAGTAGTTTATGGTATGGCAAATCGTTGGATAGGTTTGACCACGATTCGAGGTTCATGAAGTTTTCCATACAGATATAATTAAATTAGTTTGAAAATATTGAGTGGTACTTTTTGGTAGAGTCCACCAAAATTGGAAAGAATCACACAAAAAAGCATTAGGACCGCAAGTAAGACGATTCAAAACGGTCCCTGTAATTTTTGTAAATTAAAATATCTTGATTTGATTTTGTTTAGACTACCAATGTTTGTGTATTGTGTAGAACAAAACAGGAGACGCAACCCAACTTACAGCCGTCTCTTGGATAATTTATTTCTTGGTCCCACTTCTTTCTTCCGCTGCAAGAGAACCCAGGCACAAGGCCGTACGTTTGACGTGGTCAAGAAACAAGAAACCTTTTATTTTGGCGGTCACAATCCTTTTTTTACAAACATAAACCAACCACAAGTCATTTTTTTCTTGCGTTAGGTAAAACATTAAATTTGTTTTTTTTTACTCAATTGACCGCCCGACATTAAAATGTACTGACTGAAAAAATATTTTGCGCCGCGTTCGTTTTTTCGTCGGCTGATTTCATTTATTAGTGTTCTGTTTTTTCATAGGATATTTTTTTACATTTTCTATATACTATGTCAGTTACATAACTAAGAACTAACTTAACCTGTACATTGTAAATTCACTTGTAAATATTGCTTTTAATTCTGTATCAAAACTAATTAATATTTCTGTATTTCTATTTATTGCTAATTAACGCACCAGCGGGACATTCTAATGCACATGTTTTAATTAGAATCGACGAGCGAAGTGTTAGCTTAATTACCAAAGCTTATATTCAAGAACGATACTCAAACGAATCGAGATTAAGTATATATTTTACAGCTTCTCTTCATTCAGATCTTAACAAATAAACGCTTAATCTTCGATTCTAAATGTATATTTCTGGAATATTGAATACGTACATTTTATGTAGCACTTCCTTAGTCATCTGTCTCTTTAGCTCCAACAAATGTACTACTAGAGTGATAGAGACAAAGCAAGTGCTAAACCACATTTTTTCATTTATCGCATTATGTATTAAGTGATTCGGTTGATTCTCGTCAAAACATCGATTCTAAAACATGTGCCATTCTCGAAACATAGCCAAAACCATCTTTACAAGTGAATCCTTACCCTCACTTGCGTCCATCTGGATTAGCGTTAACTCTTAATTAAGCTATTATTGTGTTTGTCTGAATCAATGGTGAACTCTGGTATCGTTAGCGTGCGTTCCCGTATGTTATATCCACCATTTAACAAAAGGACTCAAAGCTACCGCAGTTTCATTCGCCCTGTTGTCACTACTGTCACTGTCATTCAGTTACTCTGAATTTATAACATATACTTATGTCTCATATATAATCTGGCCTGACCGCTCACTTAGTAGTATACTTTTTGCGATTGAGACTGTGAAACCATTTGTGTGATGAACATATTTGTTGTGTCTGGATGTTATAAGTATATTGTCTGTCGTTTGATTTCCATAATACAAGCTTTGATGATTTTAAGACTAGATGGCGCTGTATTAAAATGTCCAGCAATATATGTTGTTAATAAAACTCGCTAGTCGTGCCTCAACTGAACTGGTCAAGCATAAAATGTATAAACTCTCTTGTATTAGTATTTCGTAGTTAAGGTAGTTATAAGATGGATCATATAAAAAAGCGCTAGGACCAAGACGAGTTTCTTGCCAATTCTTCTCGGGCTTGGGTTAGGATGAATTGGCACCTAAATTCACCTAGTATGTAAGACGTTTCAAAGTGATCCTTGTGATTGTATTGAATAAAGTATCTTTTGACTTGGCATGTACCAGCTTCCCCACAACTCAGCTCCGTATGATATAGTTGACACGGCGGGACTTCTGTGAGTGTTTGTAAACCACTGACGATTAAATGAGTTAATACGCTAAACCAGATAGACGCAAAACCTTAAACCTACATTAAAACAAGCAAACATTTTTTACAAACGGAATCCTAACTGCTCACTATAATTTGTTTGTTTCCTTAACAGCATAATGTAAATATAAACTTAACATTAAATAGTCTCATGCAAAATGTTACTTATTAATAAATGTGTTGGTTACCTTAAATAGTATCCATAAAATCCAATCCAATGGTTACATAGCGTTAAACTCGGAGATGAGACAGTGTATATTCAAGCTCTTATCAAAACACAGACAGTTTATCTGGCAGTGGATGTTTCGATTTTGCTATTGGATAGTAGACCCTATTTCTATGCTGTTACATTATGCATAGACCATTTAACATAAGTTACGGTAAATATAATATAACATCTGCTTAAAAGTAGCCTTAAAATGTATTTAACAGAAAGACTAACTACGCCATCTTGTTAAATCCAACCGAATTCATTCCATAACATTCTACACGACACAATGTACTTGTTAACGGCACCACGATGATACGCAGATCTATAATTGCGAGATTGAAGTTATTTTTATCAATTTGATACTAAACATTAGATATTTCAGTGCAATCATAGAATTATGTATGGTTTTAAAATGAAACTAATTATTTTCGCTTGCAGTTCAGATTCCTTACAATGAGTTATATTAATTAAATTTAGAACAACAAACGTTATTATACTAAAACAAAAGTAAAAATAATAATAACTTATTATATATGCAACTATTCAGTACATAGTTTTGATAATCCGCTAATTATTTAGCAATACATAAATGTATTAAAATATTTTCAAAATCTTACGCACGTAATTAAAAATGGAAGGGTTCATCTGTTATACTGCGGTACCCTAATGTGTCAAATCTCTCTCAATACACTAAATTCGTAAAAGTCAGTGAACAATCCTGGCGACGGAGTTAATAAAGTTATAAGCCAATCGTAAGCTTCCGTCGTGGCTTAATAACATAGCAGGGATCAATAGCTTAACGAGCTTTCCGAAGCACTCAAACGTATCAGGCAAGAAACAGGACAAGTTTCTCGCCAATTCTTCTAGCGCTTAGGTTAGGAGGAATTGACACCTAAATTTACCAAATATGTAGACGTTTCAAAGTGATCCTTGTGGTTGTAGACACAAGGATCACTGACTGATAGACTGGCATGTCAGCTTAGTTGGTAATAGCTCTGCCTTCTGCGCTGTAGGTTGAGAGTTCAATTCCCACCCAGGATAATCATTTGTGTGAAGAACATAGGTGTTTGTTCTGTCTGGGTGTTATAATCATATGTATGTATTTAAAAATATAAGTATTCTATCAGTTATCAGTAGGGCGATTATGGAACTCTATATACAATCAATTTCTATCAGTTTTCATAGATTTCTGATAGACATTGATTGTAATTAGAGTTCCATAATCGCCCTACTGGTCACCATAATACAAGCTATGCTTAGTTTGGGACTAGATGGTGTTGTGTGCATTGTCCATCAATATTTATTTATTATTGTATTGAATAAAATATCTTTTGACTTTGACTTATCGTGCTTCAGTGCTTCGATTAGCAAGTTAAATAAATCCTATTACATAATTATTAAGATTTTGTGGCCTATTAATTCCGTCACTAGAGATCTAGTACTGACGAGTATTGAGTACTGCATTTTCGTTTCCCAAGACAATGCTGGGTCGAATGTGTTGAACTCTATTTGTATAGTGATTAAGTTGAATATCGATATAGCAATGCTGTAACGTTTTACTAAACGTTATTTTAGTTTAAATTAATAGCGTGTAAAGTGGTTTTTAGTTGTAACGTAATGTAAACTGTGTTCGTTCAGACATAAAGTTGAATATTACTTTGTAAAACATCACAGATCAGCCTGGATTGATATCCAGCTCAAATACCATACAAATAGAGTTCAATTTCCACAACGCTTCCGAACACGGTGTATCGTAAGAGTGCAACCAAACTTTTCGACGCGTTATCAACTTGAAGGAAAAAGCTGTTTAAATTTGTCTTTTTTCTATGTTTTGTTATTACGGAAATTGATTATAACAGAATCCCTACTAATATTATAAGTGCGAAAGTAACTCTGTCTATCACGTTTTCACGCCTAACTGCTGAACCGATTTTGATGAATTTTGGTAAGAGATAGATGGGATCTTGGAGAAGGACGTAGGCTACTTTTTATGTAGGTACTATGCGTGCGAAGCCCGCAGCACCTAGTCTACTATATATTAATCAAATACCACTCACTCATTCATCACGAAATCTCAGAAACCACTGAACGGATTGGAATGAAATTTGGTTTGCAACTTCCTCTAGGGTCGTAGGTGCTCGCTAAGAAAGGTTTTCAAATAATAAACTCGGGATCAGCCCTAATAAGATAACAAACATATACATTGATTGTATCAATAAATCCATAGTACAAGTTTTGCTTAGTTTGAGACTAGATGGCGCTCTGATAAATCTCCATCAATATTTATGTTGATTTATGTTGTTTATGTGTTTTGTGTAATTTTCGTATCTTTAAATTTAGTCATCGGCCATTTTCACCTTTATCCCATTGTGTATGTCAATACACAAGCTTTTGCCTTAGTTGATACCGCATTGAATATTACACTATCAAAAAGCGAATCTAAAATCACGGTTTCAATCATGCCCTCTCAATCGCAGTATATTACTACTAGCTGCTGCCCCTGGCTTCACACGCATGGTAACATAAAAAGTAGCCGATGTCCTTCTCCAAGGTCCCATCTCTATACTAAAATTCATCGAAATCGGTTTAGCGGTTTAGGCGTGAAAACGTAAAAAACAGACAGAGTTACATTTATAATATTAAGTAGGGATTAGTATACGCAAATATGCCAGTCTCGATTGGACCTATATTTGAGTTTTTTGGAGTCGAGACCCTGAATACGTTGAGAATAAGTGCTCATCGCGATTTCAAAATTATTTCACGGCGTCTTATAGAAACATTGCGTAACCCAAGAGATGTCTCCTATCTGGCCCAACGTATTAGTGAATGGTCGCCAGTGTCTCGGGGACGTTCTGGATTAGTCAAACTATCTATAGATTGTTTTTAACAGTCCTTAGATAGCTCAACTATTTCACATGTATTCTATATTAGTTACATTTCTTTCGCAATGAATATTGTGCAAGTAAGAGGACATTATTAAAACCGTTTCGTTATTGAAACATTCGACGTTTAGTTGCACCCTTAGCCATCTTAAGCCCAGTCCAGTCATTCTAATACCATACCTACACGCAACCACTAAGCATCTATTCCTAGCTTCTATTTTATATAACCACTAGAATATAATATTTGAACTTTTTCGAGCGAATTTTATGTTAATATATAATGTATATTTTAACTAACTTTTTAAGTTTTTCACAATAACTTAGTGCCGGTGAGTGATTGCTTGACAATATTTCATATATTTGATGCACAATACCAGGTGTACTCCGCACTTTTGGTACGAAATTAGTCGTACATCTACGAACCCAACTTGTTCAGAAAATTTCGTAGAGAAGTGCCGCCATACAAGATAGCGTTACGCGATTGAAAGAGACTCAAACTATGTAAGTAGCGTGTGCGAGCTGAATTTAACTTTGTTTTGTCGTAACAAGAGTCGCTATTTGTATGAGTTTTCGTAGAACCAGCTTTCTGTACTTGTATTAAGTACTCTGTGTATATCACAGTGTCATTAATTAGTGTTCCGATAAGCGAAGAGGGATTTTTGTCTGTCGTTCTATGAAATAACATAGGTCTTAAAGGTTTCTTAAAACGATTTTCGTTACGAATAAACTTTGAAGTGGTCCTTTTTGAGTCCTGATGCCGAAATGGCAAGATCGCATGTTGCCATTTCGGTCACGGGAGAAGGTTGAAATGAAAATATTGTCAATATTTATTGATCAATCACTCAATCGGCACTCGAAATCAAAACGACAAAACCTTATAAATATTATTAGCTGTATAAATATGTATCATAAGTATTTGTTGTCAAGGCCATCAGTTAAGATTACAGTACATTTCATGTTACACGGCACTGCGATGTGCCATGCTAACCACCGTGTACTGTATTCAGTTAAAATATATACTTAAGTCGCGTTTTGTAAAATCTTGACCGCTCCAATGTTAGCCGAACGAATTATTGACCGAGCGAAGCGAGTTATAAGAATCTATTGCGAGCGAAGCGAGTAATAATTTATTTGGATGTATTTTTGTATGTTTATGTTTGTCCGAGAGAATCGTGCGATATGTTGATTTGGTTTAGATAAAACTGACATGTAATAGAATTTCCAAATAGGTATTCGAACCCCTAAGGTTAGTGTCTAAAGGTTAGGGTAGCCCCTAGTTGTTTAACGAGGCCAATTGGCTAACATTACGGACGGCCAAGTTCGCTTGCGTATGCTGTTCAATCAAATCTAAGTCAATGAATAATTGGTGTTATATTGGTAAATTCTGTTTTTACACAATTAAACTATTAATCAAAATGGCTGCATTTACATCTCCAATTAAACTATAAAAAACCAGGACCTATTTCCCGAAATGCATCTAAAAATGTGCGACAATTTCTTTGCAAGAATAAAAAATTACATTTAATGGTAAATATTTCATACATTATTATTGAGAAGTCTTATTCTCGGGAGAAAGAACTATGTATTATATACATAAAACAATATTTTTCGAGAAATAGATCCCAAGTTGAGAACTATAAGGTCAGCCATTCAGACATTTTTATAAACACTAAAAATTGTACATTAAACGCGTTGCTATAACTATATTTCCTCTCTCTCTCATCAACAACGAGTGATAGAGACAAAAAATACAACTACGATATTTTGCGTTTATTTGAAGTAACCTTTGTGTACCCCTACAATAATCATATCTTATTGACTGTCTATTTTAGACCTATAACTCGCGCTTTGTTGATCCAAGATAAAAATTTGCTACCGCCACTTGCTACAGCTTTTCAAACGAAACTAACTTCTCCGAACTTGAACACTGCTTAAATTCGCCCTGTCCCTAGTTGTCCTTATCGTACAAATAGGGATAGCACTATTTTAAAGCGATTGACTTTTGACGGAAGTTGAGACGTTTAATGTCAACACTATTACGTGGAAGCAGAATCTCTAGCACTGCTTCTCAACTTGAACCTTCTAGAACTTCTATATGGAATATAATACAGGTGACATTTTTGACTTAATATCCATATACCATATACCTACGAGACTACGCACTCAGGTCGACTGCTGATGATTTAACATGTACGAATGGAGATTTAGGGACCCCAGCCTATCGCAATGCGTGTAGTGCTCCAATACAATCTATGTCGCATCTACATACTCCGTCTCCGTCTAAATACTTGCACAAGGGTAGACTTTACGCGGCCATAGTGCGTGAGAAGTAATAGTTTGCGAGTTTACGCAGTGCTATATATTCTGCCTCAAAGTACTGTGTTTACATTAATGACCTGTTAACTGAGTCCACTTGTACAAAGCAGTGTCACGTTCTCACACAATATTGCTCTATTAGCATCCACGTGAGAGGACACGACTTACACTGCTTCGTACAAGCGGTCTAGTACGTGAGAAAAACGAGCCAGCCTTATAGTAGCCGCATACGATGTGTAACATCGGACATCTCAGGAAAATGGGTTGGTACCATCTGATGACAAACTCTACCATCGCACATTAAAAACGCACACTTCCCCGGCTACACGCTTCCGTCTCAAATCGCTCAAGGGAGGATGTTACATATCAAATGCGCGTTTTTTAACGTAGAATAGGCAAGTATAGTTCGTTTATAACAGGATGAGGTTACTGGAAGGTTACACAGCGGTTGGTTAGTAAGTACTAATGCGTGTGAGGCGAGTGTCCGTCAACGTCGCCAGGAGCGCGCCTCGTGACTCGAATCTTCGTCTTCTTCGTCCGAGCGCAGCACTGTCTCCGATGTCGCAGGCTACAAATTATAAATTCATTAATAATGCTAGACATTTTACGCAGTATCATCTAGCTTCAAAGTAAGCAGAGCTCGTGTTATGGTATTTGATGACCTCTGTGGCGCCTTCCAAGGCCCGGGTGAGACGCAGAAGTTTGCGGGTTCGACACTTGCCGATTATTTGTCTCGGGTTTGGGTGTTTCTATGTATAATATGTATGTTTTTAGTAAAAAATGTCATGCGGTACAAGCTCTGCTTACTTTGAAGCCAGATGATGTTGTGTGAAATATCCGGCATTATTATTATTATTGTAAGTTCAAAAACAAATAGAGAATAAATCGAGAAAACCTACACAAAGGGCGAGATAAGCTTACGTAGTGTACTTGCTTAGGCTTGGTTTGCATTCAAACTTTTGATAAGTTTAGGTCTAAATGTGGCTGTGTGAATTGTCACTAAACATTTGTTAATGTTCGAACTTGGGATAGAGTACGAGACGTTCCGTAATAAAAAATGAAGTATTTTTGGTTAATAATGCAAGATACAAGATATTTGGTTGCAAATGCTTGATTGCCCTAGATCATTTTAATAATGATTGTAAAGTTGAAGTGGCATATAGCTCGCAGAATCGATAACCGTTGGGGAATAAAAGTTGTCGAATGACGACCAAGGACAGGAGAACGAAGCGTAGGACGACCCCCACCCGATGGAGACGACATTGTAAAGGTCGCGGGAAGTCGGTGGATGGAGAGGGCTCTATACGTTCTTCCTGGAAATCTATTGGGGAGGCCTATGTTCCGCAGTGGACTTCTAGGGGCTGATATGATGATGATGATTTAAAGTCATGATATATGTCTTTCTTATTTAGTTTTATGTAAGGTTAGTTACCTCATCTCTATGATCCTCGTTGATTTCTCCGTTGTGCGTTCGCTTGGCATCTCCCGCGACTCCGGCCGGCTTCGTGCTCAACGCCCACGTTATCTGGAAGAAGTACCACCTTGTAACATATACGAGTAGCGAAGACGAGCTGTACCAATCATTAAATTCATCATTGGTTTGAATTCAGGAGCTAATTTCTCCTAAGCCAGGTCCAAGAAGAATTTGGAAGAAATTCGTCTCGGTCCTAGAGCTTTTAAGATCTTTATAACTAGCTTATCTACGAAAAAATATTAAACAAATACAGCAACATGAGATCATGTATTCTTATCAACTACATGAATATTATTTATACCTATTATTAAATGATTTCTTCACAAGAACACTCTTAATGTAAGAGTTTAATGTTACAATAAAATCTTACATTAGGATTTTAAATTTTAATTTAGAAATTTAATTTATTACAGAAGCGCACCATGTTTCCCATAAATCTCCCAGGGAAGCTTCTAAAATGTATCTACTTTCTAGATAAATGTTTGACGTGATAACGTCTTATAATCGATGAACGCCGGCTGCACGCACGAAAAATTGTCACGTTCCACCTGAGCCGAGCGTGCAAGCGAGAGCGCGGAACAAGCGATAGAGGCACGGTCCGCCTAAGCATTCGGCTTGTGACGCATCTTAATAGGTTAAAAGTATGCAATTTTTCATCAATGTTTTCTTATGACGTTATCACGTAAAATTATCGTCCGTAAACTGACTTTACAGACAACCATTTTTTCTATACAAAAGTTAATTTGTTGAGGATCTCGTCTTAAGATTAAACTAGTCGATTATCTTTCTATACAAAGATCGAAGAATGATCACTCCACTATCTGATGTTGAACCACCAAAACTAAGAGAGATATCAATTTGTCTCGTCATAATCAATGAATAATAGGTTATGGATCATAGAAGTTTAATTGTCAACACTGATTTAACACAACTTTGGACGTAAATAAATAACATACGAAGTACGCAAACTCCAAAATTATTCCGATACAAGCATAGTGTATTTATTGAAGAGCTCAAATAACTTTATTATGAATAGATACATTCAGTAGTTTTTTCATGAGAACCCTTCAGCCAAATGTCTGTAAATGATTTTTACGCGGCCTTAGAAATCATAATCATACTATCTCCTTACTGCTCATCACTAGGTGTATCCTTTTTAACCGGCTTCTAAAAAGGAAGAGGTTCTCAATTCGACTGTATTTTTTATGTTTGTTACCACAGAACAGAAAAAAACTATAGAAGTAGTAAGTAGGCGGGCCCGCGTAACACCTAGTATGCGGAATATCGCTCACTACAAGCTTCGCTCACTTCCGTCGTGTTTGAAGTTTGTCAGGGTAAACGTAACTCAAAAAAATCATAAAAAAATATAAAATGCTGTATTGTGCTGTATTGTTTCTTCTAATTTAGCAAAAGGGGGCATATCATAGCCCCGTAAGTATTATTTTATTGTTTTAAACGGTTTTATTTAAGTTTTGTTTAAAATGCAAAACCGTCAAACAAAACCAGACTATGAATCATACCGTTTAAGGTCGCGTTTCTCTTAAACCTCATGTAACCCTAAAAAACTGAAGAATGTGTTATCGAAAACTTCATCATGTAAATAGTTACCCCTATTAAATGTTTATATAATCTAGGTCTTTGTTTTAATTATGACTTTATTCTAAATGTATTTAAGCCATATGGTGTCTAGTGGTTAGTTAAGATGAAAATAACAGAAGTATTTTGAAGAAATAAACTTCTGGGTTCATTTTTCTCAAGGCACCATACATTAAAAAAAATGGATTGATGCAACTCGAAAACAAAATTGGTTTCTACAAAAACAAACACAATTTGCTCAGACCACTTTAGGACCAAAATTTTGTAATTAAAAAAGTGGAAACAAATACATGGTTGACACAGCTATAACTCTAAAAATGTTGTTTTTTCAGGTTATTATAGTGTTTATATTCATGACGTTTTATTATAATTAATTACCTTCATTTATATTGTTCATATTTTTATTCAAACATTATTTATTTAAATAATTATAATTTTGATTATTTGTTTTTTTATTTAAAACGTAGTTATTTCATACTATGCTATTTGAAATAGCATTAATGCCGCGGCCACTGACGAGTTCTTTTGACCAGTGTATACTTATGGAATTACTATATTGTTGGAGAACCGAAGATCATTTGGAGTCGGATGGTATAAAACGCCGTGCGAACACGCGGCCGCCCTCTTTCTGCTGCCAACCGCCATCGAGGAAACATCTCTCTGACATTCTTTCATAGCTGCTGCCAGTTGATTTTGTTTAGTTTTCGGTTTATTTTATTTTGTTTAAAAGTTAAAGCTTAGTTTGTCATAAAAAAAAACTCTGTTCGAATATTCAATAATATATATAAAGGAAGTGATACTTACAGACAGCGTCCTATCATTATAATTCTTCCCATGCAGCATGGCTTGTTCGGCGTGAGCGCGAGCCTTGTACTGCAGTACTAGCTGAGGAACTGCCAGATCCACCTCTTTACTGCTCACTTCACCGAATTGCTGCCAACATTATCATATATATTATCATATATCAAATATATCATATATATTTGACGACCTCTGTGACGCAGTGGGCCAAGGACCGGCTGAGACGCACAAGGTTGCGGGTTCGATTCCGGCCCCGGGACAAATTTTTGTATAATCTGCAAGTATTTGTCTCTGGTCTGGGTGTTTCCATGTATAATATGTATGTATTTACAAAAAAAAGTATATCAGTCATGTGGTACCCATAACACAAGCTCTGCTTACTTTGGGGCCAAATGATGTTGTGTGAAATGTCGGGTATTATTATTATTATTATTATAATTATTACATTTTTATTTGTATTTATTTCGTCATAAATCTATAAATACTTTTAAAAAATAATTACAGTGTACAGAATAATAAACAATAACATAAAAAAAACATGCGAAACAGTTAAGCTATCTAAGGACTGTTTAAAACGATCTATAGACAGCTCAACTGATCCAGATCACTGCCAGAGAGAAGCCCTCCCAAGACACTGGCGGCATTGGCACGTTGAATGCTAATACGCTGGGATAGGAACCAGCTCTTGGGTCACGCAATGTTACTACTAGTCGCCGTGAAATAATTAGAATACACGGTGGGCTCCTGTTCCCCACGGGTCCAGGATCTTGACTCCAAAAGGCTAAATATGATGTGTTCGGGATTACACCGACCACAGCAGTTATGCATTTTTTTCTTACAAACAAATATGCACAATTGTCTAAGCAAACCCATGCGCTACCATCTGCCGGCCCGGCACCGCGTTACTCATACTCATAACCATCTCATACAACACCATTTTATACCATTTATATTTATTCCAATCAGTCTTTTATACAGTTTAATATATTTAATAACCATTTCGTGTACTAGTGTGAAGTCCGATAAATACAATACTATCTACAGTGAACTTTGGACTTCTAATTTTGTCTACCAGCAACACCAATAGCTAGGAAGCCCAGGACTCCCACCATAAAGAGTCCTAGCCTTTTACAAGATGGTTATAACACCTAGACACAGAACTCACATCCATGTTTCACACAAATGTTTGTCCTCGGTTCAACCCACTTACTATCAACAGAGCTGTGAAAAATGTCATCATATACAAATACAGCCTTACTTATAGACGCCTTTCACTTAAACGCTGCTCAAGATTTGCTCTTACTATTTGTCAAATTGCAAAATGGGATAGAATTTTTTTCTTTTTTTTCTTCGTTAATGGCATGTGGTGATGGACCATGCACACAACACCATCTAGTCCCAAACTAAGCATAGCTTGTATTATAGACTTGATGATGACTGATAGAATACTTATATATTTATAAATACATACATATGATACATTATTTTATAGATGTTTCTATGTGTAATATTTATTTAAAAAAAAAAGTATATGAGCAGTATATCAGTCATGTGGTACCCATAACACAAGCTCTACTTTGGGGCCAGATGATGCTGTGTGAAATGTTCGACATTATTTATTTATTATAACACCCAGACACAGAGCAAACACCTATGTTCGTGACACAAATGTTTATCCTGGGAGGGAATCGAACCCTCAACCTACAGCGCAGAGGGCAGAGCTACTACCAATTGAGCTGACAGGCCCGATAATGATTCTGATGACAAATTTGCCAGTGTCAAGTGATTGTTTGATAATAAAGACTTAGTCGAATGTCGATCGTCATTTGTATATTCTAAACGTCATCGCGGAATGGCCGTCTAGAACTTTCTCGGGATTCCTCGTCGTTCAAATCACTTTGCACCAACACACTTATAATTAAACTGTGCTATGAAGTAACAATTTATTGATCAAAATTCCGCTAAGATTACTGAATAAAACATGCAATATAACGAGAAAAATAATTAATTTAGAAGTGCTATGTTACTTTACGAAATGACAAACGAATCCAGGCACTATTTTAAACAGTAATTAACTTGTGACAGACGAGAAACGTTTTTAAGTAAGACTGAGAAGTTTCTAAGTAAGACCGAGAAGTTTCAAAGTAAGACTGAGAATGTTTTTCTACAACCAGTATACTTACGGAGAAATGCGTGTAGAGAGAGTCAATCTCGTCTGTTTCAAAGCCAGAGATGAGCAAAGCCTTCGGTCGGTGATCGACGGATGTGTTTGTAGAGAATGTCTTCGGACCGTGGTTAGCACCGCGCGTAAAACGCATCGATGAGTTGAAGCGGCCTCTGTAAACGATAATCTCAACTATAGTATGTTCTTTATTATCCATATTGGTGGAAATTCGGTTGGTTCATTTCTAAAATTAGGAATTGTCTAAAATATATTTGGTTAGTCATAGCATTTGTAAAACCTATTCGGTTGGTACCATCTAATTAAATTAGGAATGCTTAATTAAGTTAGATAAAATTAAATTAGGATAAGTTGATAGCAGCAGAATACCAAAGGTAATTTGACAGTTCAAAACCTAATTAAAGCTAAAATTAGTTAGGTTGGTGCCAACAGAATTGAGGCCAATATACTTTTATTTAAGTTATCATTAATCTCTACAAAACCGATCACAAAGGACGTATTATACATAGATCCATAACTGCAGAAATGTTATATGAAATCACATGAGTTGCGCAGTTTTTCATTAAAGCACTGTTTTTTATTAAAATATAAATGAACCACAGAGGTTTAATGTCTCTTATTAAGTTTAATATAACATGTTTGTATTAGATCAAAAAGATACTGGGTGAAAATAAAAATCGGCTGAATAAAACCGTGAAAAAACGTTGTTATCATAAACTTGAATTTTTAGTTTGAGTAGGTATATTTTATCACGGTAGGTAGATCACGCACCTTGCTAAAGTGAGTAATTAATGCAGTCGTGTTAATTTAGTACATAACACCAACATACCACCCGTGCATTAATAACGCACGTTGCGCTCGGTGCAACAATCTACTATTAAAGCATTTTAAAAATACATGAGTTTAGCTAGACTTTATGTTTCAGACCCAAAAACAGAAACACAAATGTTATATTTAGTAACGAAAATAACTCACCTTAACTTTCTTTTGACTATTTTATAGCAGCTTGAAACAACATAGCAAGTATAAATTACACAAACATATTAAAATATAAAACAAAAAATGTTTTCCGCCACCATTTAAGAGGACTGACACAGCGAAGTACTGCTACATCACATCCATACTAATATCACACATTTTAAAGTGTCGGTCTGTCTGCTTGTTCGTTACCTTTTCACGGCTAAACAGATCTTGATAAATTTGGTAAGATAGATTATACCTTGAGAACAAGTCTACTTTTATTTATTATGTACGACGCGTTCAAAGCCGCGAGTAGAGGCTAGTTGTCAGTAAACGCTCATTAAAGTCTGTGCTTGTTACAATGGCAACACATTTTAACGACAGTATAAAATAAACGTGTTATAACGTGTTAAAAGCACCATTATAAAAAATAGATTTAGACTCGTAGAGTAAAACTCACCTAGCAGAGAGGGGCCGTCTGATATTAGAGTGTACGGGAAAGTTGAGCGCCATCTGTCTTCTGAGTTCAGATACTTTCTTCAAGAGATCTGCGACATCTTGCCCTTCCTGATACGACAATAAAACAAATAGAATTATATACAATCAATAATAATAAATAGTTAACAGGCAGCTTGTTTTTCAATTTTGATATGATGTTGACATTAGGAATGTGAATATAGGGCGTGATAACATCAGGAATGGGAACTTTAATATAAGGAATGTAGACATTAGAAGTGTAAACATTGAGAGTAATAGCATTGGCAGTGTGAACATAAGAAGAGTTATAACATTAGAACTCCGAACATCAGTAGTGTAAACATAAGGCATGTGCGAACATCAGAAATGTCAACATAGAAAGTGAGAACATTAAGAGTGTAAACACCAGCAATTAAAACTTTAACATTAAGAATGAGGACATTATAAATGTCAACATTGGGAGTTTGAGCATAGGAAGTATGAACACAGAGAGTGAGAACATGAGAAGTGTAAACATCAGCAATGAAAACTTTAACATTAGGAGTGAGGACATCTGAAATGTTAAGTTAACCGGAGTGTGAACATAGGTAGTGAGAACATTCGGAGTCTGAACATACGGAGTGAGAACACTTGAAGTGTAAATATATGGAGTTATAACATTAGAACTCCGAACATCAGAAGTGTAAACATAAGGCGTGTGAGAACATCAGAAATATCAACATAGGAAGTATGAACACAAGGAGTGAGAACATTTGGAGTGTAAACATCAGCAATGAATACATTAACATTAGGAGTGAGCACATCATAAATATCAACATAGGGAGTGTGAGCATAGGAAGTATGAACACAGGGAGTAAGAACATTAGGAGTGTTAACATCAGCAATAAAAACTTTGACATTAAAAGTGAGCACATCAGAAATATCAACATGGGGAGTGTGAGCATAGGAAGTATGAGCACAGGGAGTGAGAACATTAGGAGTGTTAACATCAGCAATGAAAACTTTAACATTAAGAGTGAGCGCATCAGAAATATCAACATGGAGAGTGTGAGCATAGGAAGTATGAGCACAGGGAGTGAGAACATTAGGAGTGTTAACATCAGCAATGAAAAGTTTAACATTAGGAGTGAGGCCATCTGGAATATCAACATGGGGAGTGTAAGCATAGGAAGTATGAACACAGGGAGTAAGAACATTAGGAGTGTTAACATCAGCAATGAAAACTTTGACATTGACAAAATCTTGGGAGCAAGTACAGAGCTCTGCTGAATATAGTCTCCATAGCGTTATCTCTTGGCTCCGCAAAAACCTTTTAACACTTAACTTTGATAAAACGAAATATATTGCTTTTTCCATACAAAAAAATAAAACACCATCTCTTAAAATCCAGGCTCATACCTGCATTAAACCCAGCAATACTTTAAATGTTCTTAATTGTCTGTATTTGGAGCAAGTGCCTACATGTAGGTATCTAGGAGTCACTTTGGATAGTCAGTTAAGTTGGATACCTCAGATTGATTCTGTTACCTCACGGATCCGTAAATTTATCTGGATCTTCAAAAACTTACGAAGTGTTGCGGATTTCCAATTATTAAAAACTGTGTATTACGCTCTTGCCCAGTCAATCCTAAGCTATTGTGTGACTGTATGGGGTGGAGCATACAAGACCCATCTTATAAAAGCCGAAAGAGCACAACGTTCGGTTTTAAAAGTCATGAGTTTTAAACCCTTTCGCTACAGAACCACTTCCCTCTACCGTGAGTGCAAACTCCTATCCATCCGAAAACTATTCATCCTTCAGTCCACACTTCTTTGCCACCGAACACTTAATTATGACCCTATCCAAGACACTCCACCAGACTTTTCAAGTGCAACTTCACCAAAATTAACACCTCGTTTGCAAGGCAGAGCGGGTACTATATGAAATCATACCTATTTTCAAAATTGAACAAAACCCTGAAATTATATTGCCTTTCTCACTTCGAATGCAAACGAACTATTAAGGATTGGCTACTTGATCTTGACTACGACTCGACTGAATACCTTTTAATTGCCTTAACATAATAATACTCACCATTTATATTAATAATACATAATTCGCTTACAATTTTATTATTCTGGAATTGAAAAAATCAATGCCTCTTTAATTTTAATTCCTGCTTTAATTTTAATTTTAATATAATTTTAATTTTTTATTGTAATTTAATGATTAGAATTCCTATTTTTTTGAATTAATCATCATAGGAAAATTAAATATCTTGAAATGTTGTACTATTTGTAATTGAATTGAATTTATATAAGTATCTAATGTATTAGCAATAAATGTATTAGTAATGAATATTACTACCCTCAACCAAATCGTCCGGCGGTGGGCGTTGGTTCACCATATCACAGGACACCGATTCTAGTTTGGGTACCAATGTTCGTCCAATCAGTAATAAAAAACCAATAATTATAGAAATATACTAATTAGGTTAAGTTATGATTGTACACTGATTACTCATGTTTGTTATTCTCTCAATAAATTTCATTTCATTTCATTTCATTTCAGGAAGTATGAACACAGGGAGTGAGAACATTAGGAGTGTTAACATCAGCAATGAAAACTTTAACATTAAGAGTGAGGACATCAAAAAAAGTCAACATAGGGAGTGTGAGCATAGGAAGTATGAACACAGGGAGTAAGAACATTAGGAGTGTTAACATCAGCAATGAAAACTTTGACATTAAAAGTGAGCACATCAGAAATATCAACATGGGGAGTGTGAGCATAGGAAGTATGAGCACAGGGAGTGAGAACATTAGGAGTGTTAATATCAGCAATGAAAACTTTAACATTAAGAGTGAGCACATCAGAAATATCAACATGGGAAGTGTGAGCATAGAAAGTATGAGCACAGGGAGTGAGAACAATAGGAGTGTTAACATCAGCAATGAAAACTTTAACATTAAAAGTGACATCAGGAATATCAACATGGGGAGTGTGAGTATAGGAAGTATGAACACAGGGAGTAAGAACATCAAAAAAAGTCAACATGGAGTGTGAGCATAGGAAGTATGAACACTGGGAGTGAGAAAATTAGGAGTGTTAACATCAGCAATGAAAACATTAACATTAAGAGTGAGGACATCAGGAATATCAACATGGGGAGTGTGAGCATAGGAAGTACGAGCACAGGGAATGAGAACATTAGGAGTGTTAACATCAGCAATGACAATTTAACATTAAGAGTGAGGACATCAGGCATATCAACATGGGGAGTGTGAGCATAGTAAGTATGAACACAGGGAGTGAGAACATTAAGAGTGTTAACATCAGCAATGAAAACTTTAACATTAGGAGTGAGGACATCAGAAATGTTAACATAAGGAACATTAGGAGAGAATACATTTGGAGTGTGAATATTAAGAGTGTCAATAATAGAAATATATACATTAAGAGTGTGTACATTAAGAGTGTGTACATTAGGAGTGTGAACATTAGAAGTGTAAACAGTAGAACCTGACCTGTTGTTTGTTGAACATGTCTAGTTCAGTGTCCAGTATTTCCTTCTGCGCTTCTTCCCTCGTTTTCGGTTTTTTCGCGTTAATCTGCCAACAAACGAAAATAGATGGCGCTGTTATTAACTTAAAGTTTATACAAAGCTGTACAGATCCTGATTCCACACCATGATTTCGTTTGATTCCCTTTTCAATGAAACCCACGTTTCAGGAACTATACCTATACATATATACTATATACATACCGTAACACCTTTGTAGTTTAGGCAAACATTAGCCCCGCAGCGGGAACCGAACCTGTTAAACTGTAGGTACAGGTTCGGTTCCCGCAGACAATCGTATTTATCCGTTAATTATTTTATTTAAACATTCGAAACGCCAAGAATCAATGAAAAGGTTATTACCACGAAAACCACTGATACCCTTTAACTACTTTTGTCAGAGCTTTGAATTTCCTTCCCATCTTTATTAACATAATATTCATAATATACTTATTTAAGTAGTTTATTTACATATTTGTGGCGATTCTGCTGTTGCATTTCTAAACAAAAACTTTTTGAACTGTTGCAGACTTTTTATTATTACGAGGGCGGGTCAATAAGTCCGTGACTTTTTGAATTTCTGACCTCTTTACTGAAAAAGCAACACTACTCCTGTCAACAGGCATCTGTCAGTTGACTCCTGTCAAAATTTGAACTTGCTGTGTCAGTTAGTTTGTGTTTGACAGCTATCTTTATCAGACTACCCACTAATTTGAGGAAAAAATGGAAAAAAGTGAATTTCGTGTGCTTATTAAGCATTATTTTTTGCGAAAAAAAACCATTACCGAGACCAAGGCTAAGCTTGATAAATACTATGGGGACTCTGCACCATCGATTTCAATGGTAAAAAAGTGGTTTACTGAATTTCGTTGTGGCCGTACAAGCACTGAAGATGCCGAACGTCCTGGACGCCCAGTTGAGGTCTCTTCACCCGAAACAATCGAAAAAATTCACGATATGGTGTTGGCCGACCGAAGATTGAAAGTGCAAGAGATTGTGGAAGCCGTAGGGTTCTCGCATGGCTCAGTGGTTTCAATTTTGAATGATCACTTGGGCATGAGAAAGCTTTCCGCAAGATGGGTGCCGCGTTTGCTCACAGTCGACCACAAACGCAATCGTGTAACAACTTCACTGGAAGGTTTGGCGTTGTTTAATCGCAATATGGAGGAGTTTTTGCGCCGTTTTGTAACCGTGGACGAAACATGGATCCATCACAACACACCAGAGACCAAACAACAGTCAAAACAGTGGGTTTCTAAGGGTGAATCGGCGCCAAAGAAGGCCAAGGTGGGTTTGTCAGCCAATAAAGTTATGGCGACTGTTTTTTGGGATGCACGCGGGATAATCCACATTGACTACCTTCAAAAGGGAAGAACAATCAATGGGGAATATTATGCCAACTTATTGGACCGATTCAATGACGATTTGAAAAAAACCCGACCTCATTTGTCCAAGAAAAAAGTTCTTTTCCACCAAGACAATGCAAGGGTGCACACATGTGCAGTTGCCATGGCAAAAATCCAGGAATTGGGCTATGAATTGCTCCCTCATCCGCCCTATTCTCCAGATTTGGCTCCGAGTGACTACTTCTTGTTCCCAAACCTGAAGAAATGGCTTGGTGGAAAAAGATTTGACTCCAATGATGAAGTCATCTCGCAAACAAAGGCCTATTTTGAGGACCTCGACAAATCCTATTTTTTGGAAGGGATAAAAAAATTGGAGAAGCGTTGGACAAAGTGTATAGAGCTCAAGGGAGACTACGTTGAAAAATAAAATTATTTATTTATCAAAAAATCTGTGTTTTATTCCAAAAGTCACGGACTTATTGACCCGCCCTCGTATACTGAAATTAATAGGACCGCTATTTTGACAGGACTGGCCTATCAGCTCAGTTGGTAGTAGCTATCTTCTGCGCTGTAGGTTGAAGGTTCGATTCCCTCCCAGGATAAACATTTGTGTGATGAACATAGGTGTTTGTTCTGTGTCTGGGTGTTATAAAGTATCATAAGTATTTATTTAAAAATATATAAGTATCCTGGTCAACATAATAAAAGCTATGCTTAGTTTGGGGCTAGATGTTGTTGTATGCATTGTCCACCAATGTTTTATTTACTTATTTTATTTATCATTTATATATTTTTGTAACCCCCGACGTACACTAATGTATGCCAAGTCGATCTATTTATTTAAAACATAAAATATTTTTAATATTGATAGTCACTATAAGATGTTGTTACGTTAGCTAATTACGTAATAACTTAAACAGAAGCTTAGAAGAAGGGACTGAATAAATTAACCGACTTGGTATTACATTCAACTCAACTTTTTACGGTAGAAGAAATGAGTTGCGCGAGACTTGTTTTTTTACAAGTTATGTTTTTGATGGCATAGATTATACCAATTCGATTTCAATATTAGACTGGAAACGTCTGTCGGGTAAGCTAGTAGATTATATTTTAGTGTCGGGGGTTTTATTTATATTTTTTCATAAAATAAATAAGCAATCAGTCTCACGTCCCGCCGACGATAACCAGTTGCCGTCGCCTATAGATATGTAACAACACCAAAAGCATCGTTTATTTTGGTTATTCTTGGTAAATACAACATAATACTAGCATTGTCTTATTTAAATAAAGCATGTTCGAGTATTAATATACAGAAGCTAGCTAACACAGACGCGCACACAACATACCATATTATTTTCTTTCAACTACGTAGTAATTAATCACTAAAAAACCGATCACAAAGGACGTAGTTTTTGTTTAGAACCAAAACAGTGCAGAAATGTTATGAAATCTCATGGATGCACAGTTTTTCATTAATGGACTGTTTTTTATTTAGATATAAATTTAACACAGAGGTTTAATGTCTCCAATAAAGTTAATATAAAATGTTTGCAATTGATCAAAAAGATACTGGCTGAAAATAAAAATGGGCTAAATATAACCGACTTGTTGAAAAAAAACAAATGGCGCGCATTTTGTACCATTGTAAAACTTTGATACCTCATATTTTTAGTTTGAGTAGGGACAGATTAACGGTAGATTGGTAGTTGAAAGAAAAGAAAATCACGCACCTTGCTTAAGTGAGTAATTAATGCACTCGTGTTTATTTAGTTCATAACACTCGTGCATTAATAACTCATTTTGCGCTCGATGCAACAATCTACTATAACAGTACATGAAGCTACATCGGTTAAGGTAACTACCTTGACTGCCCCGCCTCTATAATACCCCCTGTATATCCAGTTCATAGCTAGATACTGATAAAACAAGGTCGCTTAACTTAGTTGATCTGTTATAGACCGTTCACCGTAAGATTTCCCCTACCTTGGGAATTGGCAGCATTGACTACGGTGTTGCCAACAATACATGTAGCATTTACTCCACTTGATGATTGGTGCATGCCGGCAACATTATATAACCTTGTATGTACCCACCACATATTAATAGGTTCTACTTGCATATTTTTAGAAGACTACTAGGGTAGTAAATGATGAAAGAATTTAAATTATATAAAGTTTTTTTTTCTGACAGTAATAATGGTCGCAGACATATATCACTGTCACTTGCATAAACGTCATCATCATCTGCCGTATCCGAATCTGTGCTGCTGTCATTTCCTAGTTCAATTATGAATTTATCAGTAATATTATTCATGCAGTCATCGCGTTTATATTTTAATTAGTTATCTCAGTAAATTATAATTACCCATACTAAAGGCATTGTGTCGGAAGCTGGTATCCCTATTTTACTAACCTGTCATGGCGGCGACGCGAGATCGCACTTGATTGGGTGGAATTAGACAATAACAGATTGACAATCAATAGTGCCAACATCACGTCACGGGACCACTTACAGTGAACGGACAATAGGAACGACTATAGAGCCACAAGTGTTTCTAACATGAAACTAAATAGTACTACTAAATAATATTAGATGAATAGAATATACAATATATTAAATACATGTGAGACAGTTGAGCTATCTAAAAACGATCTATAGTCTGTGCTTCCATCGACAAACTAATACGTTAGTAAAACCATTGTTAATCAAAATGTATGATCTATAGATAGCACAACCAATCCAGATCACTACCACAGAGCAGCGCCCCCAAGACACTGGCGGCATTGTCACGTTGAATGGCAATGCTTATACACTGGGTCAGATAGGAGCCAGCTCTTGGGTCACGCGATGAAATAGTATGTACATATTGATACCACGCTCCAATGAGAATATTCTAGAATACTAGACTTTTTGTACACTACAAAATGATAATGAATGATGATTATTCAATTAATTACTGAATGGTACAGATTGCAAACAAATATGAACGACAGATCTTTACGCATGCGTTTTTGGAAATATTGTAACTAAAATAACTCTACGTATTGTAAACTCAAATTAAAAATAAATATTAAAGAGGAAGAGAGATAGAGCGAACTCACACGCACAAACCAAGACGGGTATATATTTTTATTCGTGGATATCTTATAACAAAATTATTTTAGCAGTTTTATTTTCATTTTGTGGAACACGGGTTTTACTCACGTATTATTTATTCGATGGAGGCACCGACACTGTTTCTATTCATCTAGAGCAGCGGTTCCCAAACTTTTTTATCAACGGAACCCTTTTGGAAACCTAAATATTTAACGGAGCCCTAAAATACGTTTGTTGCAAAATAATACAAAATAATACGTTATCGATATGTTAGTAAAAACGCGTGTTTCTCAAAATGCAGCAAAACTCACTAAAGTTTTGAGAGTGAATTATATTCTTTTATATACCTAACTTTCTTGGAAGATATTTAACAGTTTGAAATTGATTGTAACAGAATAACATAACCGGCCCAATAAATATGTAAGAAAATGAACTATGGTGTTTTAAATGCACATAGGCGAGAAACAGAATGGTATTTCAAAATGCAGTAACGTCAAATAATGTAATGGTATTTTATGTAGATTATTGGTAGTTAAATGATTATCGTCTTACATAATGGTAGGTAATTTGAGAAAGTAATTGCCATTATAATGATTATTATAGGTATAATGGTATTTTTAATGCACATACGCTTTAAAATATGGTAATTTAGCAAGATAAACTGAGGTTTGGAATGCATATACATAGTAATGTATATGCATATTATGGTGTTTTATATGCACATTTAATACAAAGGTAATTTATTTAGATTATATAATGGTGTTTACGGTGCACATACCCCACACAATGATAATTTAAGTAGATTATATAATGGTGTTTACGGTGCACCTACCCCTTACACAAAGGTAATTTAAGAAGATTATATAATGGTGTTCACGGTGCACATACCCCTTACACAATGATAATTTAAGTAGATTATATAATGGTGTTTATGGTGCACATACCCCTTACACAATGGTAGTTTAAGTAAATTGTACATAAAATAGTGTTTAAAATGCACCTACCCCTTACACAAATGGTAATAGACTTTTAAATGCTTTGACAAATGGAATTTGATCAGATTATATAATGTGTTTTAAATGCACGTACACAGTGAATTTTTAAGTGGATTATATACGTTGTTTAATATACACAAACGCCAGATTATAAATGGTTTTAATGCAAAAATATAGTAATGGTGTTTAATATGCACAAACGCATGCGTACGCATCCATCGTCCAAGTACCTGGTTTAGTTGGAGGCGATTCATCCGCTCTACCGTCTCTTCCTGCGATCGACATTTATATTATTAAACCGAGTTATATAACTGATATAAGTTAGTTGAAACCTGCTTAAAAGAGTTTACAAACTTTATGTAAGAGATCTAGATCAACAGTTTTATTATTAAACAAAGTTATATGACGGTTATATAAAGAGTTGAAGCTGCTTTTAAAGGATTGGCACACTATGTAGTACATCTAGATCAGACAGCTTTATTATTAAACTGAGTTATATAACTATTATATAAGTTTATTTTAAACTGCTTTGTATGAGTTGACGGACTTTATGTAGTACATCTGAATCGTCAATTTTATTATTAAAGTTATCTAACCGAGAAACCAAGTTATATAACTATTATGATATTATCATAATAGTTATATAACTTGGTTACCTTTAATCGAACAATTCTTGTATATATGTATATATATAATCTGAATCTCGGAAACGGCTCCAACGATTTTCATGAAATTTAGTATGCAGAAAGTTTCGGGAGCGATAAATCGATCTAGCTAGGTTTCATTTTTAGAAAACGTCGTCTTATCCGTGTTTTATACCGAGCAAAGCTCGGTCATCAGGATACTGATTAATGTTAATTGGCAGTGCCTATATTGTGTTTAAAATTCTACTAATCTATCCTACTAATATTATAAATGCGGGTGTGGTTGTTTATATTTTTACACTTACAGATATTAGATAACATAATCTAATCGACAATTTTATTATTTAATTTTATTCAAAGTGATCCTTGTGATTGTATTGAATAAATTATCTTTTGACTTGACTTTGACTTGACTAATAGAATAAAAATACTTTATAGCACACCATAAATACATTGGACAAATAGAAAAAAATTACAATGTTTTGCTAGTCGGTAGAACAATAGGCTATCTAGCGATCTTTGCCAGATAACCTTAAAATGTGTTGAATATATTGAATTAAATATATAGACGACTTATAGATAAGATATTTATACCAAAATACAAATATCCACACAAATTTTCACTTATAATATTAGTAGGATACTTACAAAAGTTATTTAACATAATCTTGTGTAAACAATTATATATATATATACAAGAACCACAGAGTATGTACATACCTGCATCTGTTTTAGCGTTCCGTTGTACGCCACTAGTTCTTTCCTTAGCTTCTCAATGCCTTCTTGTGCTGAATTGATGGCCTCCATCAAAGCCGCCTTTTGAGCTCCAGTTACGTTTCCTGTAAGATTGTATACATAAATATAAATGCTGGACATTTTACACAGCATCATCTGGCCCCAAGGAAAGAAGAGCTTGTGTTATGGGTACCAACATGACTGATAAACTGCTTATATACATTTTTAAATACATACATATTATACATAGAAACATACACAAATCCAGACCCTAGGCAAATATTTGTAGAACATACAACGATTTGTCCCGCGACGGGAATCGTACCCGCAGACTTCTGCGTCTCAGCCAGACATTGGCCCACTGCACCACAGAAATTTACAAAGTATGAATGAGTTTTCATATCTGGAGGTAATAAGGTCACGTGGTTTTGAATCTTTATTAAATTTCCTACAGTATAGATTTTTCTTATTGTCTTATTTTAAAGTACATAGTTAATTTTATACATCTTAAAAACCTTGATTAATTTGACATAGATGAAAAAAAGTTAACTTCTCAATAAAATTAAGGTTAATATAAAGATGGTAAGGTAAGTTTTATAAGTCATATTAATAATGATAGTGTGGGTAGGTGCACAAAAAAGTCACCATAATACTGGCGCCACAGGTAAAGTAAGAACGCGCTATTCATTAAAATTGGAATTTGTTACATTTTAAAAATATACAAACATTTTGCAATTCAGATATTTAGAGATATATAATTCTGTGCTTAAACAGAATATTAAACAGAATATTGATTAGTACAAGAACAGAGAGCGAATTCCATAGAAACATTTATATAAATAGCGACTTTGCTATCTACGACGCAACAAAGTTCAATTCAGCTTGCACAAGCGATAACTGCCTAACATTATAATTATATACTTACAGAGTGCCTTTCTTTCGGAATCGAACCCGTAATATTTTGCATCTCAGCCGGGCTGAGATGCAGAATATTACGGGTTCGATTCCGTGGGATAAATATTCGTATAGTCTCCAGTCTGGGTTTATGTATAATATGTATGTATTTACAAAAAAATATATGTATGTAGTATATCAGTCATATGGTTCCCATAACACAAGCTATGCTTTTTGGTACCAGATGATGCTGTGTGAAATGACCATTATTTATTTTAGTTGTATAATCATATTAATTCGGAAACACAAACGTCACCGAAGCGCCAAGCTTCCATCTAAGTACTGTATTTTCATACTTAAGGTACGGAGTACGCTTGGCATGTGAGTGGGATAGAATGACTCACCAGACTCCAGCTTCTGTATAAGCAGTATCTGCTGATGCAGCTGAGTCTCCAACAGTTCCTGGCCTCGTTTGTACATGTCCATTACTTTTTTGCTCTTGTCCATAGATGGCGCTGGTTTTGTAATGTTCTGCGGCGTCTCTTTCTTCGCTTCTATAACACCATTTGCTTGCTCTTTCTGGTCCTGAGAAAATGTTGAGAGGTTCGAGTATATTACATCATAACATCAGCTATTCTTAGATTTATGTATAAAGAAATGTGTTTTTTATATATTCTTATAAGTATAACAAATACATTAATTTTTTTATGTATTAAAAATGTACATTATTGATAAGAATGAATGGCCTCATGTTGCTCTGCCCTCAGACTGTTAACCGACACATTTGAAATGTATAAACTCTCCTGTATTAGTTTGTGGCAGTTACATAACTACCTATAAAAGGATCATACAAAAAAGCGCTAGAACCAGGACGAGTTTCTTGACAGTTTTTCTCTGGCTTGGGTTAGGAGGAATTGGCACCTAAATTCACCTAGTATGTAAGACGTTTCAAAGTGATCCTTGTGATTGTGTTGAATAAACTATTTTTGGATTTTGACTTTGACTTAAATCTTTCTTTTAATGATGATGGTCTTACCTTCTCGTTCTGTAGTTGTTTAGTGTCAGCTGTAGCCTTGATATTATCCTTGTTGATGAACACTTTGTTATGGGACATCGGGTGTTGGGAGTTTGGTCTCTCGGTCGGTTTACTTGGTTGCTGGTTTGATGGTGCCATATTCTCCTGTTTGCTCTGAAACATTATAATATTATTATAATTATAATATATCATCATCATCATCATCATCATCATCATCATCATCATCATCATCATCATCATCATCATCATCATCATCATCATCATCATCATCATCATCATCATCATATAATATATAAACATGCATTTACTAGATGTGTATGTGAGATAAGGCAGTGGACAGAAACACAACTTATATATCGTTTTCCGCCACGAGACAAATGTTTGTATGAGGCTTGGGTCTGGATGTTTCTATGTATAATATGTATGTATTTACAAAAAAAAAGTATATAAGTAGTATATCAGTCATGTGGTACCCACAACACAAGCTCTACTTACTTTGGGGCCAGATGATGCTGTGTGAAATGTCCGGCATTATTATTATTATTAACAAAACAATTGCTTACTTTACTCACGTCGGGGTTGTGCCAAAAGACCTTAATAAATCTGTTATTGAGAACCGCCTCTGTGCTCTTGTATGCGACGTTTGCTTCGGTCGGGTTCGAGAATGTAATCAAAGCCGCTTCAGGGTCTCCTTCGTAACACACCTGATGACAACAAATATTATAATTAAAAACTGCTGACACACATGAAAACGTTTTAAAAATATTTCACGGCGTCTGGTAGATACATTGCGTGACCCAAGAGCTGGCTTCTATATGGTATCGTATTAGCATTGCCATTCAACGTGACGCTGCCAGTGTCTTGGCAACGCTGCTCTCTAACAGTGATCTGGATCAGCTGAGCTATCTACAGATCGTTATAGATAGCTCAACTGTTTCACATATATTTTATATTATCGTATATTATTCTATATATTTGTGTAAATAAAGCTATATAAATAAAAGATAGTCGTGTTAGTTACACCACTTATAACTCAAGAACCGCTAGACCGATTTGGATGAAACTTAAAATGAATATAGTTAGTAACTTGGATTAGGATATAGGCTATTTTTTATCCCGAAAAAACAACGGGAACGGGAACGGGAACGGGGCGGGCGAACCCGCGGTTGGCCACTAGCGCCATCTATGAATATTTATCCGTAGCTTTGTTAATCTCTGTAATTATTACAATAGTTAGTAACTTGGATAAGGATATAGGCTATTTTTTATCCCGAAAAAACAACGGGAACGGGGCGGGCGAACCCGCGGTTAGTCGCTAGCGCCATCTATCAATCCGTAGCTTTGCTAATCTCTGTAATTAATACAATAATTTGAAAGGTTACTTTTTTTGAAAAAGCGATATTAGTAGGTACTTTTTTTGTGAAGTTGTAACCGCTCAACGAAGTGGGCACGGGTCAGCTAGTCTCACATAAAGAAAACTTAATTATCTAATATTATTTATAATCTATTAATTGAGAACATTCCAACGAGCCCAAACAAGATACCTCTGCTATAAGTTGCTGAGGAGTTGTGTATCCTGCACATTACAGGTGATGCTGCAGCATCAGCTCAAGGTTACCATGAACTCTTTAATTTGATAAAACCTGTGGAAGTTGCTCCTCTCCCTTCGTCAACTACTAAAGAGCTAATTAATGATCTTGAAATAGCTGAACGGATTTACTAGAATCAAGAAACACTCTCAATCGTTCAACTCAATTCAAAATTGGTCGAAATTTTCCAAAGGAAAAATCCAATGATGTCCGGGTTTAGGTTCCACCAGGTTCGAACCCACGACATTATGACCGAAAGGCACGGGTGCTTCCCACTACACCACCAGTGCTTACAGTGTAGTAGGATTGTGTTTTGATAATTTACCATAATTTACCAGTGTGTATGGATGTGTGGATGGGTGTGTGGTTGTGTGTGGGAGTGTGTGGTTGTGGGTGGGTGTGGGTGTGTTTGTGTAAAAATGGAAGAAAATTATACATTATGTAAGACACAGTATTTTATATTTAGTGATATTAACATAAATACTATATATTTATATTTTCTTAATATAAATTGATATGAATATGCTTATATTTAACATGACACTAGTTGACATCTTTCAGCACACTTATAATAGTAATTAAGTATGAATAATTTACCTGAATGTTAACAATCTTGCCAAATTTACTGAAATGATTGTTGAGATGTGTGATGTCGTTCATCCCGCGTGGAACTTTCTTAACTTCGAGCGAGCAGTTGGCAGCATTCGCCGGTAGGGGAGGCCGCATTCCTGAAACAACCTCGTATAAGTTAGTGGCTCTGGTAAAGGAGTAATGTCACCCGAAGGCGTCATGGCTTAAGAACTTTTGAAAAGCCGGGACCGACAGTTTAGCTTTTCCTTCAAAGCACGGGAAGTCTATAAAGAAATCTCACGTGAGATTAGGGATGGGGGGAGGGGGTCGAGTTCAATCACACGACATTTAACCAAGGGGAGTGTGGAGGGGTCGTAAAAATCGCCAAAATACGAACATCTCAATAAGACTAATTAAAAAAGAGAACAATAATTGAAATCTTAAATGATAACCCTTACTGATGTTACGCAAAAACTACTGAATTAATTTTAATGAAACTTTACAATAATATAGCTTATACATCAGAATCACACATGGTCTATAATTTGTAAAGATATTGGCCTCAATTCTGTTGGCACCAACCTAACTAATTTTAGCTAAAATTAGGTTTAGATTGTTAAATGAAACTTTGGTATTCTACTGTTACCAACTTTTTCTAATTTAATTTTATCTAATTTAATTAAGCGTTCCTAATTTAGTTAGATGGTACCAACCAAATAGGTTTTACAAATGCTATGACTAACAAAAATATATTTTAGACAATTCCTAATTTTAGAAATGAACCAACCGAATTGTGGTGGCAATTCGGTTGGTTCATTTCTAAATTTGTATGAGTTATCCAAAATGTAACGATAAGTGTCAAGAAAGTGGGAAAAAATTCTGCCATCTGTGAGCTTTGAGCACAAACAATAAATGAATATGAATATGCTTTCTGGCGTGCGCTGCAAAAACCGTTAGAATTACGCGCAGACGAAGTCGTTAGTACCAGCTAGTCCAAAATAAAAATAATAACTGGTAGTAAGGTACGCAACAACACACTCAAACAGACTTCTCACAGAACCTCAGACATTTAGGGATACCCTCTCAGTATTCTAGAGTATTAAACTACAAAATCACTAGTGATACCGTGAATGGGTGTGGAATTTGAAGAAGGGTGAGGTTGGGATGTGTGACTATCAATTGTAACTCACCAATTCTGTTATAGTCAAAGTTCTTCTTGGTCGGTAAAGGATGTCTCGGAGGCAACGGTGCTAATGGTGCCCCTGGCATTGGCACTTCGTGTCGTACTCTGAAATAACATAAAATAAAACATAATTTAATTAAAACATTCTGATCCTTACTTAGAAAAGTCTCTTAGTTTAAAAGTTAACAAATGTTTAAGCTAGTGCTATCCTTTTTAACGGACAAATAGTGACAGGCCGAATTTTAATCAGTGTTTTTTCTTTTTCATGTGCAAGGATATACTTCCCGATTGGGACCATAGAAATTTCATTAATATCGGTTCAATAGGATCGCTTTAAAATCAACACAACTGCAAAAAATATGTCATTCAAGTAAGTTAAATTTTGTATTTTACTTTCCAGTGACTTTCCAATAGTGTTTCCAATAGTGTACGAATTTAGGAAAAGATAAATATAAAGCCGTATAAAATTCTCGTATATATACTGACAAGGTACCTACTGTCATGATATTTGTTTCTAAGTATATTTAAATTTGCGCTCTGCAAGGGTACGCGGCCATCTCGGCGTTTGCGTTGACCTCGAGTGTGTGAACAGTTCGCTGTCCGATTATACACTGGTTAGGTAAACCACACAGACGATGTTGCTGCATCGTGCGACCTACTTAGACCAGGGACGTGCATCGAACATGCACAATAAGCGTTACATTACGTTACGTTTCTTTTTTACAACAGGACAAGCGCACCGCTCAATACCATCCATACTTTGTCAGCCTACCACCCTCTAGAACAAAGCGCTTTGCTTCCACATTTATAATGCGTACAGCCAAGGATTAGAATGATTTGCCGTCGTCTGTCTTTCCTGAAAACTACAATTTGGGTCTTTTCAAGTAAAGAGTAATCAAGTATCTTCTAGACCTGCGTGCCCCGACGTCGGCCACATCGTCGCTTACCATTGGGCGAGTTCGTGGTCAAACGTAGGTCTATCTATGATAAAAAACAACAAAATAGAGTATAGGATTAATGCGTTAGCAGTAGATACCTGGGGATGGGGATCAGTTCCCGCGGCGGATGGGCGTGGTGCGGCGGCGGGTAGGGGGGGAAGCCGGGGGACATCCATATGTCGGGCGCGAGGGGGTTGTACTCTGCAAAAAGTATATATAATAATAATAATGCCCGACATTTCACACAGCATCATCTGGCCCCAAAGTAAGCAGAGCTTGTGTTATGAGTACGTAACTTTTTAGTAAATGCATAGATATTATACATAGAACCACCTAGACCCGAAACAAACACTAGCGGATCACACGAACATTTGCCCCGTGGCGGGAATCGAACCCGCAATCTTCTGCATCTCAGCCGGCCCTTAGCCCACTGCGCCACAGAGGTGGTCTGTGTTTATTAGCGTCTGCCCGCGGTTGCGCACTCGTGGTACCTACATAACAGTAGCTTATCTATTCTAGGTCAGACAACATTACATTGAAATCCGTTCCGCGGATTCGGCGTTATAGGAACACAAACAAATATAAACATCCACACAAACTTTTGCAGTTATAATATAACACGACCTCTGTGGAACGTTCTTCGTAAGAACGTTGCGGGTTCGATCCTCAATGCGAGACTTATATTTGTATAATCTGCGAGTATTTGTCTCGGGTCTGGCTGTTCAAGGTCTTTTCAGTCTGTTAACCGTGAAAACATAACGGACAAACAGTAACTCTCGTATTTATAATAGTACTAGCAACCAGTCCCTGAATTATACACCTAATCCTTCCTCATGTATCACTCCATCCGTATGAAAATCCGGTCTGTAGTTTTGAGTTTATCGCGTTCTGAAAGACATAAGCGGTGAAGGAACTTTGATTTAGAATATGTAGTGATGGATATTACGAATGGATAAGCTGCTCAAAGGCTTAGTCTGAACTAGTATATAATAGATAATTAATTGATTCAAGCGTGACTGTGCGGAAATCGATTAGAAAACATTAAACAGATCATTCTCAGTGCAACGTTCGGCGAAGCAACAAGTCTGCAGAGCAAACTGTTCCTATGTTCCTATGATGCCTCGTGGAGGCGAAACAGGTGTCGAATTTATCATTGAGAAAGGAATAGATTGGCAGAATAGTACTAAATATTGGTCCATCTGTTAAATCTTTTCTAGTATATAGTATTACCTGGAACAGGGTGCGGCATTGTCAAGACAGATGATAACGCAGCATCCTCTAAAACAACCGGATCTGCACCGTGATCCCATTGGCAAAGATCACCTCTCATGCAGTATCCCTTTTCTGTAACAATATATATATTCATTTACCATGCTCGCTGTATCGCTTGTTTATTTCTTCTTCAAATAGCTCACATGTACGTAAGTACCCCCCCCTTTCCCCGCACTTCAGTTAAGTTAAAGTAAATACACTTTTTTTTATTTAGTTTTATTAAGTTATTATTTTGTAATAAATAAATAAATATTGCTGGACAATGCACACAACACCATCTAGTCCCAAAAAGCACGGCTTGTATTATAGTGACCAGATGAGTGATAGAGTACTTATATGTGTTTAAATATATAGTAATGATACTTTATAACACCCAGACAAAGAAAAAACACCTTTGTTCTTCGCACAAATGTTTACCCTGCGAGGGAATCAAGCCCTCAACCTACAGCGCAGAAGGCAGAGCTACTACCAACTGAGCTGACAGGCCAGTTAGTAACCAATAATAAGTTAAATTTTACTAATTTTTATTTTATTTTTATTTTATTTTATTTATAACTTTAAGAAAACTAATGCATGCAGTGTTTACCTGTAATTGGCTGTGCAATTAGCATTAAAGTATTCAAATGTTTTCTAAGCTATTTGGGTAGTAGCAACCGTTGGTAAACCAATTAGATAAATAAATAATAAATAATGCCGGACATTTCACACAGCTTCATCTAGCCCCAAAGTAAGTAGAGCTTGTGTTATGGGAACCACATGACTGATAGATACAATACATATATATCTTTTTACCCATATTATACATGCAGATGCAGATAATACAAACATTTGTTTCGCGGCGGAAATTGAACTCTACAACCGCGCCTTGGCCCACTGCGCCACAGAGGTCGTCAATGAATCTATCTTTTAAATTTAGCTAAATTACACCCAGTGAGTACATGCTTAAGAACATCCGGAGTTTATCCCAGAACAACATCGTTATATTTATTGTTACAAACATCCTGGTGACGTAACAACAACCACGTGGGCTAGTGCATAAAAAGAGCGAGCAACTCGACGGACGTCTCGTTGTGTTAGGATCTTAGTATTTTTGCGCTATATCGCTGTTAGGGCATTTTTGAGATGATTTCTTTGATTGCAATTATAGGTGTTGGTTAAGTTTTCGTTTTAGGTGGATTGTTTGTTATTTTTTTTAATAAATGTTTGTAACAGTTGGTAAAAATGTATTAATTAAAATATAAGGAACGTACCGTCAAAGTCGCGACATCTTCGTTTAAATGCGTCGTTGATCTCCAACCGGTTGTCGCGAGGCGAGGTCGATCCGCGCGATCGATCACGTGATCTGTCCCGTGACCTGTAACCAAACCACACTTATTCAATTCTACCCTATTTCATCCAAAGGGTTGAAATTTTTACCTTGAAAGCCAGATAAAATCGGTACCCTAGATATTAAGATGGAGAATAAGCTGATGAATGTAGAATCTTATTAAAAGAATGATGTGATAACGTCATAAGAAAACATTGATGAACCGATCGTGCCTCTATCGCTTGTTCCGCGCTCTCGCTTGCAAGCTCGGCTCTGGCGGAACGTGACAATGAGTCATGCTAATGCAGAACATCTTATAAATGCGTTCATCGATTTATAAGACGTTATCACGTAAAAAATGGTTTAGAAGTTTTCGTGTGATGCAAGACTCAGAACGACAAATACATATAGAATAGAATCGAATAGACATTTATTTGATACACACACAAAAAACAGAAAAAAGTAGTAAGTTCTCAATTCATATATTTTTTATGTTTGTTATCTCATACTCCGTTATTTATGTATCGATTTCAAAAATATTATTTTTATGTGAAAGGATATATACTTTCCGGTTGGTCCCATAGAAAATTAATCAAAATTAATTCATTCGTTTTTAAATCAAAAGAGCTGAAAAAAATATGTCATCCATTAAAACGAAGTTTCGTATATATGAAGTCCACCACGTATAAACCACGCATACGAAGCCGCGGGAAGAAGCTATTTTGTTTATATTAAATAACGAATGTGGTGCACATGTTAAATAACTAATATTATGTATGAGGGTGCACAACTGTTTAATAATTTACTTGATGATATAAAAACCTCTAAATCACTATCTATATCACTATCACTACATAGTATAAAACAAAGTCGCTTCCCGCTGTCTGTCAGTCCCTATGTATGCTTAGATCTTTAAAACTACGTAACGGATTTTGATGCGGGTTTTATTAAATAGATAGAGTGATTCAAGATGAAGGTTTTAGGTGGTTAGAAGGTGCGAAGCCGGAGCGGGTCGTTAGTTTAAAACTAAACCTAAAAAATATGTATATGATAAGATATTTTAATGTATCCACTAGATCTATAGAATGAAACCTACTTGAATAACTGATAGTTTTAAACCAGGTTTTTAAGCTCATTATAAGTGAACCCTGTTCTTTACGAGTCAATAAAATGTATCTAACCTTAAATAAGTAATGTTACAGTTAAGAGCACCCTGTGGTCTGGATGCAGAGTAGCCCCGCTTTGTAACCGCTTGGGTTCTAACCCAATCGTGCACCAATGTATTGTATGTACGAGTATGTACCAGTACTCTCAAACGGCAAATGCATGAAAGGAGCCTATGAGATCCTGTCACCCCACTGGTTCGATATCTAGTGACACTATATATAACGTACACTATATAACATACACTATTATGTATATATGTAACATACCGCTCCCTTTCTCTAGAACGCGACATTCGCTCCCTATGTTCTCTGTCGCGCGACATTCTGTCTCGCTCCAGCTCGCGGGGAAGTCGCAGTCTGTCTCTTTCTCTCTCGAGATCTCGCAGCGCCATAGGTGATCTCGACCTGTACAAAGAATAAGATAAGATAAGATAATGATTATTACCAAATAAATTACACATACATAATACAAGTTACTGGTGATCCCCGCACTAGGCCAGGCCTGTATCGCGGGAGATCGGTCAAGCAAAACGTAATTACCTATCACAGAAGTACACATTACAGGGCAGATAAACAATAAAGCAATAGTACAGAAAACTAAGGAAAACAATAATAAATACAAATTAAAAATTAAACTATGTAAACATTACTATGTGCAAAAACCAAAACTACGATAACATTACATACAATACAAATATGTGCGAATATGTGCGGAGTAGGGGGAATGCAAACGAGGGACTTTAGAAGGGCAAAAGTGAGAGAGTGAGTGACAAGTAAGTAATATACTAAGAGGGAAGTGGGAATGTCAACGACTTTTAGTGTAATTATTTATTGAAACGAAGTCTCTTAATGAGCAGGTGATCTTGACAACCTCTGGCGCAGTGCACTAAGGTCCTGCTGTAACGCAAAAGGTTGAGGGTTCAATTCCCGCCGCGGGACAAATGTTTGTATGATCTGCAAGTATTTGTCTCGGGTCTGGGTGTTTCTATGTATAATATGTATGTATTTACAAAAAAAAATGTATATAAGTAGTATATCAGTCATTCATCTATAGGCGTCATCCCATACACCTTACACCTTACACCTTACATAATAGTTTAGAAGCCCTCGATATCCACAAACTCACTTTCATACAACTCCAAAAAGCGGTCATCCTAAACACTTGTCGCATTGTCCGCAAGTTCTTATCCATAAACCAATAACCAATAAAATCTTCAACGATTCTTCGTTTGACCAAAAGCCCGCGAAAAACGTAAACTCCTCGCCTTACGGGAGACAACAAATGGAAAGCACAAATAATAATAATAATGCCGGACTTTTTAACACAGCATCATCTGGCCCCAAAGTAAGCAGAGCTCGTGTTATGGGTACGTAGGTAGTAAATAATTACACATCATACATCGAAAATCAACCAGACTTAAGACAAATATTTAAAAATAATTTAAACATTTGTCTCGCAGCGGGAATCTAACCTGCAACCTTCTACATCTAAGGCAGGAATTCGCTCATTGCGCTACAGAAGTTGTAGTCGATTATTAATGTTGTTTTTTGCGTAATATATAAATGAAATGCATCGAAGTGCGCTCTTTTCCTGTGGCGCCATCTAGCTTGTTGATGTTTGTTTGAAACTCAATCTTAACGTCTGAACGGATTTGGACAAAACTTTGTACACATTCAATAATAATAATAATAATACAATATTGTAGAACATTGCACACAACACCATCTAGTCCCAAACTAAGCATAGCTTGTATTACGGTGACCAGATGACTGATATAATACTATGATACTTTATATCACCCAGACACAAAACAAACACCTATGTTCATCGCACAAATGTATATCCTGGAAGGGAATCGAACCCTCAAACTACAGCACAGAAGGCAGAGCTACTACCAACTGAGCTGACATGTCAGTTTAGTCTACATAATAGCATATAGGTTACTTTTAACTTCACGAAAAAACGCTCGTACAAACTTTAGTGAAAAATCGTATTCCTTAAACAAACAATTCTAAAACTTTACTCAAATTTGCTTTGATTCAAATGATGTCAAACAAATATAATGTTATTTTTGAACAACCCCTAAATAAGGGTGTAAATAGTGTTACCTAGAGCGACTAGGCGGCCGTTCTATCGGCGGCGGACTTCGGTTCCTGTAGCGACGCGGTGATGGCGATCTCGAAGTAAGACGTCTGTAGGCAAGTATAAATAAATAATAAATAAATAATGCCGGACATTTCACACATCATCTAGCCCCAAACTAAGCATAGCTTGTTTTATGGGTATCAAATGACTGATATACTACCTATATACTTAATTTTTTGTAAATACATACATATTATACATACATATTATACATAGAAACACCCAGACCTGCTGATCTGCAAGTATTTGTCTCGACAAATACTTGCAGATCATACAAACATTTGTGCCACGGCGGGATTCGAACCCGCAACCTTCTGCGTCTCAGCCGGACCTCAGCCCAGTACGCTACAGAGGCTGTCATGCTTATAATGTACCTAATATAAGCTTTTATTGTTCCTTTCACAAACATAGTTATTTTCTTGGACCATCTCTCTTCTTTCAGTCTCTGGATGTGTCCTGCCCATTTTAATTTTAAGGGTTTTATCCTTGAGTATCCTTCTTGAGTAACATTGGGTGCTTTGATTATTTTCTTAATTTCCATGTTTCTTACTTTATCTCTTAGTTTAAGGTGCAAAAAAGTCATTTCAATTCCGTTTCGACATATCCCTATACGTCTAAGATTCTGCGCAGTTAAAGATCATGTCTGACATGCATAGGTGAGGCATGGGAGTAAGCATGTTCCGTGGTTTTTGTTTTAATTTTGGTAAACAGTTTGCTTTTGAAGATTTCTTTCATTTCCCAGTTTACTTCAGGTACTTTTAGTTCTCCGTTCTATCACTAGTTCTGTACAAGCTACGAATGAAATTTGGTGTCCGAGGTACACATATTTATCGACATACTCTGCAGTCGTGAATTCGTCATGACCTTTGTCTTTTTTTGATCGATTTCTAATCCTACTTTTTTACTTACAAAACAAAGAGTTTAAATCATGTATTGTAGATCGCTTGTATTCTCTGACAGTAAAACTAGGTCATCGGCAAATCGGAGATGGGACAGGTACCTGCCGTGTATTCTCAGCCCTTCGTTATGCTAATTCAGAGATTAAAAAAATTGCTCTAGTACGGCTATAAATAGTTTCGCTGTGTCCCTCCTTTCGTGTTCTCCCTGTTTAACCCCTCTCTCAATTTTAAAACTCTGACCTCTCTGGCTGTTCTAGCACGATTCTAGCTGTACTATAGCGGTAAATTTCGATATGGTATCGATGTAATCAATGTTTACACCTTGTTGCGATAGAACTTGCCATATAGCATCATGTAGTATAGAGTCAAAGGCTTTGCTACAATCTACGAAACATAAATACAGCCCTTCGTCATATTCTTTATATTTTTGTGCGACCAATTTTAATGGTTGGATGTGATCTACAGTAGAAAAAGTATACACATGATATAAGATTTATCCCTATTAATATTATAAATGTGAAAGTAACTCTGTCTGTCTGTTTCATACGTTTTCACGCTTAAACAGGAGAACCGATTTTGACGAATTTTGGTATAGAGATACATGGGACCTTGGAGACGGAGATAGGCTACTTTTTTATAGGTACTACGCGTGCGAAGCCGCGGGCAGGATTTAGTAGGTCTATAATTTTGATATCAATTCACGGTTTCGTTTTTTATAGATATCACTATGTTCTAACATGCCCACTGCTCTGGAATTTTCTTGTTGAATAAAACATTTGGTTAAATAGAGTAGTTAATGGTTCTGATAACATTTCTTGTGAAAACTTATTTTAGCGCGTTAGAGTTTAGTAATAAATCACTTCAAAATCAGTAATTATAGCGACTGCCAATCAAATACTGAACAAACACAGATGATGCTATATTTTTTGTTCAGAATGTAGATAATATATCAAAGAACCTAACTCAGTAAACTTTTCCATACAAAAGTATACTGTAAACATGTGAATTAAGGTTTATAATAAAATGGGGCAAGCGCGGCAGCGGGCTGCGTCTCGCCCCAGACGGTAACGGTGTTGCGAATCCAGAGGTTTTACCTCATCTAGAAATATGCGTACCGCGCTAAAATAAGTTTTCACTTCAAAAAACGTGTTCGTCTCGGGACTTCCGACAGTCCGACTTCCGACTAACGCAGTGGGTTAGAGTGAGAGAGGAGGAGCCTGCCTACCGCTGCCGCATGCGTGAGAGAAAGGGAGCCAGACACACTAGCACCGTAACGCGTTACGTAACGAAGCGGTTCACCCTCCCATAAGAAGTTATTACTTCAATAAATATAACATCATTGGCATTTGTTCATCTATTGAAGATGATTTAGGTGGCGTCAGTAAAGTTACAGAGCAGTTAATTGTAATTGAAAACTTTTCTTCATGGATCCACTCCAGCAAGCTGAGGTGGGTGAAGTTTCCTCTCCACTGCCACCACTCTGACTGGGATTCTGTTTGATAACGCAGGCCTTCCCTGTACCCACACTAACCTCTCGACCTTGCCAACAAGATCCGCAGGAAAAACGAATCAGTACATGCGGTGTCGGTTCAGTCGCAGGTGCATAAATATCAATAATGGTGTAATCGAACCTTCAACCTACAGCGCGGAAGGCAGATCTACTAGCAACAGAGTTGAAAGGCCGGTTTATGGATATAGTTAGGTTAGTATGAGGCTAGAATAGCATGAGTATGATTGTTAGTACCTGTTATCGTACCTCCGTTCGTGGTCAAACTCTCGCATGTGTCGAGGATCCCGTCGCGTACGAAGTCGACGCTCGGCCGACCGAGAGCGACGTCTACGGCGGTCCTCTTTGTCACGCAACTGTTATAATAATAGCAGGAATTAATTACTAATTTTAATTACCTTCAACACCAAAAAGCATATCTATAAACTGTTAATTGAGCTATTAGCCCAAACACGATATCTCTGCTGTAAGTAGGTGAGGAGTATCACCTGGGATCTGCAAAAACCTTTATTTTTGCAGATTCCCAGAGTTATCATTAAGTTTCTTGCAATATATTGACAAGATCCCAAATTTCTAACGAACAGAAAAAAAGCTAACTAAAACATGGCTGACAGATTTTCTTGAATAATAGCTAAAGACAGGCTCGGTCAATATGACCGACCGTGCCTCTATCGCTTGTTCCGCGCTCTCGCTTGCACGCTCGGCTCAGGCGGAACGTGACAATTTTTCGTGAGTGCAGCCGGCGTTCATCGATTTATAAGATGTTATCACTTCAAAATCATGATCATTACACCCATTTGGGAGCATATCATCATCTAGCCCCAAACTAAGAGAAGCTTGCACTATGGAAACCAGTCAACAGTTTGTTCTATGTCTGGGTGTTGTATCTTATGGATTTGTATTATATCAATCATCTAGTTTCCATAGATTTACTTAATTTGGAACTGGACTTGTGTGAATTCTACAGCAATATTTACAGGTGTATTTACCGAATCATTTCTTCTATCTCTTCTCCTAGGTGGCTGGTCTACGGGCTCCTCCAAGAGTTCAGTTAGAGGCATCACCTAAAAAATAAAACTATTTAAGATCTGAAGACGGGATCCTACTCATTATGAACTAGGAGTTGCACGCGGCTTACGCGTAGTATCTTCATAAGGGGTTGCCTATGTGCTTTTCCAAGACACAAGATACATCCATGATGATGGGTGCGATAGCTTGTGCTGATCCAGGCGTGACTTTGCGGAAATCCATTACAAAACATTAAAAAGATGGACAAATATTTAATACCATTCCGCCAATCTATTCCTAATGAGTAAAACACGAAGACGCATGTACCTCCACCTCCCATGTTAGTCTCAGTCCAACGTTCGGCGAAGCAACAACTCTGCAGAGCAGAGTGTTTTTTCGTCAAAGTGTAGAGCGAGTCAAATGTTCCTGAGGATGCCTCGTTGGAGGCGAAACACGTGTCGAATTTATTTTTGAGGTTGCATGTGTGGATTGTCTGCGCTAACTTTAAACTAACGCTTTGCTTGGCTTTTCAATAGCGGGTGGGAGGGAGGTGCATGCGTCTTCGTGTCTAACTCATTAGGAATAGATTGGCGTAATAGTACTAATTATTTGTCATTCTTTTTAATGTTAAGAGTATTTTTAATATGTTTTTACACTATTTTATCATTTGGAAAAGTAGTGACATATTGACTTCCCGCTGTCTGTCTGTCCCTATGTATGCTTAGATCTTTAAAACTACGCATCGGATTTTGATGCGGTTTTTTTTAATAGATAGAGCGATTCAAGAGGAAGGTTTATATGTATAATACATGTATAATATAGTAGAGAAACACTGATTATTTTAGAGGTTAGGGTAAATTGGTTCAACGTATTAGAACTACTGAGCTACAGCAACGCGTGGCCGGGTCAGCTTGTTTCAAAATAAAGACTAAAGAACGTCTAGTTTGAAACTTGATAAAAAACCAGGGATTCCCTATTAAGGCAAATTTCCCAATAGGTGTAAAATAAACCTTTATTTTCTTCGATTTGGTCTTTTGATTTGGAATAATCATTAAAACTGTTTAATACCTACTGGTATAGCGCCATCTATGGTTAATAGTAAGTACCTTGACGAGCGTTTGCTCGAGCGGAGCGGCGCGTTTGATCGCCGGCGCTCGCGATACCACGACGCGGCGCTGGGCGGGGCGCGGCACGGGGGCGGGGGCGGGGGCGGGGGCGGGAGCGGGGGCCAGGGTGGGGGCGAGGGCGAGGGGCGGCGCAATAGCGGGGAGAGGGGGAGGGGGAGGGGCAACCGCTCGCGGCGACATCGTGCCGACACCGTTACTCACTGTAGGACAAAGTACACTGTTACTCTATATGATCCTTTCATCCATAGGTTGCCAGGAAGAGATCGCTCTCCAGCGATAAGGCCGGGCATTGTACCACTTAAATACTTGCACTATATTTAAATTGTGTTTTAATTCAGAAGATGTACAATGAAGATATATTCTATTCTGTTACTGAAAGACACGAACTTAAAATGATTGTCATTAAGATTCGTGTAAATCGTTATATCTCACTTTTACACTATTGCTCGCAATACCGCCAAGGCAAGGTTATCGCCGAGTGGCTAAGACAGTTTCTTTAACTAAGTAATTAAATAATTTTAAATAACAGTTCTTGAACTTACTAAATTTACGTGACGTATTTTAAACACAATGTAAATTGGTTTTGAATAAAACAACGGAAAACCCTAGGAAATTCAATTCAATATAGAAAACAAGCATCAAAGTTTTTTATTAAAATATGTTACTCTAATTTGGGCATTAATGGAAACGAAATAAGATCGTTCGTATTTAAAGATATTTCAGCTGATACAACAGCACCACCATCAATATTGCACTTACCGGGGGGTTCGTTTTCGACCTCCCTCGGGGGTTCAATCTCCGGTAGAGAGGCGGGGGGAGGGGAAGGGGCCTTCACCACTTCCTCACGCTGCTTCAAATACTCGTTGCTTTCAAGAGATTTGAACAGCATCTCTACGAACGGCTTCGTTTCTGTAACAAACGAAATTGGTACGAAATAAATGTAGCATATAAATAAATAAATATTGGTGGACAATGCACACAACACTATCTAGTCCCAAACTAAGCATAGCTTGTATTATGGTGACGAGATGACTGATAGAATACTTATAATTTTTAAATCCATGCTCATGATACTTTATAACACCCAGACACAGAACAAACACCTATGTTTCTCACACAAATGTCTATCCGGGCGGGAATCGAACTCACCTACAGCGCAGAAGGTAGAGCTACTGCCAACTGTGCTGACATGCCAGTCTTGGTATGGGTTGTATTTTGGCTATATTCATGTATGTACCATGCACGTGGAGCCGCGGGTAAGTCGAGTCGAAATAAATTTTATTCAATACAAGGATCACTTTGAAATTGTATTGAATAAAATATCTTTTGACTTGACTTGAGGAGCTGGTAGGTGAAACTGTCTATCTTTTATTAAATGTTTTAGTAGTCACTAATAATTAGTGGCTCTGTGAGCTATAGACTTCTCTAACATTTTTCGAAATAAATAAATAATCCCAGACATTTCACACATCATCTGGCCCTAAAGTAAGCAGAGCTTGTGTTATGGGTACCACGTGACGGATATACTACTTACATACTTTGTTTTGTAAATATATACATACTATACGTAGAAACACCCAGACCCGAGACACATACTTACAGATCATACAAACATTTGTCCCGCGGCGGGAATCGAACCCGCAATCTTCTGCTTCTCAGCCGGACCTTAGCCCACTGAGCCTCAGAGGTCGTCGAAATGACTGAAATATAACTTTTTTTACGTTTTCAAACCATATCTCCGGCATTTTGAAAAATTTCCAAAAACAAAATCGACAAAAAAATTTTGAACCTCCTCACTAAATTTCACGAGAATCGGTTGATAAGTGCCACCCTGTAGAGGAGAACATCCGGACAGACAGACATACGAAATCATTTTCGCCTAAGCTGAAACTGAGACACTCGCATCGCTCGGTCAAAAAATGCCAACAAATATAGGGTCTTTCATTAAGCGTGTCCTATCTTTAAATTTAAATAAAACAAAGTGTGTGTGATATATTATCGAAATTATTTATTTATTTGAAAGATGTAGTGATGCCATTATGTGTGGAATATGACATCATTCAAATGTCCGCCACGTCTTCTCTGGGTGGAGCGCATGCGAGATATCCAATTTTCCATGACTTTTGCGCATAAATCAGGCTGAATTTGACTTATGGCATAGGTTATGTTGGCTTTGAGGGCCGCTGTGATTTGTGGTTTATTCACATAGACCTGCGACTTAAGAAAACCCCACAAGAAAAAGTCTAGCGGGGTTAAGTCACAAGATCTCGGTGGCCAGTTCACATCAGCTCCACGTGAGATGACCATGCCCTCAAATCTCTCATGCAGAATATTCAATGTGGCATGAGCTGTGTGGCACGTAGCGCTGTCTTGTTGAAACCACATGTCGTTGGTGTTCAGATGATCCAGTTCATGCCAAAAAAAGTTGGTAATCATCGACCTATAGCGCTCGCCGTTGACAGTGATGGCCTGGCCAATGTTGTTCTCAAATTCGACAATTTTGTTACGTACCCATTCATCCAGAAATGGGCCTCATCGCTGAAGATAATTTTTCTGTGAAAATTACGGTCAGTTGCTAACTGCTCCAGTGCCCATTCAGCGAACACACGTCGTTGTCTATGGTCGTTTACCTTCAATTCCTGGGTGAGTTGAATTTTATACGGATGCAGGCCCAAGTCACGACGCAAAATTCGCCAAGTTGTGGTCTGTGAAAGGCCGAGTTCTTGTGTTCTTGTTCTTGTCACACTCTCACGGACAGCGGCGATGTTTTCGGCAGACCTTGCGTTTCGTTGACGTACGGGTGTTGGTCGATCATTTACCGAACCAGTGGATTTTATCCACCACACGACGAATAGTCCTCTCGGTAGGACGATTATGGCGACCGTAAAATGGGCGAAGCGCGCGGTGCGTTGCCCGAACAGAACACGCATTTTGATAAAACAATTTTATCATTTGCACGTGTTGTTGAATGCTATAGCTATCCATGATGATTTGGCAAAACAGAATGAATAAATTACAACCAATTTGACAGATGTAGCTTCAACAAGATGGCCGCTACCAACTGTCAAAGTTCGGACGTGCCTATTGGAAGACCCTTTATAATCGCCATAATATACGAGGCTTACAAAACTATGAACAATGTGAACAAGATTAAACTACTACTGCTTTCGTATGAATCAGTCACCATTTGAATGCTGGTATAGTACAGCCAATATACATTTTTCCAACATAAAAAGCCATTGGTACACGACCTGATTTAAACCCACCACCTTGGAAACGGAAGGCGGAGCCACTACGTGTGGTCTCTAGACTACCAGAGAGTGTTGCTTAACTTCGCTGATCTGTTAAGAATGACTAAGTAAGCTATGCCACGGGGGTTTCAAGACTATACTGTGTAAGAATGCATAGCCTCATGTCGCTCTGCCCTCAGACCGTTAACCGACACATTTGAAATGTATAAGCTCTCTTGTCTTGTTCTCTCTTGTTTTTTGTAGTTAAAGTATAAGATGGATCATGCAAAAAAGCGCTAGGACTAGGACGAGTTTCTTGCCGGTTCTTCTCGAGCTTGGGTTAGGAGGAATTGGCACCTAAATTCACGTAGTATGTCATCATCATCATATCAGCCTTTAAGAAGTCCACTGCTGAACATAGGCCTTCCCAATAGATTTCCAGGAAGAATGATTTTGAGCCTTCAGCATCCACCGACTTCTTGCGATCTTTACAATGTCCTCAGTCCATCGGGTGGGGGGTCGTCCTACGCTTAATTTTCCTGTCCTTGGTCGCTATTCGAGAACTTTTATTCCCCAACGGTTATCAGTTCTGCAAGCTATATACCTAGTATCTCAGACGTTTCAAAGTGATCCATGTGATTGTATTGAATAAAGTATATTTTGACTCGACTTGACTTGATACCAGGATTATACTACTCACCATGTTGTAAGAACACGTCTAGCTGGTCTACCATGACATCGCGCAGTTCAGATATTGGCTTCTCCTTCTTGACAAGCGCATACACGTACTTGGCTAACGCAGCGGGGTCCGCATCGCATCTGAAACGACGAGACACGACTTAAAAGATTAGGATATACATAGATTTTCATTTATTTGTTACTCAAGCACACAAAGAAGAATACAGTTGTAAAAGTGGAGAAGACGGAGAGAATGTTATGTATCTGTGTGGAACATAACTCGACTCAGATAATGCCTCATCACTATGACAGGAGCTAGTATTTTGTTAACGATATTTCAACAAACTTCCTGAGACAAAAAACTTTGCCAGCATTTCCACTACCGGGGAGAATATTCTCCGGTACGTGGACGAGAGGCCGATGCCGGATCAGGTAGCCAACCGTCGTACTTGTGCATGACTTGAAGCGGTTAAAATCGAATCAAGAGATCAGCTTCAAGCCGTATACGTGCCCCGGGTAGCTGCCTAGTACAAAGACTTGTTCCTCGCACCCGAATCTGGTCAGCAGGAGTTGGCTACCGACGTTATAGGGAAACACCGCTAACAAAGAAAGTGCTCTGACTTTTTGATGAGATCATAAGTTTATAAGAATGTTAGTCTATAAGGTATTTATTTTTCATGGGCCCCTGTTATTGTATTTTACACATGATTTTGTTGCCTGAAATAAAGTTTATATTATTATTATTTCTCCTAAATAATTGTATCAAACCCGTAATAAGCCGTAAAAATAATAATACGCACGAGTTGCTTACAACGGAACATCTGAATTATTTCGGTAGTTTTTGCGTTTATCGCAATTCAGACAGACGCGGCGGGGGGACTTTGTTTTATAATATATACATTTACTATTAGATATACATGAAACGAATACCTCAAGAGAAGACCTATACCCAGTGGGTGCAATCGGGCTGAATGATGATTTGTTCGACGTAAGTCACGGGTAGAAACAATTCGTAAATCCTTATCGCTTCTCAAATTAAAAACACAGATAACTAGAGTTGGTATCTGCACGATATACTTCTGTTGTAAGATACGAGTACTTGTAATAACTAATAGATAACGTAAATGGCTACTTTATATAACTTTGCTTGAGCAATACTGTAAAAGATTGTTTAATAATAATAATAATAAAATAATAATACCGGACATTTTGTGCTGAATATAGGTATTTGTTTTATGTTTGGGTGTTGTATGTACCTAATATATGTATGTATGTTATATATGTATGTATGTTATATATGTATGTATGTATGTTATTTAATTATACTAGTGGTCGCCCACTGGTCGAAATTTGACGATAAATCATTTAAATTTAAAAAAAAAACATCCTTAAAAAAAAACGTGTAGACACACACGTTCACACGTGGTAGAAGTGAAACCTTCAAAAATTAGAACCACGAAGAAACACTGTATAATGCTTTCTATCTCATTTTCTCCCACGTTAAATCTTATGAATTTTTGTGTCTGTTTCTTTTTACTGTCGCTTTTTCGTTTCATCGACTATTAAATCACAACAATGCTAAAGAAGTTTTCACTTAAAAAATGCATTCTGCACTCCTTCTCTATATAAACTATAAGTGTGCGAAATTTCATACTCCGTCCGCACAATTTTCGTAAAAAGGGTACAAAGTTTTTGATTCACGTATTAATACCAACTAGTGGTCGCCCACTGGTCGAAATTGGACCATAATTAATTAATAATTAATGTATTTTTTATGCATAATTAAAAAAAATATAAGCATTAGCACGCCTTCTCTATATAAACTATAAGTGTGGGAAATTTCATACACCTCCGCGCAATTTTCGTAAAAAGGGGACACAGTTTTTGCTTCACGTTGTAATATATACATAGATATGGATTCTATCAGTCATCTTGTCACCATAGTACAAGCTATGCTTTGTTTGGGGCTAGATGGTGTTGTGTGCATTGTCCAACAATATTTATTCATTTTAAGTTCAGTTAATCAGGCAGAAAGACAGTACTTAACCTACAAATTGTGCGGACACGGACAATAGCTGAATCCCGAGCAATACTTGCCAATTATGACGTCACGACAACACAAGCAATGGCACGACAATGGCAACATGTAGAATTGTACAGAGATACCGACACACAATACCGACATAGATAAATTTAAGGAAACTAGTTTCTCCATACTTGTAATACTAATATAATAAATTCGAATGTGTCTCTGTCTGAATGTTTGTACTTAAAAACCTCTCTCAACTTCTGTCAAAAGCTTATCACTGTTTAAAATAGTGCCATGTCTTTTTGTAAGACAATAACAAATAGTGAGAGAGCGAATCTTGGGCAGTGTTTTGGACTGTGTAAGTTGAGAGGTTTATTTTCAATTCAATTCAATTTATAAGTAAGACCGTATACTATGTAAGATTCGGTCCAGATAACGATTTTGATATTGAATTGAAACTAAACAATTTTAATCATATAACTTTTGAAACTATCATGGCTGTGAACATAATTTTCACTCAAAACGAGATATTTAGATACCATGATATACTAGTTTTTCTGCTTAACGATATTTCAGCACAGTTGCAGCACGAGATAAACTCATGTATCATGGTTATGAGTTAATATATATATATTTTTATTTATGTTAGTTTGTTTTCCGAATCTTACCTTATTTATATTTATTCTGATTTTAATTTATTTATGGAAATTGTATATTTTTTTGACTCCGTAAACCAATTTCGATATATCGACACGATAACATCGTTAAAACGGTTTCCAAATTCAGTCGAATTGCCAGTTGTTTCGTCATAAAATACAAATTATCGTATAGTCAGTATCGGATTACGACATCGATTTATAAAAGTAAAGTCAATCGTTCCATTGTTCAAAACGAGTCAACGATACAATTTAGCTACGGGTTTTGTATGATTATTGTCCCGAAACATCGTTTTTGATTTCAAGAGTAGGCCCCATGGCCTCCCGCGATACGGGCTTGCCTTACGGGGACCACCGGTAGCTTTAGTAAGCATTGTTTTTTTCTTTTATTGATAAAGAAGTTACATTTATTATGTATTGAAACAGGTTACATTCCGTCTAAATACTCACGAGCGACTGTGCCATTGTAGTCGCGCGTAAAACCCGTCGTCTGTCGTCATCTCTTAGCTTGATAATTGATTAGCTTTACTATTCGTTTTTTTTATTATTGGACATTTTATTTGAATTAAATTAAGTCCACTACGTTATTATACGGAGTATCCAGTAATAGGAAATAGATAAATGAATAAAGTCTAGGCGCACCGCAGTAGCGGTAATTTCCGCGGCTCTGCGTTGGTATGCAAATTTATCACGGTTTAAACCATTAAGATAGCTTTGGCAGAAATAAAACAAATATTGCTGGACAAAGCACACCACACATCGAGTCCCAAACTAAGCATAGCTTCTATTATGGTGACTAGATGACTGATAGAATACTTATATATTTTTAAATACATACGTATAATACTTTTAAAACACCCAGACACAGAACAAACACCTATGTTCTTCACACAAATGTTTATCCTGTGAGGGAATCGAACCCTCAACCTACAGCGCAGAAGGCAGAGCTACCACCAACTGAGCTGACAGGTCAGAAATAACCACGGGTGACTGAAAAAGCTACCAAGAGTTCGCAAGCCGCGTAATAAGTCACGAAGTATATATTCTCCGATGAATAATCCGCAGTATGCGCTAGGTCTTAATGCCCTATCTTAGCTAGAGATTTGAGAACGTAAACGCAACGTGCACGTAACAGGTGCGCGATCATATCGCAAAGTGATCGCGAGCTACGTCGCGGCTTTCCTTGCAATAGGCTGACACAAAAATAGTTTATAATTAGTTACAACCTCACAGATTGCATCTATTAATAAACGAATAACGACAAGCATTAGCTGTTGTGCGGAGGCGCTTCGTAAATAGATCTCAGACGACCTCCGCGGGTAATGGGTTCGATTCCTGCTGAGACATCGTCAGGTGTTGAGTTAAAGCACCTGCTTTAGACTGGCCTCGCATTTCGTTGGTAAAAGCTAAATCAATAAAAAAAATGCGTGAGTTTTGTGTAACACTCTGTTGGAACGAAGTTTCTATCGTAGTATATTATTATTGATAAACGTATTATATTATTGATTAACGAATACAAATGAATGAATTACTAGCGTCTGAGAGCAATTATATGAAACGCAGAAATAGCTTATGAAGGAATGGTAGGAAATTTCGTAATTATATTTTTTCGAGTTGTGAAAATAAACATTTATTGTACATAATTCAATTCATCTAATTCATTCGTTCACCTAATTAATTCATTCGAGTCACCCCATGGATAACCGTCTACACTAAAGAAAGGATCGTGACGGAAATTTGTGACGGAAAAATCTTACACTTTTTTTGCCCCCCATCCGCCAAGTCCGTGCCGTACTTGGCGGATGGATTAAAGTGCGCCTCTGAGGCTCCATTCGTGCACTTGGCACATATCTTCAAACTTTTTACGACATGCCGGTTTCCTTCATTCCTTCGGTTTCAGAATACTGGTATAGGAACTAAAATACTATATCTAGAATAAAATAGCCAACTACAGTAACACTGTATTTTGCGCTGTAGGGTATCCCGGGCGATTATGTAAATCTAATACTATCAAAACATCAATGTTTTAGTATCAATACTAACAACTTTCAGTTGCTGTTGATGAATTGGTATTACCTACGGAAGGTTGATGTTTATTGTAACATCTTCTCTTACTTCTTACTAATATTATAAACGCGAAAGTTTGTATGTATGTTTGTTACTCTTTCACGCAAAAACTACTGAATGGATTTTTATGAAACTTTACAATAATATAGCTTATACATCTGAATAACACATAGGCTATAATTTATAAAGATATTAGCCTCAATTCTGTTGGCACCAACCTAACTAATTTTAGCTAAAATTAGGTTTTGAACTGTCAAATTAACCTTTGGTATTCTGCTGCTACTAACTTATCCTAATTTAATTTTATCTAACTTAATTAAGCGTTCCTAATTTAGTTAGATGGTACCAACCGAATAGGTTTTACAAATGCTATCTATGACTAACTACATATATTTTAGACAATTCCTAATTTTAGAAATGAACCAATCGAATTGCCACCATTGTGTGAATTGTCTAAAATATAACGATAAGTGTCAAGGAAGTAGCAAAAAATCTGCCATCTGCGAGCTATTCTGGCGTGCGCTGCAAAAACCGTTAGAATTACACGAAGTACTAATCCTGCGCAGACGAAGTCGCGGGCACCAGCTAGTTCTATCATACGTGTTTGAATGAACACGTACCTTACGTAATACTCAAACTATTGATTAAAATAATTCCTGTTACTAATCGAAATAAATATACATTGATTATATCAAGAGTTCCATAATTGCCATACTCCTCCCATTGAGGACAAACATTTGTGTGATGCATATAGATGTCTGTTCTGTGGTTGCCAAATAGTATTGTGGACAATGCACACAACACAATCTAACCCCAAACAAAGCACAACATATATGGTAACTACACTCGTGAGCAACCGAATCGAATCACCCCTACAAAATTTACAAAGTGTAACTTTTTTCCAAAATGACCTGAGTAATGCATATAGAATATATTTTTTTTTGAAAGCTTGATCTTTAAGCTTCAAAATTACACCATTATTTTGAAAATCTACACAGTATTTTTTTAATTAATCAGTTTTGAATGGAAACACAACAAAAGTGAAGTTAATTTAAGTTAACATAGGGCTAATCAAAATTAAAATAAAACAGAAAATTTATGTTTAATACTCTTCATTTATTTAATCAATATTTGGTGTTGCCTCCTCTAGCTCTAATAACACTTTGAAGGCGGTTTTTCATTGATTTAATAAGTTTTTTAATCAGTTCTTGAGGTAGCCTTTCCCACTCCTCTTCCAGCGCTATCTTTAGCTCTGCGATGCTTGTAGGCGCCGGATTTCTGGCTCGTACCCTCCGTTTGAGTTGGTCCCATACATGCTCAATCGGATTGAGATCAGGACTTAATGCTGGCCAGTCCATGGTCCGAATGCCAACTTCATCCATGAACTGACGAGTGATTCGTGCTGTATGACACCGGGCATTGTCATGCATTAACAGAAAGCCGTCCTCGATGAAGCCTTCATAAGGCAAGACATGATCCAGAAGAATGTCTTCCACATATCGCGCAGCAGTCAGACCGCCTCCTCGGCCTCCACCAGGGATGAAAACGAGCTCCGTTTTTCCATCCAGCGAAATGCCCGCCCACATCATACACGAACCACCCCCGTAGGACACGGTTTCGGCAAAACAGCACTGCGCAAACCGCTCGCCTGGGCGCCTGTAGACCCGAGCTCTCCTATCACTGCCATGTAGACACACTCTGGTTTCGTCAGTGAACAGGACTGACCGCCATTGCTCAGCACTCCAATTAATGTGTTCGCGAGCAAATTCAAGGCGCGCTTGTCGGTGAGCTGTGGTCAATTTTGGGCCTCTGGCAGGCCGTCTTGGAACGAGGTTAGCTTCTTTTAATCTTCTTCTGATTGTCCATTGACTGACAGACACTCCTCGAACTTCTCTCAGCTGCTGCTGGACAGAAACACCGGTAAGATGGCGGTTTCTGAGACTCGTCGAAACGATAAAACGGTCGTCTCTCTCAGATGTTACCCGGCGCCGACTGGTATCTGGCGTCCTGGAGTAAGAACCAGTCTCTTGGAATCTTCTGTACACCCTAAACACAGCAGATTGACTCAGGTTAAGTCGACGAGCGACTTCTCGCTGGCTGAGATCCTGTTGCAGCAAAGCAACAACTTGAGCGGCTATTTCTGGTGTTGTATCCATAGTGGTTGTGAATCGGCGATCGTAACTTGCGTAGGTGTGTTCAGGTCAACGTCTGATGAGCGACTGATAAGTGTGCACTGCTTGCACGGGGGTTTTATAGGGGGTTGGAACGCGCCCGCACAGCTACTGCACAAAGCGCATTTTTGATGCTTGCACTGATACAGCGCTATTTTAAAAAGAACTGAACAAATTTAAATGATAGTAGTGTTATTTTAAAGCCTAAAAATTAAGCTTCCAAAAAATATACTATTTTATATGCATTACTAAAGTCATTTTGGAAAAAAGTTACATTTTGTAAATTTTGTAGGGGTGATTCGATTCGGTTGCTCACGAGTGTAGATGACTGATAGAATAATAAATAAATAATCCGGACATTTCACACAACATCATCTGGCCCCAAAGTAAGCAGAGTATGGGTACCATTATGACTGATATACTTAATACTTATATACTTTTTTTTTGTAAATACATACATATTATACATAGAAACACCCAGACCCGAGACAAATACTTGCAGATCATGCAAACATTTGTCCCGCGACGGGAATCGAACCCGCAACCTTCTACGTCTCAGTCGGACCATAGCCCACTGCGCCACAGAGGTCGTCGTAGAATAGGTACTTCTATACATACATACTTATGATACATTTTGACAAACACGGGCTTTGCTCACGTATTATTTTGTCGATGGAGGCACCGACAATGTTTCGATTCATCATTCGAGTTCACGGTTCGCACTGAACGAACCGTGTGATGTGCGAACCGTGAACTCGAGCGGCAACTCACGGACCGCGGATCAAACTCACCCTGATGAAGATTCTCTAGATGAATCGAAACAGTGTCGGTGCCTCCATCGACTAAATAATACGTGAGTAAAGCCCGTGTTTATCAAAATGTATAGTACAACTCACGAAAGTTTTGAAACGTACATATGATGCTTTATAACACCCAGACACAAAACAAATACCTATGTTCATCACACAAATGTTTATCTTGGTAGGGAATCGAACCTACAACCTACAGCGCAGAAAGCAGAGCTACTATCAACTGAGCTGCCAGGCCAGTGAGGTCTTGTCTCAGATTATTTTCTCTGAACAATCTTCATCAATCTTCAGATATGGTGCGAGCTAATGAAACCCTAAATAATTTAATAAGTTGTTGGACATTGATCCATATTGTACAAGTTTTCCCAAGGCAAGGGTGCTTAACTCTCGACTTGTTTAAAGATTAGGCCGATTGTTTTTTTTTTTTTTTTGGTTATCTTGTGTTAGATTAGGTATGTTAGCATTATTTAAGCTTGAGTTTACAGCGGAAACCTGTTATTGGCTTTCTGTTTTAAATAATTATTTAAGTTAAACGTGTATAGCTGTTGGTTTTCCTTAAAAATAAATAAATAAATAAATCTCAAAATTTGCCTTGCAACTAACTTGCCATCTTGTATGTCCTCAATTTTGTCTTCCAGCGTTGTTTTGTATGTTTTGTCTTCATGTTAATTTTCCTTCTAACTGCATATATAACTATATAATGAATGTATATTCCATAATACAAGCTATGCGGAGTTTGAGGATAGTATTATGTGACATTGTCCAGCAACTGTAATTAATTCGCGCTCATGATCATTATATATTCATTACTAGCTGCTGCCCGCGGATTCGCACGCATGGTACCTACATAAAAAGTAGCATATGTTCTTCTCCAAGGTCTCATTTACCCCTATACTAAAATTTATCGAAATCGGTTCAGCAGTTTAGGCGTGAAAACGTAACAAACAGACAGAGTTACTTTCACATTTATAATATTAGTATAGACTACTCCACCGTCTGATGTTGAACAATCAAAACTAAGAGAGATATCAATTTGTCTCATCTTAATCTATGCTTGTAACGCAACAGAATCGTAAAAAATTATGGGTTCGTAAAATACATGACTCAATAAAATATTTCAACATTGATTTTAACGCAACTTCGGACGTAAATAAATAAAATACGAAATACGCAAGCTCTAAAACGATGCCGATAGTTTAATTATTCAAGAGCTCAAATAACTTATTTTGAGAAAATACTGCCAAAACATGAAATACCTAGATGGAAAAATATTTTGTACTATTCCGCCAATCTATCCCCAATGAGTTAGACACGATGCAGACGCATGCAACGTTAGGCTGTGACTGACTTACGATTGTCGAAGCAACAAGTCTGCAGAGCAGAGTGGTTTTTCGTCAAAGTTTGGAGTGAGTCAAGTGTTCCTGAAGATGCCTCGTGGAGAGGCGATACACGTGTCGAATTTCTTTTTGAGGTTGCATGTGTGGATTGTGTGCGTTTTTCTTTTACTAACGCTGGCTTTTCAATTGCGGGCGGGAGGGAGGTGCATGCGTCTGTATCGTGTCTAAAGGTACAGTTACACATGCTCATTTGTAGCACGAAAGCATACTACTATTGAGGAATTGCTACTTCGCAGCATGTGTGTCGAAACATTGCTAATAATGAGCATGCTCATTTCGAGTTTGCTCAAAGATCGACGGTCGTTCGATTTTTGCATGCTAAACAAAAGCAAATGTGTCAGTTTCAAGAGCACGCTGGTTTTAAGCATGACATTTTATGAGCATGTGTAACTGTACCTTCATTCATTGGGGATAGATTGGCAGAATAGTACTAAATATTTAATGTTTTGTAATGGATTTCCGGAAAGTCACGCCTGAATCAATTATCTATCTTAGGTGTCAGTATTTTTCATGAGAACCCGAGCCGTAATTCTGTTCATGATTTCGACGCAGTCGTTTTATGTAGACATCAGTCTTATCTAATCATATGATTAGAAATTATAATCATATCTCCATACTGCTCATCACTATCTCTCGTAAACATCTATCCTTTTCTCCAGGCTAAGTGAAATAGCATGCATTTTAACTGCGGTTCCTGACAGTTTGTGTACTATTAAGTGACTGTCTTTGGGCGGGCTATTTACTCCACTGGCCACTCACTGACTCATACGAAAGTCATACAATCAAAGTATACCAAATATTCGTCTTCTTCTGCGTTATGGCATGTGTCATAATGATGAAAATTTAGGTAAAGTCAAGTGTTCAGATAGGTAATTTATTTGTAGGACAAAGTCGTATGTTGTCGTTTGTCATTTGTTATTTTATACGCATTGTTTTTGCTCGAATCAAAGAAACACAAAACTTTTATTCAATTCCGCACCCGAGTCAATTACTCTTTAGCTTTATTTTAATAAAATCACCAACATTACAAACATAACCCAAAATAACTCGGGTAAAAAAATATTATAAGAGTGCAATGTTTGCTTCGTAAAACGGCCAAAAAATCTTCTTTACCAAACAATATTGTTATTATATTTTAAGACATTGGCAGGAGAGATTTCCAAATATATAACGATACAAACACTCGGGTAAACTCGCTATATAAATAGACAAATTGTGTCATCCACACATCCATACTAAATATTTTATATAAAAAAGTAGCTCGTGTCTGTTTGTTACCGCACTGCTAAACAACTGAAATTCGGTACGGAGATAGATTGTATCTTGCGGTTGTAGGTATATTGGCTAGTGTTTATAAGTATCTACCATACGTGTGAATCCAAGAGCAGCAGCTAGTAAAATATAAAACATGACAAGCTGCCTTCGTGTTTCTTAGGAATAAAGTAATCAGTTTTAATCAAGGTCCACATCTATCCATCAAGTTTCATCCAAACCGTTTACTTTATCCACACAATCTTTCGCATCCAATGCCTTTAAACGAGTAATTCTTGTATTGTATACCTACATATGTATAAACTGAATCTCGGAAACGGTTCCAACGATTTTCATGAAATTTAGTATACAGGGGGTTTGTTTTTCCTACTTGACGTCTCGAAACGTCACTAGATGATCTCGCCGCTATTTATTATACGGCGGTTTACTCTTTATTTCAAAACACAAATAATTCTATGCTAGGAAGTCTGCCCCCCAACCCCAAATCTTTATTTACAAATATTCTTAATTATAATAAAACATTATTAGTATGCAGGGGGTTTCGGGGGCGATAAATCGATTGATCGATGTTTCAGTTTTATCCGTGTTTTACACCGAGCAAAGCTCTGTCATCCAGATACTATCCTACTAATATTATAAACGCGAAAGTAAGGATGGATGGATGGATGGATGGATGGATGGATGGATGGATGGATGGATGGATGGATGGATGGATGGATGGATGGATGGATGGATGGATGGATGTTTCTTACTCTTTCACGTAAAAACTACTAAATGAATTTTAACGAAACTTTACAATAATATAGTGCTAGGTTTGAATTTAGTTCCAATTTATTTTACAATCATTTCTAGTACTTGTTTTGACTTTTTGAATTTAAATAGTATTTCGTTTTAGTTTTCTTTAAAGAACTTGATTTGACTTGCTAACGAAATAATACCTACTTGGAGGGGGGATAAAACATGGCAGTCGGGCTAGTGTGGTTGAGAGCCTGATGGAGTAAGCAGCGCATTGCCTTGTATTGAGTTTATATCAGTTTAAGTTTTCTGTGTTCGAGTTTGATGAGAAGTTGGCGAATTATAATGATGGAATAAAGTTGGTGTACATCTCTATATCTGGAGTATTGTTACAATAGCTTATACATCAGAATAACACATAGGTTACAATTTATAAAGATAATGTGTGAATTGCCCAAAATATGACGATATAAGTGTCAAGTAAGTAGGAAAAAATCTACCATCTGCGAGCTATTCTGGCGTGCGCTGCCAAAACCGCTAGAGTTACACGTATGTAATGTATGATGGAAATATTTATCTTAAATACCTAGTCCTACAAAAAAGCCCGCCACAATATATATCTATATCTTATGTGTAAGCCATTATAGCCAAAATAGTGAACCATAACTACAATATAACTACAATAAAAATATTTTTTTTTTCAAATGCACATTTGGTAATAATAAATTGATTCCTACATGAAAATAGATACTTTTATCGCTTTTGATCCTTACTAATATTATAAACGCGAAAGTTTGTATGAATTTGTTACTCTTTCACGCAAAAGCTACCGAATGGATTTTAATGAAACTTTACAATAATATAGTTTATACATCAGAATAACACATAGGCTATACTTTATAAAGATATTGTTTGAAAATTCTACCATCTGCGAGCTATTCTGGCGTGCGCAGCAAAACCGTTAGAATTACACGAAGTAGCAGCGCAGACGAAGTCGCGGGCACCAGCTGGTTTATAATATAAGTAGAATCTGAACCTATGATCTAGAAACATATTTGTGGGGTAGATACCTATTAAGGCATGAAGTATCGCTAACATTTTCAGTACCTCAACTTTTCGGACGATACTGATACGGAAACTGATTTCCCGGTAGTTACTTTCGATACTGAAATAGTTATCTTTTATAAGACAAGCAGAAACTGTAAAACCAATAATTTGAATTTTTGTTATTTTTTTTGTTTAATTAGGGAAATATCATTCATTATCACAACAATGAAATTAATTTAGAAGGGTTAATGCTACAAAATGCTGAATAACACTGTTTGTCAAATTTGAAAGAGTGTTTTGAGTCAAAGTCAAAAAAGCACTATTATTCAATACAATTACAAGGATCACTTTGAATCCCTTTGCAGTGGCACTGCAATCAGTATTTTTTTAATCGATTTGTGTTAAATTGCTTGGATAATAGAACATCCTAATAACTTTAGGTTATTCATCTTATAATTTAAAAAGTAATGTGAAACTATGCGCAGATCAAATGTATTATATGTAGATACATCTTACTAGAATAGATCAAAAATATTACTTACAGTGACATAAATATCAGGTATTGAACCAGAACATACCTACTTGGTAGAATAAAAAATAGATTAACTTTTTTAATTGGTTGGGAACAATTAGTATATTAACTAACGCTTCAAGGTCTATGTTATTAATTGCACTTAAAGGCACTTTCTTAACTTATCCATCTGTTTAATACAAATAATATTAAAACATACTACTATTCAGAAAATCTATTCCTTCCTCAAAAAAAATCTCATCACATGTATAGCCTCATCATGAGGCATCCTCAGGATCACCCGACTCCATTTAATGTTTTTAAATGCATTTCCACAAAGTCACGCTTGAATCAATTATCAATTAATAACAAAATATGTTGGCTATTGGAAATGCTGGTTTTGTCAAGATAGTCACCGGTGTATCATAGCAATACTGCAATACTCCATGTAACACAAGGAATGCCTTAATGTACAAACAAACTAACCGTGTGCACAGCCATCTATTAACTAAACAAAGGGGTTAATAATAAACTATTTATTCAAAAAGGTCTTAAAACAATAAAAATAAAATAAATCCAGTATTGATGGTATATGTAGTGCAAGGTATTGATGTGTGATAACCTTTTGATCAGTTTTGCTGGGTTCCTCACTCTATGTTTGTGTACTTATGTGATGGGCTGTCAGCTCTGCTGGAGAGAATCAAACACTCTACCTGCAGCGCAGAAGGCAGAGCTCCTAACAACTGAGCTTACAGGGCAGTCATTGCCTACCAATATAAAAAAATATGTAGATGCAAGAGATTCCTGCTTCAGCTAATGCCAAAAGGGTGGTCACATACATATTTAGCTAAAAAGGTAGTAGATAAGTTTAAGTATATAAAGACGCAAACTGGATGGAAAATTATAAACAAGTAAAAGGACAAATGTGCACTGGAGCAATCATCCTACAAACTAGTTGTCTGATGAATAATTGTATAAATCAAAGATCAAAAAAATAAAGATCCTGGTATAAGTTCCGCTGTGGGACACATTATTGAATGATCTGCAAACATTTGTATGGAATGTTTCCGTTCTCCCACCAAAGGCTTCAATACTTTCAATTTGTAATGTTAAAAATTTTGAAAGTGTATGTTTGGGTTTTTTTTCACAGCTAAGCGGTATGATGGAATTCGGTAAGGAACTAGAATGTATCTTGGAAAAGGACAGAAGATACTATTATGTACGTATTACACGACCGAAGGCGCTGGCATAAGCTAAAACTTTAAAAGGCTTGACTTTAGTTGTGCGTCGCAGGAATTGGAGGGTGAAAAGACTCACATCTGGTAGGGTTTTGCTTCCTGATTACATTTTACCACTAATAACGCTAGGTTATTTTTAGTTTACAAAAAATAATAAAACATTTTTAACCTCACAAATCAGATAAATTAGATAAAACTACGTAAAAATTGACAGATAATAATCAACTTAGTCGTATTTCTTGTCTATGGTTTAATATGTTGTGTGCAAAATTGATGTGAACGAAACGTAAAATCCTGTCAGTGATTTTGTTATGGCTTCTTTCGACGATTTTGGCTTATCTTCACTTCACTTGGCTACTTATCACCTATCACTAGGTAGGTTATGTTGGAATATAGAAAAAAACGCGCAAGGCGAGCGAAGCGTGCCGCGGCAGCGGCCGCCGCAGCGCCAGAGAATAATACAAGGTCACGGTATATCTCACTTGGTTACTTATCACCTATCACTAGGTAGGTTATGTTGGAATATAGAAAAAACCGCGCAAGGCGAGCGAAGCGTGCCGCGGCAGCGGCCGCCGCAGCGCCAGAAAATAATACAAGGTCACGGTATATCTCACTTGGTTACTTATCACCTATCACTAGGTAGGTTATGTTGGAATATAGAAAAAAACGCGCAAGGCGAGTGAAGCGTGCCGCGGCAGCGGCCGCCGCAGCGCCAGAAAATAATACAAGGTCACGGTATATCTCACTTGGTTACTTATCACCTATCACTAGGTAGGTTATGTTGGAGTATAGAAAAAAACGCGCAAGGCGAGCGAAGCGTGCCGCGGCAGCGGCCGCCGCAGCGCCAGAAAATAATACAAGGTCACGGTATATCTCACTTGGTTACTTATCACCTATCACTAGGTAGGTTGTGTTGGAATATAGAAAAAAACGCGCAAGGCGAGCGAAGCGTGCCGCGGCAGCGGCCGCCGCAGCGCCAGAAAATATTACAAGGTCACGGTATATCTCACTTGGTTACTTATCACCTATCACTAGGTAGGTTATGTTGGAGTATAGAAAAAAACGCGCAAGGCGAGCGAAGCGTGCCGCGGCAGCGGCCGCCGCAGCGCCAGAAAATAATACAAGGTCACGGTATATCTCACTTGGTTACTTATCACCTATCACTAGGTAGGTTGTGTTGGAATATAGAAAAAAACGCGCAAGGCGAGCGAAGCGTGCCGCGGCAGCGGCCGCCGCAGCGCCAGAAAATATTACAAGGTCACGGTATATCTCACTTGGTTACTTATCACCTATCACTAGGTAGGTTGTGTTGGAATATAGAAAAAAACGCGCAAGGCGAGCGAAGCGTGCCGCGGCAGCGGCCGCCGCAGCGCCAGAAAATATTACAAGGTCACGGTATATCTCACTTGGTTACTTATCACCTATCACTAGGTAGGTTGTGTTGAAATATAGAAAAAAACGCGCAAGGCGAGCGAAGCGTGCCGCGGCAGCGGCCGCCGCAGCGCCAGAAAATAATACAAGGTCACGGTATATCTGATCTTTGTTATATTTGTTGTCTGTGATATATCATGTTGTGCAAAGTTGATGCGAACGAAACGTAAAAAACCTGTCATGTGTCACTGTAACCAAATCAAATCAAAACCGCGCCAATTTTCTGATTTCACGATTTAGCCTTCTGATTTACTGGACATCGATTACCATGGTTGAACCTCAGCCATCAACGAGTGGTTCTAATTTGGATGTACCGACTCGTTCTGGCAGTATTGACAATGAGGAATTGTCGACGAGTTGCTCTTCGGAAGATGAAGAACCGTCGTTAGGAAGGCGTCATTTACTCGTGGAGGAAGTGCGTGAGATGTGGAATTTGGTCAAAGTTTACCAAAACCTTGGCACACGAGAACAAGGTGTTGTGTTTGCCGAAGAAAGGGGGATGATCCCGCGGGAAAAGATATGCTGCATTCATAAAAAACCAATGTCTGTTACATATTCAACTAATCGATCTGTTGGATCGTTCATTTGTAATAGAGGCAGATGTCGAGCAAAGTCCAAAGTGTCTAGAGGCAAAGGGACTTGGTTCGATGGTATAAGAATATCAATACCCCAGGTATTTTATTTAATGTATGCATATGTGGCGAACTTCACCCACAATAATACAATTAAAGAAGATTTTAGCGGAAGTGAACACTGCCTCTCTAGTGCTACTATAAATGACTGGTTTAATTATTGTAGAGAGGCAGTTGTAACTTATCAAACAAATGCCCAAACAATAGCTGGGAAGATTGGAGGTCCCGGAAAAATTGTTCAAATAGATGAGAGCAAGTTCGGGAAAAGGAAATATAATAAAGGTAAGTCATAAAGAGCGAAGCGAGTCTACTCATAAAATCTGATGTCCTAAGTCTGAGGTGAGTAGGTTAAGTTAGGGTTGTATATAAAAAATGCAAGCGAAGCGAGCCCACCCATAAAATCTGCTATAATAACAAAACTAAACCCTTGCCTTTTTTTTTCTTTTAGGTCGTCGAGTTGATGGTCACTGGATCCTTGGGTTGATTGAAGATGGTAAAGAAGACCTTCGGCTCGAAGTCTGCCCAAACAATGTCCGCTCAGCCGAAATTTTGGTGCCTTTGATAAAGAAACATGTGGCTGAGGGCACTACCATACACACGGACTTTTGGCGGGCCTATGATTGTCTGGGTGAAAATGGATTTGTACATAAAAAAGTTAATCATAGCAATCCAGACAACCCTTTTGTGAGTGAGGACGGCATCCACACTCAAAGAATAGAAGCGCAGTGGCGCGTTGTTAAAAGATATTTAAATAAACAAAATTATAACAATAGGGTAAATATTAATAGTATTGTTATGGAATATCTGTGGAGAAGAGAAGTAGAAAGAAAGAAAAGTGATCCCTTTGAGGAATTAATTAAAGTAATTAATTTTAGTTTTAATAAATGAAAAATATTTATTTGTCGATAGGTTACAAATGTTTTTTTTTTCTCATTTGTGCATCTACCTTTATCTTGGGAGCTTTACCAGGGGTGAGGTGGACCTCTCCCTCCCCCTCCTTGGTAATTTAAACTAGATTTGTATCAATATTTTTTTTTTAGGTTAGGTTAAATTTATTCAAATATCTCGAGAACGGGGAAATACCTAGTATGGGGGTGGTACCAGGGGGTAGGGAGGGTCCCCCCCCTCCCCCCCCCATTTTTTTTTTTTTAATTGGCTTGCGACGCACTACTAAAGTTTAACCCTTTAAAAAAATTAACATGTTGTGTGTAATTGAGAAATCAGCTCTAGGTTGCTGACCATCTGCTATTGTAGGTAGGTGTGTTTTATAGCATTATGAGGTGACAGAAATAAATAGATTATGTTAACAATAACATAATTATAACAACAATAGATGATGAAGGCCATAACGATAGGTGGGCAATAATAAGGTCACAATACAAGCGTAGCGTATTATTTTTGGAGGGACGAAGGTACGCCAAACTTTAATCAAACTTTTAAGGTGTTAGATCTCTCTTATATTTTCACTTTCTATTTCGTGGAGTAACTACGCAAAATGAAGCCGCATCAAGGACAACAGAAGCCTTCTAATTAGCGGGGAAAGTATAAATAAAACGCAAAAATAACCATGTGTGTGTAACCAATCCAATGTCACTGATGTTGTTGCGAAATTGTAATTTGATACTTTTCATTTGGCATTTTTACAAGAAGACAACGTTTCAATGAAAATGTACAGTTATTTCGTTAAAATTAGTAGTTAGGTTATTTTCGCGATTTCTAGAAATCCAAGGTAAATAGATAAAATGGCAGCTGATGTACTTACAGTGGTTCCAATATGGAAGTCAACCATGATTTGAAAACGTCCGGATTTTCTATAATCATCTTGTACAAACTAAAAATAAGGTTTACTAACTATAGTATATTAATAAAGCACTTGATTTATCACTGAATTTACTATAATTAAACACGGGAAAGTTTGTAAATTTCTCTTTGAAATTCACGTCCTTCACGTTTCACAACTTTTTTTTTCTGAATTATTTTTTATAAATTGATTTGATACTTCTGTTTGGTTGGTTGGTTGATTTGTTTGACTGACTGACTGACTGAACTGACTTACACGACACACCAATTAAAGTCAATGTCATGTTATGTTAACTGCCATGCCATAGAATGACGGTGCTGCCGTGTTTGAAGGCAAATGCATCAAGTACTGCTAAAGACCCACATCACATTGTTTTCTGTTGTCGAACTTTATAAAATTATTTGTTTTTTGGACTACTACATGCCGTAATCTATGCAAGTATGGACCACATGCAATATTATAGAAAGTCATTGACCACGAGCAATAAAACTCCTCCGATTTGTTAAATCTTAAAATGATAGATGGCGCTAAGACAAACCCTAGAGTAGAAAACGAAATGAACAGGATTATGGATTATCTCTCTGATCTGTATAGGTACTGTTTGTTTAACAATCACTATTAGCAAACATGCAAACAACTGTGCTAATATAAAAGGAATCTGTCATCAAAACGATATTATTTCATTTTGTTAGTAGGTACCTTACTTTTTATATCAAACACCGTTTTATTAAAAATAAATCGTGAGTTTAAAAGGCTCAGAGCGGATATAATTTGCTGACATTGTATGTCCCTAAATAATTAAACAAATGTTAAGTTATCGCTCGAAGAATTAAGCCAGATCATAGAATACACTTTCAATCAACCAGTTTTTTAAGTGTTTCTAAATAATTTTCCTTGAAGAGGTTTAATATGTATTGGTTTAATATTGGTGTAAATAATTATAATAATATTTTAATGGCTGTTTTAAAAGTACCTACTATTGCTATAGATGGAATATTACTTTGTGGTACGTACCTACCTATACATAAATTATATTTATGTTTTATTCTTAACAATTCTTTAGGGCCCCATAAACGGTCGATTCATCGTTACGAAAAATCTGATAAATAAACATTCAATCTCTTCAAAAATGCCACTTCATACACGAAACAATTGCTCGTTACGATTACGATACGAACATTAACGTTTTTGAAACGTAACTATAAATACGTGCTCCATAAAATGCAAAACGAACTTCGTAGTTTAAGTTATTAAGTTAAGTTAGTAGTTCGTAGTTTAATGTAGTTTAAAGAAATGGAGGGTCCATCCAAAAGATTGTAGCGGCCGCGTCAAACTCACTAAAATTGAATGGTTGATCGCAAAGAGCCATACACTGTCGATTCATCGTAACCATTCATGATTGCATGGGTTTTTGTTGCGATTTCCGATATCCTCCGATATCCTCCGATTAAGTAAATCATTAACGACCTTTACACACACTGTCGATTCGTCGTTTAATTCGGTCGGAAATGACGGATCGTAAAGGCACATCGTACCGTAGACTTCTTCTCAAAGTACTCCTAACGAAATAAGCATGGTTTTCTTAACAAATAAACATATTTCTAGTATGTACTCGTATAAACTGGTAACTGATTCCAGATGAGCGCTACCTGGAGACTGATGATGGAGACGATTGCGATAGTCTTCAAATAATTGAGGGTTAGTCCCCCTGCTGACTAACAGTACGGCTAGCAACAGAGAAGGAAAACTTCCGAGAAGGAACCGACACCGCATGTGTCGGTGTCACTGACTCGTGTTTCCTGCGGGTCCTATCGGCAAGCGATAGAGGTTAGTGTGGGTACAGGGAAGGCCTGCGCTATCAAACAGAATTCCAGTCAGAGTGGTGGCAGTGGAGAGGAAACTTCACCCACCTCAGCTTGCTGGAGCGGATCCATGAACGAAAGTTTTCAATTACAAATAACTGCTCTGCAACTTGACTGTCGCCACCTAAATAATCTTCAACAGATGAACTAAGGCCAATGATGATATGTATAAACTGGTAAGGGTAACAAAAATACGTTTTAGGTAAATATATTATGGAGAGACTCGGTATTCTTCATATTGTAAATGAAATGCAAACATTTCCTTTACATGATGAAGTTGGATTCAACATCAATATCAACATTATAAGAATCTTTGATCTGACTGACTGCTTCTTGTTGAGTCACTACAGTTCTCGGGCTTGGGTTAGGAGGAATTGGCACCTAAGTTCACCTAGTATGTAAGACGTTTCAAAGTGATCCTTGTGATTGTATTTAATAAAGTATCTTTGGACTTTGACTTTGTCTAGTTATTTCAAACAAGTCAGTGTGGTGAAAGGATTCAAATGCGCCTCGCAGGCTCCTTTAGTGTATTTGGCACACGTCTTCGATCATCTTAAATTCTATGACATTGCTGGTTACCTCACTCCTTTTCTTCGCCGTTTGAGAGCACTGTAAATGTATTGCTCACATAAATTTTTCGAACAGAAAAATCGATTGATGCACAACCGGATTCGAACGCACGGCCTTAGGTACGCGAGGCAGGGCAATACCACTAGACCACCAGTGTACTGACTGACTACCTAAATCATTAATTATACAGGCTGTACTAATAACTGGAAAGGTGGATTGTAAATAAATTATAAATGAATATGGATTATAAATAAATAAATACAGTAATTATTTATTTACGTATTCATAATCGGTGGCAGAGCGATGGGGGATCTCAATGCTTATCGATTTAACCGAATAACATTTGACGACTGAATATCACGTCAGTCGTTCAAATCTTATTCAGTTTTTTATTACATTTTAGTCAAAATCCGTTTTTAGGCTGGATGTTTCAGGGTAGCCCAACTAGTATTAGGTCCACGAAGGTAATTTTTGAAGTGATAACTTCTTATGGGACGGTAAACCACTTCGTTACGTAACGCGTTACGGCGCCAGTCTGGCTGGCGTCTCTTTCTCTCACGCATACGGCAGCGTTAGGCAGGCTGCTTTCTCTCTCACTCTAACCCACAGCGCTAGTTAGATTAGTTTAAGTTATTACTTCTGTCGGGCGTCCCGAGACGCACACGTTTGTTTTTATCTTATTAGCTCAATATAAAACTTTTCTTATTAGTCTTGCAACACCGGTGTGATTCGATATTCGATGAAATCTACTACTAATATTAATAGTAGGTAGGTACTAACTAATATTATAAATGAGAAAGTAACTCTGTCTGTCTGTCTCTCTGTCACGTTTTCACGCCTAAACCGCTGAGCTGATTTTGATTAATTAACCGACTTTATCAAAAAGGAGGAGGTTCTCAATTCGTCGGAATCTTTTTTTTTTATGTATATTCACCGATTACTCGAAAACGGCTGACCGATTTGGAAAATTCTTTTTTGTTTCACAGGTGGTCTCATATAAATTTTATCAAAATCGGTCGAGCTGAAAAATCTACGAAAATCTAAAAATTGTATACATCGATGATGTTTTTGTGTACTGCGATACCTCGCTGTCTCATTGAAGCGGTGCGTTTATTTGACCTATCCATGTTATATATATGTTAATAAATTAAATAAATAAATAAATGAATACCGGACATTTCACACAGCATCATCTGGCCCCAAAGTAAGCAGAGCTTGTGTTATGGGTAATCACATGACTGATATACTACTTATATACTTTATACATACATATTATACATAGAAACACCCAGACCCGAGACAAATACTTGCAGATCATACAAACATTTGTCCCGCGGCGGGAATCGAACCCGCAACCTTTTGCGTCTCAGCCGGACCTAAGCCCACTGCGCCACAGAGGTCGTCTATATACAAAATACATCTACTTTCCACTAAAAATGTATTATAGGCTCAAATTTCATTCAATGAAGTCGGTTTTCTTTTTAGTTTTTAAAACGTAATTATAGCGGTGCAATTTTGGAAATACGTTACTTAGTAGACCTTTACGTACCTACTACGGTTAATTTACCATCAAAATTTCATGTCTCTACGACCAGCAGTTTAGGCTGTGCGTTGTTCATACATTTTTTTGGCAGATATATTTAGAACTAGCTGATGCCCGCGGCTTTGCACGCGTGGTACCTACCAAAAAAGTAGCCTATGTCCTTCTCCAAAGTCCCATATATCTTTATACCAAAATAATTACGTTTTAAAAACTAAAAAAATATGATTTTGATAATAGTTAAATGGGACCACCTGTGAAGTATACCGTTTCAAACAAAAAAGAATATTCCAAATCGGTTTAGGCGTTTTCGAGTAATCGGTGAAAATACATAAAAAAAAAAGATTCCGACGACTTGAGAACCTCCTCCTTTTTGATGAAGTCGGTTAAAAAGAGATGAAAAGGGGTGATAATGTACTTCTTGAAAATTCGCATAAATATTAATAGACTAAATAAAATACTATTAAATTTGTCCCTGAAACGCTATGCAGAGGGTTTTTGTTTGTATGAAAACTTTTTAACGCGAAGTACGATTCTCTTGAAACTTTGTATGAATATTCTTAGGGGTGCAATGCAATAGAGTGATAATAATTATATGCATAACTTTGTTATGCGTGATACCTACGATTTATTGGCTTTGTATTCTCTGGTACCTACAAATGGTTATTAATTTGAACGGGGTGTTCATGTTTGTATACAAACTTTTGAACACGTGATACGATTTGATTGAAAAGTGGCATATATATTCCTTGAAAAGAGTTCTGGCTAATTCAGGTTCAAGTTTCACGGCTAATTGGATATCTTTTACTCCCACCAGGCTTGATGAGGTTTCACGAGGGTCTAGGAATAGGCATTTAGAAAATATGGCTAATGGAACATCTCGATGGATAATAATAAATAATAATTGTAATAATAATGCCGGAATTTTTACACAGCATCATCCAGCCCAGCAGACAAATACTTGCGGATTATACATACATTTGTCCTGCAGCGGGAATCGAACCCGCAACCTTCTGCGTCTCACTAGGCTCTTGGCCCACTGCGCCAAAGAAAAGTACTGTATTTGGGTTCTTTAGAATCTTTTTTATGAAATATTGAATTAACTATGATCATAAGGATCTGATGATGAAGTCAGAAAGAGGTCAACAGAACTCCTTAACAATATTCAATATGGTTATCGTTTGGTTGACCTAGTAGACACTGAGGCGCAGACGAAGTCTCGGGCATTCCAGCTAGTGAATATAGATATTTTGACGACCTCTGTGGCGCAGTGGATATTATACATAGAATTCCCACCGCGAGTGAAATGTTTGTATGATCAGCATTTATTTGTCTTGGGTCTGAGTGTTTCTATGTATAGTACAAGTGCAACACGGGTATTGAAAACACAATGTTTTTGAAGACTTGAAAAAACTTGAAAATGACCCTACCGGTTTGTATATTGTTTAGGTTTGTCGTCTCAATACTGGAGTGGTTTTCAATCAAATCTATTTTAGGTGGTGCGAATTTCATCCGTGTCATCTTCATCATCAGCCTGTGTCTGGCCTCTGCTAGACATAGGCCTCTACCATGGCACAGTACTGAGCTCGATCTTCTCCTCTTCCAATCTCTGATCGCTATCTCTATATACGTACCATCGCCCATCTAGCCACAGGGAGCCCTGCACTACATTTGCCGACACGCGGCCTCCACTCAAGACCCAGTCAGCTCCATCTTCATCATTTTCTTCAGCCTGTGTCAGGCCACTGCTGGACATAGGCCTCTCTCATGACACGATACTCAATCTTCTTCTCCTCCAATCTCTGACCGCTTCCTTTATAATCATCGCCAATCTAGCTACAGGGCGCACTACACAGCGATAGCAGACACGCGGCCTCCACTCAAGAACCAGTCTGCCCCAACGGCCATCGGTTATACGGCATGTGACCTGCCTACTGCCACTTCACTTGCTAATTTACTATGTACCTACCTTGATTCTCTGATGACTAAAAAAAACACTTGCTAGCGATGTTTTTACTCAATTGACTACTTTTTTAATTGTAAATATTAACTTTGACTTTATTTTGTGTAACCTGTAAGTACTCGTAGTTCTAACATTGAATATCTATACCTATAAAAGACATTAACCTGACTGACTGACTGACTGCCTGTCTGATTCATCATCGCCGAACCGAACCCGCTGAAGCTAGAAAGCTGAAATTCGGAAGGTAGCTTCCCTTTACAGCAAAACCACCCACTAAGGGGGGTTTTTTGAAATGCAATCCCTAAACGAAAACGAATGTATGAAACATTTTAACGCGTGGTGCGATTTGCTTGAAAATTTATATGAATAAATAAAATGTAAAATAAATGGACACGTATTTCAGGATTCTTCAAACTAACCCTAAAAAAGGGGTAAAATTGGGTGTCAAAGTTGGTATGGAAACTTTTTAACGGGTGGTGTGGTTTCTTTGAAACTTGGTTTGGATACTTAATATGCAAAATAAACGGACACGTGTTTCAGGAATTTTTAAAATAACTCTCGTAAAGGAGTTAAATGAGGAGTGAATGTTTGTATGGAAACATTTTAATGGGTGGTCAGGTGATTGGTTTGAAACATATGAATAAAATTTGGCTACAATTTTTTAAAAAAAATGCGGACGAAGTCGCGAGCAACAGCTAGTAAACCATATACTTACTTACTTTGTATTTTATTTTAATAATTACGTTTTAAAAACTAAAAAGAATCCGACTTCATTGAATGAAATTTGAGCCTATAATACATTTTTAGTGGAAAGTAGATGTATTTTGTATATATATAATATGGTTAGGCCAAATAAACGCAACGCTCCAATGAGACAGCGAGGTATGAAAGTACATGAAAACATCATCGATGTATACAACTTTTAGATTTTCGTTTATATTTCAGCTCGACTGATTTTGATGAAATTGATATGGGACCACCTGTGAAGTATACCTTTTCAAACAAAAAAAGAATTTTCCAAATCGGTTCAGCCGTTTTCGAGTACTGGGTGAAAATAAAAAAAAATAAAAAATTGGATTAGTTCGGTTCAGACATCGACCCTATTTCCGTATCTGTAGTATCGCCGTACCAACTAAAATTTCGCAAAAATACGAACGATCGTATTCTTTAATCGACTTCAAAAATCAATGTGAAAGGATAAACTTTCCAAAAATAATAAAGTAGTAGGTAGATACTAAAAAGCGTACAATAAAAATGTTTTCAACCGACTTCAAAATAAGGAGTAGGTTTTGACAACCTCGGTTGTATTTTTTTTATAATCAATGAGGTCGGTTTTCTTTTTAGTTTTTAAAACGTAATTAGGTTCCTATATGTTTTCCAAAGTCTAAATTAGAGTAACATTTATAAAATTACACTTGGTTATGTACTTCAATAAATTATTAAATTAGGTAAATCTATAATTTTATTATAAATTTATGAAATTGAGGTGTTTTAACGCATTTTGGTCAACATGTAAAGAGGTGTGGATTCAAACTCAGAAAACCTAGGAAAATCAATTCATTAAAGGAATCAAATGTAAATTTCTACTCTAAATACAATTAAAAACTCTAATTTAGACTTTGGTGCTAACAAAATAAAGTCTTTCGTGTGTAGGAAATTTTAGTGCCATTATTTATGGCTATGGCTAGCGACCCGCCCCGGCATCGCATGGGTGCAATGCTAATACGAAATATACTACAGAATGTCTAATGTGATTAGAAACCTCGAAAATTATCAGTGTTTCCTTACTATATTATGCATATAAACCTTCCTCTTGAATCACTCTATCTATTAAAAAAAACCGCGTTAAAATCCGTTGCGTAGTTTTAAAGATCTAAGCATACATAGGGACAGACAGACAGCGGGAAGCGACTTTGATTTATACTATGTAGTGATGAAATTAATTAAGTAGGTAATTAATGTTACATAGGTTACGTAGAACCTACTTACTATAATTCTTTTTTTGAAACTCGTTTTATGATGTTATGGTGATACCAAAGTAGGTAGGTATTTAGTGTGACGTAGGTTGTATCCATGTATATTAGAACGACTGGCTTTTGTTTCCTTGGTGATTGTGAGTTTTTGATAGTTTCTCAATCAAGATGAAACGCTTTGGTAGAATAAGATGTCTCTCAAAAAACTCAGTTATGCGTTCTTTGTTTGTCATTTCACGAAGTAACATTAGCTCAGTAATTTAGTAATTCAGTACGTTTATTCACATAAGACATTGATATAATATACATTGGGTGGAATTGTAAATAGTAGAGCTGCATATCTAGCCCGAGTACAGGCACGTGAATATATTTCATTTATCATTTAAATCAATTGAAATTATAATATCAGCTCTCCTAATTTAATATTTCTTACTCGTTTTATTGCATGTTTTATTCAGTAATCTTAGCGGAATTTTAATGAATAAGTTGTGACTACGGGATGGGTATAGACAATTAAATTAACTGTGTATTATGTTTATGGTGCAATGTGATTTGAACGACGAGGTATCCCAAGAAAATTTTAGACGGCCATTGCGCGTGACGTCTAGAATTGACAATTGACCATCGACTAAGAGTTTAACAAACAAATCCCTACTAATATTATAAATGCGAAAGTAATTCTGTCTGTCTGTCACGTTTTTACGCCTAAACCGCTGAGCCGATTTTGATGAATTTTGGTATAGAGATACATGGGACCTTGGAGAAGGACATAGGCTACTTTTTAGGTAGGTACCACGCGGGGTGATAAATTGATCTAGAAAATTTTTATTTCAGAAAACTTCGTTTAATCCGTGTTTTAAACCGAGCAAAACTCGGTCATCCAGGTACTATATATTTTTTAATACATATTTAAGATACCTTATACCACTGGTACCTTAAGTACCTTATATTAAAACGTGAAGCAAAAACTTTGTACACACTTGTATAAGTAGAGAAGTGTCGAGTGTCAAGTATCGAGTGCAGAATATTTTAATTTATTTTTACATACGTATTATGTATTATTTACATAATTATTTTAATTATTTAATATAACACCGCTGGGCGACCACAAGTGATAATAAAAGTATGATACCTACATAAATTTCGGATTCTCCCAACTGTTCTGCTTGCCGAATTTTAAGATGTTTATCATTTGCTGGTCGAATGTATCCAATCTCTAAAATTGTATAAGTATGTCTAAAAAATATGACCTGAATTTTCTGGATGTAGGCGCATTTCAGAGTGATTTGGCTGTCTCGTTGTCTGTAGCGACCCAGGCACTCTTTTCAATGTCAAGTAGTAGAATTTAAAGTGAAAACAGAACAGACATATTCGCGAAGCAACTCAAAGTCTAATAAAAAAAAGTATGATAAGTACATCTGTTCCATACTAATATTATAAATACGAAAGAAACTCTGTCTGTCTGTCTGTCTGTCAGTTTGTTACGTTTTCACGCCTAAACTGCTGATACGATTTTGATGAATTTAGAGATAGAAGGGACCTTGGAGAAGGACATAGGCTACTTTTTATCGAGGTAACCCGCGTGCGAAGCCGCGGGCAGCAGCTAGTATTATATATTTTGACAAAAAACTGAGAACCGGCTTCCTGGTTAACCCTGAATGTCAAAACGTGATTTCATAATAACCAATATCATTTCCAACTCTAAATTGCGTTTTTTATTTTTTCTTAAATAGCTACTTTAATTGCGATAGGTAGGTACATGAGTTGTTTATCTTTAAAGATACCAATGAATGGTATATATGGTATAGCTAGCTGCTGCCCGCGGCATGCGTGGTACCTACATAAAAAGTAGCATATGTCTTTCTCCAAGGTCCCATCTATGTCTATACCAAAATTCATCAAAATCGGTTCAGCGGTATAGACGTGAAAACGTAACTGACAGACAGACAGACAGACAGTTACTTTCATATAATATTAGTAAGGATCAACAGCCTAAAATTGCATGCTTCTAGTTCTGAAAATGACAATACTTTCATACAACCATTCATCCCCCGTTTCAACCCTTTACAACACTTTTTTCCAATTAAAATGTAGTCTATGTCCTTTCTCTGGCTTTAGACTATCTGTGTACCAAATTTTATTTAAGTCGGTTCAGTAGTTTTGGCGTAAAAGCGAGACAGACAGACAGAGTTACTTTCGCATTTATAATATTAGTAAAGGGATTATAGGTATTCCCTTACTATATATACTAACGTAGGTAATTAATTTGCGATTCATTCATTCTATGCGTTGAGAAGTTTCGGATTTTTATCTTGTTTTCCATCATCAGATTCTCACGAAACTTATATGGGACTATTTCGGAGGATTATGGAAATCAGCTTATAAATGACAGAAATATAGGTAAGGTAACATACTTATAAAAAATACAAACAAAAAAAAAAAGTGTGCGTGAAGTGATACCTTTAACTGATCTAACTAGCGCTGTGGGTTAGAGTGAAAGAAATCTGCCTACCGCTGCTGTACCTATGCGTGAGAGAAAGGGAAACCAGACAGACTTGGCGCCGTAACGCGCTACGTAACAAAGCGGTTTACTCTCCCGTAAGAAGTTATCATTTCAAAATCTATAGGTACCTAGCCGAAATAAGAACCTGCTTAATTTTTTTGGAAGCTGATTAAAAACTTAACTATTCGCGATTCTACTCCTATGCAATGCATAATAGGTATTATGTAACATATTAGATAACTAGTTCCAGTTATTATTTTCTTGATAAGACCACACAGTAACGTGCATAGGTACGACTTTTAAACTGAAAAATATGAAAGCGACAAATGTGACAATAAGACAATTTATTCGCGATTCTTATCATTGTTCAACGGGATCATGCGGATCATACGATAACAGACGCATACACAATAAAGCTAAAACAGCGCTGTACAGCACATCGTGCCGCTTAAATTAAGCGTCAATGTGTAGCAAGGTCAAGTTGCTGGATTCATAAATATTTTTTCGGCTCACGGCAGTCTTCCCGTGATAGGGCATAGCCTCTCGCGTGGAATTCATTGCGTAAATTAAATAGCACGCTCTAGCTGGATATTACGAATTTATAAACAATCTTTATTTAATTAGTTATTGATAGTGTGCGTGTAAACCGATTGATGTCAGTGCAGTGACAGTTCGTTTTCATAATCCTTGTCGGTCGCGTAGGGTGATGACTTGACAGACAAAAAGTTGGCGGGAATCAAACTTTTTTTTCTAAATGGCGATAGAATAGCTTCCGGTTGTGCTGTAGTGTTGTGAAAGGTTATTATTTATGTTCACGATTGTTTTTTTTATCGGAGTTGTTATTGTTTGTTATATATATAGATTTATTTTGGAGGAGCGAAACGAAGGGACAGTTCTAAGTAAGTTTTATTTCACTCAAACTATATCGTCAGGAAAATATTTAAAATTACCATTTCATTTGACTTTTTAAATTTAACATTGATTTGAATGACGTAGGAACCTACAAGTTAACAGCGAAACAAGTTTATTGGCGATTTTTTATAATTTATAGACCTTAATACCCAAGGCAATAATATTTTAATCTACAGTCAAACCGGTATTATGACACAGGTCATGAATATCCCTAGTTAGAGGCAATAAGTTTTCTCGACATTTTATAAGAATATTTATTAGACTTGTTTCAATGTATAGGTAGGTACTTACATTATGCCTACGTGCATAGGCATAGGTAACTACATAAAACTGAATCTCAGGAGGTAAGAAAGCAGGTTTAGTTCTTATACAGGCACTCTTTGTTCACTATTCCAAACATAGAAATCTGAAATAGGTTGGTAGATATTTACAATTTTGCTGTAAATACTAGGTACTTACTTAGTAATTAGAACTCGAGGTTTGCGTCTTTTGAATGGGAAATAATAGAATAGGTTCACACACAGAGAAAAGAAAGTACCTACAGACAGTAAAAATTAAATAAAACGAAATAGTATAAGTATAGGCACCCCCCTAGGCAGATGGGTACCCAAACACTTTACCTAGGTACTTACCTACTAACATACATCCACGATCAGTCCCACCCTGTGTGTGCCCAAATAGGTCCAGTCTCAGCTTTATGCCACTCCCATACACTGTATGAAAGCAGCGCTGGTTTTCAGACTGAACTTCGCGGCTAATAATTAGTTCTTAGTCAGTATTATAAAGAAAGATTGATATAACTACATACATAGATTTACGAACCAAGACAACGTCGGCGATACTATTCATCATCATCTTCATAACTTTAAGATGTCCACTGCTGAGCATAGGCCTCCCCAATGGATTTCCAGGAAGAACGATTTTGAGCCCTCTCCATCCACCGACTTCCTACGATCTTTATAATGTCGTCAGTCCATCGGGTGGGAGGTCGTCCTACGCTTCGTTTTCCTGTCCTTGGTCATTCGAGAACTTTTATTCTCCAACGGTTATCAGTTCTGCGAGCTATATGGCCTGCCCATTGCCACTTCAACTTTTTTGTAGCAAATTTTTTGTGCTATGTCGGTGAATACAACGGCGATACTGATACGATACAAACACAAACGTTTAACACGTGTTATTGGCTAAATGCATATATAAATATCTTGGTACTTGTTTGCCTAAAGTACCTCACCAATATCAATGCTCATAAAAAAACACAGAGGTTTGTAGAGACTATGCTATTAAAAAAAAGAAAAAAAGGGATCATTTTGAGTAGTCTTATATGCAATCTGTAAATCTAGCCGGTTCCTCCTAAGCCCAGTTCAAGAATCCAGCAATATTTAATTTTAGTCTCGTGTTGAAATATTCAAGGGAATTCCGTTCGTGTTAGTTCTGACCATAAATTGAAGTTCATCTATTAAAAATATATAACGACTTCGTCATCACAACACGCTACTGAAATTTTGAAACACATGGCGACTAAACACAAAGCAAATAATATTTTACTCGACAACGTACGACGTGACTTCATGAACCTTATGACGAAGGAGCGCATTTAAATATAATAGCATTTATTATTCATTAGATACGGTCTGATTAGGTAGGTAATTGATTTTGGTCAATGCGTACATTGAGTGTGTTTTTTAAATGGTTCTAATTTGTTTTCTTTATTTTTTATCCATCACACCTTGGTACATACTTGTAGATCGATTGAACTTCTAAACATTGCCCTCTCGGGATTACCTTACCCCTGAAGAGAAGCTTCCCCCTGGACATGAACTCCCGTGGCCATTGTGGAAGTGCCTCAAGTTCAGGTTGGCCGCTGTAGAAGTAGCCTTGGCAAATGGGGAATGATTAGTGAAAACGACACGCGGTGTCATTGTTGTGGCCAGGTGCAGTCCATGCCACACGTACTTGTGTGTCCATCTTGCCCCAACTCATGCACTATGGGTGATCTGATATCCTGCTCGGATAATGCCGTAGATGTGGATAGGATGTAACAACGATACGAAAGAAGAAGAAAATTGAACTCTTGCCCTCCTATTTGAGGAAAGAAAGTGGAACAGACCATAGGGCATGTCTACAGAGGCAAGGGCAACTTCAGAGTAATTTACACTTGAAGCATTAACAAAGCCTCCTCTTGCGGTTTTGCACGCGTCACCGAAATAAAAACTAGCCAAAATGCTATTTCAGAACACCAACTCAATCTATACCAAGTTTCAGTCAAATTTGATCGGCCATTATGACGTGATTGTGCCACAAAACATCTAGACATCAAAACCATTAATCGGGTTTAAATTAAGGAATAGCAGACAGTTCAACTGACAGTACACTATAGTAAGAATGCGTTTGATGAGGTACTTAGATATATCTTGCATAAAGAGTTGTAAGCGTGCTGCGAAGACTGAGAGAAACAGGCTTGTTTTTAACCGACTTCAAAAAAGTATCATAAATCCGTCATTTATGAACCGATTTGAAAAAATCTGAAAAAAAACATGTGAAAGGATATGCTTCCTGATTGGTCCCATGTAAATTTCATAAAAATCGGTTTAGTAGTTAAGTTTTTAAATAAAAAAACTGGAAAAAATATGTCATCCTCTTGGATTGAATTTTGATCGGTTTGAAGTCGGTTTTCATTTAATTTTTAAAGCGTAATTATTATATTATTAAATAATATTACAAGGACCATTTTGAATCGTCTTCTTATAATAGATGACTCTTTTGGTTCCTCCTATCCCCACTTCAAGAAAAATCCGGCAAGAAACTCGTCTGGTCTTTACGCATATTAATTTGTATGATCCTGGATAATTTTATTACGGATGCCGAGTAGACTTGGAGCTGATTCGTTCCAAAATGTTGTGGCATCTAAATCTAAATAATCAGGATAACTTCATACAACGCAACATTTTTACATAGTTATAAACAGATGAGTATATAGCTGACATGCTTAGACAAATCTGAAATTTCCGCTACAAGAATCTACGCACAATATAAATCCATTCAAAAGATACACGCACTATTGTATCGTACGAACCAAATTGATCAATTGACCTACGATGAGTCCAAGATACCTAGATAGATATGAGTTGAATTGATAGTTGAAGTATATAGAGTTTTTATTTATACTTTCTTATGTCTTCCTAGTTATAATAATACAGCGTATCACGGAATAGCAATTAAAATACTGTAATGAAAAAAATGTATTGTGGCGTAATTGTTTTTAATGATTGCAAGTGCAAGCTTAAATGCTGCTATTCTTGGATACTATCCACGTTAATTCAAGAACCGACGTTAATATATTTTATACTAGCGACCCGCCCCGGCTTCGCACGGGTACAATACTGAAGTACATTATTTTGATCTATCCCGTAGGGTTCAGCCAGCATCTGCAATATAAGCGCAAAAAATGTGTTTATTTACGAAATCACATGAGAAACATCTAAAATTATTAGAGTTCCTCTACCATATTATGTATGTATTATACATATAAACCTTCCTCTTGAATCACTCTACCTATTAAAAAACCACATCAAAATCCGTTGCGTAGTTTAAAAGATCTAAGCATACATAGGGACAGACAGACAGCGGAAAGCGACTTTGTTTTATACTATGTAGTGACTTAAATTATTCAAAAATGTTATGACACTGAATTAGTTAACAACACTTGCTTAGCTAAATGAGGTGTTGCATAGTGTGGAATTTGCTCGACACAATTAGGTACATATAAAATCTTATCGCTTTATTGCCCGTTGTTTTCCTTGAGTGTGACGTGTTTAGAAATCCCATGAAAAGTCCATTACATTTTGTTACGGTCATCAATGGACTGGCTTCTCAGTTCATTTGGTAGTAGCTCTACCTTCTGCGCTGTAGGTAAGATCCACACCCAAAACCCACATTATTGTGTCTCAGTAGATATTATACAGTACATAAGTATTTAAAACACATGAGTTACTAATCAATCAGTCATCTGGTCATATAGAAACATAATATAAGCTTTACTTCATTTGGGACTACGTGTGTTTGTGTGAATTGTCTAGCAATATTTGACTGGGCTATAATAATAATAATAATAATAATAATATTTATTTATTCAGATAACTAAGATCCATTTCATCTATAAAAGTAAAAAATAAAATCATTGATCAATAACAAATAAGTAAAATTAAATGTTAAACACTATTCCTACTAACCTAAATAACACCTTAATTAATATAATAGATTTGCCGAGCAAAAGGGTTAGGTAATCAGGGCTGACACCCAAAAACTTTGCAGGACATTGTCCCACCTGCCTGCAAGATCCCCAAGAATCCTATAGGGACTACCTAGTATTATGTTTTTAATGGAACCAATTTTTTTTCTCATGATTGCATGAATATATCCTATACCCTCAACCTGAGGGCTAGGTGTTTCTTCTCAGTTTGGGTGTTATAACGTATTATATGTATGTATGTATTTAAAAAAACGTGTGCGTCTCGGGACGCCCGACAGAAGTGATAACTTAAACTAATCTAACTAGCGCTGTGGGTTAGAGCGAGAGATGAGGAGCCTGCCTACCGCTGCCGTGTGCGTGCGAGAAAGGAAAGCCAGACAGACTGGCGCCGTAACGCGCTACGTAACGAAGCGGTTTACCCTCCCATTAGAATTATCACTTCAAAAATATATCATAATACAAGTTTTGATTAGTTTGGGGCTCGATGGTGTTGTGTGCATTGTCCACGAATATTTATATTATATTGTTTTGTATGCGTATTTATTTGTAAGAATTTATTCATTCTTTAGCCTTTGACTTTACAAAGATATTTCATTTTATAATTTTTTTGACTTACATATGTTTTAAAAGATTCGCTAACTGATGTTTTGTCCTTCATTTATCTTCCGATATTTTATCGAATTGTCCTATTTCACCTTCAAGTGCATGTCTGACAGCGTGACATGCCTCGACTGAGTTTGACATTTGACACGCGATAACCATTGCTTTGATAACTTACACGCAATTTATAACAATCTCCGCAATCGATCTTTCTTGTCTCTCCACTAGGTACAATATTTCGTAATTCTTATAGGAAATAGTGAGAAGGTAAATTTAAAACTCTTGGTTTTATTTTATTCTTAAATATTTGGTAAACAAATAGCAATCCTTGATAAAGGTTTCATATTGAATATTTTTAATTAAAATGTCTATTTGAAATTCATTTGCCATTGACAGTTTTCAGGACCTGACAGGACCGTAAATTTTATCATGTTTGAACGCTCCTCGACAACCCCCATTAGTAGCTTTTTCTTCTTCTTCGTAATAGCATGTGTCATAATAATGCCAATTATGCCAGTGTCAAATATTTATATTGTTTATAGTAGATATATCACAAAGTCGTATTTTGTCGTTCGTCGATTGTTATTTTATATAAAATGGTGTTTTTCATATAATATAACTACGGATATAAATATTTGCTCAAATCGAAAAAGAACACAAAGCTTTTGTCAATAACTCTAGCTCTATTTAAATAAAACACCAAAATTACCAATAAAACCGGAAATAACTTGAGAAAATAAAATAAAATAAGACCGCAATGTTTGCTTCGCAAGACGGCCAAAAATTATCCAGTCCATTAATAGCTTATAAGCTAGATCAGCTTACAATTGTAAAGTCACGTGCTTCATGAATTTTGTATTCCAATAAGAAATAATTTCATGCTTAGCTCTCAACCCTCGATGGAATCCGATCCGATCTCATCAAGAAATTCCATCTCAGCCGGTGCCAACTATGAACAGAATGCAATATCCTCGCTTATTGAACTTTATTGGACTATTTTCATCAGCTAAGTGATGTAGAATCTCATTTATAGTTACAAACTGAAAGAGTCTTGTTTATACATCCTTCAAAATTGTAGAAGTATATAGATGATGATAAAATAAATAACAAATGGGCGCCTTGTTAAATAATCACACAATTTTGTAGCACGCGTTGTTGCGTGTATTTTTTTGCTAGGCGCATTGTATTTTATTAACAGATTCATGACTAGGTTAAAATATATAAGTTAAGGTAATGTTTTATGATAAAAAATAGGTATTAACCGATTAAAAAAAGGAGAAGGTTCTCAGTTTGGTTGTATTTTTTATGTTACTTTATATCTCTGTCAGATTGGAACCGATTTGAACAAATGATTTTTATGTCAAAGTTCCAATATAGGTACATACCTAGTATAGTATTATGTTATCTGTGGTACATACTTTCCGATTAGTCCAATATAAATTTCATCACAATCGGTTCAGATGTTTGGTTTTAAAATCAAAATAGCTTAAAAAAGTATGTCATTCAAGGATGTATACGAAATTTCGTATTTTGATTTCCTCTGACTTTCCATTTTCCAGTGTTGTTTATGATTTTCGGAAAGGTATAAAGTAGGCACTAAATAACTTTATTATTGGGTGTTTCTATGTACAATATGTATGTTTTAAAAAAAAAAAAAAAGTATATAAGTAGTATATCAGTCATTTGGTACCCATAACACAAGCTCTGCTTAGGTACTTTGGGGCCAGATGATGCTGTGTTAAATGTCCGGCGGCATTATTGATTTATTTATTTTATTATATTTTATTTATTTATTTATTAACAGACTATAAATAAAAAAGAGAGGAGGATCTCAATCGGTTGTATTTTTGTTGTATATAATGATATCAGATTTCTTTTAAGGGTATAAAACGTTTTTGATTTTTTAGACGGAGTTATGGCTGAGCAAGAACAGGTGCGCTCTTCGTCCAGCGAGAGCGATAACTTTGAAAAAATAGACTCAGAAGAAGTCAAAGATGAAAATGTAAGTGTGTTTTCTATTACTTAGGATCTGAAAAGTGTAAGACCATCGCCCGTCAATGATATAGCAAAACATCCCATCCTGCTTGCGTACTTTGGCGTGGTTAAGAATCCTGACAGCTCAGAATAAAGTTCAAATTTGAAAAACTTGTCTTCAGTCTTCAAGCCCAAACTTCACCGTGGGCGATGAATCAGACCCTGGGATTGACGACGAGCCGGCTCATGAAGGCCGCGACTCCTTCCCCAACGCTCCTCCGCCGAACATCCGGAGCCAGCATCTCACTAAGGCACAGCAACTCATTCTTGCTGAGAAACGGTCCAAACTAAGGTAAGCTTCTGAATTTTCCTTTTTTTGAAGTTATAACTTCTTATGAGAGGGTAAACCGCTTTGTTACGTAACGCGTTATGTAAACGCGCTTACTTCACTTACTGAGAATGTTTTAAGTCCAAATACATCATAATCTTCCAAATCTTCCAAAGACTTCCAAATACGATACCTACGACTGCTGAGAGTTGGTGAGGACTTGTGATGCTGCAGTATTAGGGTCAAGGATAACGTGTTCTGGCAATGTCATTGAAGTAACGGAATATTTCGAATTAATCATACCTGTGGAAGTTGATCACAGTTGTTCAGCAACTAGAAAGAAACTGGTGATCTTCAAATAGTTGAACAGATTTTCTTGAATTATCACTAACATCGGTCAAGTAACTTTTTAAACAAAAAACTAAATAAAAATATGTTCATCCGTTTTGGAGCTGCAAACAAACAAATAAAACATTATTTAATCAATAAAATCACAAGGACTACTTTGAATCGTCTTCTTACATGCTAGTGAATCTAGGTGCCGGTTCCTCCTAACCCCAGTTCAAGAAGAATCCGGCAACAAACTTGTCTGGTCTTAACACTTTGTATGATTCTTGCCAATTTGTTAAGGATGCAAGTCGAGTTGGAGCAGATTTTATCCCAAGCTCCCAAGCTTTATTGTCATCTAAATAATCTGATATTTAATAATATGCTTTAATAGGCAGTTTCTGTTTTATTACGCTCTTAAATTAGCTAATCGTGAAATCTAATCGTCGCTTGGGTCCTTGTTATAGAAGCGTACACTTTGCCCTATAAAACCCTTATTAACTTTAGCGAGCCTAACAGAAAACTTCGTTTAGCGCGGTACGCATATTTTTAGATGAGGTAAAACCTCTGGACTCGTTACCGACACCGCGAGACGCAGGGCTGCCGCGCTCGCCCCATTTGATTATAAACCTTAATTCACATGTTTACAGTCTACTTTTGTATGGATAAGTTTACTGAGTTAGGTTCTCTGATATATTATCTACATTCTGAACAAAAAAAACTCTAGCGCGCCAAAATAAGTTTTCACTTCTGTCGGCATTCCGGAGTGTAACCCGATTTTTTCTTTTTTTTCTTTTTAGAAAATTATTTTTTGTTTGAAAGGGTTATACTTCACAGGTGGTCCCATTTAAATTTTATCAAAATCGGTCGAGCTGAAAAATCAACGAAAATCTAAAAATTGTATACATCGATGATGTTTTCGTGTACTTCGATACCTCGCTCATTGGAGCGGTGCGTTTATTTGGCCTAACCATAATTATATATATACAAAATACATCTACTTTCCACTAATAATGTATCAATATAATAATAATGGCTCAAATTTCATTCAATAAAGTCGGTTTTCTTTATAGTTTTTAAAACGTAATTATTAAAATAAAAATCACAAAGTATATGGTTTACTAACTGTTGCTCGCGACTTCGTCCGCATTTTTGTGAACACACATTATATTTTTGTATATATACTGACAAGGCATTGTTATGAATACGATACCACTAGCCACAGACAGACATATCTACACAAATACACACGTCATACTCCTGTTTGCATTGTGCCTTAAAAACCCCTCTTTATATTACGAAACTAGCAAACTAGCAAATTGCGCAATCATTGCTGCCAAATACACTTTTAGTACAACAATATCTCTAACGTATATCGGTATTTTGTAAGTATGCGACAGGACAGGTGAATAAAAGTTTACTGGTGTAATAAAACTCCGTATATCTCACAATGAAACGTGTATTTCTCCCTTAATTCAATTTTTAATCATTTGATTTTGCTACCATCATAGTCCT